>OX451735.1:37166892-37766892 GCA_948472305.1 Vicia faba | reverse complement strand
TAATTGACTTCGAAGTCAAGCTAGCAAGTTTTTCCAAATTTATCAGTCACTACCATGCTGAGGGAGACAATGTGTCCGACGTAGAACACATTGATTTCCTAACCCTATGGCTGTCAAGATACGTCTTCTGCAGTAGATCCCTACAGGTAGCCAGTAGGTTTATTCCTCTAGCTAGGGATTTGCATGAAAATCGAAGAGTGTGCTTAAGTGAACTGCTCTTAGTTGACCTTTATGAAAGCCTAAGGTCAGCTGTTTCGAGCCTCAAATCCCATACCTCCAAGAATATCCTGTTGGCTGGCCCTTTTTGGTTACTTCAGCTATGGCTAAATGCCATGTTCGAACCCTCCTTGTCAACTGCCAACACCATTGATGAACAAGACCCTGAGATAAATAATAGGATAGTCGAAGGCACTAGGCTTCGAAGATTAACTCCAAATGACGACAAAGACGACTTCAAAGTCCTATTCTCGAAGTACATCATGATATTCTCCAAAAGGCATAAGTTCGAAGAGAGCATGGTGCCTTTTGCTTCGAGGGCTCATGGACCTTCCTGGTTCACCATGGCTCTCTCGGAAGCTATCAAGAGCAAGGAGATTCAGGATGTATGGAGAGCTTTCTTGCTACCTAGACTCATTTCTTCAAGAATAACTCCAGCCAAGAATCAGATTTTTCTTTTCGCTTACCAGCCAAATTTTGTTTCGAGACAGTTTGGCTTATGCCAACTAATTCCTGAACCTTTATTTCAAACTGAGAGTGCCATTACCTCTGGGCGAACTTTCAAGGCACGGGAAGCCAAAATACAGCAAGAGCAATACCAAGGCTTTGCCCAGTTTGAGCTAATAACCTTCAAACCTTCCCATCTCACAGCTAAAGGGTTTCTGGAATGGTGGACCAAGTTTTATCAAACTTATATGTTCGATACACTTACAATTCAACAGAAACTAATTGATGCCTTCGATGTGCAGGTACCAGCAAAGAAAGGTATGTTTACTCATGCCAAAGAGATTAAAGCTTTTCAAAATTATTTTGAAACTACTTATGACCCCACGCGCTTGGAATCCACTGTGCATCAAGCGGATGAGACCTTGAAGGAAAAATTCAAACAAAAAGTTTCTAAGTTAAAACTTCCTTCAGGGTTGTCACCTGAGGATAGGTATAGGTTGGCATTCGAAATGCATCCACCTAAATTTCCTAGACTACCTACCTCAGAACTGGCTCTGGCTTGGTTTCCCCCATATCCTTGGTGGTTCACTTGAAAAGAGATGTTCAAACATCTTCAAAGGAAACCAAAGCCATCTGAGACTGTGACATGGGCTCGACACTAGCTTCATGATTTCCCAGGACACCTTCGATACGACCTTTCTGCCATGTCAATTAAATCTGATCAAGGCACATGTGCGAATGCTTGGGAAAATCCCAAACGTTTTTCATTTTCCATATCTTTAACCTTTGCTTTAATTGTTTTGATTTTCAGCCATCAGGATAAAGACAGCCGCCTCGAAGTCGAAAGAAGGGAGCGCCTCTCAAGCCTCCATAGAAACTACTGACAAAGTGACTCCATCCGAAACAACAACTATTGCTGCAACCACAACAACAACAATACCAACAACAACCAGTGTTCCAACTCCAACGGTAATCACTTAGCCTTGATGTTTCGAATTCACTCATGTTTTATGGTTTGCATCTAACTCTTTGTTTGAATCTTTTCAGACCAACAAACTTCCTCCTACTACTCCCAAGAAGCGGAAATCAAATACCACTGGGGAAGACCCCAAGGCTGGAGGAAACTTAACAACTGCTTCGAAGAAGAAGCAGAAGAAAGATATTTCGAAAAGTACCGTTCTAACTAGTGTCTCTGGACTAGATTCCAGGGATGCTGCTCCCTCACCCAAATCCAAAATTCCACCTTCGACCTCCAACACAATGTTGGAACACATAGCTAGTAACCTCTCCTCCGAGAGTCCACAGGTAAATTGAACTTTTAAATCTCTTTGAAAATAATAATTTCTTATTACCTTGGTGCATGTTTTTAACATTCTGTTGCTCTTTGCAGAACATCTTGAATCCAGCTTCCACTATTTCGAACTCACCATCCAAAGCTGCTGCTCCACTCAACTCCTCTCCTCAAGGAGATTCCAGCAACCTTGTACAGAACAAAGGTTCCTCCAATATGGCGGTTCTGGCTGGAACTTCTGAGCAGCAGGATGATCAAGGCACCTCTATTCCTCTGAAAGAGACAAACGAAATACCACTTCAAACATCTGCAGAGGATTTGCAAAGAGCTTCTCTTCAAAAGTCCCCTCTTGAAACTCTTCAAGAGGACCCAAAGGACACTCAAACTGAAGGAGAGAAAGCTGATTCTGGCCAAAGAGACGAAGAATCTGCAAACGAAGAGTCTGAGGAGGAGGATGTTAATGATGGTTCGACTGCTGGGACAGAGTCCAACGCAAATAGCAGTGAAAAGGAAGGCATCGAAGTGGTGGACTTGGATGATGATGAAGAAGATCATGAGCACGAAACGAATGAAGGGGATGGTGATGCAACCAACGAACCCATGGAGGTTGAAATGGACGTGACTCCCCTACGTGTGGAACTCCCTCAATCCTCTTTGTCTCGAATGACTGACGAGGAGCTTGCACTCCTGAGACGAAATGACCCTATTGGGTACATGAAGGCAAAGCTGGCTCAAAGGGACGTCCCACTTGCTAGGGCTGGCACAAGTTCGACCAGCTATCCTCTTCCCACAGATGAAAGAATTGTACTTCTTAATAAGATTAGGAAAACAATTCTCAATGTGGATATATTCGAAGTGCTCAAACAAGATAGTACTGCTTGCTATACTATGAAGGAGTTGCTTACAAAGGTCAATCTTGCTACCTGCTCCTTGCCAGTTAGTACTCTCTTGTTCGATCTTCAGGCTTTGCTGGACAACGTAACTGGTTACCTTCTCCAAGATGAATCTGCTGCCAAGAAGGTTCAAGAAAAACGCATTGCAATTGATGCTGCTTATGAACAAGCTTCGAAACTCTCTCAAGAAGCTGAGGATCAAGCTATGCATCTAAAGCAGGCGAAAACTGATTATGAGGCTCGAGCTGAGTCCATACTTCTTTGGGAAAGGCAGATTCTGGAACTTCAACAGAAGGTTAAGGAGGCTAAAGAACAACAAATAGCCTTCGAAACCAATACTGCTGGTAACCAATTCGAAGAGCTTCTCAACCAGGGGCTTGCAGAAATGGAAACTGCAGAACAACTTAAAGGAGAAGTGGCAACCTTGGAAGGAGCCAGGCGTTTCGCTCAGCAGAGACTTGAATCATTTCTAAGCACTTTCAACAGACTGAAAAATAATTCTTATTTCTAAATTTCAGTGTTTATTTGACTACAATTTTGGTTTCTTATATGTAATATTCGAATAACGCCATTTTGGCATCTTATCTTGCCATTTTGGCCTTTTTATAATATCTTGGTTACGTTGTTACTATTCGAATCTCCTACAGGCGTGGCTTATATTTCTTTAAATATTTCCCATTAACCTTTAGGATACGTTTATCATCCACCAGTTCTTCGATTTCGTATGCATTGTTTGAGAATACTTTTAATATTCGAAAAGGTCCCTCCCAATGAGGTGACCATTTACCTAATGCTTTATTTTTCTTGTCCATGGGCAATATGACTTTCCAAACTAAGTCATTAATAATGAATACTTTTTTCTTCACCCTTTTGTTGTATGTTCTGGCCACTCTTTCTTTTTGTCTCATCAAAATTTCCAATGCATGTAATCTAATTTCGTCCAACTCAACTAATTCATTCATCATCATTTCCCAATATAATGCAGCTGGGATTTCGTTTTGTTTCTGAATTCGAACTGATTGTAGATGAATTTCTACTGGCAACACTGCATCATGACCAAATGTGAGTTGGAAAGGCGTAGTGTTAGTAGCTTCCTTAGGAGATGTTCTACAAGCCCATAATATTTGGTCCAAAGTTTTGTGCCAGCTTCTTGGCTTTTTGCCAATATGCTTCTTGATTAATCCTATTATCACTTTATTGGCTGCTTCGACTTGACCGTTTGCTTGAGCATAATATGGCGTTGACGTTAGCAATCTAAACCCCATTTCTTGGGCAAATTCTTGCATCTTTCTACCAGTAAACACAGAGCCTTGGTCTGTGGTTATGCTCTCTGGCAATCTAAACCTATAGATAATGTGCTTTTGTATAAACTCAATAATAGCCTCTTGATCAGCAACTATTAATGGTATAGCTTCGATCCATTTGGTAAAATAATCTATTCCTACCAAGATATATTTCTGTCCCTTGGACGAAGCAGGATTTATTTCTCCTATCAAATCCAATGCCCATCCTCTAAATGGCCATGGTTTGATGATCGAATGCAACTCACTTGCAGGGGCATGTTGAATCCCTGAATGTTTCTGACATTCCTCACATCCTTTAGCAAAGTCTATGCAATCTTTGAGCATGCTAGGCCAATACAAATCGAAATAATAGCCATTTCATTTTATGGCCTGCTTGATGTGCCCCACATGCCCCATTGTGGACTTCTGACAATGCTAGGTATGCCTCACTTTCTCCTAGGCATTTCAATAATACACCCTCTTGGGTCTTTTTAAACAATTCGTTCCCCATGAGGAGATATGACAATGCTCTGTATTTTGTCTTTCTATCCACGTTCAGAGTTGGGTCTGCTAAATAACTCTTCAGTGGACTTCGCCAATCTGCATCTGACAAAGTATTTATGGCTAATATTTCGAATCCCTGTTTCTCAGCATATCCCAATTTCATACTTTCCAGATCCGATGGTGTGAATCTAGTAGCCATAACTCTACCCCTTAACTCAACTAAATCCTTAAAGTTCCTGGTAGAAACTTTATAACCCGAAGCCAACTGTGCTAAGTCATTTGCTTCTTGGTTCTCTATTCTTGGTATGTGTTGAATATCCATGTATTCAAATTTCCTTAGTAGCCTATTGACTATGACGAAGTATATCATCAAGTTTTCCTTTATACACTTATATTCCTTTGTCATTTGTTTGACCACTAATTTTGAGTCTCCTTTAATTTCGACTCTAGTTGCCCCCAATTCCAACAAAGCTTCAAGTCCAACAATGAGCGCTTCATACTCAGCTTCGTTGTTTGAGCAACGAGGACCATCTAATTTATATTTGAATTTTGTTGGAATTCCTTCAGGAGAAATTAGAAGGACTCCAACGCCACTTCCATTCCTGTGGGTTGAACCATCAAAGTACAATTTCCATGGTTGCATTTCGACGTAACTCATGACAGTCTGCTCAACCAAAGAATGGTCCACAATGAAGTCAGAAATCACTTGACCTTTTATAGCTTTTAAAGGCATGAAAGTCAAAGAATATTTTGTTAAGGCTAAAGCCCATTTACCAACTCTGCTATGCATTATTGGTTTTGAAAGCATATGTTTAATGACATCGAAATGAGATGAAACATAAACATCAACAGGCTTTATGTAATACTTGAGTTTCATACAAGAGAAATACAAACAGAGACATAGCTTTTCTAGATTGCTATATCTGGTCTCTCCATCATTTAGTACTCTACTTAAATAGTATATGGCTCTTTCGATACCATTGCTATCTTCTTGTGCTAGCATACTACCTATACTAACTTTAGAGGCAGATATGTACAATCTCATGGGCTTCCCCCATGAAGGTGGAGACAAAATAGGAGGCTGAGATAGGTATCTTTTTATCCTGTCAAATGCCTCCTGGTGGACTTCGTTCCATTCGAAGGCTTGGCCTTGCTTTAGACGAAGTAACAGAGAGAAAGCTTGGGTTCTTCCACTCAGGTTCGAAATGAATCTTCTGAGGAAGTTAATTTTCCCTAGCAGAGATTGCAACTCCCTTTTTGACGTAGGTGCTTCCGTCTCCATTATGGCTTTGGTTTTGTTCTGGTTGATTTCAATCCCTTTCTTGTGAACCACAAAACCAAGAAAATCTCCAGCCTGCACAAAAAATGCACATTTAAGGGGATTCATCTTTAAGCCATGTTTTCTCATTCGCTCGAATGATTGGCTCAAATGATGCAAATGTGTTTCTGCAGATATAGATTTGATGACTATATCATCAATATACACCTGCATGAAGGTTTCAATGAAAACATGAAAAATTGAATTCATTGCCCTTTGATAAGTTGCCCTAGCGTTCTTTAAACCAAAAGGCATCACCACCCATTCGTAGGTGCCTAAGGCTCCTGGGCAACGAAATGCTGTATTTGCAACATCTTCTTCAGCAATAAAAATCTGATTATACCCAGAGTATCCATCTAACATACTCAAGTATTCGAACCCTGCAGCAGAATCTACTAGCATTTCTGCCACAGGCATGGAATATTCATCTTTAGGGGTTGCAGTGTTTAAATCCCTAAAATCTATGCAAATTCTTAAAGAACCATTTTTCTTAATAACAGGTACTATGTTTGCTAACCATTCGACGTACCTTGTTGTTCTGATGAATTTGCAACGCAGCAACCTTTCGATCTCAGCTTTAATCTTTGTGAGAACCGCTGGTGCGAATCTTCTGGGAGTTTGTTTGATGGGCTTCTTGCCATCTTTGATTGGCAGTCTGTGTTCGACCAACTCCCTCTTTAAACTAGGCATTTCGTCATAATCCCATGCGAAGCAATCTTTGTTTTTCTTGAGGACTTCGATTACTTCCTTCTTGAGGCCTGGGCTAAGTTTTGCACTTATGTAGGTTATTCTTTTCGTTTTTTCATCCCCTAAGTTGACTTCTTCGAGTGGATCTTGTGCCAACATTTTGGCACCTGAGTTTATGAGGTCCCTTTCGAAGCCTAAGGGTTCTTTATCGTAGATGGCATCCAACCTTTGATCCATCTCAAATTCTTTGAAGGGTGAGCATTTCGAGCATCCCCACTTACTTCGTTCATCTTTATAGTTAATTTATTTATTTCAGCCTCTAAGGCCGCTTTTGATTCGTTCTCAGCCATATAGGCCGAAATCCTTTCGAAAAAGGTGGACTCAGTCATGGATAAGGTTGTCGAAGTCCCAGCCTGCTGGCCGTTTTTGTATAGTGCTTTCGACTCCCTCTTCTTCACTGATTATTGTTCTATCCCAGTAAAGGCCATCATGGCGAAGGGTCATGTAGTAGTGGGCGTTTCTGGTTTCGTTAATCTCATCATTTGGAACACACGGAGCAATATTTGCCAGATTTTTATCATAATCCCTCTTGTCAACTAGATTGACTGTTGATATAAAGTAACTCTGGTCTTCTTCGATGTTTTCCACGATTCCATCATCTCTCCACAGAACTAGTCGCTGATGCATTAACGAAGGAACTGCCCCCACGCCATGGATCCACTCCCTTCCCAGCAATAAGTTATAGTTGGCCTTGGCTTCGATCACCATAAACATGGTGGGCCTACAGCTTGAGCCTATTGTCAATTCCAACTGGACCACTCCCAGTGTTTTGCCCACTTTTCCCTCATAATTGGACAGAACCATATTATGGGGCTTGATGTCTCCTTCGCGGATCTCTAATCTTTTCAGCATGAAATGGGGTATCAAATTGACTGCAGCACCCCCATCTACTAGAACCTTGTTCACACCATGGGCACCAACTTTTGCCCGAATAAATAGTGGCTTAAGATGGTTCTTCATAGCAGGTTCTGGATGTTCGAAGAACGCATTTTGCTCCTCGATAGCCCCATTGTCCATCACATAGTAGCACACAGGCCTATGCTTCATCAAATCTGTGGTATCTTCTTCCTCATATTCATCAATTTAAGTTTCCTGCCTAAATTCACAGGGAAGCACAGATACCATGTTACAGTTTAGGTTGAATGAATACTCCCCCTCCGATTCGAAGTTATCTGTTATCATATCTTCGTCCTCTTCTGGGCCTGGAGTGTATTCCTTTGGTTCATCTCGTTGTACTTCAGAGAAAAGCCTCCTATTAACTGGAGGTTTGTCTTCAGTTTGACTTTTTGGTTTGTTGGTGCTAGATTCACCTTGGTTCTTTGTTGAAGTGACCCCTTTGTTTGCCACAGCTTCCCTCTCAGCCTTTCGAATCCTTTGTTGCCTGCGCCACTGGGATCTTGACATGGGGTTCCTTCCTTTGTAATTTTCTAATCTTACCTCCTCCCTTTTTGCTGTGTTGAATTGCCTTCTGTATGTCACAGCATGGCGTGAATTTCGTTCGGTGTTTCTCCATATATCTTTGCCTTTGTCATTTCTGACTTGCAACCATCTGTCGGTTGGCACTTCAGCAGGGAGTTTGAAAGTCACTCTTCGAGCAGCCTTGGGGTGAGGGCTATCAGGCCTTCGTTGTTTGTGTCTGCTGTCGAAACGTGGGCCCATTTGGACAGTTTCTTGATGGTTCCAGCAAGGGGCGAAGGGAATCGTTTCGAAGGCTCTGGACATGCTCTGGTCATACACAGCAGAACACCTTGGGCAAATCAAGCACTTGGTTTCCCCTTTGTAGCAACGAAACACAAATTCCAGCAAACTTTCCCCAGCCTTAGGATAACACCTGAACAGCTGGTTATCTTGGCGCCAATTGTTTCCAGTTCGAGTCCTCTGTACCCTCTCGAAATTCGCAGCGATTCTCTGATTGCAGAGGATGCTGCACCTAGGACACAATATCATGCTTGTATCTCCCTTGTGGCATGTCATGAGGTAATCCTTGAGACTAGCATCTCCAGTGTGATTATCCTCTATTCTATACTTCTCTTTTTCTAAGTATTTTTCTACCTCCTCCATCTCAGAGCGAGGCCTCTCCATATCCACCATATTTATCTCAACATCTTCCCCCTTAGCTTCATCATCGCCCCATCCTGTGGGCTTTATATCCTCAATCTGAACCTTCGAACTCTCTGGGGCAGAATATTTGACCAAATAGTCAAATTTTCCACTGGGTTCCCCTAGAGTGTCCCATATTTCCTTCTGAGGGGAAGTTGGCTTCGTGATTTGGACTTTCTCCAATTCCAGCCTCAAGTCTTCAGTGACTTGTGTTAGTTCTTGGTTTTGATTTCCCTGGCCTTCAGTAGCCTGGGTTTCTTTTGCAACAGCTACAGGTGCTGCTTCAATCGAAGTCTCTGGCATCTCCTGGATGTCTTCAGTGACCTCCTTATCGACTTCGACCATCACCCAGTTTTCAATTTCAGTACCTTTCTCTCCTGTTAGGGCGTCGCTTTGGTCAGTTTCCACCATGTTAATCTCTCCAATGCATGCAGGCTCGGAGTAGTTGGTGTCTGCGACGTCCAAGGGATCTTCGTCCACTTTCATCTTTACCTTATCAGCAAACTTTAGTCTGCCATCTTTGATTGCATTTTGAATTAGGTCCCTGAAAAGAAAACATTGTGAGGTTTTGTGGCCTAAGAAACTATGATATTTGCAAAACTCTCTCTTCTTTCTCTGATCTAAAGGAGGTATTTTGACATTTGATGGCACAATGAGTTGGCCATCTTTGACAAGTAAGTCAAAAATCTCGTCACATTTAGTGACATCGAAGGTATAAACCTTCTTTGGAAATTTGTCACTTTTCTCATTTTTAACAATCTCTTTCCCTTTTGTGGGAACCAATAATTTGCAGGAGTAGGGTGGAGCCTGTTTTAATTCAGCGAGGTCGATTTCGACCTCTTCGAATTCGAATTCAGGATATTCTTCTGCTTCCTCAGTTCCAACATAGGAGATCCTTTCTTTCTCGCTATTCTTAAAGACTCTGGCTTTTTCGGCCTTTAGCCTTTCGACCTGTTGAACCCTATCGGCTAACTGAGCCATATCCCTCAAATATTGAGTGTCTAGTTTCTTTCGAATAGAGTAATCCAAGCCACCAGCGGCCATTTCGACTAACTCATGTTCAGGCACTACTGTGTAACATCTGGATTTCAAAAGCCTAAATCTGTTCAGATAATCGTCTATGGGTTCGGTGAACTTTCTCTTGACACTGGCTAATTCCTTCAAGCTTATTTTCGACTGTCCCATGTAAAATTGTTCATGGAATAATCTCTCCAAAAGAGCCCAAGTGTCAATGGACCCAGGAGGCAAAGTGGTAAACCATGTGAAGGCGTTTTTAGTCAAGGAACTTGGGAAATATTTGATCCTGAGATCTTCATTATTGGCTATATCTCCCGCTTCAGTTAGATATCTCGCTATGTGTTCGACTGTTGACTCATTGGTATCCCCAGCGAAATTTGTAAATTTAGGGACTTTATATCCCCTTGGTAAATCAGTATGCATTATGCAATCTAATATAGGAGAAGCATAATTTGGCCTTCTCATTCCTGTGTTGAGGCCATTCTGGGCCATGACTCTCTCTATCATGGTGGTTAGATTGTTTTCTGCCAAGATGTTATCGTTTCGAATTCTATGAACGACAGCGTCAGCATCTTGATTTCGACCAACCATGAAAATTCCCCTAGGTTGTTCTTCTCGAAACTCTGGGGCTTCTAGCCTTTCGACCCTTGCCCCTGGTTCCATAATTTCTCTTTGTGGGCCTGGGATTATTGGGGCTTCTAACCTTGGTGCCCTGGCCCCTAAGTTAACTTCTTCTCTAGGTGGTCTATAAATTGGGTCGTTAGCAATTTGTTCTATAACAGGCATGTTTGCTCGAAATCCCGCCTGATTCTGCCTACGCCTTTCTGGGGGAGCAAAGAAATCTGCTATTCGACTCATGTTGTCAGCGTTTTCCCTGTTTGTCACAGTCACATTTTGTACTATTGGGGCAAATATTTCCTGCATAGTTTGTGCTAACATCCCTATCATATTATGGTTACTGTCATCCATCAATTGCCTAAAAGCCAACTGGTTTTCTGTGGTTAAAATAGGCATTGTGCTATAACCCACTGACCCTTGGTTATTTGTCATAAACTGATTCGCCCCAGACCCATACCCTATTTGTGGTGATGAATTCGATGTGGAATTGTGTAAACCTGCCATAGAGAAAGTTGGCATTCCATAAGAGGAATTTCTGGTTCTATTACCATCGAAACCGGGTGGTCTAGTTAGTGGAGTGGCGAAATGGGATTGTGTCCCTGATGGTGAAACGAATCCCCCAGGGTAACCAATGGTTCCAGTATTTCCTAAGATCGAACTATTAGTTGATATGCCACTTACTCCATTGGTGGCTATATTACTGGTTGAAGATGCAACAGACTGTGCATTCGAAGGGATCACATTAGATGTTCCCATCGAAGTGGACACATTAGTGCCTGTTGTATGTGGGGCATTTTGTTCCCCTTGTTGATTGTCAGAATTAGACATCTTGGTCAAACGTTTTCTTCTGGATAAGGGTTGGTTGTTGTTGGTTATTTTACCACTTCTTAGGTTCATAAAACAACAAACTTCTTAGGTTCCAACGTTTTTATAATGGTTATGTCTCAACAATCTTTATTTCTAATGTCCAATTATTGGTCCCACCGGGTGTGCCAATTTGTTTCTAGTGATTTCTGGTAAACAACCGCTAGTCTTCCAAACTATCGAATAAACTTACTGACTGTTATTCAATTTCTCTGGTAACTCACAGGATCGACTAGATTGATTCTAGGATTCCTTGGTCATTATGGTAACTCTCATGATCGAACAGATATTCATGGTTGGTATTTGAGTGTTGTGTAGGTGTTTGGCTTATTTCGATTTCTCTCTTAAAGATCTAAAGGTGTAATCAAAATGTATGTGCGCGAAACTAACTTGCATGAATAAATGCTAATTGTAAAGACATGTAAAATTGCATAAGAGGCAAGTAAATGGCTTCGAATTATAAAAACAGTTAATGTAAAAGATGCTCTGGAACGTAAAAGATTCGAAATATGAAGAAAGCGTTTAATGCAAGAAATCTGTAAATGGCTTTAAGTAAAAATAAGCGTTCGAAGGATAAAACTTGAAGATAAAGGCATGAAAAGTATGACAGTTTTCTGAAATGTAAAGTGCTTGAAATGTAAAGAAAGCATTGAAATGTAAGGCTTTAATGTAGAGATTTCGAAATAAAAAGACTTTAAATGAGAAAACTTGTAAATGGTATTTGGCAGAAAGATAAAGGAAAGTGCTAGAAATGATAAAAGGTTTTCATTAAATCATAAACATGTGGTGCTATCATACGTACATTGCTCTTGCATTCGTTTCCCTAGCCATGTGGTAATTTGAATGTTACTGAGTATTTAGTACAATAGATATGACACACGAAATCCTAATACTAAGACTTCTATTTATACTAATTCGACCATAACGGTCTTGCTATAAGATTATGCCACGTTCAGAACATGCAGAACAATGTCTCTCTCTTGTTTCCACGTGTCTCCAAATGCTCCAGCACATAAATTTCCAACTTCGAATGTCCCGCTTCCATTTGAATTTCAAATGTTTTGGTACTTCTCCGCTTCGAACGCACTTCTTAGACACAGCCTTGTTGTTATTTCGAGACTTCTTTAGATATGTTCCCATAATTGCCACTCGAAGCTCCAAGCTTTGATATGCTTATTCGAAACACTGCTTCTGCTACTTCGAAACATGACGCTTTGTTTCATTTCGATCGAAACGTTCAATTCACTTGGCTTCTAATAATATTATCAAAATCTTCAGCCAACACCATGTTCATAGTTCCCATTTATATTGACTGTGTATAGAGAATTTTGGATTTGAAATTTCTAATAAAATTAGTTTTCAATTTAGCGCCAGCAAAATTAGTTTTCATCATTGACTTTTAGCTTACATAAGTTATATGGTTGGATTTGTGGGAAGAAACACCACAACTTTCATGTTTGAACTTTCCATTTTTGTGGAGAGATGAAGAAGATACAGGTGGTCCAGATAGGCGCGAGGTTGAAGATGAAGTTGCCTTCAGGAAGCAGTTTCTAATATATATTTATGGTTTGATATAAGTAAACGGATGTACAGCCACCCCAATGGCAAGTGCGCGAGTACTAAGTCACTTCTTACCTAAAGGGCGAGGGTTCGAACCAATGTGAACCCCCCTTTTGCATTTTTCATATTTTCTGTTTCCCTAACATTTTTTTGCAGGCGCTGGGCCCTTTGGGCCTGTTAGTGTTTTTTTATTTATTTTGCTAGCTCACCTCCCTGCCTACTTTTGGCACCCCCTGGCCCATTTATTTTTATTTACTTTTTTATTTCATTTTTCCTTTTAAATATATTTTCTAAAATACCAAAAAATCATTAAAAAAAATATAAAATTAATAGATTTATGTTTTGACATGATTTAAATATTTTTCCCACACAAAAAATTATTTTTATTCATTATACTTTATTTACCTTTACTAATTTCCTTATAAATTAAATTAAAAACTAGGTTATTATTTATTTAAATATATTTGTTTTAATATAAAAAAGGCCAAAAATATTTCACAACACCATATATTATTTTCAAGACAAAAATACAAAAAAAATACTTTTTCTTTAAACTTATTTTCTTTTAATCAACTAAATAGAATTAGGGTTTTATTCAAAAATCTTTTCTTAATTAATTTAAGTTAATTTGATTTAATTATTTTTTCTCTAATTAGGTTTAGGTTAAAACCTTTTTCATATAAAAATCCAAACACAAAAATCATTTCTTTCAATTTGCATTTGTACTTTTATATATTTTTTCAATTATTTGTACATATTCAATTTGGTTGTAATAGATTAATTAGGTTTATATTATTGCAATCCTCATTCATAAATTGTATACCCCCTCCCACAAATGTTGTAATAGCGTAGTAACTTTAAATTTTGCAATTTATCGATTTTACATAACATGCTAGTAATTAGGGTTTGTATGGAAAGAATAAAATCAATCAAGTAGAAAACCCTAATTCAAGACAAAATCAAGCATGAAAACAACATACTTGCACACAAGCACCCCTAGGGTAAAATCCACTTAGTTTCCTTACAAATGGCCATATTACGCATGTGAGGTATCTTAGCAAATACAAACAAACACAAGATCATAGTCCCTCGATAACACTATCTAAGTTGCCTTACAAATGATCTTAGTCCCTCAAAAATAATGCTAAGATACCTTGAAACATTGCTAATCATGGTTATACGATGACCCACGGCCGTCCCATTAACATCCAAAGATAGGGTTGCTTACCAAATCAATGGTAAGACAACAATGTCAAAGGAAAAGAAAATGAACAAAGAAATACATTTGAGTAGGTAGATTGCTCCTAATTACTTGCTCCATTTCAAAACAAACATCCTTGCTATTTTCAAAACAATCACATACACTTTCAAACACCTTACAAAATTGAAAACATTTTCAAAAGATCAACATCTTTGTATACATTCTTACGAACGAGAATCATTACAAAGATTGCCTAAACAATGGCCTCTTTTACAAAATACTTTCAAAAAACCACACAAAGCATAATTTCAAACAAAAGCAAGTGATCTAGCAAGTAAATAAGAGCCCATGGAAAACCATGGATGAAAAGGGTGCTAATACCTTACCTTTTCATAATCTACCCCCCGAACTCAAGAAGTAAATCTCAAAGGTATTTCCTGTGCTTTTTCACCTTTCCTTTTGGATAAAAGAAAAGTCGGTGGCGACTCTTGCTAACCGCAACATTTACGATCAAACGCAAAACATCCAAGTCAGTTCTCCCATCGTATCACAGAACTGACGACTTTGCTGGGGAAAATTCTAAAAATGGGGTTACCTTAGGGTTAGATCAAATTTACTTGCTTATATTGTTTGACTTGTATACTTTACATTATGGTTCTTTGTTTGGGTTTGAATCCTCTACCCAGATTTGGGATACATTATAGGTAAGTAGCAATACGTTGTGGAATCTGTACGGGGTATACCGACATGGTCTAAGAAATAACTACGTTAGTGAGACATATTTGTGGGTACCGGTAGCCTTTGAGTTAATCAAAGAGAATACGGGGCCGCTGAGTGATGTCATAAAGCACTAATGAACTTTTAGAACCTTTACTTGACCAACTTGGCCTTTAGGATGTAGTGAGATGACCGGCTTTGGTGCAGTCCGAAGTAGGTAGATACTCGATACTCAACTCATTGAGGTTTGGTTTCTTGGGATATTTTGGTCGCCATTAAAGAGGCTTGAGCTGAAACAATGACCAAGGAAACAATCCAGTGATATTGAGCTCCTTAGAACCCGGTTACTATTACTATGACAGGTTTGAGCCAACTAAACATCAAGCGGGTACTTACCTAAAATACTCCATGCAATCCTAAACTAAGGGTTTGTTTGCTTTGTTTGTATATGCATATTTGTACATAACATCATGAACATCATATACATCCACTAACCATTTCAAGGATTTTGGGATTCATCTTTGTTCTTGTTTTATAGGATATGGATTCACTTCGCAGGAAAACTATTCAAGTCAATCTTGTAAGGATCCCTCCATAACTTAAAGAGCTATCTTCAAGGATTCCAGAAACCTCTTCATTCACCGAGAGACATGGTCGCCTACTCAACTTGGTCACCTCCAACACAGATGAGGATATGATGAAAGTGCTTTTTCAGTTCTTTGATCCTTTACACCATTGCTTCACATTTCCCGACTATCAACTTGTGCCTACTTTGGAAGAATTCTACCAACTCTTGAGGATTCCCATTCTCAACCAACTACCTTTTAACGATACGGAAAGAGACCCAAAGCCATAAGAGATTGCTCAAGCTCTACAATTGCATTCATCTGATGTCACAATTAATTGGGAAACAAGGAGTGGTGTCAAAGGTTTTCTAGCAAAGTTCTTGTTTGAGAAAGCCCAAAGCTGTTGGAATTCCTTGGACTTGCAAGCCTTTGAGAAAATTGTGGCTCTCCTCATCTATGGGATGGTTTTGTTTCCAAATCCTGACCAACTCATAGATGTCAACGCCGTCAAAATCTTCATATCCCGCAACCCAGTGCCTACATTGTTAGGAGATATCCTACACTCTTTTCACACTCGCACAATGAGGAAAAAGGGTTTCCTTATGTGTTGCACTCCTCTCTTGGCAAGATGGTTTATTTCACATCTTCCCCAATCTTTATTAAAAAATGAGCAAGGTTCAAGGTGGTCACAAAGGTTGATGACGCTCAAACATTCGGACATTCATTGGTGCTCCCGATCCAAAAAGAATGTTATCATTGTCGACCATTGTGGAGAATTCCATAATGTCCCTTTACTTGGAATTAGGGGAGGTATCACCTGCAAACCATGTTTAGCCTTAAGACAGTTTGGTTACACCCGAAGGGATGGCCCGCACGAGATGCTGATTCAAGGTTTGGTATTTGACTACAACAACGACGATCAAGGTCTTCGATAGAGATTTATCCGAGCTTGGAGGATGTTGAACAAGGTGGATAGCAAGACTTTGGGGCATAAGAATTCCATCCCTCTTGAGCCTTACCTCAAATGGGTACAAACTCGTGCTCAAAGTCTTATGATGCCTTACCCCTCCATTCTCCCGATAATCATTGAGCCTGTCATGGAGGGAGATGTTCCATACACTATCCTACATCCTGACATGCCTACCACTCTTGAAGACCTACAAAGAGATTGGATATAACTCAAGGGAGAGCGAGATACTTTCGAAGCCCAATTCTACGCAAGCGAGAAGAAGGTTTTAGAACTCGCTAGGCTACTTCATGAGGAGCAGACTCTGAATGCCTACATTGCACCAAAGAGGATGCACACTACCTTTTTATCTTAGAGGTTTTCTATTATTTTGCCCAAGAAGGCATTGATGAACCCAAGCTTTAATCTATTAATATAACGTGTCTTTCCTTTTTGTCTAAACGAATTTGAATCTTAAAATCCTTGAAAACATTGCATATGCATATACCATTCATCATAACATAAGCATGTATTTTGCAACAAGTCTCCTCATCTCTCTACTGTTTATTTCAATAAGATGGATCTCGAGCAAATAGTGAAGGACCTCCAAGCTCAAAATACACAGTTTTAGCAGTTGCTCTTGACCCTAGCCAAGGGACAAGAAGAATTGAAGACTTTGTTGGATGAAGAGAGGAAAAAGAAGACAATGAAGGTAAACAGAGTCTTGAACATGGGAATAAGATTTCATGAGCAGACAAGAAGGACCTTAAACTTTGCAACGACATCCAGTGAAAGAGACAATCAAGATGGTAAAGGCAAGGAAACAATTGTCCCATCAGAATCAGAAGAGGAAGAGGAAGAAGAGGACTATTATGAAGAACAATACCCTCCAACTGGTGACAAGTATAAACATCTCGAAGAGCGGTTGAGTGCGAGGGAAATCCAAAAAGTGTCTGGCTTAGACTTTGAGGAATTGGGTTTAGTGTCGGGGATTGTGATTCCTCCGAAATTCAAAGCACCCGTGTTCGCCAAATATGACGGAGTTTCATGCCCTAAAATGTATCTCCGGTCATATGTGAGGAAAATCCAGCCCCATACCGCTGATAAAGATTTATGGGTACACTTCTTCCAAGACAGTCTGTCTGGAACTCAACTTGACTGGTTTTACCAACTAGAAAGAGCCAACGCTTACAACTGGGAAGATCTTGCTGCAACCTTCTACAAACAATACCAATACAATGCTGATCTTGCGCCTACCCGTACTCAACTCCAGAGTATGACCATGGTTTCCAATGAAGGTTTCAAAGACTATGCGCAAAAATGGAGAGGCTTGGCTGGAAGAGTTCAACCCCCTCTATCTGAGAGAGAATTGGTAGAAATGTTATTGGGCACCTTGTCTGGTCCCTTCTTCAATCATTTAATTGGAAGTTCATCTGCAGGCTTTACTGAACTAATATTGACCGGAGAAAGGGTAGAAGCCTGTATAAAGAGTGGAAAGATTCAGAAAGATACATCTTCTTCTGCAACTGTAAGGAAGCCTTTCATCGGAAAGAAAGAGGTGGTTGATGTATATCCGTAAAGAAACCAAGATAGGGCCGAATGCCGACCAATGGTGGGGGTTGTTATGATTCCTAAGCATGCGTCTGATCAACAAAGAAATTATCAACCAAGGATGGAAAGGCCATTCAAGCAGTTCACTAGAATCAACATGACCCCGTCTCAAGTATTACAGCATCTACTAAGATCCAATTTGGTGACCTTGAAAGAAGCTCCGAAAAACACCAACACAACATCTCCTCACTGTCATCCCAATGCCCGTTGCGCATATCACTCTGAAAGTCCTGGTCACGACACTAATAACTGTTGGGATCTAAAGAACAAAATACAAGACCTCATTGAAGCAAAAGAGATTGAATTCGATGTGCCCGAGAAGCCAAATGTCATTTTTGCCCCTATGCCCAGACATGGCCATAATACCAATTCCATTGAAGAAAGGTTGTTTGTTACTTCAGTTGATGAACTTATGACCCCACTTTTGGATATTAAAATGAACTTGTTGAATGTCGGTGTGTTCCCGGGCTGTGATGAAGTTTGCCATTTCTATTTGTCCTCGCCAACCAGCTGTCCTTTGTTGAAAGTAGGCGTTCAGTGCCTAATAGATAACAAAGAAATTTTGTTTGAAAAGACTTCTGTTCCACCTATTACTTTTGAAGATGTTTCTATCATTACCATTTCCGCCATTCTTCCAGGGTCTCCACCAAAAGATCTGTTAGAATTACATCAGTTCTGAAAGCAACTCCTTTAATAATCACAATGCTTGAACCAGTCCCATATGCATCAGACAAAACCGTACCATGGAACTATGGAGGGGATGTCTACTACCATGGTATCAAGTAGGACTGGTCAGCCACCGAAGATTCAAGTTCTGAGAAATTGGATTCCAACGTTAGTAATATTGCAGGGACTAGTAAGATTACCCGAAGCGGTAGGATCTTCTCTCCAGAAATTGCTCCCCCAAAATCCGTTTCTGGACCCATAATCATTCATGTTGCTATTCCAAAGGTTACTCCCAATCCCATAATCATCTCTGCAAGTACTCCTATTGACAAAGCCGTTACAACCCCTGTTATCATTCCTACTGACACTCCTGCTGTCGAGTTAACCGAGACTCGAGGTAAAAGTATTCTAATTGAGCCTGTTCAGACAAAGGCACAATCATTGACAATCCCTCAGACCTCCAAGAAAGAAAATGCTTGAAAACAAAACACTTTACACACATGCACCTCTAGGGTAAACCTCACTTGTTGCCTCAGATATAAACAATCATGTCCCTCAAATATGGGATGTTTTATCTAAGACCATAAATTAAAAGATCGTAATCCCTCGATGACCCTTCCATGTTGCCTTCGATAAACGATCTTAGTCCCTTACGACAATTTCTAAAACATCTTAAAAGTTTCTTCCTATGACTGTACGACGACCCACGCCTGTCCCTCACATCCAATGATATGGTTTCCTACTAACTAATGATAGACAAGAACTATCTAAAGGAGGAGGAAAAGAACAAAGACTTTTTGAGTAGGTAGATTGCTCGTAATTGATTGATCACAAACTAAAATCATTTACATACCTCACACTTTCAAAAACAAACATCTTTTCAAAATATTTCCAAAACAAAACATTTTGTATACATTCTCAACAATACAAGAATCATTACAAAATCACCACTTTTAAAACATCTTCAAAAAATCCTTTAACATACACAAACATAAAGCATTTTAAAGTGGTCAAGCAACTAAGAGCCCGTAGATAACTATGGATGAAAAGGGTGCTAACACCTTCTCTTTTCATAACCGACCCCCCGAACTCAAGAAAATTCTCAAAAGGTTTTTCCTGTTCTTTTCACCCTTTCCTTTATTGGATGAAAGAAAAGTCAATGGCGACTCTTGCTATCCGCAACATTTACAATCAAACGCAAAACACCCAAGTCAGTTCTCCCACCATATTATAGAATGGCGACTCTGCTGGGGAAATAAACTAAAAGTGGGGTTACCTTAAGAGCTAGATCACCTTTATTGCTTTACTTGTTTGCGTTGTTTGCTTTATATTTTGGGATTATGCTTGGGTTTATTTCTTGTATAGATCCTATACCCGGATCTGGGGCATTTTAGGTAGGTAGCAATAGATCATGGGGACTATGCAGTGTAATACTGACATGGTTGAAGAAATGGCTATGTTAGTGTGACACATTTGTTGGTACCGGTGTCCCTTGAGTCCAATTAAGGAGAATACAGGGCCGCTGTATGGTGTCATGAAGCACTAACTGACCGTAGAACCTTAGTTGAACAACTTGTCCATTAGAAAGTATTGAGATAGATGGCTTTGGTGCAAGACTAAAGTTGGTTGATACTTGATACTACACTCATTCAGCTCATACTTTTGGGATATTTTGGGCGCATTTTGGATGCTTAAGCTAAAACAATGCCCGATGAAGAAAGATCAGTGATATTGAGGCTCCTAGAACTTAGTTACTTCTTTTAGGACAGTTTGAGCCAACTAAAACTTCAAGAGGGTACTTACCAATAAACCCCATGCAAGCCTAAACCTAAAGCCGTGTGTATTTTGTTTGTGCATAATCATTTGTTCATGACATCATAACATCATGCCATAGCATTTTCACTAACCATTTCAAGGACCTAGGGATTTATCTTTGTTCTATTTTATAGGATATGGCTTCCGCTCGCAGAAATACCGTCTGAATCAACTTCGTAAAGGTGACTCCTCAACTCAAAAAGTTAGCATCAAGGGTTCCTGAAAATTCTCCGTTCACCAAAAGATATGGTCGACTTCTCAATTTGGTTACCTCAAGCTTTGAATAAGACATGATGAGGGTGCTCTTTCAGTTCCTCGACCCTGTACATCATTGTTTCACCTTTCCAATATCAATTGGTACCCACAATGGAAGAATTCTCTCAACTATTAGGAGTACCTGTTCTTGATCAAATTCCATTCATCAATTTAGAGGAAGCTCCAAGACCTGAAGTTATTGCCACGACCTTACATTTGAAGAGTTCTGACATTGTAGCCAATTGGGAGACAAGAAGTGGGGTCAAAGGATTTTTGGCTAAATTCCTGATGGAGAAGACTCATTTTTTTTGGATGCCATGAACTTTCAAGCTTTTGAGGAGATGTTGGCTCTTCTAATCTATGGGTTGGTGTTTTTTCCTAACCCTGACCAACTCATAGATGTGAATGCTGTCAAAATTTTCCTTACTCGTAACCCTATGCCTACATTGCTTGGAGTCGTTTTGCACTCTCTTCATACTCACACTATGAGGAAGCGAGTGACTCTTATGTTTTTCTTGCCTTTTCAGTCTAGGTGGTTTATTTCGCACCTTCCCGATGAATATTAAAGAATGAGTAAGGTTTGAGGTGGTCGCAAAGGATAATGTCGCTTTCCCATACAAATATCTATTGGTGCTCTCGATCTCAAGAGAACATTACTATCATTGACCCTTGTGGGGAGTTCCCTAATGTTCCACTCTTAGGCATTAGGGTAGGTATTACTTATAACCCTTCTCTAGCTCTATGACAATTTAGCTATGCTCGAAGAGATGCTCCCCATGATGCACTCATTCAAGGCATTGTATTCAACTACGAGAACAATGTCCAAGGTTATCATCGAAGGTTTGTACATGCTTGGGACATGGTAAGCAAGGTTGATAGCAAGACTTTGGGGTATAAGAATTCCATCCCTCGTGAGCCTTATCTCAAATGGGTACGAGCTCGTTCTCAAAGTCTCATGATGCCATATCCAGCCGTCCTACCAGTGATTATGGAGCCCATTACCGAAGGGGATATTCCTTATACTATTCTCCATCCTGACATGCCTACTAACCTCGAATAATTACAGAGATCTTAGATTCAACTCAAGGGAGAACGAGACACCTTTGAATCTCGATTCTACGCAAGCAAGAAGAAAGTGTTAGAGCTCACCAAGCAACTTCGCGAGGAGGAAGCTTCCGTGGGAGACTTGAGTTTTAGGTCTTAGGAGTTTTCATTTTGTTATCTCTTCGAGACCTTTTGCTTTTTCTTTGTAAGCCCAAGGGGCAATTGTAACTCTTGAACTTATTAATACAATTGTGGTTTTTATTTCCTTTTTGGCTAGCAAATTTAAATCTCCTAAGGTTCTTGAAAACATTGCATCCATATAGCATGCATCATATCATAAGCAGGTTTTCCAATATAGGTTTCCTCATCTTTTTACTGTTTATTTCAATATAAGATGGCTCTAGAGAAAACCGTCAAAGATCTGCAAACTCAACACGCACAGTTCCAAGAGAATCTCCTCAACTTAGCTAAAGGACAGCAAGAAATGATGACACTCATTGCCACCAAAAAGAAGACCAAGAAACGGGTTGTTATCCTCAACATGGGAAGAAGGTTCAAGGGGCCCATCTGACTGGCTCAAATAAAAGAGGCTTCTTTTGAGGAAGAAGACAATCAAGACGAGGATGTTAGAAGCACCAGGGCTGGGGGTGAAAATAACCAAATTTCTGATGATGAAGACAATCAAGACGAGGATGTTAGAAGCACCAGGGCTGGGGGTGAAAATAACCAAATTTCTGATGATGAAGACTACTCCAATGAGAAGTACCCACCAACGGAGGACAAATACAAACAGCTGGAAGACTGACTTAAGGCTGTGTAGATCTAAATAGTGCCTAGTTTGGACTTTGGAGACTTAGGTTTGGTCCCTGGAATGCTCATTCCCCATAAATTCAAGGTCCCTGTCTTTGCCAAATATGATGGAGTCTCCTATCCAAAACTCCATTTAAGGTCATATGTCCGCAAGATTCAACCATACACCGCTGATAGGAAGTTATGGGTTCATTTCTTCCAAAAGATATTATCTAGAACACAGTTGGAATGTGTGATACGGTGGGAGAACTGACTTGGTTGTTTTGTGTTTTATCGCAAATGTTGGGGTTAGCAAGAGTCGCCACCGACTTTTCTTTTATCCAAAAGGAAAGGTGAAAAAGCACAGGAAAGACCTTTGAGATTATTTCTTGAGTTTGGGGGTAGATTATGAAAAGGGAAGGTATTAGCACCCTTTTCATCCATGGTTTTCCATGGGCTCTTAGTTACTTGCTATATCACTTGCTTTTGTTTGAAAATATGCTTTGTATGGTTTTTGAAAGTATTTTTTAAAGATGCCATTGTTTAGGCAAACTTTGTAATGATTCTCATTCGTAAGAATGTATACAAAGTGTTTGAGCTTTTGAAAATGTTTTCAAGTTTGAAAGATGTTTTGAAAGTGTTTTTGAAAGTAAGCAAGAGTGTTTTGGTTTGAAATTGAGCAAGCAACTAGGAACAATCTACCTACTCAAAATTCTTAGTTCATTTCTTCCTTTCCTTTGATATTTCTATCTTACCATTGATTTGGTAAGCAACCCTGTCTTTGGATGTAAAGGGACGAGCATGGGTCATCGTATAGCCATGATAGCAATGTTGTGAGATATCTTAGCATTTTTTTGAGGGGCTAAGATCATTTTGAAAGGCAACCTTTGATAGCGTCATCGAGGGACTATGATCTTGTATTTTTATTGCTTTTTTGGCTAAGATATCCCACATGCATAACATGGCCATTTTTGTAAGGCAACAAAGTGGAATTACCCTAAGGGTGTAAGTGTGCAAATGTATTGATTTACATGCTTGTTTATCTTGAATTATGGTTTTCTAACTTGTTGATTTTAGTCTTGCCATACAAACCCTAATTTACTAGCATTTATATAAAACGATAGATTGCAGAAGGTAAAATTACTACGCTATTACATCATTAGGGAATGGGGGTATACAAATTTACAAATGGAGATGACAAGTAAAGTAAACCCTAATTACTATTACAAGGCTTTGACAATTACATAATTTATAATGCAAAAATAGTAAAATATGCAAGAAGATGTAAAGTGTTTAGAAATTTTTTTTTGAGGTTTCATGTGAAAACAAAGGTTCTATAATGTTAGGTCATTTCCCAGAAATGCAATATGTCCAAAATAAGCTAAAAAATCTCCAAAATTAATAAATTTGGTGCCCGAGCTGACACAGGTTACCCGTGTCAGGACCTGTCCATGACTTTTCTGCATTTTTTTGGTTCCAGCCAACCTGACACGGTCGTGTCACGTGACACAGGCGCCCATGTCAGCCCCTGTTCATCTTTTTTCTGCTCATGTACGTACCAGTAACATTGGCACGGGTCGTGTCGTGTGACACGGGTACCCGTGTCAGCTTCTGTCCCTACAATTTACTATGTTTTTCAACCCAATTAAGCTGACACGGGCCGTGTCGTGTGACACGGGCACCCGTGTCAGCCTCTGGTCTGGCTTTTTGTTAGTTTTTTCTCTTTGATCTGTCTTGTTATATATTTTGAGCGTAAAAGCAAATAATGTATGAACAATGATATCACAGTTTGAGAAAGTTTACCTCTCGAAGCGGAAGTTTTAGAATACGTATGGATGTTTTCAAGTGTAAATTGGTGATTGATCAAGCTCCTTTGAACCTTCTTGAAGTAACTCCAACCTTCCTTTTATACCGAAAATGGTTGAACCGCTCCAACCAAGTCAAGTTACAATGTATGTTTTTGAATTTGGAAGATGGTGATAGTGATGTTAAAGAAGTTATTATTATGTTTGAACAACTTCTATATGGTGTATGTGAAGTGTTTGGATGGTTTGTTTGGAGAAAACTTGCAAGGTATGAGATTTAAAGATTTGAACTTCAAAGCTCAAAAATGGAGGTTTTATGGAAAAATCTAGTTTTTTTGACAGCAAAAATGAGTTTGAGTGTTTGTTTCTCCTTCTATTTTTTCTGGCCTTTATCTCTAATTTTCCTAACCTCTTACTCTTGAAAATGCTTCTTCTATTTATAGGCAAGGGATTTGTGCATATGAGTTGATTAGGTTTGCAAGACAGCATGTTATGGTTTGGTTGGATTCCAATGGTCAAACTATGTCAAGTACTCCGTAGTCCCAAGATGAAGTACCAAAGTTGTTGGTATAGAGGAGCTCCTTCCCATGATTTATGGTGGAGTATAATCAACAACAAGCAAGGTATGGGCTTTAAGATAAACTTTGTACCAAAAGGCTTGCTTTTCAAGAGTAGCAATGGTGCCTTTATGCCATAAATGAAAAGATCTTTTGGAAAATGGCTCAAACACTTGGGTAATAGCTCAATCTCTTGTGTAAACATTAAATTATGTAGATATTTGCAAGCAAGGAATCCTAAAACATAATATTATGCAGCAAATCATAAGAGTTTTGTTATGTATTCTTCAATAGAATGACTTGCAATTCAAGGATGGATGCTCAACTTCAAGCCCTTGAATCTCCTAGCTCAGGTATGATAAATTCATGCTCTTGGATGTTTTGGAAAGCTTGAAATATCCTCTATAACTTTCATGTTAGACATTTTGACAAAATCATCTTGTAATTATGTGAAAAAATGCCAAGAAGTTGGGATAAAATCCTGAACAAAATCTGTTGAAAATTTCTCTAAGTGTTAAATGAAAATGTCATGACTTCATGAGTTTATAACTCAAAATCCAAGCACTTATAGGATTTGATCAGAAAAGAAAAGTTGTAGATCTCATCGAGATCTACAACTTTCATGTTGAAAGTTTTCCTTGAAGCGTCTTGCATCTTGGTGAAAAATTGGCATGAAGTGATGAAATTATCATGTGTAAAAACACTTAGAAAATTACTAAATCTTGGAAATCTTGACTTTTTGATGATCAAGCTTGATATTCTTGAATGTATTGATGAATTTTGATCTTTGGAATGTAATGTTGACCAAAAAGTCAAAGTTTGACTTTTCAGGGTATAGTTGACTTTTTCATCAATACTGTTGTTTTTAGGTCATCTGATCAATTGACTGAACAATTTTGTGATCCAAGGTCTGAAACTTGACATGAGCAATCTTGAAGGTCCATAATGATCCATGAAAGTCATTTGCGACATTAAAAGTCCAATTGTCCTTGTGCAAACTCAAACCCTAATTTGATGTATCAGTGTTGCAAATTTAAACCATTGAAGATCTTATGAGAAATGTTTTTTTAAAAAAGTGAGAGGGCAAATTTTGGGGTACAACAGTTGCCCCTGTTCAATCTTCTTAAACCTGAAGAGTTAGATTGGCGAGTCTGCCATTCGTGACTTGAAGGTGGAAGATGATTGAACACTAGAGTGCCCAGAAATTTGCACTCGGTGATGTGTTAGTTGACTGTGTAGGGAATGGGCTTAAAGATGCCATTTGGAGAAATGATGGAAAGTTGTTGGAGATGGGCTTATAGATTCCATCCAAAGGTGACTGTTGACAGAGTCTAAATTCTGACTTCAATTGGGGAAGAATCAAAATAAATCTTTGGAGTGATTTATCTGAACCAGAGGAAATGTCTACCAGAAAGAATCAGGATAAACCATTGAGAGATTTAAACTGAACCAGCAGAGGTCTTTGATCGTTCATTTGTAAAGGGCCTGTGTAGGGCTGCTTCAGGATGAGTCCGTGTAAAACTTCATCTGGGATTTAAGAGAAAGAACCTGGGTAGGGTTACTTCATGATGAGTCTGTGTAAAACTTCATCTGGAAATGTATGAGAAGGAACCTGGGTAGGGTTGCTTCATGACGAGTCTGTGTAAAACTTAATCTTGTAAAGAGAAGGAACCTGGTTAGGGTTACTTTATGATGAGTCCATGTAAAACTTCATCTTGGAAAGAGAAGGAACCTGTGTAGGGTTGCTTCATGATGAGTCCGTATAAAACTTCATCTTGGAAAGAGAAGGAACCTATGTAGGGTTACTTTATGATGAGTCCATGTAAAACTTCATCTTGGAAAGAGAAGGAACCTGTGTAGGGTTACTTTATGATGAGTCCGTGTAAAACTTCATCTTGGAAAGAGAACGAACCTGTGTAGGGTTGCTTCATGATGAGTCCGTGTTAAACTTCATCTGGAAAGAGAAGGAACCTGTGTAGGATTACTTCAGCTGGTCATGTAGATAATTGCCCTGACTTGTTACAGGTATTAATCTCTGACCTGAGAAATTGTTGATGATAGTTATCTGCTGACTGATCTTTCCTGAAGAGATGAAAGATTAGTTGTATGCAATGTCATGATGTATGAAATGCATGGTGCAATGATGTTCTCAAAATAAATGAGATTGTGTCGCATGCACTTGTCATGTATGTAATATGATGCATGAAGGGTGAAATGTTATTTGAATGTATCTTTGTCTGGGAAAATAAATCCTTGACAAATGCTGGGGAGTCATTAAATCCCAGATTGCTCTTGAAGAGTAGGTGAGTCTTCAAATTTTGCTTAGAATATTTCCACCAAGGATTCATGTTTTTTTGTTTGAGGAGAGCTCCGCTGGGGAATGTTGAAAACTCTGTGGAGAGTGTTGATTCTTGCTTGGGGAAAAAGAGTTCAGGAGTCTCAGTTATTCGTTGCTCTACTGGGGAGTCGAAGTTGAACTGATATCTGGTCGGGTCCAGGCTTTAAAGTAACTTGTTGGGGATTGTAGAGTAGTCTACTGGGGAAGAGGATTTGTGGT
Source organism: Vicia faba (assembly GCA_948472305.1). Taxonomy (NCBI): domain Eukaryota; kingdom Viridiplantae; phylum Streptophyta; class Magnoliopsida; order Fabales; family Fabaceae; genus Vicia; species Vicia faba. The sequence goes on along the minus strand of OX451735.1, from coordinate 37,739,505 downwards.
CCTTTGATTTGTAGTAGTCAGAGAGGAAAACTCAAGCTGGTGAATTTGTAGTTTGTTGGGGAAATAAACCCTGTTGTCGGTCTTTTTGGAGAGGTGTCTTCTTCACTGGGAAAAATCCTCGAGGATTCTTGAAGTCAATTCAGCTGGTGAGGAGTTTTCAGAGATTGAAACTCTGGCTGGGAGTCATCCTATGAGAAGGATCTTGGGGAAATTTGTCATTGCCCCTAGTACTAAATGTTGTAGTAATGCCAGAAAATGTTTGCTTGGTCGCACATGATCCTTTATGTGGGAGCCTGTTTGCCCCCAGAGTTAATCTGGCGCACCTGGACACTTGAGATTTTAATCACATTTCCGGTAGCCCTGAACTTCCTAGAGATATTTTCTAAGACTGTTATGGAAGAAACCGAAGACCTGATACTGACACCATCTGATACTACTGGCACAGACGAACAAATTGGTGGTACCCAAGATCTTTGGTCAAGTCTCAGAATTTTCTAAGAACTGTCATGGAAGGATCCGAAGACATGGTACTGACACCATCTGATACTATTGGTACAGACAAGCAATTTGATGGTACCGGAAGTCTTCATAATGGATTTTGCTCAAACCCATGATCAACGTAACATTTCCCCTTGAGTGATATATATGGAGATTTGCCCCTGGTTATTCAACACTTCTTGAGAGATTTCTTGGAATCTTGACTGGACTGCTCCAGGTGTGTTGGATAGTGACACGTCATGCCCCCTTGCTTATAGGAGATCTGTTATTGGAAGTGTCTTCCCACTTGAAATGATTTTTCTCATTGAGAGGGTTTTTGTTCACTGGATATTTTTTGTATGAATTTCTTTGTTGTCAAACAATTAGCCCTATGAAAACAATGATACTTAAATAATGCAAAGTTTATGCTTGTCTTGAAGTTTTGAAAAATGCATTTTTAGCAGATAAAAGAATTTTTGCAGGAAAATTCAACTCAGGATTTAGAGTAAAGCCTTACAGGAGTCAGGATACCTTTTGTAACAGTATACTTTCGAATTAACCCATGCTTCAATTAGGACTTTTGAAGGGTTGTAATGTGGCTTGGTTCATGGTTTAAGAAACAAAGGATAAGGATCAAAGTGTATTTGTACCCTCCCGTTCTTCGTGATGTTCTTCAGTCCTAAACTCAGTTAATTGTGCGTTTGAACTCCAATTGAGTCTGGAATGATGTTTTGGTGATGGTTCAACCAAGTTAAGTTTATCGGAAGGCAGTCATTTTTTTGCAACATTTTTCATGTTGGTCGAGGATCTGTAGTGACCTCTTTTTTTGGTTTATTATCCCAGATTTTTCCTGATTGTTCTTGTTTTTGAGATCACAGTCAGCGGGATGCCCCAGTTTTTCTTAAGTCTCCTTCGTAGGTTTTAACTTAGTGGGCTTTTTATTTTTGAGAGATAATGACTGCCTATGTGATAGGGAACCATCACCGTCTTTTGATTCCAGAAGAATGTTTTTGATGTCATTTGTTGTATTACAAAGTGAAAGTTTGCGACTGAATGCACATTTGAATTAACTGAGAGACTACCCTGCCCTAGGTTTTAATTAAAGGTTTCAATTTGTGTGAAAAGGAAACTCCTACTTATTTGGCTCAAAGGGGTTGACTAGGGATTATCTTCCTTATAACTCCAGTGTTTGGGATTTGAAAGAACGCATGTACATCGTCAACAAGGTCTATCAAAAGCATACTGTATGAGTTTAAGGCATTGTTTTCGTCATCCTCCCTCTAAAGGCTTATAACTTTTAAAACAAAAGCTGAGTATCATAAAGGGAGTAAACAACATAGTTTAAATGAAAACGAATGGACCAATTCAAGACAAACATATGCAATGCATTAAAGAAAAAGAGTTTGACATTAATATATAAGTGTTTGAATAACAAAAGAAATTACAATTGAAAATTCAAAATGAACAAGACGCTCTCAATGATTTGGCATAGGAGTAGTGATCAGTTTGGAGTCTCCGGAGGGTCAAACTTGATCTCCTTGGTGTCAATCAAATTCTGAATCTTATACTAAAATGCCCAACAATCGTTAGTATCATGCCCGAGACTTCTAGAATGATAAGCACACGTTGCATTAGGATTGTAGTTAGGAGAAGAAGTTTTGGGGTTTGGATGAGGTCCTATCAACGTAATCAGATTCATCCTTAAAAAGTGTTATAGTGCTTGAGTCAGCGGAATCTTGATGTTGGTAAACTGTCTTTTGGGCTCGCCTGGCTTTCGTTGATTTCCCCTTTGTTGTTGCCGGTGCGACGCATAACCAAAGATCAGGACTGCCCCCACATGTTGGTCATGACGACTCTTTTGACCATACACATCATCGAAATCTTTCTTCCCATTGTATGGATTTTTCTGAGCATCAGAGGGTGTAGCCCCTTGGATCTTTCTGCTTTTGATGCCAACTTTGACCCTTTCTCCGGTCAGTATTATCTCGGTGAACCCGGATGAGGAGCTTCCAATTAGGTGATTGAAGAAAGGTCTTGTCAAAGTTCCCATGAAGATGTCAATCAACTCCCTGTCAGTTAATGGGGGCTTCACCCTACCAGCCAGATCTCTCCATTTTTTGGCGTATCCTTTGAAGCTCTCGTTGGAACCCATGGCCATGTTCTGCAATTGCACACGAGTTGGTGCAAGATCAGCATTGTATTGGCACTTCTTGTAGAAAGCAGCAGCTAGATCCTCCCAAGTGTGGATGCGAGAATCCTCTAATTGATAGAACCATTCAAGTTGTGTCCCAACTAGGCTCTCTTGGAAGAAATGGATCCAAAGCTTCTGATCAGTTGTGTATGGCTGAATCTTGCGGACATAAGACTTTAGATGCCTCTTAGGACAAGAGACTCCATCATACGGGGAAAAGGTAGGGATTTTGAACTTTGGTGGGATTACCACTCCAGAAACCAAGCCCATGTCTCCTAAATCCAAACCAGGCACAACTTGGATCTCTACAGCTTTTAGTCTGTCTTCAAGCTGTTTGTATTTTTCATCCGCTGGTGGATACCGTTCCTCAGAAGATTCATTGTCATCAGTAGCTATGTTGGCTCTAATGCTTCTAGCTTCCTCTTCCTGACTGTATTTATAAAAATCATCTTCTCTTTGAGTGAGTTGGGTATGCCCCTTGGATCTTCTTCTCATGTTGAGGATGACATACTTTTTATTCTTCTTAATCTCTTTGGTAAAGAGTGTTTTTAGATCTTCCTGTGCCTTGGCCAAGTTCATGAGCACTTGTTGGAACTAAGCATTTTGAGCTTGGAGATCTTTCACCGTTTATTCCATATCTATCTTACTGAAATAAACAATGAGAAGATAAGGAAACATGTATGGGAGAGACCTGTCATGATATGATGCATGATATATGGATGCATGTTTTCAAGGATCTCGCGGGGTAAACGCAAGAAAAATGTTATAATTTGAACGTCAATCAACAACTTTGATTGGAGAACTTCGTATTAGTGGATGTCCTTCCACGAGAATTAAGCTCACCATGTCAAGTGGGTTGTAGCCCTTGACTCAAGTTGTTGTACTTGATCTTTGATGGCATTTGGTTAGAGGAAAATAAATCCTCTTGCCTTTTGATAGATACCTGGTTCAACATGACCCTGCATCATAGACCTTTGAGATCCTTGAAATGGTTATTGAAAAAAAGCTATGGTATGATGTCATGATGTTATGTACAAGTATGCAAAGTAAGCAAGTACAAATAATCATATTCACACAAAGCGGACAAATCCTTAGGTTTAGGCTTGCATGGAGTCTCATAGGTAAGTACCCTCTTGAAGTTTAGTTGGCTCAAACCTGTCCTAGAAATAGTAATCGGGTTCTAAAGGAGCTCAATATCACTGGTTTGTCTTCTCAGGCATTGTTTCAGCGCAAGCCTTTTAAACGGAAACCGAAATATCCCAAAAAACCAAACCTCAATGAGTGTAGTATCGAGTATCTACTAACTTCAAACTGCACCAAAGTCGGTCACCTCACTACGTCCTAATGGCCAAGTTGGTCAAGTAAAGGTTCTAAAGTCAGTTAGTGCTTCATCACATCACTCAGCGGCCCTGTATTCTCCTTGACTACTCAAGGGCTACCGGTACCTACAAATATGTCACACTAACGTAGCTATTTCTTAGAGCATGTCGGTATACCCCGCACATTTTCCACAACGTATTGCTACTTACCTATAAGGTATCCCAAATTCAGTAGAGGATTCAAACCCAAACAAAGAACCATAATGTAAAGCATACAAGTCAAACAATGAAAGCAAGTAAATGTGATTTATCCCTAAGGTAACCCCACTTTTAAAATTTTCCCCAGCAGAGTGTCCAGTTCTGTGATACGGTGGGAGAACTGACTTGGTTGTTTTTTATTTTATCGCAAATGTTGCAGTTAGCAAGAGTCGCCAACGACTTTTCTTTTATCCAAAAGGAAAGGTGAAAAAGCACAGGAAAGACCTTTGAGATTATTTCTTGAGTTCGGTGGGTAGATTATGAAAAGGGAAGGTATTAGCACCCTTTTCATCCATGGTTTTCCATGGGCTCTTAGTTACTTGCTAGATCACTTGCTTTTGTTTGAAAATATGCTTTGTGTGGTTTTTGAAAGTATTTTTTAAAGATGCCATTGTTTAGGCAAACTTTGTAATGATTCTCGTTCGTAAGAATGTATACAAAGTGTTTGATCTTTTGAAAATGTTTTTAAGTTTGAAAGATGTTTTGAAAGTGTTTTTGAAAGTAAGCAAGAGTGTTTTTGTTTGAAATTGAGCAAGCAACTAGGAATAGTCTACCTACTCAAAAGTCTTAGTTCATTTCTTCCTTTCCTTTGATATTTCTATCTTGTCATTGATTTGGTAAGAAACGCTATCTTTGGATGTAAAGGGAAGGGCATGGGTCATCGTATAGCCATGATTGCAATGTTGTGAGATATCTTAGCATTTTTTGAGGGGTTAAGATCATTTTGAAAGGCAACATTTGATAGCGTCATCGAGGGACTATGATCTTGTATTTTTTATTGCTTTTTTGGCTAAGATATCCCACACGCATAACATGGCCATTTTTGTAAAGCAACAAAGTGGAATTACCCTAAGGGTGTAAGTGTGCAAGTGTATTGATTTACATGCTTGTTTATCTTGAATTAGGGTTTTCTAACTTGTTGATTTTAGTCTTGTCATACAAACCCTAATTTACTAGCATTTATATAAAGCGATAGATTGCGGAAGATAAAATTACTACGCTATTACATCATTAGGGAATAGGGGTATACAAATTTAGAAATGGGGATGACAAGTAAAGTAAACCCTAATCACTATTACAAGGCTTTGACAATTACATAATTTATAATGCAAAAATAGTAAAATATGCAAGAAGATATAAAGTGAGAGAAATATTTTTTTAGGGTTTTTTTATAGAAAAGGTTATGTAATCAATTTCATTGAAGATAAACCTAAGTCTAAGTTAACAAAAAAAATTAATTGTTTAGAAAAATGTTTTTGAGGTTTCATTTGAAAACAAAGGTTCTATAATGTTAGGTCATTTCCAAGCAATGCAATATGTCCAAAATAAGCTAAAAAATCTCCAAAATCAAGAAATTTGGTGCCCGAGCTGACACGGGAACCCGTGTCAGGACCTGTCCATCCGAAAAAGTGACTACAAAATAGTTGAACAATTGGGGCAGACACCCTCAAAGATATCCATGTTGTCCTTGTTATTATGCTCTGAAGCACATGTCCAAGCTCTGTTGAAATTCCTAAAGAATTCCCATGTACCACAAGAGACCACTGCTGACCAATTTAAAAATCATGTTGCGAGCCTAACTGCTGATAATCGTTTAGGCTTTTCTGATGCAGATTTGACTCCGGTGGGGAAGAATCATAATAAAGCTCTACACATCTCTATTGAATGCAAAGGCACCACCCTGGCGCATGTTTCAGTAGATACTGGGTCCTCCCTAAATGTTTTTCCCAAAGGTGCTTTGGATAGATTAGATTGTGATGGGATGGTGCTGAAACCTAGTGATATCGTGATAAGAGTCTTTGATGGGTAAAAGAGGATGTTCCATGGAGAGGTCGATCTTCTGATCAAGGTGGGATCTCAAGTCTTCAACTCTACTTTTTATGTAATGAATATCCTCCCGGCATATTCCTGCTTTCTCGGACGCTCATGGATTCATGGGGAAGGTGCGATTACCTATACATTACATCAAAAGTTGAAGTACCCATTAAAAGGAAAGATTGTCACAGTTTGTGGAGAGAAAGAATATATGGTCATTCATTGGAATTCTTTCAAATATGTCGAAATGGATGGTGAATTCATTGAAACTCCTTGTCAAGCATTTGAAGTAATCCCCCAATGATTATTGTTGCTAAATCTATTTCTTCTACTCCTAAGATTGTAAAGAATGCACCAAGAATGGCCTCTCTGAAGGATGCTCGGGCTGTTATAGAAGATGGAGGTTGCACTATCTGGGGAAAACTTCTTGACATCCCCTACAAATCTAACAAATTTGGATTGAGTTTCACTTCAAAGGCTCAAAAGGATGTTCGACGTATTCGTGATGGAGAACCACCTCTCTGTATTAGCAACAATGAAGTCAATGCTCTAGAAGATATTGACAGTAACGGCGACTTGGACAGTTGGATATTCCCAACCACTGATGGTGGACTCAACAACTAGATGGCTAAAGACTTCATCTCAATCTCCTTCAGCCAGGAGTAATTTCTATCTCTTATTTTTATTGCTTTAAGAAGCTTGTCTGTATAATTTCTTTAAAAACAATAACTTTAAACCATGTGCCTTGCCCGGGGTAAAATGGTCCATTTGTTAAGGGTTGTCATTTCATATATCATATGCTCATTTAATGGAAACATTGGACGATTTTGCATTCAAATTTTGTGCTCTTTGTCTTTCTTTTACTTTACTGCATTTTCAAATAGCCATGTGACCTTACATGCACACACACACACACACACATTTGCAGATCCACATCCACCCTGGATCTCATTGACAATAATTCTGCCATTATCGTTTATGACTTTGAAAATCCAATCTATAAAGCCGGAGACGAAGGTGAAGAAGATTGTGAGATACCTGGAGAACTCTCCAGACTCCTGATACAAGAGGAAAAGGTTATCCAACCACACGAAGAACCGGTCGAAGTGGTAAACTTGGGTACTGAGGCAGATATGAAAGAAGTTAAGATTAGCCCCAACCTAGAAGATAGTGTCAAGAGTGAAATTCTGGTGTATGCCAGTCTTCAGATGTTATACTCAATGTCTAGACATCTGATATGACATAATAAATACACTGCAAGGTAGACATCCAATTTTTTTCGTGATTCAGTACTGAATAGTAACAGAAGCACAGTTTAACCAAGCTGTGCCAGATATACTTTGAAGGTGCAGAGGATAGAACAACGATGTACCTAGTTCTGTTCATCTGTTGCACATGATCAGCAGAGAGCAAACAACCTTCACAGTTCTGTTTCTCCTGCACAGATATCAGCATGATGTCTTAACATGTTCTGAGACATCATCTGTTACAACATTACAGTTTTACCTTGATATATAACAGACAGAATTATAAAGTGTTGAAGGTAAAAACACAAATCAGTTGTTGACCCAGTTCGGTGAAACACACCTACTCTGGGGGCATACCAAGCCAGGAAGAAGATCCACTATCAGCAATACTAATTCAGGACTAAACTTCACAAGTTCCCATCCTTCACTTAATCATTTACCCAGTGAAACCTATACCTAGGAACTCCTAGATAGAAACCTACCAGTTTCCATTCCTATTGCCGCAGCAACAGAAGTCTTACTCCTACTCAAGAAGTAGAGCCCTCCCACTTGGTTTCCTACATTACAATGAATATGAAGTAATGCAGAAATACTTAGACTTGCTTCATAGCTTCGTCCAAGAACACTCAAACCGTTACCTACAGGTATCGAGTTACACACTTGGTAACCTTGCCACAGACCGACAGGTTTACCTAACAAGACACCCCCAATGTTACATTATGTGAGGCTTACAAACCCTAGGTTACAATCTGCTATTTATAACCTATTACCCAACTGGATTTGGGCCTTCAAAATCTCAGCAAGCTTTTCTCCTTGCTGTTACAACTCAGCAGCAAACTTCTGCTATAATCAAGGTCTTCAATCTTCTAGTTCCTAAAATATCTCCATATTTAGAAACAATATTTTCTTCAAATATTCTGATTGATTCTTGATTGATCTTCAGATTCTCCATAAGAAACGCCACATATATTCTCAGAGTATTTAAGTACCAGAACTGTAACTGAATTACCAATTCTGTTGACGTGATGTCAAGTCAGGTGTCATGACATTACATCTAACATGTTGACCTAGATGTTGAACTTCTTCAACACAACAAATAACCTCTTTCATAATTTAGATCACTTAAAATAGTTAGGTTACAAGTCACAGCTGTTACAAACATTCAACATATAACATAGTTACTTAATTAGTACTTAATTTCAGGCGCGATGTCATATGCTGATGTTGTGACATCTTACATAACATGTTGGTCCAGATGTTGAACTTCTTCAACCCAACATATTAAAACAACAGAGGGAATATGGGTAAACTTGCTTTCTTATTTGTTTTACAAATGAAGCCAACTCTCCAGCCAGGGCACTTACAAAGAGAATATTGGTTCAGATGTTGCACGATTACGTTGAGGTATTTACTTGGTCATACAAATACATGCCATGACTCGATACTGATATTGTGGTTCGTCGTCTGCCAATGAAAGAGGGTTGTTCTTCGATCAAATAAAAGGTTCGTCATATGATTCCTGACATGTCAGAGAAAATCAAGGTTGAGGTAATGAAACAATTCAATGCAAGTTTCTTGGCAGTGACGTCGTATCCCCAATGGGTTGCAAATGTTGTTCCAGTGTCGAAGAAAGACGGTAAGGTCCCTATGTGTGTATACTATATGGATTTAAATAGGTCAAGCCCCAAAGATGACTTCCTACTACCACATATTGATGTCTTGGTTGACAACACTGCTCAACACAAGGTATTATCCTTCATGGATGGCTTCTCAGGGAACAACCAAATCAAAATGACACCTGAAGACATGGAGAAAACATATTTTGTCACACATTAGGGAACCTTCTGTTATAAGGTCATGCCTTTTGGGCTGAAGAATGTAGGCACAACTTATCAACGAGCAATGGTGGCTTTATTTCATGACATGATTCATCATGAGATAGAAGTCTATGAAGATGACATGATAGCGAGATCACAAATTGAGGAAGAGAACCTTGTTCATTTGCAGAAACTGTTTGACAAGCTAAAGAAATACAAGCTGAGATTGAACCTAAGCAAATGCATCTTTGGGGTAAGATCTAGATAACTCTTAGGTTTCGTCGTCAGTGGAAAAGGAATTGAGGTTGATCCTACAAAAGTCAAAGCAATCCAAGAAATTCCAGCTCCCCGTACTGAGAAGGAGGCCTGAGGTTTCTTAGTACAACTCAATTACATTGCCCGATTCATCTCTCACTTGACTTCTACTTGTGAGGCACTCTTCAAGCTGCTGAAGAAGGATCAAGTAGTAAAATGTAATGACGACTGCCAAATAGATTTTGACAAGAACAAAGAATACTTACAAGAGCCTCCAATCCTGATTCCACCAGTTGAAGGAAGACCTCTAATCATGTACTTAACCGTGTTAGAGAATTCAATGGGGTGTGTGTTGGGGAAGCATGACAAGTCTGGTCGAAAAGAGCATGCAATGTACTACCTTAGCAAAAAGTTTAACGATTGTGAAACAAGATATTCACTGCTCGAGAAAACTTGTTGCGCTTTGGCATGGGCTGCTCGCCGACTAAGACAATATATGTTGACTCATATTACTCTATTGATCTCTAAGATAGATCCCATCATGTATATCTTTGAGAAGCCAACTCTCTCCGGAAGGATAGCTCGATGGGAAATGATTTTAACTGAATACGATATCCAGTACACTACACAACAAGCAATAAAAGGAAGTGTACTGGCAGATCATTTGGCGCATCAAGCTGTGGATGACTACCAATATATGAACTTTGAATTCCCGGACGAGAATATCATGCTGATTATGGATTGTGAAAAGCCTGGAGAATATGAAGGACCTGAGCAAGGATCCCAATGGACTATGGTTTTTGATGGAGCTTCCAACGCACTGGGTAACAAAATTGGTGTTGTGATCATTTCCCCCGAAGGTTGCCATACGCCTTTCACTGCCAAACTCTTCTTTGACTGTACCAACAACATGGTTGAGTATGAAGCGTGCATCTTGGGTCTTAAAGCTGCTATTGATCTAAGAATCAGATTCTTAAGTGTATATGGAGACTCAGCTTTAGTAATCAGTCAAGTTAAAGGAGAGCTGGATACAAAACATCCAAATCTTATCCCTTACAAAGAGCTTGTACTCACCTTGATCCTGTACTTTGAAGAGGTTACCTTTGAACATATCCCAAGGGAAGAAAATCAATTGGAAGATGCCTTGGCTACCATGTCATCCATGTTCAAGGTCAAATGGGACAACGAAGCTCCCAGAATTACTGTCGAAAGATTTTATGAACTTGCGCACTGCCATGAGATTGACATTGATGGTGTAGAAGAGAATCCTCGGTTTCATAAGGTGAAAAGACATCTTAAAGCTCAAGAGTATCCTGAAGGGGCGTCAATCAATGACAAGAAATTCCTACAGAGGTTCTCTCCAAGGTCTTCCTAAGCAATGGGATTATATACAGGCGCAACCATGATTCTACCCTGCTTCGTTGTATGGACAAGAAGGAAGTAGAGAAAATTATGAAGGACATGCACGAAGGCATATTTGGTACTCACTCTAGTGGACATACTATGGCCAAGAAGATTTTGGGAGCTGGATACTATTGGTCGACCATGGAAACCGATTGTCACCTCCACTTGAGGAATTGCCATAAGTGCCAAATTTACGCTGATAAGGTTTATCTACCTCTAGTTCTTTTGAATGTCATGACTGCTCCTTGGCAATTTGCAATGTGGGGAATTGATATGGTCAGAGAAATCAAGCCTACTGCCTCTAATGGACATCGTTTCATTCTTGTCGCCATTGACTACTTTACCAAGTGGGTTGAAGCAGCTTCATTTGCCTCAGTTACCAAGAATGTCGTGGCCCGGTTTATCAAGCATAACCTCATCTGTCGGTATGGTATCCCTGAGAGGATCATCACTGACAATGGTACCAACCTCAATAATTCCATGATCACTAAACTCTACACACAGCTCAAGATCAAGCATCACAACTCTTCTCCATACATACCTAAGATGAATGGTGCAGTGGAAGCTGCCAACAAGAATATAAAGAAGATTGTGCAAAAGATGGTGGTAACCTACAAAGACTGGCATGAGATGTTACCATTTGCTCTTCATGGTTACCGTACTTCAGCACGAACATCAACTGGGGAAACCCCATTCTCTTTAGTCTATGGCATGGAAGTTATCATGCCTGTCGAAGTTCAAATCCCTTCTCTAAGGATTATGAAAGAAGCAGACTTAGACGAAGACGGTTGGATTCAGACTAGGTTGGATCAGTTGAATTTGATTGGTGAAAAGAGGCTTGCGGCTATCTGTCATGGTCAGATGTATCAAAAACGTATGACCAAGGCATTCAATAAGAAGATCAAGCATAGGGTATACCAGGCTGGTGACTTGGTGATAAAGCGCATCATTCTACCACAAGGAGATCCCAGGGTCAAATGGACTCCCACCTATGAAAGGCCATTTGTTGTCAAGAAAGTATTCTCGGGCTGTGTTATGATGATAACCACTATGGACGGTGTAGATTTCCTGCATCCTGTAAACGCGGACATAGTCAAAAAATACTACACATAAGAATGACCCGCTAAGTTGACATACCTAGGCAAAAATAAGGGCATCCCGGTGAACCAAAAGGGTTCGGGCAAAAGTCAGGGATATATACAAAATATTGTACACCTGGCAAGTTGAAAACCTGAAAGGGCGACTTGGGTAAAAAATGGTATCCTGGTGGTCTGAAAACTCGAAAGGGCGGTCCAGGCAAAAATTAGGGATTAAAAGCATATGACTATGTCACGTTGGATCACTTACATGCAAGCTTTATTACCATAGTTGAAAGTTCAAATAGTACAAGATCAGCCCAATCAACTTCTTCCGATGGCAAGGGACGAGATGTTCTAAGACATAGGGGCAATAGCAGAGTTTAGAACCCAATGAGATCACTTCCACATGGGTATACATTTTGTTTTCACTTTGTACTCTTCTCATTTCATGACGACTTCCTCTTACTAGAATTTTCGTCTCTTTGTACAAAACCGCCTTTTTATAGGCAAAATATTAATACAAATACATCTTAAAGTTCAAACTTTTGTTTTTTTTCTGTTTTGTTTGCAAAAACGTCAAATGGCTAAAATTGAATTAACATATGCATATGAACATGAAATAAGCATTTACTCAAAATTCTAGGTGCTGGGATGACGTCCAAGCTGTCCATAAATCCCCACAGAGATACTTCTATGAGACTACCCCCACAAAGTAGTCTTCACAAGTAATGGTACATTCCCCGCAATCTCCCTGACAGATCACTCCAGCAAATAAAGGAGTATAATTTATTTCCCAACAGTATCACCAACATACGGAGTTCCAATGAGTATAATTCATGGAAATACTCTTCCCCATCTAAGTTTGGTCCTCCAAAAACTGAGAAAGAAACCTTGCAGAGTTCTTCTCTCTAGCAAAATTCCATTCCCCCAAGAGAATTTGTTTCCTCAGCAGAGTACTGCTCCGACAACAGAGTTTATTTCCCCAACAGGGTTTATTTCCCCAACAACCTACACATTCCCCAGCTCGAGTCTATTCCTCATACTACTACAAATTATTGACAGGGTTCCTCTCCCCAGTGAAGTCGTCACTATCCCCAGAAAGTTGCTACAAAACCTGGAATCAGACCAGATATCAGTTAGCCTTATCCTCCCCAAATGAGCCAGAGGCTCATCCATTCTCTTTTATCCCCAATCAGGGTATATAAAGAATTATTCTCCCAGAAGAGTCGGAAGATTATCCATCTCTCTTATCCCTAGTCAGGATATATAAGAATTAAACTCCCCAGTAGAGCAACAGATGACCAAAGTTCCTAAACTTTACTCCCTAAACAGAAATCAATACATCCCTTGCAGAGTTTCTTCAGATTAGTAATCAAGAATCCCCAACGGAAGAATTTTAGACAAAATTGAAGATACAAATACTCTTCATCCCCAACAATAGTCAGGGATTTATTTTCCCAGACAAAGATACATTTCAACAACATTTCACATTCATACATCATCACATATGCATACGAAACACATTTTACGCAGTCTCATTTATTTTGAGAACATCATTACGCAATGCATACATCATGAAATTTCATACAACTAATTCTTTACCTTTTCAGGAAAGATCAATCAACAGACCGATATCATCAACAAATCCTCAAAATAGATTGTAGGACATTCCCTGGAACAAGATAGGGCAAATATCTACATGATGGATATTCCCTTCAAACATCTGCTGGCTCAGATTAAATCGACCAAAGATTTATTATGATACTTCTCTCAGTAGACCTTTTTTCTGGATCAGATTAACTCGACCAAAGATTTATTCTGATACTTCTCCCAGTTAAAGATTTAAAGACCTCTGTTGGCTCAGATTAAATCGACCAAAGATTTATTCTTATCCTTCTCTCAGTAGACATCTGCTGGCTCAGATTAAATTGACCAAAGATTTATTCAGATACTTCTCTTAGTATACCTTTTCTGGCTCATATTAAATTGACCAAAGATTTATTCTGATACTTCTCCCAGTTAAAGACTTAAAGACATATGCAGGCTCAGATTAAATCGACCAAAGATTTATTCTGATACTTATCTCAGTAGACCTTTTCTGGATCAGATTAAATCGACAAAATATTTTTCTGATACTTCTCCTAGTTAAATACTTAAAGACCTATGCTGGCTCAGATTAAATCGACCAAATATTTATTTTGATACTTCTCTCAGTAGACCTTTTCTGGCTCTGATTAAATTGAGCAAAGATTTTTTCTGATACTTCTCCCAGTTAAAGATTTAAAGACCTCTGCGGGCTCAGATTAAATCGACCAAAGATTTATTCTAATACTTCTCTCAGTAGACCTTTTTTGGCTCAGATTAAATTGACCAAAGATTTATTCTGATAATTCTCCCAGTTAAAGATTTAAAGACATCTACTGGCTCAGATTAAATCGACCAAAGATTTATTCTGATACTTCTCTCAGTATACCTTTTCTGGCTCAGATTAAATCGACCAAAGATTTATTCTGATACTTCCTCCAGTTAAATACGTACTTAGACATCTTCTGGCTCAGATTAAATTGACCAAATATTTATTCTGATACTTCTTCCAGTAGACATTTTCTGGCTTGGATTAAATTCGAGCGTAGACTTAGTCTAATTTCTCTATCAACAGTAACCTTGGATGGCATCTATAAGCGCATCTCTGAAAACTCTGCATTACCTCTCGAAATGGAATCTATAAGCCCATTCCCAATATAATCAATAAACAGTTTTACTTCATGCACAAGCGAGTGCAAATTTCTAGGAACTTAAGTGTTCAATCATCTTCCACCTTCAAGTCCTGAATGGCAGACAAGTCGATCTAACTCTCCAGGTCTAAGAAGATTGAACAGGGGCAGCTGTTGTACCCCTAAATTTTCCCTCTCTTTTATCAAGACATTTCTCACAAAAAATCTCAAATGCTCAAGGATTCTCAAAGAGTTAATCAGACAAGCTCACCTCTTAAGCACTGAGACCACAAATTAGGGTTTTGGTTTTATCAAGGATAATTGGGCTTTTAATGCCTCAATTTCCTTTCATAGTTGATTATATGTCTCCAAGAATACTCATGCCAAGTTTCAAGTCTTGCTTGACAAATTTGCTCAGCCAATTGCTCAGAAGACTAAAAATCAGCTGTATTGGGTAAAAAGTCAATTGTGAGTAACATACATTAAAACTTCGTGGTTTTTGGCCAAAATCAACATTTTAAAGTGATATTTATCAATTGACCAAGGTTTTATCATAATTACTCAAGAAAATCATTCAAATCATCAAAGGGGCAAAATTATCAAAATTAGGGTTTTGACTAAGAATCATTGATCAATGACTTTTGACCTAGTACATGACCTAATGGTTTGAAGCATGATCTCAAGGACTCAAACACAATATCTTTACCTAATTTCATGGCTCAAATATTTCTCAAGATCAATGGTGAAATTCCTGGTATGTCACAGACTCAGGATGTCTAATGGAATGTTAAGACATCTGATCTGACATTAAGCGCTGTACAGGTAGAATAGGCTGTACTTTTGATATTTGTTCTACAACAGTCACTGAACTATCATACCAGAACCTGCAACACCTTTTGACAAACGCAGGTTCTGATTTACTGAAGTTCAGAGCAGTTAAGGTTAATCATATACATTGAAGTCATGAGGAATGCTGTGACATCAAACAAATAACCAATGCAGAAAGTAAATAACACACAGAATTGTTCACCCAGTTCGGTTCGACCAACCTACATCTGGAGGCTTCCAAGCCAGGGATAAAGTTCACTATTAGTAGTATCAATTCAAAGACCCTACAGCCAACACACCCGTTGACAGCCTTCTCACTTAATCACTACCCAATGACACTTTTACCTAAGATCCAATCCTAGATATGAGACCCCTCTCACTCCCCCTCAATCACCGCAGTGATAACTTTCTACAGTACATAAACTGTTCAGAAGATACACTTCCATTACACATCTTGATCATGCTTAAAAGCTTCAATCAAGTACAATGCATACATCCTCTAACCTACAGGTTTCAAGGAGTATGGTGACCATCCCACAGCCCGGGTGGTTCACAACAAAACTAGCCCTAAATGATTACATCTTGTCAATACTCGACCTCCTCAAATTAGGTTACAATACTTCTATTTATAACACTTTTTACCCAACTGGATTTGGGCCTTCATATGACAGCAATGCAGCTTTAACGACCTGCATAAAGTAAGCAGAAAACTTCTGCTGTAAGTTAGGTCTTCAATCGAGCTTTTCTCCTTATCCTTAGCTTCTGATTGAATCTTCTAGGGCTCCACATATGCCTTCAATTTTCGCTACTTGTTATGCATTCTATTTGGCAGAATATTCTGCATAACTTCAGGAACAGAACTGCATCAGACTTGACAGTTCAGTAGCTTGATGTCTGGTATGATGTTATGACATCTCTTGAGACATGTTGTTCCAGATGTTGATTTAAATCAACTCAACATGTTTAGGCATTTACAATAGGATTTTCAGGCTGTTCTTATTGTACATTACATTACATTATTGTTGTTACTATTTGTTTTTCAAGAAATGAGCCAATCCTAAACGAAGGCACTTACAATCTCCCCCTTTGGCAAATTTTGGCTAAAACAAATACAACAACAATAAAAAAATAAAGGTGTTCAGGATTACACACAGAAGGATGTCTTGACATCTTTGGTTGTATCCACACTAACCATCCAGGACCTCTTGAAGCACAGGAGGAAGAGGATGCACCTCATTCCCTTTTAGACCACGAACCATTTCTTGTCACTGGTGGTGGAAAAAGAAGACCGTGGGAGATAAACTATCCTTTCAGAGGCATCAGAGAACCTTTAAGGAGTGACCAGAATATCTCCCTTGTAACTCAGAACACAGGTCACAACTGTGTTCATAACTCAGATCACAAGTCACAAAGAAATTCACGCCATTTGAATTTCTGCTGAATTTGTGACAAGTCTTTGTGATCAAAATTTTGAGTAGCTGCTGCAACGAGGACAATGTCACACCGTAACAGTACTCCTTTACTCATTTCTCCCCCTTTTTGGCCAAAAATTGACAAAGAAAGCCCTCACAAAACCAGATCCAAGAACAGTTTTCCCAGATCCGTACAAACCCCATGATGGTTGTGAGAGAAAAGAATGTGTGACAGGAGGTTTATATAAGGAGATAACAGGTTCAAGAAGATGGAAATATAAAATCTTGGTCAAGGATACCTGTTAAAGTTGTTGCATGTTTCAGACTGACTGTGCATGAAATTTAGACGCATTTGTTTGTTTCTGCCAAAAGAACCAGTCCTAATACATGCATAAGTTTAGGTCAAAGCAATTCCTGAATAAAATCAGCCTTTGACCGACTTTTAAGGTTGAAGATTCTTTTGGGAAACAGAATACCAAATATAGCTCCTAAATAGCTACAATTACGTGGTGAAGTTATTTTCCACGTATTCTTCTTGATTTCCCCAAGGTTGCAATGTCGTTGGTAATGTCATGACACTTACTTAGACATTCTTCAACAACAGCAGCCTTCTTTTTACTTCTCTCAGTTAGGCACAGAGAAGGACACTTTAAACAGCCAGTAGCAAGAGACTAGTAGCATTAAGCATGGCCATCAATCATGCTTTCTTAAGTGTTGCTGAGATCCACCACAATTACTTTCTACCTTCTTCCAGACAGCAAAATAAGGAAGGAGGGAATAAACCAGAAGACTCCAAAATGCTTCACAAGACATCACAGATTAGTTCTAATACACAAAATTTAGATGCCACTTCAATTTCTTGTAGTAAAAGGACCCCTTGAACATATGCTGAATATATCAGATTTCTGATTTACCAGACCAAGTTGTTATTGATAAGATCTGAATCTTCCAAATTGCTCCAAAAGTATCAAAACTGCCACTTATGAGATTTTTAAGAATCTCTGAGATTTTCTTCCTAAACCCAGACAGATAACAAGAGCAATTCTTCAATCTCCTGATGTTGAGACATTATTCATGACTTCACTTAGAAGTTCACAGTGTCATATTATCAGAACACATAAACATCAGCATACCACCGTCCTCTTATGACTTCTGATCTTCAGATTAAGTCCAACAATACACATACAAAGTCTCCCTTCAATGTATATTGTAATTGGGGAAAGTGCAACACTCAGTGACTCCCCTTGTTAATGCCAATCAAAACCGTAGCGTGGAAACCAGTAGCACTAGCTCTGAGGTGGTAACTTCAAGCACCCTGAACTAGTCTTAGAACAGTAAGGACATCTCTGATTCATGACTCTCTGGATGGCTGAGAAATCATGTAGCCATAGTCTGAAACCAACCTCCAACCTTCTTAGTGTGCTTACAAGCTTTACTAAGATTCAGACTTTCTAGAAGGATTATCCTTTGATCATGTCATCCTTCTGTATAATATATTTACTAGTAGTTGCTAATACTAGTAAATTCTTCAGACCACAACAGTAGTTATGCATTGTTAAGCATACTACTTTTAAACACAAGTAGAATCTACTTATTCCAAACCAACAATAGAACTGCCACACTAGAATATTAAGATTCACAGTCCCAAGTCTCTGCCACAGACTTCTAACAATAATGATGTTACAGCATGAACCTATCTGCTTGGGTTCTGAAGTTAACATCCAGGGGATTGATGCCCTTTTATATTCCCCATAAGAAAGGTATGATTACTCACCAGAATACTCTTAGAGAGAAATAAACTCTCTACCAAGTTCTGAGAAATAGGTTCAGAATACAGCCTTGCATGCATATTATACAAACACTTAGTCTCCCATCAAAGTGCTTATATATATCTTTATGCAAGATCCTAATGAATACTTAGTCTCCCGTCAAGGTATTCATTATTAGTTAGATTATGCCATCTTCTCAAGGTAGGATAATTATTCTAACAATCTTCTGCTCCATGCATGAAGAACCAACTGGTCCTTACAAGCTTCCTTTGCTGAAGAGGCCCTTCGTTTGAGATGATGTTGCAACATCAGATCTGACATTAATCTCAACCATATGAGCCTGGCTTATACTATGGTTTTGGATGAACATCCATAGCAATCAAAGCACACTTTTCTTACATCCTTTATGATCAGACCCACAACAACTACATAACCATGCAGCAACTAGCATGTATCACCTTCACCTTGTCTGCTGACCCTTGAACAGTACAAAGGAGTTAATTGTACCATACTCCTGTAGACAAGAGCAGACCAAGTTGTTCTATTATGTGAGGACACCACATAAATGAACTTCAAGTAAAAAGAGGATCTTCTCAGGAACCCATGATCTTTTGAAGATAACTCCTCCTTGCTACATACAACTAACAAGTTCATCCTAGGTGATGGGGATGACTTGTCAAAGTGCAGATATCCACCATTTGACTTTGGTCCAGGATGTCAAGACATTTTGTATGACATGTCTTCCAAGATCTTCAGGTTAAGGACTCCCCCTGAAACTCAGCTCAGATCTTTGTAGAGAATTAAGTGAATTCTCCTTCACATGCTGCAGTTTATGTGATTGGTAGACATAACCTGTTCTATTCCTATCCTCCTAGGAAATCACTAAGATCATGAGAAATAAACTCAAGCATCTTATAGAACAAGGTAAGATGAACTCCCTTTCACATCAGCTTGATCATACTACTCCCTCTGAACAAAATGTTATCCAACTTCCCTCTTTATGGATACAGTGTTGAGCTCTTTATTTTAGACACATAGTAAGTACTCTTTATTTGGAATTTGCCACAGGTTTCAAATTAAGAGTCCTTAGTTTGCTTGCTGTACAAGTTTCAGGTTGCCACATTCTGTAACTTGTACTAGAAGAAACTTCATTATCAATCATGAGGATGTTCACTAAATCTGGAACTTATCTGTCTTTCCTCAACAACTGATGTCTTCAACAGTTGTGATGTTGTACATCCTTTATCATCACAAGCTTTAGAACTTTTGATTCTGATTTCCACATATTTATCACATAAAGATTCTGCTTCCATCATTTATTCAGTTAGAATTATCTAATCACACTAGAGGATCCTGACTGATTACTTCTTCATGCTTGCTAAGCATATTTACTTGGCTGAAGACACAGAAATGATGTTCCATCATCCATCACATGAGGGGAAACCTGGAAATCACAGCTTTAAAGTCCTTTTAAGTGCATTTAGCTCAGCACATATACTCCCTTAAACTCACAACTGGAGTAGATGACCTGTTGATCGTGTCCTGATCAATTATTTCAAAACAGATGTCTCCTCTTCCAGATCAGGAGTAGGTTCCAAACATATGTACTCACATTACATGTGTTTAGCACCCAGAACATCTGTTCTTCAACTGGCAGTTGCATGATGTTCTAACATCCTTAAGAACATCAGTTCCATCTCCTTGGAACACATCATCCTTGATAATCTTCAAGGTCTTCAAGCAGCTTGCAGATGTATATGAGAATCATTGATCAATTGATACTCATCAACACTAATAATAAAAGCCTTTATTGATAGATTGCAAAATCTGCTTACAAATTCTGTTGAAAATAATAACCCTAGAGTTCTTCTTTCACTTCAGGGGTTGTATCAGAAGCTATGCAGCGGAATAGCAGTACTTCACCAGAACTTACACAGTGCTTACTCCATATAGCAAGCATGACACATAAGGATTGAAAATAAATCAATCCTACAAGTTGTTTGCTTCTTCACCAAGCAACTTTCTAGACCCAACTCTACAGCCCTGTTAAAAGAAAGCTTTATAAACACATATGATGCCTTATCAATATCTTCACTCCCGCATGAAGGTTTTGATAATATTCTTCTCTGTGCTGAATACAGGTTGAACAATGCACTCCAAGATCTTCACTCCCGCATGAGGTCTTTGAATTTGTTCAAACACTTTCATCTTCCTTCAACATAGCTGATCTAGTTTCTCCCAAATTGGTCCATCCTCCACTCCTAGGGACCAAACAATATGAACACTACTGGTTCAAACAATATTCTACCTTGTACACAACCGGAAAGTATCCCCCATGGATCTCATCCAGAGACAGACAGGATGCCTGCTCTGATACCAATTGAAATTCCTGGTATGTCACAGACTCAGGATGTCTAATGGAATGTTATGACATCTGATCTGACATTAAGCGCTGTACAAGTAGAATAGGCTGTACTTTTGATATCTGTTCTACAACAGTCACTGAACTATCATACCAGAACCTGCAACACCTTTTGACAAACGCAGGTTCTGATTTACTGAAGTTCAGAGCAGTTAAGGTTAATCATATACATTGAAGTCATGAGGAATGCTGTGACATCAAACAAATAACCAATGCAGAAAGTAAATAACACACAGAATTGTTCACCCAGTTTGGTTCAACCAACCTACATCTGGAGGCTTCCAAGCCAGGGATAAAGTTCACTATTAGTAGTATCAATTCAAAGACCCTACAACCAACACACTCGTTGACAGCCTTCTCACTTAATCACTACCCAATGACACTTTTACCTAAGATCCAATCCTAGATATGAGACCCCTCTCACTCCCCCTCAATCACCGCAGTGATAACTTTCTACAGTACATAAACTGTTCAGAAGATACACTTCCATTACACATCTTGATCATGCTTAAAATCTTCAATCAAGTACAATGCATACATCCTCTAACCTACAGGTTTCAAGGAGTATGGTGACCATCCCACAGCCCGGGTGGTTCACAACAAAACTAGCCCTAAATGATTACATCTTGTCAATACTTGACCTCCTCAAATTAGGTTACAATACTTCTATTTATAACACTTTTTACCCAACTGGATTTGGGCCTTCATATGACAGCAATGCAGCTTTAACGACCTGCATAAAGTAAGCAGAAAACTTCTGCTGTAAGTTAGGTCTTCAATCGAGCTTTTCTCCTTATCCTTAGCTTCTGATTGAATCTTCTAGGGCTCCACATATGCCTTCAATTTTCGCTACTTGTTATGCATTCTATTTGGCAGAATATTCTGCATAACTTCAGGAACAGAACTGCATCAGACTTGACAGTTCAGTAGCTTGATGTCTGGTATGATGTTATGACATCTCTTGAGACATGTTGTTCCAGATGTTGATTTAAATCAACACAACATGTTTAGGCATTTACAATAGGATTTTCAGGCTGTTCTTATTATACATTACATTACATTATTGTTGTTACTATTTGTTTTTCAAGAAATGAGCCAATCCTAAACGAAGGCACTTACAAATGGATTGATAGTTGAAATTTGGATCAACTGATGAAAAGTCAACTGATACATAAAAAGTCAAACTTTGACTTTTTTGGACAAATTTGAATTTCAAAGATCAAGAATCATCAAGACATTCAAAAATATCAAACTTTGTCAACAAGAATCAACAAAGTCAAACAAGTCAACAAAAAGTCAAGATTTAAAAGACTTAGAAAAATTCCAAGTGTTTTTTAACCTTGATAATTTCACTATTTCATGACAATTTTTCACTAAGATGCAAGATGATTCAAGGAAAACTTTCAACATAAAAGATGTAGATCTTGATGAATTTTAAAAATTTGTTTCTTAGGGTTGATGTCCAAAAAATGCTTAGATTTGAAGATATAAGCTCATGAAGTCATGGCATTTTTACAAAACACATAGTGAAATTTTCATCAAGTTAGGTAGATTTTTTGTCCCAACTTCTTGGCAATTTTTCACCATGTTCCAAGTTGATTTAGCCAAAGTGGTAAACATGAAGGTTGTAGACAATTTTTCAAGCTTTCTAAAATGTCATAACACTTTAAGAGATCATGCTTGAGCTAGGAGAATCTAAGAGAAGAAGTTGGCACCACAAACTTGAATTCCAAGGCATTTTCATGAAGAACACTTGATCAATCTCAAGCCATGCTGCATAAATCTTGCTTTCCAGGCTTCTAACTTCCAAATCACTCCATAATTAATTGTTTACACAACTGATTGAGCCATTGTCCAAGCATTTGAGCCATTGTCCAAGTGATTAATCCATTTTTGGCACAAAGGTAACATTTCCATTTTAGAAAAGTTGCTTTAATCACAAAGTCCACTCTCCTTGAGCTTTGCACTTGTTCCTTCTGAACCCACACAATCTAAAAGCCAGAAGAAACTCATATATAACTTGTTAACCACCCTACAAGCCCTTATACTATGCACTGAAACCATGATTTTCAAGATTCCTTCAAAATCAAGTCACATAACCATAACATGTGATCTTTGATTTCTGATCACTAGAACCTTCAAAACCTTTCCTCTATAAATAGAGGAGTCATTTGCAAGGCAACACACGAATTGACAAGTCCTAAAACACTCACAAACTCCCTGAACTCAGAATTTGCATTTCAAACTTCCATTGTTGCATATTCTGACCTTGAACTTCAAATTCAAAATTTACTCGTGAGTTTTCACTTCTAATAAATCACAAAGCTTCCATACCTTATTTACAAGTCATCCCCACCCTTGTTTCATAACTGTAACTCGATTTTCCTCATCTTACAAACTCAAAAACAGTCACCCATAACTTGACTTATCCAGGAAGACTCGGGAACTTTCAACACAAAGTAAGAGTTGCATTAGCTTCATAGGAGTTCAGTGAAGCTATCCAGATCATCACAACACCTCCAGGAGGGTTCAAACTCCATACACGATTTCCAGTTTTGAGGGATGAAGTGCCATTTAGAAACAAGTTTATTTTAAGTTTATTAGAACATGTATTATGACCGAATGAAACAGTCACCCCAGTGGCAGAGGAAGCCCATGTAAGGCATTAATAGGGACCTGGGTTCGAGCCTCTGTGGTACCCTTTTATTTCTTTCATATTTGTTTCTTTCAGATTCTATGCAAGCATGCTATACGCGCCTATCATGAGCCCCTAATCCATACCATCAATCTGTCAGGCAATCAAATCAAACGCTCCATAATGCAAGCCCATGATGCATCTCAAAAAAGCCAGCAACATGGAATCATAAATAGGCACTGGATCACTATTTTGGGCCTGATCTGAATTTCTTGTTCTCACCCCCCTTTCTACTAACACAGTCAGGCCCATTTTCTTATTTTTATTTCATTTCTGTTTCTAACAAAAAAAAAACTGTTTTGGGCCTTTTTGCTACATTTAACCTCCTAATTACTTTTCAACACCCCAGCCTATTTCTTTTTATTTCTTTTTATATTTTCATTATTTTCATTTATCTATTATTTTATTTAAACCAAAAATACCAAAACATATATTTTCTTAAATAATTTAATTTGAACACTTATTTTTATTTTTGTTAATATTTAAAACTAGATTTTGTTTGTTTTCTATACTTTAAAATATTTTTCTAAATTAATATTAACATTCAAATTATTTTATAAACAAATTACTTAGACTTAGGTTTTATTTTTCTTAAATTTTAATTAACTTAGATTTTAGGTTTTGTTAAAATTAATTAACTTCTCTTGTAATTAAATTTAATTAAATTAATTAGGTTAATTACTAAAACCTTTTTCTCCCTAAAAAACCCTAAAAAACAATTTCTTTTTCTTATTCATCTTTACATTTTGTACATTCTATTATTATTCATGTTCAATGGTTTGTAATAGATAATTAGGCTTTATTGCTTTCTTCCCCCTATTCACAAACTTGTACCCCCATTCCCAAAGCGTTGTAATAGCGTAGGACTTTTAAAATTCCACAATTTATCGCTTTCCTTATTATTGCTAGTAATTAGGGTTTGCATGACAAGACTTAAAATCAAACCTAGTAAAACCCTAATTCAAAGATAAAATACTTGAAAGTAAAACACTTTGCACACATGCATCTCTAGGGTAAACCTCACTTGTTTCCTCAGATATAAACAGTCATGCCCCTCGAATGTGGGATGTTTTAGCAAAGACCCTCGATTAAAAGATCGTAGTCCCTCGATGACCCTTCAATGTTGCCTTCGGTAAACGATCTTAGTCCCTGAAGAAAATTGCTAAAACATCATACAAGTTGCCTTCTATGATTGTACGATTACCCACGCATGTCCCTCACATCCAATGATATAGATTCCTACTAACTAATGGTAGACAAGCACTATCTAAAGTTGGAGGAAAAGAACAAAGACTTTTGAGTAGGTAGATTGCTCGTAATTGCTTGCTCACAAACTAAAACCATTTCCACACTTCACACTTTCAAAAACAAACATCTTTTCAAACATTCTCTTTTCAAACAAATATTTTCAAAACAAACATTTTTGTATACATTCTCAACGATACGAGAATCATTGCAAAATCGCCGCACCTAGGCGTTTTCAAAATATTTCTAAAACAAAACATTTTGTATATATTCTCAACAATAAGAGAATCATTACAAAATCACCACTTTCAAAACATCTTCAAAACACCCTTCAACATACACAAACACAAAGAATTTTTAAGTGATCAAGTAATTAAGATCTCATAGATAACTATGGATGAAAAGGGTGCTAACACCTCCCCTTTTCATAACCTACCCCCTGAACTCAAGAAAATTCTCAAAAGGTATTTCCTGTTCTTTTCATCCTTTCCTTTATTGGATAAAAGAAAAGTCATTGGCGACTCTTTCTATCCGCAACATTTGCAATAAAATGTGAAACACCCAAGTCAGTTCTCCCACCGTAGTACAGCTATGTTAGTGTGACACATTGATTTGTACCGATGTTCCTTGAGTCATTCAATGAAAACATTGGGCTTCTGCATGGTGTCATAAGCACTAACTGACTTTTAGAACCTTAATTAACACATCTTGGCCATTAAAAGGTAGTCAGATAGCCGGCTCTAGTGTAGTCCAGAGTTGGTTGATACTCGATACTACACTCATTAAAGTTCAACTCACGGGGTGTTTTGGTGGCAAATCAATTGTTGTACTAAAATAAAACCTTCAAGAAAGATCCGTGATATGAGATCCCTAGAACCCGATTACTATTTTAAGACAGGTTGAGACAACTTAACTTCTATATAAAGGGTACTTACCTGTGAACCTCATGTGAGACTTTAAACCTAAGGCTCTTGTGTGCTTCGTTTGTGTTTGCTATCTGTTCAAACATGACATCATGACATCATAACATCGCATTTTCACTAACCATTTCAAGGATCTTAGAGACCTGTGATACAGGTTTATCATGAACCATATTGTTGGAAAGGGGAAAGGGGATTTATTTTCCTCTAACCGAATACCGTGAAAGACCAAAGTACGTTCCCTTGATTTAAAGGATAGGATCCATTCGATATCCTGTGAGATCCTTAAAAACATTGCATATGCATACCATACACATCATGTCATAGCAGGTATTTCCCAAGATAAGTTTTCTCATCTTCTTACCGTTTATTTTAGTAAAAGATGGCTCTCAAACAAACTGTCAAAGAACTACAAGCTCAAAATGCTCAATTTCAACAAATATTCCTGGACTTAGCCAAGAGGCAAGAAGAGCTGAAGACCCTCATCACCAAAGGGAGGAAGAAAAAGACTAAGAAACCAACCGTCATCCTTAATATGGGTAGAAGATTTAAAGGCCCAGTCAGTAGGGCTCTAGATTTTAAGGTCCCATCAAATGAAGATGATAACCAAGAGGAAGATGATAAGAGTGTGAAAGCTAGGGAGAATAACAACCAGGGTTCTGATAAAGAAGAAGCGGACTATTCAGATGAACCGTATCCTCCGACTGATGATAAATACAAATAGCTAGAAGATCGTCTCAATGCTATGGAGATCCAGAGAGTGCCAGAGTTGGATTTTGAAGAGCTGAGCTTAGTCTCTGGAGTTGTTATTCCTCACAAATTCAAGGCCCCATACTTTTATGAAGTATGATAGTGTTTCTTGTCCTAAGTTTCATTTAATGTCTTATGTCCGGAAGATTCAACCCCATACTGCTGACAGGAGTTTATGGGTGCACTTCTTTCAAGAAAGCTTGTCGAGAACATAGTTGGAGTGGTTCTATCAGCTGGAAGGGACCAACATTTGTACTTGGAAAGATTTGGCTGCTGCTTTTTACAAACAATATTAATATAATGCTGATCTTGCACCAACTCGCGTGCAATTACAATGTATGACCATGGGCTCGAACAAAGGCTTCAAAGAGTATGCCCAGAAATTGAGGGATCTAGCTGGAAGAGTTCAACCTCCTTTATCTGATAGGGAGCTGGTTGATATGTTTATGATAACTTTGACAAGTCCTTTCTTCAATCATCTGATCGGAAGCTCTTCATCCAGAATCACCGAACTGATATTAATAGAGGAACGGGTTGAAAGTGGAATCAGGAGTGGAAAAATTTAGGTGGTTGTGTCTTTAAGTACTGTGAAGAAGATGTTCAATGGTAAAAAAGAAACTAATTTTGTGTATGACCAGAAGGGTGTGCTAGAAATGACCGCAACCAGTCTGTGGGAGTTGTGCTAATTTTTAATCATGCGCCAGTGCAACAACATCAACAAGGCAATCAGCGCATGTTAGACGCACCTACCATACAATTTACTAAGATCAGCATGCCATTGTCTCAGGAATTACAACATCTGTTGAAGGCAAAGTTGATAACGTTAAGAGATCCGCCTCATAATCCCAATAATTCCTCTCCCAAGTACAATCCTAATGTAAGATGCGCCTATCATTCCAATAGTCTCGGACACGACACAAATAGCTGCTGAAGGAAGACCAATGCTCCAATGACCAACATCAAAACCTACAAAATGAGCATAAAACTAAGTAAACAAAGTGATTTACCTCAAAAACTATAAAATTTATTATTTACATCTATTTACAAACTTAAACACTACTAATTATCAAAATAGAGTGCAAAGAACACAAACTTGTCTATAAATATATCGACATTTGTCTTTAACAACTGTCCCCAACTTAACAGTTTGTTTGTCCCTAAACAAAAGTTCTCCAACTAAAACAAAACCAAGACAAACCACAAAATTAGGAAACAACAAGCTTTTAGCACAAGACAATTTGATGGTTCAAATAGACAAGAACAAACAAGATAATGCTTACCACTAACTAAATCAAACCATAAGTATGAAACAATGGTTAAGTGCAACATACATATCAAAATTTTCAAAACAATACAACTCAAAATGAACCACACCTAAACACACACTCATCAATGGATGAGAAACAACAAAAAGGAATTTTTACTCATTGAAAAATCATTCCAACATCCGGATTAAATCATGCATTCATCACATAAAAAGCATGAAACGCGCTAAGCAAAAATCACAAGGCATTGAAAGGGTTATAATTTAGCTTAGTTACAAGGAAGGGAGATTTCTCAAGGTAATGGAAACTAAATTTCCTAACGCATGAGAACATTAAATTCTTCACACCAATACATAATTCAAACATTTTTACCCCTCTTGTATTCTTTTCTTAGATATAACACACAACTATGAGCTCTTATGCCAACACAATTTATGCCCTTGTCTTTTCAATTCTTTTTCTTTTTAAGAGCTCAAATTCATTTCTTCTTTTTTTAAATCATATTTCTTTTCACTTTTTCTTTTTCTTTTTTCTTTCAACCACTTTTTCTTTCTCAACAAAGAACCGACATATTTCTCCCCAACTTTGAACACAACCCAACATAGTAGCATAAATGTTCCCATACACTAAGACAAAGAAAGAATAGAAGCAACCACATTGATGTTGAGGGTTCACAAATTTCTCAAACAAAAATCAACATCCTTACTAAAAACTTAATGATGAATTTGTTATTCATTTTCAATATTTACACAATTCAATTATCACAAGGATCTTGATAGAAAGGCTCAATTGGGGATAACAAGTGATCACTCACTCTCAAGGTAGATGTATTATTCATTTGGTTCAAGTGGTTTTTCTCAAAATAAAACAATATAGGCCTTTGATAATTTTCCAACTTTCACACATCAACACACATGCATGATTAAACATAATAAGATCGAGTTAACAAGAATGTTGGTTTCCCGTATTTTAGTGCATAATGAAAAGCTTCATCACGCAAGGCTAAGTTATAAAGTGATTCACAATTGACAAGTATTGTAAAAGAATTAAAGGTATGACATTATACACAAACCACAAGTTTCATATTTATGCTAAGCTTAGAAAGAAATAACCATGTACCTTGAAGTTGTTACTACAATTTTAATTCATATCATCACCACTCAATTGCAAGTTGAACTGCATTTGTACAAATTCACTTGGTTCCTTAAAAGTTATCAAACTAAGGAACAAATATAAGCTTTTGCTCTTTTTTTAACAAAATTTTTTAAAACAAACTAATCAACTATATACACAATTTAAACTTACTAATATAATGCCTTAAAGTAAAAAAAATTCCAAAAAAAAACAAACACCTCTAAGTGGTGTAACAAATGCATCCATGGCATAAAATGCCTCCAAAAGTATTAGAACCAAAGTACAACCACAAAACATCATCCTTAAAAGGATGGAACAACATCAAGATAATTGTCTGAAAGTTAAAAACAAAAGACTAAATAAAACATAAAAATAATGATAATAACGGCAAACCAATCCCCGCCAAGTCAACTGCTCAACTCGTCATCACTCCCCACAACTTCTTCATCTTCTTTCTCTTTATCACTACTCTCAACATTAGCCGCTTCCCCCTCTTGGAAGAATGGCCTATCCACAGGGTAATTTGCATAAGCAAAAAACTCCTCTCGAGTTGGAAAAGTCAGAACTTCCTCCGGTGCAACCTGATGACGATACAACAGCTGCATAAAATCATGAAGGAAGAAAAAAGCTCTCATTTGAGCCTCCATCATCTGCCAGTTATAAACATATGCATGCTATTCATTATACTGAACCAGACCCACCGAAGGAGCGTGCGCCTGAGGTTGAGGGGCTGCCTCATCGGTCAACTTTGGCACACAATGCCGAAGAGCATAATCCTTAATCAAAATACTACTAATCCTCTTGGTAGCCACATCCAGAATGTCAACACCCACTTTTCTACACAGCCGCGTAATAAGATCCGGAAATCTAAGAGTCATAGGAGTCTTATTACCATGAGAATGACCACTGATTGCTATTTTTCTAATCTCATTAGATATAACCTGAGTCACATCAATTTTACACCCCTTAATCATGTAGTACAATAGGCAAGTTGTATCAATATGAATAGTTGAAGTGTGACTTCTAGGCTTAATGTTGTAAAGCAAAAGAGACGTATATAATTGTGCCTTTGTATTCATGTCACATCTTTTGAAGTGCACAAGCTGGTTGGAAGCATTGAGAAAAAAAAGCCATGATTAGGAGTAAGAGCTAAAGTCTCACCAACTAAATCCAATCTCCATTTCTTACTTGCCACCCTCTTTTGATAAGAACAAAGTTTACCCCTTTAAAGAGTGAGAGGATGATTCAAGTATTGACTAATTGAATTCTTATCAAAAGACATTGCTCTCCCCGTACAAATGAACAATAAAAGTAACTGACATTTTCAATTGGCATTGTGTTAGCATATAACTCTCGAACAATGTCAAAATTCAGCTCGGTCGAAGGAGTTAACAAGACACCCCATTTACGCTTCTCCATATCGTCCACAAAGTACCGATAATCCCCTTGTGGATTCAACATGAAAATCTTCTCAGGCCATACTTATCGCTCAGCCAAGCTATAGAACCGAGCTTGCTGAAGAGGTCCTACGAAATAGGTGTTGTCAAACTCAACATGTTCAGCTTCAACACTTTGTCGAGAATGAGATGAGGATCCAACAGCGTAGCGAGAACGTTTGCTTTGGTTTGCCCTTGAAATCATATGTAAATAACACAAAGAAAAACAAGGCAAAACCCATCAAAATTGTTCAAGAAAATTCTCAGAAATTCCCAAAAACTCTGATAAAATATAATACAAACACATCCAGAACATAAATTTAAAAGAAAAATATTTCAACTTCCAGCAGGCCGCGCTAAACGGGATTGAGGCCGCTTAGCGCGCCTGCAAAACCTGTGATTCATAATTCTACTTCCGTCATGACAGAAACCTCTCAAACACGCAAAACCACACCAAAACATCTCCCTAACACATTGGGTTACTAATTAATCAAAGAAAAACATCATAACATTCAAGAACAACAAGTACCTAACCCTAACATTTCAAAATTCTAATCTAACTATGTACAATTTCATGGTTTCTTTCCTAAAGTTAAACAACATAAAACTATTCACGTGCAACCCTTAATTCTTGACAAAATAGTAATTAACCAAGTTTAGAACTTACCTCGATGGTTTGGAAAGAGATAAGAGAAGAGATTGCACACAAGGGAAGAAAATGAAGCTTGAAGTATTGAAGAATGGTAGAAAAACTTGAGAGAGAGAGAGAGAGACAAAACTATGACAAGGAGTTGAAACTATGATGAAAATGAAAATTTCTTCCCTAGTTGCGCTATGAGGGCGTTAACTGGGCCTTGGGACCGGGTCAGGCCCCACTGGCCCACACTTTTTTTATACAAAAATGATCATGCTAAACGCGCCTCAGGCTGCTTAGTAGGCTCAGAAATTCTGCTAAATACAGAACATACAGTGGTATCTATTATGTTTTATCGATTCCATTGCATCCTAACATTACAAAAATGGAAAAGACAAGAATACTTACAATGTTGGGGTGCCTCCCAAAGAGCGCTTTGTTTAACATCGTTAGAGCTCGACGGTGTATGGTGATTTCATAAATCACCAAGACGGACCACACTTATTTCTCGATTTACCTCGCTTCCAAGGTATACTTTCAACCACTGGCCATTCACATTCTAAACTTCCTTTGAGATTGGATCCTCCAACGCAATTTCTCCCTAATCTTTCACATCTTTGATCATGAACGGACTTGACTATTTGGACTTCAACTTTCCCAGAAAAAAATTTAACCGCGAATTGAAAAGAAGCACCATTTGGCCAACTTTTAAGTCTTTGTGATGGATTTTCTTGTCATGATAGAATTTGACTTTTTCTTTATACAACTTGTTAGAGTGGTACGCGTCATTGCGCAACTCATCAAGACCCTGCAATTAAATTTTTATTTTTTTTCCGGCCAGGTTAGAATCAAAGTTTAAGAATTTTAATGCCCACAAAGCCTTATGCTCAATTTCTACCGGAAGGTGACACATTTTTTCATACACCATTTGAAATAGTGTCAAACCAATAGGAGCTTTGTAAGTAGTGTGATACGCCCATAAAGCGTCATCAAGCTTAAGTGACCAATCCTTCTGTGAACTTAACACCGTATTTTCCAAAATCCTCCTAACTTCTCTATTTGAAACTTCGGCTTGTCCATTAGCTTATGGATGGTACGGAGTTGCCACTTTATGCTTTACACCATAGTTTTCCAAGACTTTTTCAAGAGGTGTATTAAAAAAGTGTGATCAACCATCATTAATTAAAGCGTGTGGAGTGCCAAAACATGAAAACATATTTTTCTTTAGAAATTTAATAACAGTTTTGTTGTCCGCCCTAAGATAAGCCATCACTTCTACCCACTTAGAAACGTAATCCACCGCAACAAGGATAAAATCATTCGAAAATGATAAGGGAAAAGGTCCTACAAAATCTATGCCCCAACAATCAAAAACCTCTATTTCCAACATACTATTCACGGGCATTTCATCTCTTTTCCAATTCCCCTACTCCTTTGGCATTTATCACAATTCTTAGCATGCAAGTGTGCATCTTTGAACAAAGACGGACAATAAAAGCCCGATTGAAGGACTTTCGTTGTCGTGCGCAAACCATTAAAATGACCTCCATACCGAGAATTATGATAATGCCAAAGTATACTTTTAGATTCCTCCAATGACACACATCTCCTTAACAAATTATCACTTCCAAGCCTAAAAATATAAGGCTCACCCCACACATAAAATTTCGCATCCGCCAAGAATTTCCGCTTTTGGTCCCA
Source organism: Vicia faba (assembly GCA_948472305.1). Taxonomy (NCBI): domain Eukaryota; kingdom Viridiplantae; phylum Streptophyta; class Magnoliopsida; order Fabales; family Fabaceae; genus Vicia; species Vicia faba. The sequence continues at coordinate 37,706,718 of OX451735.1, read as the reverse complement.
AGTTAGATCCTCATGTATCAATCTGGATACCTTGTGATTCGCAAACATGGAAAACCACGATCTAACTTCTACCATAAAAAGCTTTTCATCCGAAAGTTCTTCTATAAACTTACTTTCTTGGTTAGTAACCTCTACATTGACCAAACGGGATGAGTGATCCGCTACCAAATTCTCGAAACCTTTCTTGTCGCGAATTTCTATATCAAATTCTTGTAACAAAAGTATCTATCGAATAAGTCTTTGCTTAGAATCCGGTTCGGTAAGCAAATAGCGTATCATAGCATGGTCAGTGTAGACTACAACGTTTGACCCAATGAGGTAGGATCTAAATTTTTCCAATGCATACACTATAGGTAACAATGCTTTTTCAATTGTTGCATAGTTAATTTCTGCTTCATTAAGAACTTTGCTAGCATAATGTATAGCATGGATTTTTTTTTCTTTTCTTTGACCAAGAACCGCACCAACGACATAATCGCTAGCATCACACATTAGTATAAAATCCATTTCCCAATGTGGTGCTACAATTACGGGTGCGATTGTCAAATTTTGTTTCAAATTATTAAAAGCTATCAAACAAGCATCATCGAAAATAAAAGAATTATCTTTGTTGAGCAAGTTGCTCAATGGCCTTGTGATTTTAGAAAAGTCTAAAAAATCTTCGGTAGAAGCTCGCATGACCCAAAAAAATTTAGATTCCTTTCACGTTCAATGGTGGTAGCAATTTCTCAATAACCTTCACTTTGGCATTGTCAACTTCAAGCCCCTTGGATGAAACTTTGTGACCAAGAACAATGCCCTCGGTAACCATGAAGTTGCGTTTCTCCCAATTAAGAACTAAGTTGGAGTCCACACACCTTTTCAAAATGGTATCCAAAATTTTCAAACAAAGATCAAAGGACGCCCCGAGAATGGAGAAGTCGTCCATGAAAACTTTCATAGTCTTCTCAATAAGATCGGAAAATATGGCTTTCATACACTTTTAAAAAGTTTTCATTGCATTGCACAAACCAAAGGACATCCTCCTATATGCAAAAACTCCAAATGGACAATTGAAAGTCGTTTTCTCATGGTCTTTCGGATTAACCGAAATTTGGTTATGACTGGAATACCCATCCAAAAACAATTGAACTCTTAACCCAATAAACTTTCTAGAATTTGATCCATAAAAGGAAGAGGGATGTGATCTTTCCTAGTTGCTTGATTAAGCCTCTGGTAATCAATACATATTCGTCATCCTGTTATGGTTCTTGTCGGAATCAATTTATTCTTTTCATTTCTTATTACGGTCATTCCACCTTTTTTTGAACCACATGTACCAGACTCACCCAAGTACTATCGGAAATAGGATAAGTCATCCTGGCATCTGTAGAGGTGAAAATCGGAGATCAAGCTATTAATTAACTTGACTCACAAAAGCAAGAGTCGCCACCGCGCTTTATTATTTCCAAGGGGAAAGGGAAAAGAGAGAAATAAAATCCTAAAAACATGCAATGTAAAATAAAAGTAATACAATGCGTTTTTGAAAAGAGATCAAGAGTTCGGGGGTTGGTTATGCAATTGGGAAGGTATTAGCACCCAATGCATCTGTGGTACTCCACAGGAACCTTTTGAAATATCTGTTTTTGGTTAAAAATTGTTTGTTATATACAAGGGTGTATTTATCTACAACTATGTTTGCTTAAGGAGAAAAATGAGTTTTTATTATTGTTCGTGAGGGTTTCGCGACCCTTTGCCTACGTATCCAATGAAGGAATCAAAACACCGTAGTTCCTCTAGAAAAAGTTGATTTGTTTGTGTTTTTTAGTGGGAGACATTAACGCACGCATTCTAGCGATAGGCATGGCCGATATCGCGGTAGAACAGAGATAACATGCCCTTGGGGGGAGTTTTGATTTGTTGAGTGTTTTTGCATGTTTTAATATATATTCAAGTAAGGATTAAAGAGTGTTTTTGATTTTTTTGGTTTGTTTACTTGTTGATTTTTATCTTGATATACACCTAATTACTAGCATTTGTACAAAGTAAAAAATGTAGAAAGACAAAAAAAACTACGTTATTACAAACATATCAAAAGGCATAAAAAATAAAGATGAAAGTAAAGAAAATGAGTATCTTTTGATTCTGGCAGGAGCAGCCTTAGATTTGCATTATGTTGGCCTCCTTCGATTGGGGCTGGCAGCAGCAAAGTCACATCTTTCGATTAGGCTTTGGCAGAGGCGAAGTCCTGTCCTTCGATTGGGCAAAGGCAGCAGCAAGTCTTATCCTTCGACTGGGAGTTCGCGCCAGTGAGGTTCTGTCCTTCGATTGGCCTGGAAGTCAGTGAGTTGTATCCTTCGACTGGGAGTTCGTGCCAGTGAGGTTCTATCCTTCGATCGGCCTGGAAGTCAGTGAGGGGATGTCTTTCGATTGGACATGGCTTGCCTCCTGGTTGTCTCTTTCGTTCGACCTGGAGAAAGATGGTAGAAGCCAGAAGCTTCGTTCCTTATTTCCTATTTCCTGTTTCTTTCATTTCAAACATTAAATGATAACATGGCTTGAGGCCATGCTAGTATGAACAGTTTAATAATTAAAGCTAGTAAACAGAAAGACGAAACGAAAGAGGTAGTTCTGAAAGGTATGTTAAAAATGTGGAAACGAAAGGAACAGTATGTACATGCTGGAAACGAACAAAGGTGTTATTTACATGTTATGCTGGAAATGAAAAGTTCAAGGGTAAGAGTGACTTACCTGGCTTCAGGCTGGGACGTGTACTGGGCAGTAAGGTGGTTGCCTGGAGCGCTTCTGGATTCGAAGGGAGGGACCAGGGGTTTGACCTTTGATGCTGGATTCGAAAGAGGATAACAGGCGTGAGTTTTTTCTGCTGGATTCGAATGAGGGGTCACAGGCTGTGCTGGGAGCGTTGGATTTGAAGGAAAAGAAACAGCAAGCGTGATGCTTCTGTGATTCGAAGGGGACTGCAATGTAGTTTTTCTTCAGAATCGAAGGAGACTGAAGTGTGTGGGGATTCTGGGTTTGTTCTCACAAGTATTGAAGGGACTTGAGAGATTTTTGTGTTTGAGAAAGTTTGGTGGTTTGAGAATTTTTCTGAAGATTTTCTACAGTGTTTATGAACTTTGAGAGTTTCACTATGTTTGAGAAAATTTGGGAGAGGTTCGTCTGGCCCAAAAGTCCTTCTTTTTCATGTTGTAAAGCCTTGTATTTATAGGCGGATTTGCTGAAGTTTTGGAGGGAAAACAAAATGATTTGAACAGTTTGGGAATGTTGTTTCGATCCTTTCTTCTACGCAGCTCTTGTGCACTCCTTTTTGGGCAAGTACAAGACTGTTGTAGCAGGCTCAATAGTGTTTTGGAGCGTAGTGGTAGGTTGGTGTAGGACTGCTGCATAGCAGCGCAGTAGTGTTTGTTGCATGGCAGTACAATGGTCCAACTTGTGAATCGAAGGAGACTGTATTTCCAAATCGAAGCTTGTGTCCAAAAGAAGACTGTATTGCCCAAACTAAACTTGTGGATCGAAGCAGACATATTGCCCAATCGAAATCTTGTGTTCGAAGGAAGCAATGTTGCCCAATCGAAACATGTTTGCAGGAAGTGAACTTGTCCAGATTCGAAAGAGGCATGCAGGCAGCACTTGTCCAATCGTAAGAGGCATGCAGGCAGCACTTGTTCAATCGAAGCAGGCTGAATCGAAGTAGGCTTGTAGGCAGCACTTGTCCAATCGAAGCAGGCTGAATCGAAGTAGGCTTGCAGGCAGCACTTGTCCAATCGAAGCAGGCTGAATCGAAGGAGACCTGTCAGCACATAAATATCAACAAAACAAAAAAAACACACATTTCGTGCTTGATTAGAAGTTAGTGATACATAGGCTAAGAATGTTCAAAACACTTGACAATTTCTGCATAATCAATGCTCGAAGGTGGGAGATTAAAACCAAATGTATTTAGTGACCTTGACTTTTGTATAAAAATGCAACAATGCAAATGGGATCTTAGGTCAAAAATTGGGGTACAACAGTTGCCCCTATTTAAGTTTCTTCTATCCGGAGATATGAAGATTCGAATCTTCATTTCGACGAGATTGAAGGGACTTAAATATAGATACACAATTTTTGGCCTTAAGATACCGCAATCATGTTTATGATATGGTATGAATGCAATGCTCTGAATTTTATGGGGAATGACGCCATATGAGACAAACTATGCTGGAGAAACCAAGCACATTATACGGTAATCCCACAGGGGAAGAGATTATAACTCAACTGGGGAAACAAGAGTCATGGACTTCAAATGAGAGACTCTTGAATGATTTACATCAGTGTTGAGACTGGAAAAGAAATGATTGACATCAGCACTAAGGCTGGAAAATGATTGACATCAGTACTAAGACTGGAAAAGAAACATTTCTGACTTCTGAATTTTACCAAGAATTGTAACACAATCCTTTTTTAACCAAGATATCGCTTGAAAAGGATAAAATGAAAACTTCCCCACGGGACTTTTCCGAAGGGATGCTGTTGTACCCCAAAATTTTCCCTCCCATATTCTTCAAGATTTGCAAAGAGCATGCTTCAAAATCTCCCCAAGGGTTGCACAGTTCAAGGGCCTCCTAACAGTCAAAAACTAGGGTTTTGGTTCTGACAAAGAAAATGAAGTTTCCAAGGGTCCAAACAAGTCCCACATGCCTACAAACATGGTCAAGCATCCTCATACCAAGTTTCAAGACTTACAGCACAAAATTGCACAGTCAAAAACCCTAATTGCTCAACAGTCAACTGTAGGGGCAAAATGGTCATTTGACAGTCAAAAGTTCAAATTTTTGGTCAACATCTCATTTTGAAGCCACAAACATCATTTGATCAATTCTTGATCATGATTCTCAAAGCATGGCTCAAAAAGTCTCAAGATGCAAAAGTTTCCATATCTGGACAGTTGAAAAAGTCAACTGTAACTTGACCAAGGCATAACTTCCACATGGTTTATCAGAAAAATTCCATCCAAATCTCATTTTGAAGATAAAGACATTTCCTACAACTCCTCTTCACACTTCAAGTCCAAGATATGCTCTCACAAAAAGTTATCAATTTCAACATTATAGGTCATTTTCAAAAGTCAACAAAAAGGGACTTTACGTCAAAGGCCATAACTTCAGATTGGTAAATCAAAATGACATGGGACCAAAGGCATTGGTTAGAGGACTTCAATACCTTTCCAAAGTGTCCAAGAACCTGATCAAAGCTTAAACATTGAGCAACATATGCCTTGTGGAAGTTGGGCAATTTTTGGGAATTTTGAAAAGTCAACTTTACTTCAAATGCCTCAAATTTGCTAATGGGCCACATTTTCTTCCAAGATTCATCATCCAAAGGCTATGCACGACCATTTGGCCCAAGGGGAGTTATTTCATCATTTTTTATTATTTATTTGAATTTTTAATTACCATTAATTCATTTAATTAAATAAAATATGAAAAAATACTCATCCATGCTTTTTAAATCTTTTTGTGCATAGAATACCTTCAAGATTTCGTGCACTATCTGATATGGAAAGAATCAAGGTGATTTGGACATGATTGGTATCAAAACACATGAAAAAAGATTGAAAAAATATACCATTAAAATCCAATATTTGATTCATGATTACAAGGATTTGTGGACTAAAATTTCAACCCTAATCTGATCCCATACATATACTGATCAAAACCTAATGCACAAGGACCTCTAAGCTGCGCCCCATCTGAAAAACTAAGTTTGCATTTTTGTCAAAAAAATCAAAACTGAAAACTGCCTTCTAGCACGATTCAAAGGAAAATAATCACACCATTAGCTTGCCAAGACATCATTGAACCTAACTGAATACTTTTCCACGCCCATAGCATCAAGAATTGGTACATAGAAGTCAAACTGCTTCACATTTTTTGCATAATCGTGTTTCTTCATTCATGCCATATTTTTTATTTCTAATGCTTGTTTTGTACTAGTCTTATCACTCTGAAACTAACCATACTGTTTAATTGAGTTTTTATTGCCTATACGCGAAGTTACCATTAAAGCTTGCTAGGGTTACAAAACTGTAAAATTGGGGCTTTACGTTTAAGGAAAAATCAGGAAACAAGACTTATACCATCAAGATCATAAGCTCATGACCAATCGTTTCCATACCTCGCGATTAATTTATGATTAACAGGGTGATAATCGCTATTTTTGTATGCAGCACTTAGTGGGGGTTTAAAACCCCCGCTAACTAGTTTGTTTTTCAGGCCAAAACGAAGAACAGGTGGGGAAGACAATGCGTGTAGGCTTCTGAGTGGTCCATTTAAACGTTGGCGCGTTTTTGAGTGTTCCAGCGTAGTGGACATTATTGTTTTATATTTTATTTCTTTTCCACTATAATGATAAACACGCTAAGCAGCTCAGTTGGCAGGCATAAGGATGGGTAAGCGTTGGGACCTGGGTTCGATTCCCAGGTCCCCTCCTTTTCTCTATATTATTTTTCTAACCATGTTCCTATGTAGCTCGCTTCCAGAGGTTCAACGTACACTCAATATCCAGGCTTGCCACATGGCCAATAACCTTAATCCAAGGGCCCTGATCTTAAGAGTACCATGGGCATAAGTCAGATGTGCCACACGCGCGCTGAAAAGTCAACCAAAGGCCTCAAATCATTGGGCCTGATTGCTACAACCTAACCTCCAAATTGGGGTCAACACCCCCATTGGTTTGCTTTTTCATTCTCTTTATATTTTTCTATTTTTATTTGTTTTAATTAGTTTTAGTTTAATTCTTCAAATTAATATTTCCTTAACATAAAAAAATAATAAAAAAATCAGAAACTACAAAATAAAATATATTTTATTTAAATGTTATTTTTGTAAATAAATCTTATTAATTAATTTAGTTGCCTAATTCTAGGTTTAAACTTTAATATTCTTTATAAAAAACTAAAAAATGTAGAATTAGGGTTTTACACCTTTTTTCCTTTTTCTCTTTTTACATTATTAATAATTAATTATTTATGTTTGTAAATAAAACTTGCCATTAATTAATTAGATTAACTTTAGGGTTAATTTTCACATTTTTTTAATAAATTAAAAATAGCTAGAATTAGGTTTAAATTCCATAATCTCCCCATTAATTTCATAAAATACAAAAACTCAAAAATAATTTCCTTTCTCATTTAATTCAATTAATTGCATAATTTTAATTCAATTTCTTCAAAAGGGTCCAACGCCCTCGCATTCCCGATTTTAATTCTCTTCGCATTTTTATTTCTTTTTGTGAATATTTATGTGATTCTCCCAAGGCCATGTAATAGCTTAATTAGGCCTTTATCTTTCCGCATTTCTTTATTTTATTTCAAATCAGGTCCTGGATTAATTTGGCGATGTGGACCCGCGCCTTTGTAATAGCGTAGGACCTTTTAATTCCCGCAACTTTTAACTGTTAACTATCGCATGAAAGAATGAATGTCAAAATAAAAGCAATGCGTAGATCACCAATACATGACAAGACAAAATATGTGAAAACGACACACAAATCACACACCACCCCTAGGGTACGCCTCACTGTTGCCTTGCCCCTCGAAAGGTGGTCGTCGAGTAGAGGATGTTTTAGTAAGTCCTCATGTCCATGAACATGGCATGAGGGTAGCTTCTAAGGTGTCTTCCTATTGCTCCGGTGATCACCATGTCCCGAACCCTCGAATTGACCCGAACACCTCCAACGGTGGTGCTACCTACCTCTCAATGGTGGGATGGCGCTACTTTAAGGACATTTACACAGACGAATTCCTTAGGGTAGGTAGACGACTCTAGATACTTGCTCTAATTTCAAAACAAATCAAAAATACTTTTCACACCGACACCTTTTCAAAAAGCTTTCGAAGGCAATTTTTTCAAACACTCTTGAGGACTGATACAAGAGTCGAACTGAAATTTTCAAAGAAACTTTTTTAAAGCCCACAGTTGAAAAGCAAACAAACCATTTTTGAAAACACAATGAGCAAGTATCTAAGAGCCCATGGATAACCATGGATAGAAAGGGTGCTAACACCTTCCCTTTCTATAATCTACCTCCCGAACCGAGAGCAATCTCTATAAGGAATTTTTCTGTGCTTTTATCCTTTCCATTTGGAGAAAATAAAAGACGGTGGCGACTCTTGCTTCCGCAACATTTCGCGATCCAGCGTAAAACAGTCAGTTCCAGATCCACCGATCACAGAACTGGCGACTCTGCTGGGGAACCTTTATAAAGTGAGGTGTACCTTAGGATAGTTCATAACTGTGTTTTCAATTGTATTGACTTGCTTGCTTTAAATTGTGGGTTGCATGGGAGTTACATAGATCCTAACCCGGATCTGGGGATACCCTGTTTAGGTAGCATAAGCTGTGAGGGACCTGTCCGGCGTAGACCGACACGGGTGAAGCAGTGGCTACGTTGGTGTGGCACCTTGGTCTGTACCGATATCCCTTGTGTCGCAACGAGGAGAATATGGGTCTTCTGAAGAGTCATTAAGCACCAACAACCTTAGAACCTTAAATGACACAACTTGGCCATTAGAACAGTAGCAGTATGCTACGCCCATTGAGGCTAAACTCTCGCGATGGTTCTGGCCGCAAGAAAAGATTGCGATGCTGGAGTTATGATAGATTGAGGGTAGTCAATGATATTGGGATCCTCTAAGAACCCGGTTACTTTGATAGGACAGGTATGAACCAACAAACTGAAAGAGGGTAATACCTAGACCTCATGTTGGCCTAAACTTTAAGGGCTTGTCTTGTGTGACTTGTGTGCTTTACCATGTTTGCCTTTGTAAATATTTGTGGTGTGCTTTATCATAACATTATAACATCATGAGCATTGCATGCATCCTGCATAAGAACTGACCATTTAAAAGACAAGAGGGTTTCACCTTTGCTCTATTTTGTAGGACATCATGATGCTGGTGCGAAGGAATACTATTCGGTTCAACTTTGTTCACCCACCTGAGTTGCTTGAAGAGTTGGTTAGCAGAATTCCAAATACCACTTCCTTCATTCAGAGGCATGGTTCTCTTCTCAGTTTAGTCACTGCAAAGCGGGATCAACAGTTGATGAGTGTCTTGACTCAGTTCTATGACCCTCTGTACCAGTGCTTCACCTTCCAAGACTTCCAGCTGGTCCCTACCCTGGAAGAGTTCTCTGATTTGCTTGGTATCCCTATCTTGGATCAGACTCCTTACAATGGTTGGGAAAAGACCCTCAGGCTTGAGGAGGTTGCTGCAGCTCTTCCTTTGACACATCAAGAAGTAATGGACAACTGGGTGACTAGAAGCGGAGTTAAGGGTTTCTTGGCCAAGTTTCTGATTGGTAAAGCTAACAGTTTCTGGAATGACCTGGATTTTAGGGCATATGAAGACGTCCTAGCTCTCTTAATCTATGGGCTAGTCTTGTTTCCTAATCCTGACAACTTCATCAATGTCACTGCCATAAGGATCTTTATGTCTCAGAATCCTGTGCCCACTCTCTTGGGTGACATCTTGCAACAACTTCATGCTCGTACTACTCGAAGACGAGGAACTATATGGTGTTGTATCCCTTTGTTGGTGAGGTGGTTTATTTCGCACCTCCCTAAGTTCGTGCTGAAGAACCAAGAAGGAAGAGGATGGGCTCATAGGTTAATGTCTCTCACTGATAAAGACATCATTTGGACTTTCAGAGGCTTGGATGAGATAGCTGTTATTGATCGCTGCGGGGAATACCCTAATGTTCCTTTGATTGGTACTCAAGGAGGAATCTCTTACAATCCATGTCTAGCACTCCGTCAGTTTGGAAGGGCCAGAAGAGCAGGGCCTCATGAGATGTTAGTGCCTCACATCAGTTTTGAGTTTCAGGTGGATAGTGACGAGCTGCGTCGTAGGTTCATCAAGGCTTGGGACAAAGTTCATAAAGCTGAACCACAAGAGTTGGGGCCAAAGACTTCTCTACCTATGGAAGCCTACTACAAATGGGTTCGAATCCGTGCTCAAAAGTTAGGTATGCCATACGAAGCTGTCAGACCCATCATTCTTGAATATCCTGACAAAGATGGTGTTCCTCCAACTGTCCTCCCTCCTCAGATACCTACTGATTATGAGACATTAAAGAGGTCTTGGTCGCAACTGCGAGAAGAACGGGATTCGTACCGGGAAAAGTTCAACGAGCAGGAATTGAAGATCCAGAAGCTGACAAAGCAGTTGGAGAATGAGCGAGCTCTGAATGACTACATCTGTACTGAGAAGAGGAGACCATGGGATCAATGAAGAGCTCTGGATGTTCTTTTACAGTTTTATTTCCCTTTTCAATATTTCCCTTTCATGTAACGCCTAAGGGCAACCCGTTGAACAATTTAAGTTTCAAAGTTGAATCTAATGAAGTGTGTTCCTTTTTGTTTACAAAGTTGATTCCCGACTGTCTTTGAAAATATAAGTCATACACATTCCATTCATCATGTGCATAGCAGGTTTTCTTCTTTTCAGGTTGCTTACTGTTCTTCTCTGTTTATTTCAGCATCATGAATCCTGACTCATCATCAACTGAGATGTCCATCAAGGCTCTTCAGGCGCAGAATGCACAATTTCAGGAACTAATCATGGGTTTGGCTCAGGGCCAAGAAGAGCTGAAGGCTCTGCTCCTGAAGAAGGAGAAGAAGAAGAAGAAGAGAACTGTTCTTTTTAACTCGGGCCGAAGGTTTGGCAACACTCTGCAGAATGAAGAGGCTGGTTCTTCTATAGGCAAGAGCAGTCCCCAAGGGGGAAAAGGTCCTAGTCCAGTAGTCTCTGACAACGAGACTGACTTTAATGAGGAACAATACCCTCCGGCTGAAGACCGGTACAAGCAGTCGGAGGACAGACTGAATGCAATGGAGATCCAATAAGTGCCTGGGCTGGATTTTGGAGACTTGGGTTTGTCTACTGGTGTGATTATTCCTCACAAGTTTAAGGCACCATCCTTCACCAAATATGACGGGGCGTCTTGTCCCAAGCTACACCTCAGATCTTATGTGCGGAAGATTCAACCGTACTCAGTGGACAAGAACTTGTGGATCCACTTCTTCCAGGAGAGTCTTTCAGGGACTCATCTCGAATGGTTCTATCAGCTGGATGGGACCAAGGTTCGTAACTGGGAGGAGTTGGCTACTGCTTTTTATAAGCAGTATCAATATAATGCCGACCTTGCCCCTACACGTACCCAACTCCATGGTATGTCGCTAGGTTCAAGTGAAGGTTTTAAAGAGTACGCACAGAAGTGGAGGGATCTGGCTGGCAGGGTGCAGCCTCCGTTAACTGACCGGGAGTTGGTAGACATGTTCTTGGGGACCCTATCTAGGCCATTTTTGAATCATCTTATCGGTAACTCATCTGCAGGGTTTACTGATCTTATTATGACTGGAGAGAGAATAGAGGCTGGGATGAAGTCTGGCAAAATTCAGAAGGGTGCATCTGCAAGTTCTGAGAAGAAGCCCTTTAAGAAGGAGGCCAGTGTTGTATATGGGTCTAGAAGGCAAGAGAAACCTGAGCGCCGCCAATCTGTCAACGCGGTGATGATTGCTAAGCCTGCTGCCGCTCCTCGGCAAACCAATCCTCAAAGGGCTGAAAGACCCAGGAGAGAGTTTACCCGTTTGAGTATGACTCTATCGCAAATCCTGCCGCAGTTGCTATCCACCAACTTAGTGACTGTCAGGGAGGCCCCGAAAGTTGTGAATACTGCCTCTCCTAAATACAATCCAAATGCCCGCTGTGCTTATCACTCCGATAGCCCGGGGCACTCCACTGATGACTGTTGGGCCTTAAGGAATAAGGTGCAAGACCTTATTGACGCAATAGAGATACAGTTTGAAGCGCCTGAGAGGCCAAATGTGATGACTGCTCCCATGCCCCAGCATGGAGTAAATTCTGTTGATGAAGATGTATACGCCGTTTCTGTGGATGATGTGGCTACTCCCTTGATGACTGTTAAGAGGAACCTACTGCTGGCCAGTTTATTTCCGGGTTGTAGTGAGGGTTGCCTTTTCTGTGCTGTTTCCCTTTCTGGTTGTCCTTTGCTGAAGTTGGGCATCCAAAGCCTAATGGACAGCAAAGAGATTCTGTTCAAGAAGACTGCTGTTCAGTTGGTTCCGATAGAAGAAGTTTCTGTTGTTACAATTTTCAATAATCCAATCAAGGCTCTCCCAAGGAAGCCGATTCAAATCATGACTGTCGCACCCGTTGTTATTACTGTTCCGGGGCCTCTCCCTTACGAATCTGATAAGGCTGTTCCCTGGCACTATGGGGCAGACGTGTATGTCCATGGAATCAAGCAAGAGTTCAACACTGGCACCAGCATCAGCAATATCACTGGTCCAGCTAAGGTAACCCGCAGTGGCAGGCTCTTCTCGCCTGACATTGCGCCACCCGCTATTCGAAGACCCCTCACTATAACACCTACAAGTGCACCTGTTCCCGTTTCTGATCAAGTTGTTTCCCCTGCTGCCGAGTCATCCAATGCTCGGGGCAAAGGGATTGAAGATGAGCCTGCCCGGATGGAGGCGCCAAAATCTGTGAATGTTGAGGCCTCCCAACAAGAGATGGAGGAAATCCTGAAAATAATCAAGAAGAGTGACTTTAATGTTGTCGAGCAGTTGGGGCATACCCCCTCCAAGATCTCCATGCTCTCCTTGCTGCTGTGCTCAGAGGCCCATGCTAAGGCCCTGATTTCATTTCTCAAGACGGCCCATGTGCCATAGGAGACCTCTGCTGTCCAGTTTACTGATTGCGTAGCCAATCTGACAGCGGATAATGGGTTGGGTTTCTCGGATGCTGACCTTACTGCTAAGGGAAAGGACCACAATGACGCCCTGCATGTCTCTATTGAATGCAGGGGCACTACTCTTGCGCACGTGTTGGTGGACACTGGTTCTTCCCTGAATATGCTACCCAAGAAGGCCTTGGACCGTTTGGATTGTGAAGGCCTGGAGCTGAAACCTAGCAATATCATCGTCAGAGCCTTTGAAGGTTCTAAGAGGATGGTTCATGGAGAGGTAGACATTCCTATTCGTGTGGGTTCTCAAGTATTCGACTCTACTTTCTATGTAATGGATATCCGTCCATCGTATTCTTGTCTATTGGGTCGACCTTGGATCCATAAAGCTGGGGCAGTGACCTCTACCCTACACCAGAAACTCAAGTACCCCGTCAGAGGGAAGATTGTCACTGTGCAGGGAGAGGAGGAGTATATGGTGAGCCATTTTAATTCCTTCAGGTATATTGAGATGGACGGGGAGTTTATTGAAACCCCCTTTCAGCATTTCGAAGAGGTACCTCCAACATTGGCAGTAGCGGAAACAGTGGTCGAAGAGGATGTTCCTTTGAAGATGGCTTCCTTGAAGGATGCTCGGGCTGTGATCAAGAAAGGTGAATGTGCTAACTGGGGCAGGCTCCCTGACTTTACACAAAAAACTGACAAGTTTGGACTGGGTTTTACTGCAGAGGGTCAGAAGGCTACGCGCAAGGCAAAGATCAGAAGACCTCCTGTGCTCATTACCAACCCAGGAGTGAATGCTGTGGGAGATGAAGATGAAGTGGGAGAGTCAGAGTTCAATAGCTGGATCTACCCGACAACTGATGGCGGATTGACCAATTGGATTTCCAAAGATCATACTCCTGTTACTTTTGTTACGCAGTAATAAACTCCTTTGTTTTGTTATTTGTAATAAACAATAAATTGAACTCTATGGCCCGGTGCCTTACCCGAGGCACTGTTGGTTTCATTTGTGAGGGTATAATAAATTGTCATTTCATATTTCATGAATAAAGATCTTGGACGTTTTCTTGCATTTCAAATCTTATGCCCTTTTCCTTTCTTTCCTTTCTTTATTACAAAACAGCTGTATTTACACACACTCACTCATACAGGTTCTAATCCACTCTGGATCTCACTGGTAACGACTCTGCTACTGCCAGTTATGACTTCGAAAATCCGATCAACTTAGCCGAAGACGAAGGTGAAGATGATTGCGAAGTGCCTAGCGAGCTTGCAAGACTGTTACTTCAGGAAGAGAGGGCAATTCAACCACATGAAGAGCCGGTGGAGACAATAAATCTGGGTACCGATACGGACAGAAAGGAAGTAAAGATTGGTGCCAACCTAGAGCTCAGCGTGAAGCAACGGTTGACTCAGATGCTACATGATTATGTGGAGATCTTTGCCTGGTCCTACGAAGACATGCCCGGTTTGGATACTGATATTGTGGTCCATCATTTGCCTACAAAGGAAGACTGCCCTCCGGTTAAGCAAAAGGTCCGCCGTATGCATCCAGAGATGTCTGAGAAGATCAAAGCCGAGGTTATGAAACAGTTCGATGCCGGCTTTCTTGAAGTGACTTCTCACCCTCAGTGGGTGGCCAACGTGGTGCCGGTGCCAAAGAAAGATGGAAAGGTCAGAATGTGTGTCGATTACAGGGATCTGAACAGGGCCAGCCCCAAGGATGACTTCCCTCTACATCACATTGATGTCATTGTTGACAATACTGCTCAGCACAAGGTGTTCTCTTTCATGGATGGTTTTTCAGGTTACAATCAGATCAAGATGGCTCCTGAAGACATGGAAAAGACTACCTTCGTTACTCAGTGGGGCACCTTCTGCTACAAGGTCATGCCTTTTAGACTGAAAAACGCTGGGGCAACCTACCAACGTGCCATGGTTGCTTTATTTCATGACATGATCCATCATGAGATAGAAGTGTATGTTGACGACATGATCGCAAGGTCCCAGACTGAGGAAGAACACCTAGATCATCTGCAGAAATTGTTTGACCGACTGAAACTGTACAAGCTGAGGTTGAACCCGAACAAGTGCACCTTCGGGGTAAGATCTGGAAAGTTGCTAGGCTTCGTTGTAAGTGATAAGGGTATTCAAGTGGACCCTGCCAAGGTTAAAGCCATTCAAGAGATGCCAGTTCCTAAGACAGAGAAAGAGGTCAGAGGCTTTTTAGGACGCCTGAATTACATCGCCCGGTTCATCTCGCATCTGACTGCTACTTGTGAGCCAATCTTCAAGCTGCTGAAGAAAGATCATGTAGTACGTTGGAATGATGAATGTCAGGCTGCTTTTGACAGAATCAAAGAGTATCTCCAACAAACACCCATCCTTATGCCACCGGTTGAGGGGAGACCTCTGATACTATACCTGACAGTACTTGACAACTCAATGGGGTGCGTGCTGGGGCAGCATGACGAGTCTGGCCGAAAAGAGCATGCCATTTATTACCTTAGCAAAAAGTTTACCGACTGTGAGACCCGATACTCACTGCTTGAGAAAACTTGTTGCGCTTTGGTATGGGCTACTCGCCGGCTGAGACAGTATATGCTGACTCACACTACCTTGTTGATCTCAAAGATGGATCCTATAAAGTACATATTTGAAAAGCCTGCTCTATCTGGGAGAATAGCAAGATGGCAAATGATCTTGACAGAATACGACATCCAGTACACGACCCAGAAAGCCATCAAAGGAAGTGTATTGGCAGACCACTTGGCACATTAGGCAGTAGACGACTATCAGTCAATGAACTTTGAGTTTCCAGACGAGAGCATCATGATTGTGACTGATTGTGAAGTACCTGGACCGGATGAAGGACCTGAGGAAGGATCCCGATGGTCTATGCACTTCGACGGAGCCTCCAATGCTTTGGGTAACGGTATCGGCGCTATCATCATATCCCCTCAAGGCACTCATACTCCACTTACTGCCCGGCTATGTTTCAACTATACCAACAACATGGCGGAGTATGAGGCGTGCATCATGGGTCTTCAAGCTGCGATCGACCTAAGGATCAAGTTTCTGAGTGTCTTCGGAGATTCCGCTCTCGTGATCAATCAGATCAAAGGGGAGTGGGATACGAAACATCCGAATCTTATTCCTTACAGAGAATGCGTATTGACTTTGATCCCCCACTTCACAAATATAACCTTTGAACACTTTCCGAGAGAGGAGAATCAGTTGGCGGACGCGTTAGCTACGATGTCTTCTATGTTCAAGGTCAAATGGGATAATGAGGCTCCCCGGATCATTATCTGGAAACTGGACGAACCGGCATACTGTTGTGATCTCGAGACTGAATTGGTGACTGAGAAGCCTTGGTACCATGAGGTGAAGAGATATTTGGAAGCTCAGGAATACCCTGAAGGTGCATCTGTCAATGATAAGAAATTTCTGAGAAGGTTCGCAGCGAAATTCTTCCTTAGCAACGGCATCCTGTATAAGCGAAACCATGATTCGACATTACTGCGTTGTGTAGATAAGAATGAAGCAGAAAGGATCATGGAAGAACTACATGAAGGGACCTTCGGAACACATTCCAGTGGACACACTATGGCGAAGAAAATCCTTCGGGCAGGGTATTTCTGGTCCACAATGGAAGCTGACTGCTATCAATACTCTCGGACATGTCACAAATGCCAGATTTATGCAGACAAGGTGCACGTTCCTCCAGTTCCTCTAAATGTTCTGACTGCGCCTTGGCCATTTGCAATGTGGGGCATAGATATGATCAGTGAGATTAAGCCTACGGAATCCAACGGGCATCGCTTCATCCTGGTGGCGATTGATTACTTCACGAAGTGGGTTGAAGCAGCTTCCTACGCTACGGTAACCAAGACTGTTGTGGCACAGTTCATTCGGCACAACCTGATATGTCGATACGGTGTCCCAGAAAGAATCATTACAGACAACGGTACCAATATTAATAACAAGATGATCACTGAGCTCTGCGAGCAGTTTAAGATACAGCACCACAACTCTTCTCCTTACAGACCGAAGATGAATGGGGCTGTAGAAGCAGCGAATAAGAACATTAAGAAAATCGTGCAGAAGATGACAGTGACTTATAAAGATTGGCACGAGATGTTACCGTTCGCTCTACATGGGTACCGTACGTCAGCCAGGACGTCAACCGGGGAAACTCCTTTCTCCTTGGTCTACGGTATGGAGGCAGTCTTACCGATCGAAGTGCAAATACCCTCTCTCCGGATAATGAAGGATGCAGATCTGAACGAAGATGATTGGATCCAGACACGACTTGATCAGCTAAACCTTATTGACGAAAAGAGACTTGCTGCTATCTGTCATGGTCATACGTACCAGAAACGGATGATCAGGGCATTTAACAAAAAGGTCAGACCACAAGAGTATCAAGTTGGGGATCTGGTAATCAAGCGTATCATTCTTCCTCAGAGAAATCCAAGGGGCAAATGGACCCCTACGTACGAAGGGCCATTTGTGGTTAAGCATGTGTTCTCAGGAGGAGCCATGATTCTAACCAACATGGATGGTGACGACCTTCCTCACCCCGCCAATGCACACATAGTAAAAAGATACTACGCATGAAAAAGACCCGCTAGGTTGACATACCTAGGCAAAAATTAGGGCTTCCCGGCGAACCAAAAGGGTTCGGGAAAAATGAAGGGATGAAATAAAAAAATCTGTACACCCGGCAAGTCGAAAACCTGAAAAGGCGGCTTGGGCAAAAATGGGTATCCCGGTGGACTGAAAACCCGAAAGGGCGGTCCAGGCAAAAGTTAGGGATAAAAGCGTAATATTATGTCTCATTGGATCACCTTGCATCCAGAATCCGGTATCTACATCAAGTTTAGACAGCATCGATCAGTCAACTTCATCTTCAACTAAGGTCATCAAGTGATGAGACGCTCGGAGATATAAAGGCAATAGCAGAGTTGAAACCCAGTGGATCATTCATTTCACACAGCTGTTTTATTTTCTCTTGTACAAATTTGTATAAACTCTTTTGTTCGGCGGCGTTCTCTTACTAGGACGCGAGCCTCTTGTACATAAAACGCCTATTTACAGGCAACTCAAAATCAATACAAAAATCACTTTTCAGTTAAAATTGCCAATTGTTTTTCCTTTTCTGTTTTGTGTTGCGAAGAACGTCCAAGGTTCAATTTGTGATATATGCATTGACAATAATTTGCTAACTCATAAATATTTGCATAAGAAACGAAGGATTAATTACAGGTAACATTGGAAACAGGGGCAATAAAGAGTTGTCTAAGCAATCTAATTGTTATGTCCTCCAAGGTATCAAGGTAGGTTCAACATAACCAGTATATCTTAATTCCCCAGAGAGTGAACCAGCAAGTCAGTGCACTCTCCCCAAGCTGTATTATCAAACCTTAAGGAAGTTGGGCACCCTCCGCAGATCTCAACATTCCCCAGCAGTATACATGCATTCTTAACAAGCATCCCCGACAGTCTTGACCTAAAGATTGTTCCCCAGCGGTATATCAAACATTTAGTGGAGTTACTTCCAATACATCTCAAAATTTCCCCAGGAGAGTCCAATCCAGTTTCTCCAAGAAAGTTGGAATCCATCTCCTCAAGCAGTAGGCTCATCCCCAGTAGATTCTGGAAGCTTATCCCCGTAGAGCACGAACGCGTCTCCCGGCTTTATTCAAAGAGTTATTTCCATACCAGGATATAACTGGGTTATCCTCAGCCAAAAGCCACGGGAAGATCGTTCTCGACAAAGTCTCCCTATCCCTAGCGAAGTCTATTAACACTTCCAATACAACAATGGTATCCCCAGCAAGGTTACCGTCAACGTCTCAGCAAAGTACATCTCTCCCCACAAAGTATGGTTCCCCAGCAAGATCGCTAGAGTAACTTTTCTCCCCGCAGAGTAATCCATTCGCCAAGATTATCCCCAACGGAGTCATCTTCTCTTACCGGTATTCTTGCAATTATCATCCCAGCGGAAACAACAAAGCATTGTTCTCCAACATCAGCCCAGGAGTTAACTTCCCGGCACCCGTCAAGGATTTATTTTCCTAGACAAAAACATACGTTCATAAACATCGCCTTTTCATACATCATAGCATGCATATACGCATCATACCTTACAAATATCATTTATGTTGAGAACACCATTGCTTGATCCATATCATGCATTGCATATGACTGACCTTTACCTTTCAGGAAAGATCCAGTTAAGTCATCAGCTATATTTCAAGACTTTAGACCGGTTCAGTTAAATCGACCCTAAGATTTTCCCGATGCTTATCCTGTCAAAGGCCCTCTCTGGTTCAGTCAGATCGACCCTAAGATCTCCCTGATTCTTATCCAGTTGAAGATTCCAAGACCTTGTCCGGTTCAGTTAAATCGACCCTAAGATTTTCCTGTTTCTTATCCAGACAAAGGCCTTCTCTGGTTCAGTCAGATCGACCCTAAGATCTCCCTGTTTCTTATCCAGTTGAAGATTTCAAGACCTTGTCCGGTTCAGTTAAATCGACCCTAAGATTTTTCTGTTTCTTATCCAGTCAAAGGCCTTCTCTAATCCAGTTAAATCGATCCCTAAAAGATTTTCCTGATGAAGACTCAGTAGAAGACACCCAAGATTCTCTCAGCGTGACTGTTGAGGTTGAAGTCGCCCCAGATTCTCTCAGCGTGACTGTTGAGGTAGTAATCGCCCCAAGATTCTCTCAGCGTTACTGTTGAGGTTGAAGTCGCCCAAGATTCTCTCAGCGTTACTGTTGAGGTCGAAGTCGCCCAAGATTCTCTCAACGTTACTGTTGAGGTTGAAGTCGCCCAAGATTCTCTCAGCGTTACTGTTGAGGTTGAAGTCGCCCAAGATTCTCTCAGCGTTACTGTTGAGGTTGAAGTCGCCCAAGATTCTCTCAGCATTACTGTTGAGGTTGAAGTCGCCCAAGATTCTCTCAGCGTTACTGTTGAGGTTGAAGTCGCCCAAGATTCTCTCAGCGTTACTGTTGAGGTTGAAGTCGCCCAAGATTCTCTCAGCGTTACTGTTGAGGTTGAAGTCGCCCAAGATTCTCTCAGCGTTACTGTTGAGGTAGTAATCGACCAAGGTTCTCTCAGCGTTCCTATTGAGGTAGTAATCGTCCAAGGTTCTCTCACCGTCCTGTTGAGGTAGTAACCATCCCTGGTTCATTCATCACCCTTTTGAAGCTCCAGATCCAGCTCCTGTAACCAGTCAGGACACATCTACACAAAGAGTTTGAAGACCAGCTCCTGTAACAAGTCAGGTAATCATCTTTCTTTTTTCAGGTACGCAAGCTCTCGCTAAGGAATCTCGTATGCGATCGACACCCAGATGGCATCTATAAGCCCATCCACCTACCATCATCTCTTAGCATGGCATCTATAAGCCCATCATCCTATCCATCAATCTCCAAATGGCCTCTATAAGCCCATTCCCCACATCACACTATTATGTGAGCGCAAATTTCTGGGCACTCTAGTGTTCAATCATCTTCCACCTTCGGATTACGAAAGGCACATCAGCCAATCTGCATCCTCAGGTCTAAGAAGATTGAACAGGGGCAACTGTTGTACCCCAAAATTTGCCCTCCCATATTCTTCAAGATTTGCAAAGAGCATGCTTCAAAATCTCCCCAAGGGTTGCACAGTTCAAGGGCCTCCTAACAGTCAAAAACTAGGGTTTTGGTTCTGACAAAGAAAATGAAGTTTCCAAGGGTCCAAACAAGTCCCACATGCCTACAAACATGGTCAAGCATCCTCATACCAAGTTTCAAGACTTACAGCACAAAATTGCACAGTCAAAAACCCTAATTGCTCAACAGTCAACTGTAGGGGCAAAATGGTCATTTGACAGTCAAAAGTTCAAATTTTTGGTCAACATCTCATTTTGAAGCCACAAACATCATTTGATCAATTCTTGATCATGATTCTCAAAGCATGGCTCAAAAAGTCTCAAGATGCAAAAGTTTCCATATCTGGACAATTGAAAAAGTCAACTGTAACTTGACCAAGGCATAACTTCCACATGGTTTATCAGAAAAATTCCATCCAAAGCTCATTTTGAAGATAAAGACATTTCCTACAACTCCTCTTCACACTTCAAGTCCAAGAAATGCTCTCACAAAAAGTTATCAATTTCAACATTATAGGTCATTTTCAAAAGTCAACAAAAAGGGACTTTAAGTCAAAGGCAATAACTTGAGATTGGTAAATCAAAATGACATGGGACCAAAGGCATTGGTTAGAGGACTTCAAGACCTTTCCAAAATGTCCAAGAACATGATCAAAGCTTAAACATTGAGAAAGATATGCCTTGTGGAAGTTGGGAGATTTTTGGGAATTTTGAAAAGTCAACTTTACTTCAAATGCCTCAAATTTGCTAATGGGCCACATTTTCTTCCAAGATTCATCATCCAAAGGCTATGCACGACCATTTGGACCAAGGGGAGTTATTTCATCATTTTTTATTATTTATTTGAATTTTTAATTACCATTAATTCATTTAATTAAATAAAATATGAAAAAAATACTCATCCATGCTTTTTAAATCTTTTTGTGCATAGAATACCTTCAAGATTTCGTGCACTATCTGATATGGAAAGAATCAAGGTGATTTGGACATGATTGGTATCAAAACACATGAAAAAAGATTGAAAAAATATACCATTAAAATCCAATATTTGATTCATGATTACAAGGATTTGTGGACTAAAATTTCAACCCTAATCTGATCCCATACATATACTGATCAAAACCTAATGCACAAGGACCTCTAAGCTGCGCCCCATCTGAAAAACTAAGTTTGCATTTTTGTCAAAAAAATCAAAACTGAAAACTGCCTTCTAGCACGATTCAAAGGAAAATAATCACACCATTAGCTTGCCAAGACATCATTGAACCTGACTGAATACTTTTCCACGCCCATAGCATCAAGAATTGGTACATAGAAGTCAAACTGCTTCACGTTTTTTGCATAATCGTGTTTCTTCATTCATGCCATATTTTTTATTTCTAATGCTTGTTTTGTACTAGTCTTATCACTCTGAAGCTAACCATACTGTTTAATTGAGTTTTTATTACCTATACGCGAAGTTACCATTAAAGCTTGCTAGGGTTATAAAACTGTAAAATTGGGGCTTTACGTTTAAGGAAAAATCAGGAAACAAGACTTATACCATCAAGATCAGAAGCTCATGACCAATCGTTTCCATACCTCGCGATTAATTTATGATTAACAGGGTGCTAATCGCTATTTTTGTATGCAGCACTTAGTGGGGGTTTAAAACCCCCGCTAACTAGTTTGTTTTTCAGGCCAAAACGAAGAACAGGTGGGGAAGACAATGCGTGTAGGCTTCTGAGTGGTCCATTTAAACGTTGGCGCGTTTTTGAGTGTTCCAGCGTAGTGGACATTATTGTTTTATATTTTATTTCTTTTCCACTATAATGATAAACACGCTAAGCAGCTCAGTTGGAAGGCATAAGGATGGGTAAGCGTTGGGACCTGGGTTCGATTCCCAGGTCCCCTCCCTTTCTCTATATTATTTTTCTAACCATGTTCCTATGTAGCTCGCTTCCAGAGGTTCAACGTACACTCAATATCCAGGCTTGCCACATGGCCAATAACCTCAATCCAAGGGCCCTGATCTGAAGAGTACCATGGGCATAAGTCAGATGTGCCACACGCGCGCTGAAAAGTCAACCAAAGGCCTCAAATCATTGGGCCTGATTGCTACAACCTAACCTCCAAATTGGGGTCAACACCCCCATTGGTTTGCTTTTTCATTCTCTTTAGATTTTTCTATTTTTATTTGTTTTAATTAGTTTTAGTTTAATTCTTCAAATTAATATTTCCTTAACATAAAAAAATAATAAAAAAATCAGAAACTACAAAATAAAATATATTTTATTTAAATGTTATTTTTGTAAATAAATCTTATTAATTAATTTAGTTGCCTAATTCTAGATTTAAACTTTAATATTCTTTATAAAAAACTAAAAAATGTAGAATTAGGGTTTTACACCTTTTTTCCTTTTTCTCTTTTTACATTATTAATAATTAATTATTTATGTTTGTAAATAAAACTTGCCATTAATTAATTAGGTTAACTTTAGGGTTAATTTTCACATTTTTTTAATAAATTAAAAATAGCTAGAATTAGGTTTAAATTCCATAATCTCCCCATTAATTTCATAAAATACAAAAACTCAAAAATAATTTCCTTTCTCATTTAATTCAATTAATTGCATAATTTTAATTCAATTTCTTCAAAAGGGTCCAACGCCCTCGCATTCCCGATTTTAATTCTCTTCGCATTTTTATTTCTTTTTGTGAATATTTATGTAATTCTCCCAAGGCCATGTAATAGCTTAATTAGGCCTTTATCTTTCCGCATTTCTTTATTTTATTTCAAATCGAGTCCTGGATTAATTTGGCGATGTGGACCCGCGCCTTTGTAATAGCGTAGGACCTTTTAATTCCCGCAACTTTTAACTGTTAACTATCGCATGAAAGAATGAATGTCAAAATAAAAGCAATGCGTAGATCACCAATACATGACAAGACAAAATATCTGAAAACGACACACAAATCACACATCATCCCTAGGGTACGCCTCACTGTTGCCTTGCCCCTCGAAAGGTGGTCGTCGAGTAGAGGATGTTTTAGTAAGTCCTCATGTCCATGAACATGGCATGAGGATAGCTTCTAAGGTGTCTTCCTATTGCTCCGGTGATCACCATGTCCCGAACCCTCGAATTGACCCGAACACCTCCAACGGTGGTGCTACCTACCTCTCAATGGTGGGATGGCGCTACTTTAAGGACATTTACACAGACGAATTCCTTAGGGTAGGTAGACGACTCTAGATACTTGCTCTAATTTCAAAACAAATCAAAAATACTTTTCACACCGACACCTTTTCAAAAAGCTTTCGAAGGCAATTTTTTCAAACACTCTTGAGGACTGATACAAGAGTCGAACTGAAATTTTCAAAGAAACTTTTTTAAAGCCCACAGTTGAAAAGAAAACAAACCATTTTTGAAAACACAATGAGCAAGTATCTAAGAGCCCATGGATAACCATGGATAGAAAGGGTGCTAACACCTTCCCTTTCTATAATCTACCTCCTGAACCGAGAGCAATCTCTATAAGGAATTTTTCTGTGCTTTTATCCTTTCCATTTGGAGAAAATAAAAGACGGTGGCGACTCTTGCTTCCGCAACATTTCGCGATCCAGCGTAAAACAGTCAGTTCCAGATCCACCGATCACATATGCCATTTGCTGAGTAAACATTATTGTTGGGGATACACAAGCTGCTCAAATAAAGTGGCCGCCACTTGCTGTCTTCCAAAAAATATTATGACATACAAGCTGCTCAAATAAAGAAGTTGCCACTTGTTGTCTTCAAAGAATATTAAAGCACACAAGCTACTCATGAAGAGTCTGCCACTTGTTGCTTATAACCCACAAGATGCTCATGAAGAGCTGCCACTTGTCGTCTTCAAAGAATATTAAAGCACACAAGCTACTCATGAAGAGTCCGCCACTTGTTGCTTATAACCCACAAGCTGCTCATGAAGAGCTGCCACTTGCCGTCTTGAAAGAATATTAAAGCACACAAGCTACTCATGAAGAGTCCGCCACTTGTTGCTTATAACCCACAAGCTGCTCATGAAGAGCTTCCACTTGCCGTCTTCAAAGAATATTAAAGCACACAAGCTACTCATGAAGAGTCCGCCACTTGTTGCTTATAACCCACAAGCTGCTCATAAAGAAGCTGCCACTTGATGTCTTCGAAGAAAAATAACGTACAAGCTTCCCATGAAGAGACTGTCGCTTGATGTTTTCAAAGGTGTCAATAACATACAAGTTGCCTCGTGAAGAGACTGCCGCTTGTTGTTTTCAAAGGTGTCAATAACATACAAGTTGCCTCGTGAAGAGACTGCCGCTTGCTGTTTCCCAAAGGTATCAATAACATACAAGTTGCCTCGTGAAGAGACTGCCGCTTGCTGTTTCCCAAGGGTATCAATAACATACAAGTTGCCTCGTGAAGAGACTTTCGCTTGATGTTTCCCAAAAGTATCAATAACATACAAGTTGCCTCGTGAAGAGACAGCCGCTTGCTGTTTCCCAAAGAATCAATAACATACAAGTTGCCTTGTGAAGAGACTGCCGCTTGCTGTTTGTCAAGAGTATCCATAACACACAAGTTGCCTCATGAAAAGAATGTCGCTTGTTGTTTTCAAAGGTGTCAATAACATACAAGTTGCCTCACGAAGAGACTGTCGCTTGCTGTTTCCCAAAAAGATACCCATAAAATATCGTGAAGATATTGCTGGAGGTGAGAACCAATAATTTCCTCGGGGATGGACTAGCTGCTCATGAAGAGACCGCCATTTGTCATAAAGAAATTCAGAAATAATCAAACTGCTTAAATAAAGAGTCAGTCGCTTGTTGTCCCGTCGATATTCCATAAGAGGTTATGATAACACTACTAGGGAATAAAGTTCATCTTCAATGGGGAACCATGAATAAATCCTTCTTGAGGAGACCAAGTATTTACATTGCAAAATAAATGCACTCTCCATCTAGGTTTCACAGCCTAGAGATATCCACAGGGTATCGTTCACAAGAGACAAAGCTCAATCCAGGAATAAACTGGAGAGAAAATAGTCAAACAAGACTCCACCCAATGAGGAAACAACTCAAATGGGGATTTATCCTATCCAGAGATGGAAAAAGAAAGCTAAAGCAAGATTCTTCCACGAGAGTTAACTCAGTGGGGAATTAGAAAGGAGGCGCACTTTCTTCTTAAGTTGACACTCTATTTGGAAAGATCAAATATGCTATTTGAATAGACATAACAAAGGTATACGAACTCAATGACATCAACAAATACAAATGTGCATGCATGATGCAAGTGTGAATGAATAAATGAATGTCATGTATATGCTGAAAAAACAGACATGGGAGATAGACTGAAAATGATAAGACATCCCAGTACAACCCGACACTCGGCTAATCTCAACAGGATGGGAACATTACTGGAGATAAAAACAAAAGCCATCACAGGAGCAAAGTCCTTTTACAAGGCTTAAATATCTCTGGAGAGGAATATATTTTCAGGTAGAAAACCCAAAGTCCAGTCTTCTATTGCAAACAATCCATTGAAAGGATAACAACACAGACAATGTTTCAGTTGGAAAAAGTCATGCTTAGATGGAGATACGGGAAACACCACCCTCTGATAATGTGTGCAAAACATATCACATATCTTGACAAATCTGGATTGGTCCTGAGACTAATATTGGATGCCCCAAGTTTACTGCTGATAAGCTGCATGTTGCACGACAACTTTTGCGAATAACTTCACTTCTAAAATGCCCCAAGCTATATGGTTGATGAGGAGAAATCGTCTCAAGAGGATTTTACAAAAGACCTGGGATTCACCATGCTCTGGTGTCTTCAAACTCTTAGAGAGATTCATCAAATCTTGACGTGATTGCCCCGGATTGACTGTAGTTGGCACAACAAAGTCTTCAAATTTTTCCCCAAAAGAGTAAACAAGCTGGGAAAGGATTAACTGGGAAGCAACATGTTCGTGCTCAAGGTCTTCAGGTGACATGCCCCTGGATATGATTTCTGAAATGATTCTCCAATTACTCTACAGAGTTTCAGGCCTTAAAAGAATAAACTCATCACTGGTGCTCATGTGAGCTTCCTTGATATCAAACAAATGTTTTGCAGTTAGAAAAGTTTATTATGAGAATGAAAATTCTAATGCAACAGTTATGTAAGTCTTGAAGATTTTGAAAATATATCACATAAATTTGCGAGTTAGAGCACCATTTATTTTTGTATAGAAAAAACATATGATACCAACATAACTATTTAGAACATTCATGGGAGTCAGGAACACTAACTCTTTGAAGTATGCTTTCAAAATAACCTTGCTTCAATTAGGACTTTTGAAGGTTGTAATGTGGCCTGGTTCACGGCTTTAGAAAAAAAGATTTTAAGGCTCAAAATTTATAGGTGCCCACACATTCTTCATGATGTTCTCCAACCCTATGTTCAGTCAATTCGACATGAGTGTTCATCTCTCAAAAGGATTTTGTGACGGTTAAGGAAGCGACGAGGCTTTTGGAGTAGAAACCACCCTTATGTCTTCGTGTTTGTAGTCACCAATTTGTTCTTTGATGAGGAATTTTCCTTTGTATTCCTTTCTTTGCAATTTTTATTTTCCCTAACTTTTTCCTGAACTAATTCTCTTGAATTGATAGTCCAGCGGGATGCCTTAATTTTTGCCTAAGTCGCTTGTTTTCAAGTTTTCGACTTAGCAAGCTTTTTTCTCTTGATTTTTTTTTTATTTTTTGAACAAAATGTGTGACATTAGCTTGTCCTTACTTGTTGAGAAGATTGTGATTGCCTCGTTTCTTGATGAATGAGGGATAACATTGTGGTTCCACATCTGCTAGATTCATTATACATGAAGGATAGCCCTCATAGTTTCTCTTCAGAATTATCTTCCTTGTCAATTTTGAACACTCAATCGGATTAACTGAAAACTACCCTGCCCCAGGTTAAAATTTGAGGGTTTTTCGTATAGAAAAGAAACTTCTACTTTAAAGGCTCAAAAGGGGTTAGCAAGGGATTATCTTCCTTATATCTCCGGTGTTTAGGGATTTGAAACAATGCCTGTACATCATCAACAAGACTTTATTCAAAAAGCATATAACCAGAGATTTCGTGTTCTTTAGATCATCCTCCTCCCTTCAATCTCTGCCTAGGCAAGAGAATGGGAAACAAGTTGGTATCATAATGCAAAAAGCAATTTGAAATTTGAAAACAAATATGTGTGAAATAAATGAATTTCTTCAAGACAAACATACTCATTGTATTAAGATAATCATTCAAATGCAAACAAGTTCTTACATGCAAACAATGTTTTGATAAACAAGAAAAATTGCAAAAAGCATGAATAAGTTAGTAATCTGGGAAGGCTTTCCATCTAGACTTGAATTACCGAAAACATCCTTCAAAACTCAAAGTTACCATCAATCTTGTTTACTCTTTGACACATGCTTGATTTGAACTTCAAAACCAACGTCCTTGAATGACAATCAGTGAATCATCGCTTCCTCCTTCTTAGAAGGATTGACTTGGGCGGCAACCAAAATTTCTACCAGACCAAATAAGTGATCCATACCAGCTTTCAAATTAGTCATCTCTCTATGGAGTTCAGAAACCTCTTGTTTGATATTCTCCATTGTTCCCTTAGCGCGAGTGTCGTACTGGTGAGACCAAAGGAAGAATAAGACTTGGGAAAAAGACATGTGAAAGTGAAACAAAAAAAAATGTAGAATGATGCATGATATGCAAAAGAGTGTTTTTATTTGACTTTCAAGGAGCTCAAGATATTAAGTTGTAAACATCAACGTATGAAGATAGAAGATGAATTCTATATTGGATCAAAGCGTTGATCAAGTTATCATCAAGATCAATCATCCATTTTTATGGATTAGGGTTTTCACCCTATTAACACCCAAGATCCATTGAGCTTGACGAAACTTGTGATGTTTACAAAGAAAGACCTCCAAATTCCTTGAAAGTCAAGTGAAAAAGGGTTTATGGATGCATGAATGCATGGCTATGCAACAACCACAAGCAAGGTCACAAATACAGTTGAAAGGTTCAACGTCACAAGCATGGAGTCAAAGGTAAGGAACATCCCTAAGGTATGTACTAACGGTTTTAATCACACCTGCAAGACAAGGTTCTAAGAGTTACCGGAGTCTACATTCCTCCTTCGGATATTACCAACGTCTTGATTACTCAATAATTAGAAATATTCTCAAGAGAAACTCATCCAAGCGTAGCATCGCGTAACAATTACTTCCGGATTACTCCGTTATAATCTCCGTGCTACACCTAAAAGGCCAATATGGGTTAGGGTTCTATGGTCCTCAGCTTCACTGGCTCCTAGGTCGAAAATAATAATGTCTTCCTGATTACTCGGTAAACAAATATTACGTTCAAAAGGGCCTTCCACTGAGTGGGAGATCTCATGCCTCCTTCTTCGGGATTACTCCCTCAAAGTTAACATGACTATACCGCCCGTCCTATTCCTAAGTGTAACTTAGTCCGGGTATAGGACTTTTCCTTTGTACATATTATCAACACCCAAATAATCACAATATATACGTGTAATCAAACAATCAAATAATGATAAAACAGATAAAACAAACTAGGCTTAACCCACTTAGGGATGGACCAGCAAGAGGTCAATCTTTCCCCAGCAGAGTTGCCAATTCTGTAGCGGTGAAAATCTGAGATCAAGCTATTAATTAACTTGACTCACAAAACAAAGAGTCGCCACCGCGCTTTATTATTTCCAAGGGGAAAGGGAAAAGAGCGAAATAAAACCCTAAAAACATGCAATGTAAAATAAAAGTAATACAACACGTTTTTGAAAAGAGATCAAGAGTTCGGGGGTTGGTTATGCAATTGGGAAGGTATTAACACCCAATGCATCTGCGGTACTATGCAGGAACCTTTTGAAATATCTATTTTTGGTTAAAAATTGTTTGTTATATACAAGGGTGTATTTATCTACAACTATGTTTTCTTAAGGGGAAAAATGAGTTTTTATTATTGTTCGTGAGGGTTTCGCGACCCTTTGCCTACGTATCCAATGAAGGAATCAAAACATTGTAGTTCCTTTAGAAAAATTTGATTTGTTTGTGTTTTTTAGTGGGCGACGTTAACGCACGCATTCTAGCGATAGGCACGGCCGGTATCGCGGTAGAACGGAGATAACATGCCCTTGGGGGGAGTTTTGATTTGTTGAGTGTTTTTGCATGTTTTAATATATATTCAAGCAAGGATTAAAGAGTATTTTTGATTTTTTTGGTTTGTTTACTTGTTGATGTTTATCTTGCTATACACCTAATTACTAGCATTTGTACAAAGTAAAAAATGTAGAAAGACAAAAAAAACTATGCTATTACAAACATATCAAAAGGCATAAAAAATAAAGATGAAAGTAAAGAAAATGAGTATCTTTCGATTCTGGCAGGAGCAGCCTTCGATTTGCATTCTGTTGGCCTCCTTCGATTGGGGCTGGCAGCATCAAAGTCACATCTTTTGATTAGGCTTTGGCAGAGGCGAAGTCCTGTCCTTCGATTGGGCAAAGGTAGCAGCAAGTCTTGTCCTTCGACTGGGAGTTCGCACCAGTGAGGTTATGTCCTTCGATTGGCCTGGAAGTCAGTGAGTTGTATCCTTCGACTTGGAGTTCGCGCCAGTGAGGTTCTATCCTTCGATCGGCCTGGAAGTCAGTGAGGGGATGTCTTTTGATTGGACATGGCTTGCCTCCTGGTTGTCTCTTTCGTTCGACCTGGAGAAAGATGGTAGAAGCCAGAAGCTTCGTTCCTTATTTCCTGTTTCCCGTTTCTTTCATTTCAAACATTAAACGACAACATGGCTTGAGGCCATGCTAGTATGAATAGTTTAATAATTAAAGCTAGTAAACAGAAAGCAGAAACGAAAGAGGTAGTTCTGAAAGGTATGTTAAAAATGTGGAAACGAAAGGAACAGTATGTACATGCTGGAAACGAACAAAGGTGTTATTTACATGTTATGCTGGAAATGAAAAGTTCAAGGGTAAGAGTGACTTACCTGGCTTCAGGCTGGGACGTGTACTGGGCAGTAAGGTGGTTGCCTGGAGCGCTTCTGGATTCGAAGGGAGGGACCAGGGGTTTGACCTTTGATGCTAGATTCGAAAGAGGATAACATGCGTGAGTTTTTTCTGCTGGATTCGAATGAGGGGTCACAGGCTGTGCTGGGAGCGCTGGATTTGAAGGAAAAGAAACAGCAAGCGTGATGCTTCTGTGATTCGATGGGGACTGCAATATAGTTGTTCTTCAGAATCGAAGGAGACTGAAGTGTGTGGGGATTCTGGGTTTATTCTCACAAGTATTGAAGGGACTTGAGAGATTTTTGTATTTGAGAAAGTTTGGTGGTTTGAGAATTTTTCTGAAGATTTTCTACAGTGTTTATGAACTTTGAGAGTTTCACTATGTTTGAGAAAATTTAGGAGAGGTTCGTCTGGCCCAAAAGTACTTCTTTTTCATGTTGTGAAGCCTTGTATATATAGGCGGATTTGCTGAAGTTTTAGAGGGAAAACAAAATGATTTGAACAGTTTGGGAATGCTGTTTCGATCCTTTCTTCTACGCAGCTTTTGTGCACTCCTTTTTGGGAAAGTACAGGATTGTTGTAGCAGGCTCAACAGTGTTTTGGAGCATAGTGGTAGGTTGGTGCAGGACTGTTGCATAGCAGCGCAGTAGTGTTTGTTGCATGGCAGTACAGTGGTCCAACTTGTGAATCGAAGGAGACTGTATTTCCAAATCGAAGCTTGTGTCCGAAAGAAGACTGTATTTCCCAAATGAAACTTGTGGATCGAAGCAGACATATTGCCCAATCGAAATCTTGTGTTCGAAGGAAGCAATGTTGCCCAATCGAAACATGTTTGCAGGCAGTGAACTTGTCCAGATTCGAAAGAGGCATGCAGGCAGCACTTGTCCAATCGAAAGAGGCATGCAGGCAGCACTTGTTCAATCGAAGCAGGCTGAATCGAAGTAGGCTTGCAGGCAGCACTTGTCCAATCGAAGCAGGCTGAATCGAAGTAGGCTTGCAGGCAGCACTTGTCCAATCGAAGCAGGCTGAATCGAAGGAGACCTGTCAGCACATAAAAATCAACAAAACAAAAAAAAACACATTTCGTGCTTGATTAGAAGTTAGTGATACATAGGCTAAGAATGTTCAAAACACTTGACAATTTCTGCATAATCAATGCTCGAAGGTGAGAGATTAAAACCAAATGTATTTAGTGACCTTGACTTTTGTATAAAAATGCAACAATGCAAATGGGATCTTAGGTCAAAAATTGGGGTACAACAACATCCAATAGTTTCACAACTTCCTTTCTCACGACCTTTTGAATTGTCATATTCAAGCAAAATTGAGGTTGAGCTACCGACTTGAAATCCTCTTCCATAAAAATCTTGTGCATATAATAAGTCGGGCTTATGCCTTTCAAATCCACAAAAACCCAACCTATTTCTCATTGATTTTCTTTTAAAACTTGTACTAAATAATGTTCCTCCTTTTCCGACAAAGCATTACTAATGATTACCAATTTGTTGCCACCATCATCAAGAAACACATACTTTAAGTGAGACGACAATATCTTCAATTCAAGTTTGGATTCTTCTTGTTTAGCTTCCTTCTTCATAATTTCAATTTCTTCCTCCCAAGGTTGAACTTCTTCTAAAGTCTCAAGTTCCTTCACACATTATTCCAATTTCTTTTCTTCATAGAAAAGAACTTGAATCACATTAGTCAATGTTTTCTCAAGAGGTGTTGAAAGATGAACTTCACTAGAAACATCCCAAATAGATTCTTCAATAGCATAAACTCTAAAACAAGCTCCTTTATTATTAGAATGTTTCATAGTTTCAAAGAGATTAAAACTTACATATTCATCTTGAACTCGGACCTTCATCAAACCATCGTCGATGTCGATCATCATTCTTGCATCCTTCATGAATGGTCGGCTGAGAATTAAAGGTGCATCATGGTCTCCTCCATATTAATCATAACAAAATAAACCGGGAAGAAAAATTTATCCACTTTCACTAGCACATCTTGAACTACACCGTAAAGACGAGTAATAGATTTGTCGGCTAGTTGAAGTGTCATCTTTGTTGACTTCATCTTGATGCTCCCCAATCTTTTCACAATAGACAAAGGATTCAAATTAATACTAGAATCCAAATCGATCAATCCCTTACCGACATAAACATCACCAATGGTAACCGACAAAGTAACCCTTCCCAAATCACTTTCCTTCTTCGGTAGAGTTTGTTGAATGATAACACTACAACTTGCATCAACCATGATAACTTCTTGATCCGTCAATCTTCTTTTTTTGTAAGGATATCTTTCATGAACATTGCATATATATGCATTTGCTCCATAGCTTTGGAAAATGGGATATTTATTTGCAATTTCTTAAATATATCCATAAATCGAGCATAGTGCCTAGCGTTATCCTTCTTGGAAGGAGCATGAGGATACGGTAAATTTTGAACCAGAATAATATTCACTTTCCCTTTCCCCTTCTTCTTTCTCATTTTTTCTTCTATATTTTTCTTTTCTACTTCTTCCTTGTTCAATTGGTCATTTTCAACTAAGTCCTCCTCAACATTTTTTCTACCACTTTCTCATCTTATACTTCCTCTTCTACCACAATCTCCTCCTCAACAACCTCGTCACCCTCATTTTCATTTTCTTCTCCATTAACTTCTCTTTCACTCCTTGTTACAATTACCTTGCAATGATCCTTTAGATTTGCTTGAGTTTTTGCAGAAAAGAATGGCCCCATTTGTTGTTTGACTAGTTGCTTTGCAAGTTTCCTAACCTGGGTCTCAATATTTTTTATTGCCGCTTCATTTGTCTTTTGGGTTGCCATAGAAATTTGCATAAATTGAGTGAGAGTTTCTTCCATCTTTGATGTACCACTTTGAGGTTATGAAGTTTGAGCGTTATTTTGGTATGGATTTTGTCGGTTTACATTTCCACCATGTTGCCTCCAACCTTGTTGATAACCTTGATTACCTCTTTGTTGGTAACCTTGGTTATTTTGATAATTTTGCTGTCTTGGTTGACAAGCTTGATTTTGGTTTTAATTTCCCATGTAATTTGCTTCTTCTCCCACCGAAGGACAAAATCTAGTTTGAGGATCACCTTGACATAACTCATAACAAGCTATTTGTTGTACTTGCTTGCTCGGAATTTCCTGCATCTCTTTGATTTGTTGAGGTAGTTTGGCCATTTTCTTTGTAAGCTCATCCACTTGTTGATAAAGTAATTTGTTTTGAGCTAGGATAGCATCATTTGTTCCTAATTCAAGAACTCCCGACTTCCTTTGTGAGGTCCCCTAGTCGTGTTGAACTTGATGATCATTTCTCGCCATCTTCCCAATTATTTCAATTGCATCCTCCGAAGTTTTTTACATTAATGGCCCACCCGCTAGCATCCAACAATAGTTTCAGTTGATGTTGAAGACCATTGCTGAAAATGTGTAATTTCGTAGTCTCATCAAAACCATGGCTAGAACACTTTCTCAAAATTGAATTTTACCTCTCCCAAGCTTCATTGAGAGATTCATTAATACCTTGAGAAAAACATAGATATTGCAGTTTTGGCCTCCATAAACCTAGATTGAGGAAATAATCTTTCTAGAAATTTATCTTCTAAAACATTCCATTCCGTCATAATTTTAGTGGGTTGATCAAGATACCAATCTTTGGATTTCCCCACTAAAGAATGAGGGAATAATATCTTAAAGACTTGCTCTTCTTCAGCTTCTAGAGCTCCCGCGAGAAATCTCATAGAATTTGGTGAGATGGTAGTACATGTCTTCATGATCCAGGCCAGTGAAAGGATTCGCATACAAAAGCAATAGTATGCCAATTTTCATCTCAAAATTCCTCGCATTGGCTTGGCAAGAAAATTGAGCATTCCATATAGGGCTATTTGTTCACTAACCTCTAGGTGGAGGTGGTGGATCCTCCATAACTTCTTCTAGATTTTGTGGGAAGAAAGAGTCCAATGTCGTGTACACCCAGAAGGGTCATAATAAGAGTAACCACAACCAATCTATGGGGGCAGTTCTGATCTCTAATCATGCAGCAGTGCAACAACAACAACAACAACAGGGTAATCAATGAAGGCAAGACGACCCCAAGAGACAGTTTACCAAAATCAACATGCCTTTATCTCAAGGATTGCAACACATGTTGTGGATGAATCTGATTACATTGATAGAATCTCATCCAAACCCCAAAACTTCTTCTCCTAACTACAATCTCGATGCAAGGTGTGCCTATCATTCTGGCAGTCCTAGGCATGATATGAACGATTATTGGATGTCGAATTACAAGATTCAAAATATGATCGATTCCAAAGAGATTGAATTCGATCCTCCTAAGACTCCCCATGTGATCACCGCTCCCATGCCAGATCATAATTAGGATCAAATTAATGTTATAGAAGATGTTGATAGCAGCAACGACCTGAATAACTGGATTTCCCCTACTACCAACGACCGAAGCTTCTTCATTCAAATTTTTATTTATAATTTCTTTGTTTGTTCAAACAATTATTGTCATGTCAAACTTTGGTTTTCCCATTAATGCATTGCATATGTTTGTCTTGAATTAATTCATTTTCACTATATTTAAACTTCTTTCTTACTTCATTTTGTGATATTCAACTCTCGATTAAAAGCTATAAGCCTTTAGAGGGAGGATGATGAAAACGATACCATAATCTCTACAATAGACTTTTGAACAGGCCTTGCTGACAATGTACAGGCGTTGTTTCAAATCCTAAACATTGGATTTATAAGGAAGATAATCCCTAGTAAACCCCTTTGAGCCTAAGAAGTAAGAGTTTTCTTTTTCACACAAATTGAAACCTTTAATCATAACCTGGGGCAGGGTAGTTTCTCAATTAATTCAAATGTGCATTCATTCACAAGCTTTCACTTCGTACATAACAAATGGTATCAAAGATGTTCTTCTAAATCAAAATACGATGATGGTTCCCCGTAAAATAGACAGTCATTATCTCTCAAAAGAAAAGCCCGCTAAGTTAAAACCTATGATGGAGACTTAGGAAAAAAGTTGGGGCATCCTGCGGGCTGTAATCACAGAAGAAACAATTCAGGAAAAACTTAGGGATAATCAATTCAAAATAGGTCTCTACAAATCCTCAACAAAAGAAAAAATGTTACAAAAAATGACTGCCTTCTCAAATAAACTTCCAGTATCTGAACCATCACCAAAATATCATTCCAGACTCAATTGGAATCTAAACGCACAATTAAATGAGTATAGGACTGAAGAACATCACAGATAATGGGTTGGGAACAAATAAATTTTGAGCCTTTTTCCATTGCTTCTTAAACCGTGAACCAAGCCACGTTACAACCCTTAAAAGTCCTAACTGAAGCATAAGTTAGTGCGAAAGCATACTGTTACAAAAGGTATCTTGACTCCTATAAGGCTTACTGTAAAACCTGAGTTGAATTCATATTCTTACTGTTGTACCCCAAAATTTTCCCTCTCATTTATCAAGTAATCTCTCACAAGATCTTCTTTGATTCAATACTACACTAGGGTTGATCAGCTCAAGACACCTCCTCAAGCACCGATGACTGAAAATTAGGGTTTGAGACTGCACAAGGATAATTGAGCTTTTAATGCCTCATATGACTTTCATGGATCATTATGGACCCTCAAGATTGCTCATGTCAAGTTTCAAGTCTTGGATCACATTTTTGCTCAGTCGGTTGATCAGTTGACTTAAAAATCAACTATATTAGAAAAAGTCAACTATGGTCAATTTACAGTCAAACTTCATAATTTTTGATCCATATCAACATCATGAACTCACATATGTCATTTTACCAAGTTTGGATCACAACTCCTCAAGAAATTTGATCAGATCATCAAAAGGGAAAAATGGTCAAAATTAGGGTTTTGACTGAGAAAGGGTAATTTCAGATTTTTGACCTAGAAAATGATTGATTGGTTTAAGTTATGATCTCAAGGACTCAAATGCATTATTTTTACCTAATGACATGGCTCAAAACATTCCTCAAGTCCAATTGGTTGACAGATGAATTTTCATTCAACTGATCAAAAATCAATTGTACATTGAAAAGTCAAACTTTAACTTTTTGGTCAAAATCAAGTGTCAAAGATCACAATTCATAAAAACTTGTCAAAATATGAAACTTGTTCATCAAGAAATCAAAAATTCAAGATTTCATTTTGAAAAGTCAAAATTTCTAAACTTAGAAATTTTTCTAAGTGTTGGAAATTTCATATTTTTTCACAACTTTGAGCAATTTTTTCACTATGATGCAAGATGATTCAAAGAAAACTTTCAACATGAAAGTTGTAGATATCGATGAGATCTAAAACATTGTATAATACAACTTCTCCTATAAATGCATGTATTTCAAGTTATGATTTTGTGAATACATGTTCATGAAACTTGGAAACTTAGTGAAATTTTGCCTTAGTTTAGGCACGATTTTGACCTAAATTCATGGAAATTTTTCACATGGTTCCAAAGGGAATTTTCAAAATTGACCAACATAGAGGTTGTATAGGATGTTAAAAGCTTTACAAAATGTGCAAGAACTAATTGAGATCTTGCTTGAGAAAATAGAATCGAAGATAAGAAGTTGGACATTCATTCTTGAATTATAGGTCATTTCCATGATGAACAAGAATTCAAATCCAAGCCTAGGCTGCATAATCTTTGCTTTGCAGGCCTCAAACTTGTTTTGCACTCCATAATTAAATGTTTACACAGTTGTTAGAAGCT
Source organism: Vicia faba (assembly GCA_948472305.1). Taxonomy (NCBI): domain Eukaryota; kingdom Viridiplantae; phylum Streptophyta; class Magnoliopsida; order Fabales; family Fabaceae; genus Vicia; species Vicia faba. The sequence goes on along the minus strand of OX451735.1, from coordinate 37,669,471 downwards.
TTAATCCAAGCATTCAATGCATTTCCCATGCTTAATACCATTTTAGGAAGAAAGTCAACATTGCCATTTTGGAAAAGTGGCTTTTATGCACAAAGTCAATTCTTGAGCTTTGCACTTGTTTTCTTCTGATCACACACAATCTAAAAGCCATAATAAACTTGTCTAAAGCCTCTAACAACTCATACCATGCTTTTACTATGCCTTGAAACTATGTTTTTCACTTTTCTTCAAAATCAAGTAACATAGCCATAACTCTATATCTCACACTTCTGACCCTCTCAAGTGCTAGAACCTTTTCCATACATATGCACAAGTTGTTTGCATGCAAACATACGAATACACAAGCTCCCAAACTCCCCAAAACTCATAACTGCATCATAAACCACCATTGTTGCATATTCTGACCAAGAACTTCAAACTTCCATTTCACTCGTGCGTTTCTTAGCCTTTTGCTTCCAAAAGCTTCTAAACATCATACATAAACAATCCCAACACCTGTTATCCAACTGTAACACCATCTTCATTAACTTCCATAACCAAAAAGCAAAGCTTGCATCTTGATTTCTATAGCACGATTCAAACACTCCCAGCATCAAGTAAGCATTGCATTAGCTTCCTAGAGGTTCAAGGAAGCTAACCTGATCATCACCATCACTTGAAATAAGCTCAAACTCATTTCACAATTTCCAGTTTTGAGGTATTTTTCTTGAACTTCTATCTCATTATTTAGACATTGTTAGGCTTGCATTTATGAAGATAGAATGTAGGTATCATTTCCTTGAAACTATACATGTCCATAGATTTCATTTATGTTGCTTGAGCATGGAGAGTTTTGAGTTTGAACTTGCTGAAACATTTAGGTCAGAATTTGGTACTTTCATAAATTCATCCTTATCTTTGAATGTTAGCTTAAGTTAGTTACATGGTTAGATTCGTGGTGGGAAAATGCACAAGTTTCATGTTTATATTTTTGAAAATGGTTGAGAAATGAGCAAGTAACAGATCCTTTGGCTGGAGGTTGAAGATGAAGTACAGTCAGGGCAAATCATGTATCATATATTTATTATTTTGTTTAAGTTAATGGATGTATCACCATCCCAGTGGTTAAAGTGCGTGTTTGTCACCCCTTGGACCTGGGTTCGAGCCCCAACGTCCGTTTTGCCATTATTTTGCATATTTTCTGTTTTTTCTCTCTTTTTTGTTTGCAACAGGTGTTGGGCCTCCTCCTCCTTGGGCCTTTATTTTTGCTGACTTTCCCCCCTGATTATGTTTCATACCCCTGGCCCATTTTATTTTTTTATTTATTTTCTATTTTTATTTCTATTTCATATTTTCTTCATACTTTTATTACTATTCTTATTAATATCATGATTATTATTATTTTACTAAAAAATATAAAAATATTTTTATTTTATTATTTATATTTATTTAGTTTATTTTCTTCATAAAACAAAAGAACAAAAAAACAATTTCTTTTAGTAAATTAATTTCTTTTTTAATACTTAGATAATTAGGTTTAATTATTATTGTAGGATCAAGCGCTTACCACTGAGCTAAAAGCAATTGCTTGTAGCCAAGGTGCTACTCTATTTCCTTATAGAGAATCTAACAAGGGGCCTATTGGCCCACCTAACACACCTGTGTAGGCGCCCATGGTGGGATGTTAAGCCCTTCAAATCCCTAAGGTTGACGCTGGATATTTTAATCCAACAATCTCCCCCCCCAGTGTCAGCCGGGGGGATTCGAACCCATGACCTTGCTCTTATACCACTTGTAGGATCAAGCGCTTACCACTGAGTTAAAAGCAATTGCTTGTAGCCAAGGTGCTACTCTATTTCCTTATAGAGAATCTAACAAGGGGCCTACCTGGCCCACCTAACACACCTGTGTAGGCGCCCATGGTGGGATGTTAAGCCCTTCGAATCCCTAAGGTTGACGCTGGATATTTTAATCCAACAATTATATCATTATTTTCTTGTAAATTAAAATAATTTAGAACTTAGGTTTACTTTAATTAATTAATTTTCATTTTTTTTTATTTAAAATTTTTTCATAAAAAAACCCTAAAAATCATTTTTAACTTATTTTCTTTGTTAATTAATTTAAGTTTTAGTTTTGTTTAATTCTTAATTAAATCATTTTCTTAATTAGGTCAAGATTAGAACTTTTCATAAAAACCCAAATAAAAAAACATTTCTTTTTCTATTTTGCATTCTTGCATTTTATCTTCAATTTTGTACAATATTCAATATGGTTGTAATAATTAATTAGATTTAATTTTCTTGCAATTCCCCCATTTGTAAATTTGTACAGCCCCTCCCCTATTGATGTAATAGCTTAGTATTTTTATTTTTCACAATTTAATGCTTTATAAATGCTAGTAAATTAGGGTTTGTATGGAAAGATTAAAACCAACAAGTTAGCAAACCCTAATTCAAGATAAACAAGCATGTAAATCAACACACTATTCACACATGCACCCTTAGGGTAAATCCACTTTGTCGCCTTACCAAAATGGCCATGTTATGCATGTGGGATATCTTAGCAAAAAGAAATAAAAAAATACAATATCGTAGTCCCTCGATGACGCTATCAAAGTTGCCTTTCAAAATGATCTTAGTTCCTCAAAGAGAATTGCTAAGATATTTCACAACATTGTTATCATGGTTATACGATGACCCATGCCCGTTCCTTTACATCCAAAGATAGGGTTTCTAACCAAATCAATGGTAAGATAACAATATCAAAGGAAAGGAATAAATGAACTAAGACTTTTGAGTAGGTAGATTGTTCCTAGTTGCTTGCTCAATTTCAAATCAAACGCTCTTGCTTATTTTCAAAACCAACACCAACACACTTTTAAAACATTTTCTAAACTTGAAACATTTTCAAAAGATAAACACTTTGTATACTTTCTTACGAACAAGAACTATTACAAAGTTTGCCTAAACGATGGTGCCTTTTCAAAATACTTTCAAAAACCACACAAAGCATATTTTTAAACAAGAGCAAGTGATCTAGCAAGCAACTAAGAGCCCATATATAACTATGGATGAAAAGGGTACTAACACCTTCCCTTTTCATAATCTACCCCCCGAACTCAAGAAACAATCTCAAAGGTCTTTCCTGTTCTTTTCAGCCTTTCCTTTTGGATAAAAGAAAAGTCGGTGGTGACACTTGCTAACCGCAACATTTGCGATAAAATGCAAAACACCCAAGTCAGTTCTCCCACCGTATCACAGAACTGGCGACTCTGTTGGGGAAGTTACTTAAAAGTGGGGTTACCTTAGGGATAAATCACCTTTTACTTACTTTCATTGTTTGACTTGTATGCTTTACATTTTGGTTCCTTGTTTGGGCTTAAATCCTTTACCCGGATTTGGGATACCTTATAGGTAAGTAGCAAAACGTTGTGGAAATTGTGAAGGGTATACCGACATGGTCTAAGAAATAGCTATGTTAGTGTGACACATTTGTGGGTACCGGTAGCCCTTGAGTAGTCAAGGAGAATACGGGGCCGCTGAGTGATGTCATGAAGCACTAACTGACTTTTGAACCTTTACTTGACCAACTTTTCCATTAGGACGTAGTGAGATGACCTGCTTTGGTGCAGTCCGAAGTTGGTAGATACTCGATACTACACTCATTGAGGTTTAGCTTTTTGGGATATTTCGGTCGCCATTAAAGAGGCTTGTGCTGAAACAATGCCCGAGAAGACAGACCAGTGATATTGAGCTCCTTTAGAACCCGGTTATTATTTTTAGGACATGTTTTAGCCAACTAAACTTCAAGAGGGTACTTACCTATGAGACTCCATACAAGCCTAAACCTAAGGACTTTTTTTCCTTGTTTGTATATATTTACTTGTACATAACATAATAAATATCATAACATCATACTCATTCTCACTAACCATTTCAAGGATTATTGGGATTTATCTTTGTTCTATTTTGTAGGACACGGCTTCTATTTGCAGAAAAACCATTCAAGTCAATCTCGTAAGGATCCCTCCTCAACTCAAAGAGTTAGCATCAAGGGTTCCTGAGAATTCTCCATTTATCGAAAGACATGGTCGTCTCCTAAACTTGGTTACCTCCAACAATGATGAAGATATGATGAAGGTTCTCTTCCAATTATTTGATCCTCTACACCATTGCTTCACATTTCCCGATTATCAACTTGTGCCAACTTTGGAATAATTCTCCCAACTCTTGAGGATTCCCATTCTCAATCAACTACCGTTCAACGGTACATAAAGAGATCCAAAACCTGAAGAGATTTCTCAAGCCCTATACTTGCAATAATCTGATATCACAACTAATTGGGAAACAAGGAGTGGTGTCAAAGGTTTCTTAGCCAAGTTCTTGTTTGAGAAAGCTCGAGATTGTTGGAACTCCTTGGACTTACAAGCTTTTGAGGAAATTGTGGCCCTTCTCATCTATGGGATGGTTTTGTTCCCAAATCCTAACCAACTCATAGATGTAAACACTGTCAAAATCTTCATGTCTCGTAACCCGATGCCTACTTTGTTAGGAGACATCCTACATTATTTTAACTATCGCACTATGAGGAAGAGAGGTATCCTCATGTGTTGTACTCCTCTCTTGGAAAGATGGTTCATTTCTCATCTTCCCCAATCTATGTTGAAAAATTAGCAAGGTTCAAGGTGGTCTCATAGGTTGATGACGCTCAGACATTCAGATATTCATTGGTGTTCCCGATCCTTCGAGAACGTTACTATCGTCGACCATTGTGGAGAATTCCCTAATGTCCCCTTGCTTGGCATTAGAGGAGGTATAACTTACAACCCCTGTTTAGCCTTTGATTACGCTCGAAGGGATGGTCCACATGAGATGCTTATCCAAGGAATGGTATTCGACTATGAAAATGACAATCTAGGTTACCGTCAGAGGTTTATCCGAGCTTAGAGGATGTTGAACAAGGTGGATAGCAAGACACTAGGACATAAGAATTCCATTCCCCTTGAGCCTTACCTTAAGTGGGTACGAGCTCGTGCTCAGAAACTTATGATGCCTTATCCCTCCATCTTGCCAGTTATCATGGAGCCTGTGGTTGAAGGATATGTTCCCTACACTTTCCTCCATCCCGACATGCTAACTTCTCTCGAAGACTTGCAAAAAGGATAGATTCAGCTTAAGGAAGAATTAGATACTTTTAAAGCCCAATTCTATGCTAGTGAGAAAAAGGTCTTGGAGCTTACAAAGCAGCTACAAGAAGAGCAAAGTGTGAACGTATACCTTGCGCCGAAGATGATGTGTTCAGTCTTTTTATCTTAGAAAGTTATTTTGTAAGCCCAAGAGGCATGATGTAATCTTTATTGTTTTGTTTAATAAAAATTGATGTTTGTTCATTCTTTTGCCTATACAAATTTAAATCCCATTAATCCTTGAAATCATTTGCATATACATATTCCATGCATCATAACATGCCAGGTTTTCACATAACAGGTTTCCTTATCTTTCTGCTGTTTATTTCAGTAAGATGGATCTAGAGAAAACTGTAAAGGATCTCCAGGCACAAAATTCTCAGTTCCAGGAAACTCTACTAGCCCTAGCCAAGGGGCAGCAAGATATGATGGCTTTGCTGACCGTTAAGAAGAAGCCAAAGAAGAAAGCTCTACTCAACATGGGTAGAAGGTTCAAGGAGACAGTCCGTCAAATCCCAGTAGGAGGAGATTCATATGAAGAGGACGAGAACCAGATTAGTGAGGTCAAAAGTACTCAGGCTGACTGTGTTAATGATCAAGTATCTGATGATGATTATTTCGACGAACAATATCCACCCACCGATATCAAATACAAGCAGTTAGAAGACAGATTGAAAGCTGTTGAAATCCAAGCCGTCCCTGGTTTAGATTTTGATGATTTAGGTTTGATCTTTGGGGTAGTCATTCCCCACAAATTCAAAATACCAATCTTTGCAAAATACGATGGAGTTTCTTGTCCAAAACTTCACCTAAAATCTTATGTGCGCAAGATACAGCCGCACATTGCTGATTAGAAGCTTTGGGTTCACTTTTTCCAAGAGAGCTTGGATGGAACTCAACTTGAATGGTTTTATCAGTTGGATGGATCCCGTATCAATACTTGGGAGGATTTAGCTACCACCTTCTACCATCAATAACAGTATAACGTCGACTTCGCGCCAACGAGGGTTCAATTACAAGATATGACCATGGGAAAAAATGAAGGATTTAAGGAATATGCGAAAAAAGTGGAGAGACCTTGCATGTAGGGTTCAACCACCCTTGACTGATAGGGAACACATTGACATGTTCATGAGCACTCTATCTGGTCCTTTCTTTAATCTGTTGGTTGGCTGCTCTTCTTCTGGTTTCACTGAATTAATCTTAACCGGTGAAAGAGTTGAAAGCGGCATTAAAAGTGGGAGGATCTCTGTGGCATCTACCTCTACTTTAAATCATGTCAAGAAAACTTTTGTTGCAAAGATGGAAGTCAATATTACGTACGGGGCAAGGGCCCGTACCAAGAAGAATGATCATTCGTCTGTCAATGTCGTCCGAATCTCCAATCCAACTCCTACTCCAAGACCATATGCAAATCATCAACGTTTTGAAACTCTAAGAAGACAATTTACAAGGTTAGGCATGTCACTGTCTCAAGCCCTTCAACATATGCTAAAGGCTAACTTAGTGACATTGCAAGACCCTCCTGCCAACCCTGATACCTCGTCACCAAAGTATAATCCGAACGCTAAATGTTCTTACCACTCAAGCACCCCCAGGCACGAGACTGACCAGTGTTGGGCCTTGAAGAACAAAATCCAGGATTTGATTGATAACAAAACTATTGAGTTTGATCCTCCTCCAATTCCGAATGTAATCACCGCTCCAATGCCGAAGCATGACAAGGGTGTTAATGTTATTGAAGATACAATTTTTGTTGCCTCTATTGAAGAATTGACTACTCCGCTGAATATAATCAAAAACAATTTGTTGAAAGTTGGGATCTTCCCTGGCTGTGTAAAAGACTGTGTGTGCTATACCCAACAACTCAATGGATGTGAAGGGCTGAAGAAAGGCATTCAACGCTTAATGGATAGCCACGAAATTTTATTTGAGAAGACCCCATTTTCCAAGGGTTTGATTAATAAATGTGAAGATCTCTCCATTATTACCATCTCAAACAAGCCTCTTAGGATCACCTCCAAAGGTCCTATTAGGATTTCAAATGAACCCATTGTTGCTCCCTTAATAATTACCAATCCCTGACCAATTCCCTACTCTTCAAACAAAGAGGTACCATGGAATTATGGTGTTGAGGTGTTCTATCATGGGATTAAACAAGATGCTTGGATCGAAGAAGAAAAAGATGACAATGTTGGTAACATAGCTGGCTCAAGCAAAGTAACTAGAACTGGGAGAATATTTTCACCCAATATCTCACCACCAGTTGTTACAAAGGCGCCCATTCGCATTACTTCTTCCAAGACGAGTACTGATATAAGAGGGAAGCAAAAGGTTGTTGAGCTGGTTATAACTGAAATACCCTCCAAAGATGTCGCTGATGAAGAACCCTCCGCTCATGAGATGGACGAGATCTTGAAGATAATAAAAATAAGCGATTTCCAAATTGTGGAACAGTTGGGGAAAACCCCTTCTAAGATTTCAATGTTGTCATTACTACTCTGTTCCGATGCCCATGCTCGGACATTAATCAAGTTCCTAAAAAAGGCTCATGTCCCCCATGAGATAACAACATACCAATTTGAGAATTACGTGGCTAGCCTAACAGCTGATAATGGCTTGGGATTTTCAGATGCTGACTTAACACCTCTTGGGAAGAATCACAATAAAGCTTTACACGTTTCTGTCGAGTGCAAAGGGACTACCCTAGCACATATGCTAGTCGACACTGGTTCTTCTCTGAATGTATTATCTAATGGGGCATTAGACCGTCTAGACAGTGAAGGTTTAGTCTTAAAGCCAAGCGATATCATTGTAAGGGCATTTGACAGATCAAAGAGGATTGTTCATGGGGAAGTAGATCTTCCAATCAAATTGGGCTGCCAAGTCTTCAAATCCACCTTCTATATTGTGGATATTCGTCCTGCCTATTCTTGTCTGTTAGGTCGCCCATGGATCCATAAAGCTAGGGCAGTAACCTCAACTCTCCATCAAAAACTCAAATAACCAGTCAAGGGAAGAATAGTCACCGTCTATGGAGAAGAAGAAATTATGGTAAGTCACCTTAACTCGTTCAAATACGTAGAGATGAATGGAGAATTAATTGAAACCCCATGTCAAGCCTTTGAAGTCATGCCACCGATGATTGCTGCTACCAAATGTTCTTCTGATGAGTCTAAAGCTGTTAAGGCCACGCCAAAGATGGTTTCAGTCAAGGATTCCCGTGCGGCAATTGAAGAAGGAAACTGCGATACTTGGGGGAAACTCCTAGATATCCCATTTAAAGCAGACAAGTTTGGTTTGGGATTCACTATCAAAGCTCAGAAGAAGTAAGGCGTGCTCGTGCTGGAAAGACACATCTCCGCATTGGAAGCCATGAAGTCAACATCGTGGGTGATTCTGATGAAGAAGCTACATTTGAAGATTCGGTGTATCCAACTACAACGGAGCTGAAGAATTGGCATGCAAAGGACTTTGTGACCATCTCCTTCATTGAGGAGTAATCTACTTGTTTATTACTTTTTATCAATTCAAGAACATGTTATCTGTAATATTTTAACAATAACTTTTAAGCCATGTGCATGGCCCGGGTTACTTTGGTCCATTTGTCAAGGGTTTTATTTATGTTCATCTAATCATATGATCATTCAGTACATTGGACTCTTTTGCATTCAAATATTTGTGTTCATTGTCTTCCCTTTCTTTCAAATACATTTTCAAAAATTAGCCATGTATCTTACATGCACACACACACATTCTTGCAGGTCCTCATCCACTCTGGATCCTATTGCCAATGACTCTACTATTGCCGACTATAACTTCGAATGTCCAATCAACCAAGCCGAAGACAAAGGCGAGGAAGATTGTGACATACCGGGAGAACTAGCCAGACTTCTATTACAAGAGGAAAAAGCTATTCAGCTGCACGAAGAGTCAGTTGAGGTCATCAATCTGGGTACTGAGTTAGATAAGAAGGAAATCAAGATCGGTGCCAATTTGGAAAGCAATGTCAAGAGAAGGTTGGTTCAAATGTTGCATGATTATATGGAAGTATTTGCTTAGTCTTATGAATAAATGCCTGGGTTGGATACCGACATCGTAGTTCACCGTCTACCGACAAAAGAAGACTGCCCTCCTGTTAAACAAAAGGTTTGTCGCATGAGGCCTGATATGTCTGAAAAGATCAAAGCTGAAGTAATGAAACAGTTTGATGCAGGGTTCCTAGCTGTGACATCCTATCCCCAATGGGTTTCCAATGTGGTGCCAGTGCCAAAAAATGATGGGAAAGTTCGCATGTGCGTAGACTATAGGGATCTGAATAGGGAAAGTCCCAAGGATGACTTCCCTCTACCATACATTGACGTCTTGGTCGATAACACTGCTCAACATAAAGTCTTCTCATTCATGGATGGCTTCTTAGGCTATAATCAAATAAGGATGGCTCTCGAAGACATGGAGAAGACAACTTTCGTCACGTAGTGGGGCACCTTCTGCTACAAGGTCATGCCGTTCGGATTGAAGAATGAAGGGGCAACATATAAAAGAGCTATGGTAGCTTTATTTTATGACATTATTCATCATGAAATAGAGGTCTATGTGGATGATATGATTTCTAGATCACAAACTGAAAAGGAACATCTCGATCACCTGTACAAATTATTCGAGAGGCTGAAGAAGTACAAGTTGAGGTTGAACCCTAACAAGTGCACGTTTGGGGTACAATCTGGAAAGCTTATAGGTTTTATTGACAGTAATAAAGGCATTGAAGTTAATCCCTCCAAGGTGAAGGCCATACAAGAAATTCCAGTCCCTCATTTTGAAAAAGAAGTCAGAGGATTCTTGGGTCATCTCAATTACATTGCTCGCTTCATATCACACTTGACTTCTACTTGTTAGCCAATCTTAAAACTTTTGAAGAAAGATCAGGTAGTCAGATGGAATGATGAATGCCAAGCTGCCTTCAAAAAAATCAAAGAATACCTACAAGAACCTCATATTATCATGCCTCCAGTTGAAGGAAGACCTTTGATCATGTACTTGACAGTACTAGAGAAATTTATGGGGTGTGTTTTGGGCCAACATGACGAGTCTGGCCGAAAAGAGCATGCTATTTATTACCTGAGCAAAAATTTTACCGACTGTAAAACCAGATATTCATTGCTCAAGAAAACTTGTTGCGCTCTGGCATGGGCTGCTCGTCGGCTAAGACAGTATATGTTGACTCATACCACTCTGTTGATTTCTAAAATGGACCCAATCAAGTACATTTTCGAGAAACCTGCCCTTTCTGGACAGATATCCAGATGGAAAATGATCTTAACCGAGTACGACATTAAATACACTACATAAAAGGCCATTAAAGGAAGCGTACTAGCAGATCATTTGGACCATCAAGTTGTGGATGATTATCAGTCTATGAACTTCGACTTCCCTGATGAAAACATCATGCTAATAACCGATTGCACGAAACCTGGACCATATGACGGACTTGAACAAGGATTTCGATGGACTATGATCTTTGATGGGGCTTCCAACGCCTTAGGTAATGGAATTGGTGTTGTAATCATCTCTCCTGAATGTTGCCACACTCCATTCACTACCAGATTAGGCTTCAATTGCACGAACAATATGGCCGAGTATGAAGCATGCATCTTCGGTCTGAAAGCTGCTATTGACTTGAGGATCAAGCATTTGAATGTGTTTGGGGATTCCGATCTAGTGATCAGCCAAGTAAAAGGAGATTGGGACACTAAGCACCATAGTCTCATCCCTTACAAGGAACTTGTGTTATCCCTAATTCCTTACTTCGAAGAGATCACCTTTGAGCACTTCCCAAGGGAAGAAAATTATTTGGCTGATGCTTTGGAAAACATGTATCCAATGTTCAAAGTTAGATGGGATAACGAAGCCCCTATGATTACAATTTAGAGATTTGATGAACCTGCACATTTCTATGAACTTGACACTGACGCAGAAAAGACATGGTACCATGAGGTGATGAGGTATTTTGAAGCACAAGAGTATCCCGAGGGAGCATCCATCAATGACAGAAAATTCTTACGAAGATTTGCAGCTAAATTCTTCCTAAGCAACGGAATATTTTACAAGCGTAACCATAACTCTACTCTACTCCGATGTGTGGACAAGAAGGAGGTAGAGGAAATCATGGAAGACATGCACGATGGACTCTTTGGTACTCACTCAAGTGGACATACAATGGCCAATAAGATCTTGAGGGCTGGCTACTATTGGTCAACAATGGAGACTGATTGCCATCAACACTCTAGGACTTGTCACAAATGCCAAATATATGCTTAGTAAATTTGTACACCCCCTCCCATATTGATGTAATAGCTTAGTATTTTTATTTTTCGTAATATAATGCTTTATATATAAATGCTAGTAAATTAGGGTTTGTATGGAAAGATTAAAATCAACAAGTTAGCAAACCCTAATTCAAGATAAACAAGCATGTAAATCAACACACTATTCACACATGCACCCTTAGGGTAAATCCACTTTGTTGCCTTACCAAAATGGCCATGTTATGCATGTGAGATATCTTAGCAAAAAGCAATCAAAAAATACAAGATCATAGTCCCTCGAGGACGCTATCAAATTTGCCTTTCAAAATGATCTTAGTCCCTCAAAGAGAATTGCTAAGATATTTCACAACATTGTTATCATGGCTATACGATGACCCATGCCCGTCCCTTTACATCCAAAGATAGGGTTTCTTACCAAATCAATGGTAAGATAACAATATCAAAGGAAAGGAAGAAATTAACTAAGACTTTTTAGTAGGTAGATTGTTCCTAGTTGCTTGCTCAATTTCAAATCAAACACTCTTGCTTATTTTCAAAACCAACACCAATACACTTTCAAAACATTTTCTAAACTTGAAACATTTTCAAAAGATCAACACTTTGTATACGTTCTTACGAACGAGAATTATTACAAAGTTTTCCTAAACGATGGCGCCTTCTCAAAATTCTTTCAAAAACCACACAAAGGACATTTTCAAACAAGAGCAAGTGATCTAGCAAGCAACTAAGAGCCCATAGATAACTATGGATGAAAAGGGTGCTAACACCTTCCCTTTTCATAATCTACCCCCCTAACTCAAGAAACAATCTCAAAGGTATTTCCTGTTCTTTTCAGCCTTTCCTTTTGGATAAAAGAAAAGTCGGTGGCGACTCTTGCTAACTGCAACATTTACGATAAAAACGCAAAACACCCAAGTTAGTTCTCCCACCGTATCACACTTACAAAAATTTTTTTATACTAAAAATGCATTTTCAAAACATCAAGACAGACATAAGCTTTGCATTTTTAATACCATTGTTTGCATATGACTAATTGTTCGACAGTAGAGAAATTCGCACGACGAATATTCAATGAATGGAAATCCTCTCAATGAACAGAATCACCTTAAATGGAAAGACATTTCCAGTAACAAGCCTTTCATAATCAAGGGGAGTGACATGGTGCCTAACTGATCTGAGAGCAGTCAAGTCAAGATTCAAGGAATCTCTCAAAAGTGCCAAATAGCCAGGGGCATACCTCTATCTGAATCACTTGGGGCATTGAACATGAGTTCCAACAAAGGGCCACGTACAATCAAGAAAACATTCTCTAGCATGTTATAACACTTACAGTGAAAATTTTTTGCACCCTGTAAATACGGAGATAGTAAAAAAATACTACGCGTAATAAAGACTTGCTAGGTCGATAGGCCTAGTAAAAAAATAAGGGCATCCCGGCGAACCAAAAGGGTTCGGGGAAAATTAGGGATATATAAAAATATTGTACACCCGGCAAGTCGAAAACCTGAAAAGGAGGCTTGGGTAAAAATGGGTATCCCAGTGGACTGAAAACCTCAAAAGGTGGTCTAGGCAAAAGTTAGGGATTAAAACGTATGACTATGTACCGTTATCTCATCACTTGTCTATCAGTATAAGACTTATCAACCTGATCAGCATTTACTGAGGGCTCTAGAAGTTGAGATAATGTTCAAGTCATCCATAAATCCCCACATAGCAGTTTCCACGAAATTATCTCTACAGAGCTATCCGCACAAGCTCATCTTCAACAAAGATACATTCCCCAACAAGCCTAAATATATAAGTTAGACCAAAACTGGGGCATCTTCCAGCAGTTCATTTCCATATCTCTGATCGACAGCTTGACAAGACCATCTTCCCCAAGAGGTTCCCCAGCAGATAGAAAGGTTCGATCATTCCCCCAGTATATGGTGAAAACTTCCTCAACATATCCTATGAGATACTAATCCTTGACATAAATTACTTCCTTAACACAGTTTATAGGAATTTCATTCCCCAGTGGAGTCTATTTCTCCAAGACCATGGAATCCTCTCCTTCCCTCCAACAGGGTCTAACCAAAGTTGTTATCCCCAGAGAAACTGCTACAATGACTAAAACTTGGTCAGATAGCATCCATCTCTTGTCCCCGGACAGGATATGCAAAAATCATTTCCTTCAGCGAACAACGAGCAACCGAGTCTCTTTGATTATCCTCAACCAGAAGTTGAAGATCCCCAGCGGAGTATCCTTAAATAGAAGACAGAAATCTCCAGTAAATTATTCTTAGCAGAAAATGAAGAATTACTTTCTTCATCTCCAGCGACAGTCAAGGATTCATTGTCCCCAACAAGACATCGTTATAAGAAGCTACAGATATGCTCCAATGACATGTTGCATCCATACATCATTTACAATATCATAATATATGCATACCAAACGCATGTAACATTCTCATTTATTTTGAGAGCATCATTTACGCAATGCATACATCATGACATTGCATAAAGCTAACTTTGTCTTTTTAGGATAAATTCGCAGAAAGACGAATATTATCAATAATTTACAGACATGATGTAGATCAATTCCAGAAACTGGAAGGGGTGACTATTTACACGACCAGATGAAGCAACCTTTCACAGGTTCTTTCTAATATATTTTCAGATGAAGCTTCACACGAGCTCATCCTGAAGCAGCCTTATTGTTACCTTGAAAAATATTTTTTGTTACCTTGGAAAATCTTAAGGTATTTAAGTACGTGTAGTAAATAAAGATATTTTCATAAGCTAAGAGTCATCCTCCAAAGTAAGGGTCTTCTGGGAAACGGGAGCCAGTGTTTGAAAAGCTGCTTTTATTAAGTTAGAGTTAATGCTTAAAAGGAGTCACACTGAAACTGTCGAAACTGAACTACGTCGATTAGAAAGAAATAAAAGAACATATGTCAAGAGGTCAAAATTGGTTTAGTCGACCAAAGGGTGAAAGACAAGGATTTGGTCGAAAATGGTTTTAGTCGACAAAAAAGGGTTTCTTGGACTTAGAGGAAGTATGGTTTTTCTTTGCCAGAGAGAAAGTGGCGAAGCAAGGCAGAAGCGGTTTACGGTCAAAAGGTTTAGAGGAATCATGGGAGGTTACCAGCAATCCACGATGTGTTTAAGCGCCAAATAGGTGGAACTTCAAAATCATGAGCAGTTACCAACAATCCACAATGTGTTTGTGCGCCAAATAGGCAGCAACATCTAATGAAGCAGTTACCTCAAGATGTTAATATTAGTCGTAGATTTTATCTAGGTAGTTACATTGTAAACACTATAAATAAGCGGATTTAGTATAGTTTATGGTGTGTTCACTTGTACTCTCAAATCACTTGTCAAACTCTATCATTCCGAGCGTTAGGAAATCAAGAGTGAAGAGTGCCTAATGTACATGAATCACCATTTTTATTTCAATGCAAATCCTTTATCTTTCAGTTATATCTTTTGAGTACTTTATCTGCTTTCTATTTACTATCGAGCAAGATCTATACGTGATCTTCTATTTCACATAAACAATTCGACACTATCTTTTGGTCACGGGTCACTAGTCAGTTAGTTTAGTAAGTCTCGCTTTCGTATGAATATCATCTGTCAGTCACCAGTCAGTCGATCAAATCATAGTGTGGAAAACCATTACACCTGTTCCCCGATTCAAAAGAAAACCATCTCCCTTGACTAATATTTCGACGGAATAGGTGTGATAGTAAAGCTCTTAGCACATGTCTTGAGATCAACTGGTTGATCTTGCAAGTTACTCTCAGTTTAGGACTCTGGGAGGACCAATGGTTGTTTACCATTTTCCACAGTAAACAAATTGGTACACCTGGTGGGACCCAGTGCTAAGAATTTGTCTTAAGTATTTATAAGTGGATGCAACTTAGAAATGGGAAGTTAACCAAAGAGTATAATAAACCATTATCTAGGAAGAAGATATCAAGAATGACAATTCCTGATAATCCAAACGTAGACGAAATACCGTCACAAGTAACGCCTTTTCCTCCAGTAGGGTCGACTGCTGCAGTTTCCGTACAAATGTCCCAGGCTCCACCGGGAAGCCCAAGACGAGAAATGACTACGACTTCCATACCTAATGTGCCTCATTTTGGTAATGTAGATCCGGCTTATGGAATTCCTTATTCCATGATGCCAGGATACCAGTCAACGTCGAATACAGCAGTGGTGTCAGATAATGTTCAAAATTTGAACTCTCCTTTAAAAGGATCTGCGCCAAGAGGAAATAATAGAGGCAACCAAAATAGGGTAGCGCCTTCTCAACCTATAGTACCGCCTCTTACTAATACTTCCGTAGCAGTATTAAGGCAACAAATGGACGATAGCAACCACGAGTTGGTTAATATGTTAACTAACCAAATGGGTAATGTATTTAATCTTATAGTACAAGAGTCAACTGAGACTAATAGGAAGTCCGCTGAAACAAATCAACGGGTAATTGCCCAATTAACACGTTTGTGTAATTTCTTAGGTACTCCTCCAACGCCTATTCAACAGGCACCACCTGTTCGACTAGATGCCTCTGGTCAAATAAACATGGGGGGCAATACATGACGAAACTGTCCATCAGGGGCAAATGCTAGTGCCTCCAAGGAATTTGATTTTTGATCCACCTAGGGTTTTAGTACATCAACATCAAGAGGCTGATCAAATTGTTGATCAAATTTGACAAGAGGATTTAGCCATAGAAAATAATTTAACCACCATTGTCGAAAGAATTATGGCTAGAAATGGTATGAATATTACACTTCAGAGGCCAACATATTCCTACCTTTTGTCTGAATATATTTTGCAGACTGAAAACCTTAGAGGATGGAAAATCCCTAAGTATATGTCGAATAATGGCAGCTTTCACGTGGTTTACCACTTTACCCCCAAATTCGATTGACTCATGGACGAAGTTGGAGAAACGTTTCCATGAGCAGTTTTATGAGGGTAATTCGAAAATTAGTTTGGTCGAATTATCAAACATTAAAAGAAGGTTTGCTGAAACCATTGATGATTATCAAAACAGATTTAGGTCATTAAAAGCAAGATGTTTTACTCAAGTGCCAGAACATGAGCTTATTCAAATGGCTGGTGGAGGTTTAGATTATTCCATTAGGAAGAAAATAGATCTAACCTTCGTGAAAAGTATGTCACAGTTAGCTGATAGAGTTCGACATCTAGAGCGTCTACGACTAGAAAAGGTCAGAAATACTAAGGCTAAGACTAGAAAAGAAAATGTAGCCTTCATAGATTATGATGAGACATATCCCATTTGTGAGGCCGGCTATACCTCACCAATAGATGTAGAGGTCGACTTGGCTGAAATGAAGCCAGGGCCAGCCTATGAGTGTAAATCATTATTTCCTGCTAAAGGAAAGAATACAGTCGAAAATAATCCAAAATTTCCAACAAAAACTTATACGCTTGATGTCACTAAGTGTGAAGAAATTTTTGACTTACTGGTTAAAGATGGTCAAATTTTAGTACCCCCAGGTGCTAAATTACCACCATTAGAACAAAGACAGAAAAGTAGTTTTTGTAAATTTCATAATTATCTTGGTCATACAACCTCTCAATGTTACCTTTTCAGGGATCTCGTGCAAAAGCCGCTGCAAGAGGGTAGACTGAAATTTGATGCAAGAAAGATGAAGATTGATACTGATCCTCTTAGGCAAGAGGAAGCTTTGTTTCTTGACCCAGTTGACATCAACATGGTAGAGATTACTGAATTTCCTAATGATAATATGGTCGAAGAGGGCACTGGAGAAAGTCCTGATGTTGGCCTATCATATGTGTACCCAAGGCCAGAGGAAGACTTGCTAGACTTCATTTACCTCTATAAGAATAAAGGTTCACAAGCTTGCTTATGTCCTAGATGTTGCGCTTTGACTGACAAAATAGCTGCTGAAAATTTGTAGAAGCTACAGTTAGAAAAGAACAGGGGCAAGCCATACAATCAAAGGTTTCCTACACCAAGGGACCCAAGGAGAGCTACGGGAAAATCTCATGCTAAACCTAGGAGTTATATTCCCTCAACAAAAGCTCCTAACGGTACCTGGATTAAACCCCAAGGGAGAAAGGGCGCACCAATTGATGGGGCACCAAACAAAGGGAAGTCGACTATTCACTACCGACATGAGTTCAAGTCAGACAAGAAAAGCCACATTTCTGAAAACTACATGGGGAAGAATCCTATGACTCGAACCCAATGGAGACGCTTCCAGCTTCGAAAGTAGGCTGAGAGACAAGAACATGCTGGCCAGATTGCTGCAAACAAAGGTGGAAATCAGAGGCAGTACAAGGTGAAAGTCGACTCCTCTATGAAAGAACGAATCAAAGAATTCGTGAATCGACCAGCTGCCAAATGTTCTGAAGAAGCCACTGACGATTTTGATTCTGACTCTGAAGAGAGTTTGAATATCTTAGTCAATGTAGTATCAATTCTTCCAGGAGAATATGATTTCTTGACTGAAGTAGAAGATTCAGCAGACATAGATGCTTAGGAGATGGCTTTACACAAGCCAACGTGTTACTTTGTCATGAATAATGGTTCCGTTGAGAACCAAGATGCTTTCTTTGAAAGACCAGATATGGCCATGAGGAGACATTTCAAGCCTCTTTTAATAAGGGCTAAGGTCGAAGGGGTGGCTATCAACAAGGTGTTGGTAGTCTGTGGTGCTACGGTGAACATTATGCCACACCACCTATTGTAGAAAATTGGTAAATATGACACCGATGTTAGATCTCATAACGTGGTCTTATCAGACTATGAAGGAAGAACTAGAAACACCATGGGTTTGATCCAAGTGGACATTACTGTCAGCTCAGTTACTAGGCCGACTATTTTCATGGTGATTCAAGGTAAGCTGAGTTACAACCTCTTAGTAGGGAGAGAATGGCTACACGGAGTAGGGGTTGTGCCATCCTCTATGCACCTACGTTTGGTGATTTGGAGGGAAGATGGCATAGTTGAGAATATTGAAGTTGATCAAGGGTATTTTATGGCAGACGTGAACAATGTCGGAAAGAAGCAGTTCAACAGGAAATTAGCCAATATTTCCCCATGTCAACCTGCTGAAGATGTATATGCCAACCTTGATGAAGCATTTGTTTCATTGAAGTTACATGAAACCCATGGTTTTATGTGAGATGTGGAACCTCTTGAGGATCCATACTGTACCAACCGGCCGACAGGTTGGGGAGACATCAGTGATGATGTCTGAGCTAGATGCTCTAAACAGGATTTCAGCATATATTGCCGAAAGTAAAATAAATTCGGCACTGGAAGCTGAAGAAAATATGGCTGTCGAAGCCAATAAAACACAAGTTCTAGATGAAGGAGCTACTTCGTCTATTGAGCCAAATCCACCAGATATAATAGAGACGATAGAAGAAAATGTCGATAAGAAGCGTCTGGACTGCATATATGACGAAGAACCCTTAGGATTCGAAAAGGATCCAATGGCACCAGAAAAGATGCAGCCACAAGACCCTTTTGAAGAAATAGATCTTGGTGAAAAGGGGGATAAAAGACCAACTTATATCAGTGCCAACATCGAACCAAAGTTGAAATCTGAGGTAATATCTTTATTAAAAGAATTTAAAGATTATTTTGCTTGGGACTATAATGAAATGCCAGGTTTAAGCAGGGACTTGGTAGAACGAAAATTACCAATAAAAGCTGGAAAGAAACCAGTAAAGCAAACTCCCAGACGTTTCACTCCATCCATAATGTCAAAAATCAAAGAGGAGGTAGAAAGACTCCTCAAAAGAAGATTCATAAGAACTGCAAGGTATGTCGACTGGTTGGCAAGCATAGTGCCAATAATTAAGAAAAATGTAAAATTAAGGGTATGCATAGATTAAAAATGGATTAAAAATGAATCCATTAAAATGTGCTTTTTGTGTGCAGGCAGGTGATTTTCTTGGCTTTGTGGTGCATAAAAAGGCATAGAAGTAAATCAAAGTAAGACCAAAGCCATCATGGACATCAAACCACCGTCGACCAAAAAGGAACTTCAGTCTTTGTTGGGCAAGATAAATTTCCTAAGGAGGTTCTATCCAACTTAAGTGGAAAAACCAAAGTATTTTCACAACTTCTTCGACTAAAAAATGAAGATTTCGTTTGGCAAGAGGAGCATCAAGAGGCTTTCGAAAAAATCAAAGACTATTTAGTAAAGCCTCCAATATTGGCACCTCCTGTTAGACATAGGCCTATGAGGTTATATATTGCAGCCTCATATGTGACTATAGGTAGTATGTTAGTCCAACAGGACGAAAAAGGTGTTGAGATACCTGTGTATTATCTTAGTTGAATGCTAAATAATCCTGAGACTAGGTATAGTGATATAGAAAAACTATGCCTTTGCTTGTATTTCTCTTCTATTAAACTAAAGAAATATATAAAGCCTATTGATGTGTATGTATCTTCTCATTTTGATATTATTAAGCACATGTTATCCAAACCAATTTTACATAGTCGAATTGGTAAATGGGCTTTAGCATTAACAGAGTATTCTCTGACTTACATGCCCTTAAAAGCAATGAAAGGATAAGTAGTGGCAGATTTTTTAGTCGACCATTCAATGGTTGGTATACCCCAAAATTATGTAGATTTAGTGCCATGGAAATTATACTTTGATGGTTCTAGCCATAAGAATGGAGTTGGAATAGGAGAAATTATAATTTCTCTCAGTGGAATTCTAGCAGAGTTCAAGTATAAAATCGACGGTATGTGCAGAAATAATGAAGCTGAATACGAGTCTTTAATAACAGGACTTGAACTACTGCTAGATTTGGGGGCAAGGAACGTCGAAATTATGGGATACTCTGAATTAGTGATTAAACAAGTATTAAAGGAGTACAAATGTGTTAAAGAAAATTTAATCATGTATTTTGTGATTACCATTAGATTGCTAAAACAATTTGAGCAAGTAAGTATTCGACACATACCTCGAAGAGAGAATGAAAAGGCTAATGACCTAGCACAAGAAGCCTCGGGATACAAGAGAGATCAAAATGAAGAACTTACCAAAGTAAGAGAGAAAGTTCGAGCAACTTTGTTATCCTCTTCAGATTTGTCGATTGTAAAGTTAGGGGCTATAGATGCCGAAAATTTTCAAATTTTAACCATTGACAATGGACAAGAGAATGACTGGAGAAAGCCATTGGTTGACTATCTACGCATCCCCATGGGGTCGACAGATCGTAACATCAAGTATCGTGCTCTTAGTTATGTTTTGATAGAGAACGAATTATTTAAGAAAACTGCTGAAGGAGTTTTGTTAAAATGCCTTGGAGAACGTGAGGCATACGTGGCAGTCTCAAGTGTGCATAGTGGAGCATGTGGTGCACATCAAGCAGGACACAAAAATGAAATGGCTTTTGGTGCGTTCAGGCGTCTATTGGCCTTCAATGCTAAAAGATTGCATCGAATTTGCTAAAGGTTGCCGAGAATGCCAAATGCATGGGGGCATACAACATGTCCCCGCAAGTGAATTACATGCAGTTATAAAACCCTGGCCATTCATAGGATGGGCTTTAGATGTGATTGGAGAAATAAAACCAGCATCCTCAAAACAACAAAGATATATTTTAGTCGATATTGATTACTTTACAAAATGGGTCGAGGCAGTAGCTTTAACTAATGTCAAACAAGAAGTTGTTATTAATTTTATACAAAATCACATCATATGTCGGTTTGGAATTCCAGAAACAATTATAACCGACCAAGGATCAGTGTTTACTAAACAAAAAATGCAAGAATTTACGCAAGAAGTTGGAATTAAATTATTAACTTCTACTCCTTACTATGCTTAAGCAAATGGCCAAGTCGAAGTTGTCGATAAAGTGATAATTAGCCTAATTAAGAAGCATGTAGGAAAGAAGCCAAGGAATTGGCATAAAACACTAGATCAAGCCTTATGGGCGTGTAGAACTTCCCCTAAGGAAGCAACAAGAACTACCCCATTTCGACTTGCATGTGGGCATGATGCAATGTTACCAGTGGAGATACATGTTCAATCGATAAGAATCCAAAGACAACATGAAATACCATATGAGGATCACTAGAATATGATGGCAGACGAGCTTGTCGACATAGATGAAGAAAGGATGTTGGCCCTTGATTCATTAATAAGACAGAAAGAAAGAGTAGCCAGAGCTTATAATAAAAAAGTAAACGATAAAGTATTTGTTGTCGATGATCTAGTATGGAAAGTGATATTACCTATGGACAAAAATGATAGAGGCTTAGGGAAATGGTCCCCAAATTGGGAAGGACCTTTTAAGTTGATACAAGTTTTTTCAAATAATTCCTATGAGCTTGAGGAGTTAGCCACAGATCAACGGATCTTAAGGGTAAATGGCAAGTACTTAAAAAAGTATAAGCCCATTCTTCAAGAAATCAAAATCTCGACGGAATAAGTATTTGTCGAACCAACAAGCTGGTAAAATTTTGTTGAGACCAGCTGTTGTACCCCAAAATTTTCCCTCCCATATTCCTCAAGATTTGTCAAGAATCATCTCCAAATGGTTCAAAATGGCTCAAGGGTGGTACAGTCAAAGCACCTCATAAGGCAGTCAATTCAAAATTAGGATTTTGGTTCTTTCAAGGAATTTGGGGTTTTCAATGGTTCAATCAAGTCTCATAGGCCTATATACATTCTCAAGCACCTACATGCCAAGTTTCAAGACTCACATGGCCAATTTGCACAGTCAAAAACTCCATTTGATCTACAGTCAACTGCAAGGGCAAAATGGTCATTTTGCAGTCAAAAATCAGATTTTTGTCAACATTCTCATTTTGAAGGATAATTCATCAGTTGATCAAGGGTTGATCATGATTCATCAAGGATTGCTCAAAATTCATCAAGATTCAAAAGTTGCTAAATTAGGGTTTTGCAGGAAAAGTCAACTCAACTTTGACCAAGCATAACTTTCTCATACTTTATGAGAAATGACCCATCCAAAGCTCATTTTGAAGAGGATGCAATTTCCTATAATCCATCTTCACACCCCAAGATCAGAAAATGCACTCACAAGAATTTACAAATTTGGACATTATAGGTCATTTTTGAAAGTCAACAAAAATACCTTTTTTGCCAAAGCTTATAACTTTAGAATTGAAGATCAAAATGAGATTATACCAAACGGGTTGATTAGAGGACATCTCAAGGTTTCTAAAAAGTCCAAGAACACCTCCAAAAGTTCAAAATTGAAGAAGTTATGCATTGTTGAAGTTGGGCATTTTTCCAAAATTGCCAAAAGTCAACTATCCTCAAAACTTCAATTTTTGACAAAAGAGCCCACTTTTTTCCACTTGATTCAGCCTTGTCATGCCACACACGTGTCCCATGCTTAATGTCATGACCAAATATTTATTTTTCTATTTTATTTAATTTTTATTGATTTAATTCATTATTAATCAATATTAAATCAAATAAAATCCAAAAATTATGGAAAAGGGATCTTTGTGATTTGTACAGCTTGCAAACATCATGTGACAACCAACCAATTCGTGCTAGGGCTTATTTGTGCACAAAATCTCAGATTTGGCCATATTTGGAAATTTGTCAATGGTGAAAAAGTGTAAACCTAATTCTTGAATGCACATGGATATAAGCCCAACTCTTGACCTAGAATCATTGCCATATATGCAAGCAAGCCTCTTAAACCTAATTCACGACCTGAAGCTGCCTAAAAAACAAGAAACCAAAACTGAAAAAAGCTTAGAAAAAGTGGAGATCAAAATCCACATTAGGGACGTTCTCAAGACCAAAGCTCAACGTAGAGTGCTTGCCCACCATCCCCTGAAGCGATTGGCATAAGAACCAGGCCCTTTCGTCACCTACAGCTCGCTGTAAATCCTCGCGAATATGGCCCTGAACACGAAATCCAAACTTCCAATTCTTGCACTTTTTCTTCAAAATATTGGCATATTAATGTTTGTTATTTGATTTAGAACATTTTTGCATCATTCAATTTCATTATTGGACCCTGTATCATGATGTTCGAACCTAGGGTTTTGGTTTTTGCTTTTTAGGCGTTTGAGTTACAGGGACAATTGGAGCAAGCCATGACCATGATGCACTCAGGAGGACAAAACGAGCATGAGGATGATTTTGGTTTGCATTTATATTGCCTGGAAGCGATTTTAGGAAGAACCCACGGATCTTCCTGCGGATAAAAATCCGCAGGTGAAAAACCAGTGACCAAACGAAGAAGACGTTGATGCGTCTCCCTCCCATTCGTCCTTTTAAAATTCGCGTGCTTTATTTTATAATTCCAGCATATTTATTTGTTTGCTAATATATTAATTGCTTGTTATTCCAATAACGAATAAGGCAGGTTGGTGGAGTGGTTGAGCGAACGTCCAATGAGCACTGGGACCTGGGTTCGAATCCCAGGTCCCCCAAAACATTTATGTTATTTTGTTTCAGGCAATTCTATGTAGCACTCAAAGCAGGGGCCATCATACGCCCTCATCCAGATGTATGCCAAGTGGTCTCAGATCCAAATCCAATGGCCAAAATGGGGTCCTCACCATGGTCTCTAGTCAACAAGCTTGTGGGAGATTCTGAAAGTCAACACGGCTGCCTATGTTGGGCCCAGACGATTGCCATTCAGACCCCCCCTTTGGGCCCAATACACATGGGTTTATTCTATTTCCTTTTCATTATTTTTTATTTTACTTTGCTTGTTTTATTTTTATCATTCTCAATTAATTGCTAACAAAAATAGTTAACATTTTCTTAATAAAATCAGAAAACAAAAAAAATATATAATATTTTTATTTATTAAATTTAATTTCATTATTTTATTTTGTAAATAAATATTGACATAATTAATTTAGTTTTAATTAGGCATAATATTAATCTTTTTGCAATAAATTAAAATTAATTGGAATTAGGTTTTTAATATATTTAATCATGTTATTTTTTATTTCCTTAAACATTCAAAAACCCAAAAAATATCTTTTTATTTATTTAATTAATTAATTAACTTAGGTTTAAATCATTTAGCTCAAAATAACAAAAAATCTCTTTCTTTCCTAAAAAAGGGTCAAAACCCTCAAACTCTCCGATTCAATTTTTTCTTGCGCGTATGATTTTTTGATCCGTATAATTGTATCTGCTCCGAGGATGTAATAGTTTTAACTTAGGACTTTTTACCGCTTTATTTACCTTTCCGCATTTACTTTTCAAGGGTTTGTTTTTGGCGATGTAAATACCCGATGCCTTGTAATAGCGTAATTTTATTTTCCACAACTATTAACTGCTAGATGTATGCTAACTAGGCTATGCATGACAAGATCTCTCTTAAATTAAAATCAACCGTAGCTCACCATGACATATAAAGATAACATAACTGAAAATTGACACACTTGCACATGCCACTCCTAGGGTACGCCTCACTTGGTTGCCTCGACGTGGTCATTAAGTATAGGAAGTTTTAGAGGTCTCCCTCCTGTCTAAAGATCAAAGTTGCCTCAAAACGGTTGCCTCGGATAAAATGATCTAAGACATTAGGGTTACTGCTAAGGCGTCCTAACATTGCTTTAGTGACCACATGTCCCTTAGTCGAATTGACCCAAAAACTCCAACGACGATGCTACCTACTCCTCAATAGTGGGATAGCACTGTCTAAAGGATATTTGCACAGTTTAATTCCATTTTGAGTAGGTAGAGATTCTTAGGTACTTGCTCTTTCAAAACAAAACAAATTTTTCGCACTTACACTTTTCAAACAAAGTTTTCAAAAACACTTCATACACTCTTGAGGATAGAAACAAGAGTTAAATCGAAGTTTTCAAACAAAACTCTTTTCAAAACCCACAAACACAAGAAAAACAAAATCTTTTGAAAACATAGTGAGCAAGTACCTAAGAGCCTGTGGATAACCACAGATAGAAAGGGTGCTAACACCTTCCCTTTCTTTAATCTACCTCCCGAACCCGAGAAACATCTCAAAAGGGAATTTTTCTGTGCTTTTGTCCTTTCCTTGTTGGATAAAATAAAAGACGGTGGCGACTCTTGCTTACCGCGACATTTTGCGAAAACAAACGCAAACGCGAACCAGCATTCCAAAACAGTCAGTTCTATTTCCACTGATCACAGAACTGGCGACTCTGCTGGAGAATTTTATAAGTGGGGTGTACCTTAGGACTAGATCACCAATGTTTTCAATTGTATGCTTTGTATGCTTTAAAATTTGTGGGCTTGTATCAGAGTTTTATAGATCCTAACCCGGATCTGGGGGTACCCCTTTTTAGGTAAGTAGCAATAAACTATGAGGGATCTGTCCGGCGTAGACCGACACAGATGAAGCAGTAGCTACGTTGGTGTGACACCTTGGTCTGTAAAACACACATAAAACATGGAAGATACATATAAAACAAACAAAGAAAGGTTTCGTTAAAAGTTTGGCTTAAAGCCACAAAGAAATTACAAGATTGTTGGTACAATGATTAAAAATGCTTAAATTTGGCTTGGAGTGACCACAGTTCACCATGGAGGTTTGTGGCATGATATTCAAAACCTTCTGCCTGAGTCTTAAGTGTTTCAAGCTCTGTTTCAACAGAAGAAATCGTGTCACTTACAGCCACGACTTCCACAGCCATTTGCTCAGCTTTTGCTTGGGTTGGATTAATCACATTATTAATCTCTTCCTCTTGCTTGGCATTCAATTCTAATTCTTTGTTATGAGCAGAAATCTAGTCACGTATTTCAGCAGCTTTGTTTCGTTTGGGAACCAATTCCTGTTTCTTCTTTTCAATCATTTCTAACAAATCATTAATTTCTTCAGTAACTTGCACCACCATATCCAAATTCTCTTTCACGAAGGCTTTCTTCGACTCAACCGCTTCCTCATTTTCCCGAATACTTTCAACATTTTGGCGTAGAGGAATGAAAAATTTCTCAAATGTCGTTATCATCAACCTGGCTGATTCAGACATATTGAGCTCTTTCATTTGAGTAAGAGCGTCTGAGAGTTTTGGGCCAAGAGTTGGATCAGAATGAGTCTGAATTTTATTCATCAGATTTTTGGCTTTAACTGCTTCAGGACTCATCTTGTCATTATGTGCTTGAGGTGTGTTGGAGTCAGAAGAAAGAATGTGAGAACTCACAAAGCAACGCAACCTAGCAATTTCTTCTAGAGCAGAAGGATTGACTCCCATGTGTTTTAGTTTACTGGGTGAGTCGACCTTTGCTCTCCCAGAAGAAACGAGAGGCGCGCATTGCGTGCTTTCAGGAGGGGGCAGAATTCGGGAGGTGGTGACATTTTTATTTGCTTATGAACCCTACAGGGAATCTAAAAGGCTAGAATCAGAACTAGTCGAACTATAACCCTTATGTTTGGCAGGACTAGTGACTGAGTCAGAGTCTCTAAGAGTATCCGGAATAGTCAAGTCGATAAACTCACCATCAACAATGTCAAGATTCTCATGATGGTGAGGGGAAGAAGCTTCTGAAAAAGGGGTATAGTCAGGTACACGTTTTTATTGACCAGAGATATTAACCTAAAGGAAGCAAGAAAAGGTATTAGCCAAAACAAATTCAACAAATAAAAAACGAAAGAAATTAGAAAACAACCAGCTAGTACCTGTGTGGATAGATTATGATCGACAGACTCATCCTTAGCTGAAACATCAATAGTGTCTCTTATTGGTTTTTGAACTTCATCAACCCTAGGAGCACGAGTCGGAGTAACCAGGGTTGTGTCGACCACAATGGTGTCAGCACCTAAATCCAAGGTGGCTTCAGGATTTTCGACCAATACCATGTTATGTCTCCTTCTTGTAACAAGAGGAATTTCGACATCAGCTGGATCCTCTATTTCATCAACAAGTTTCAAGCCAACCTTTACTTCGGCACCCTGGGATACAGGTACCTTTGTCTTCTTCTTATTTTCGCCACCTCGCCTTCAGTAGAGGAATCTTTTTTCCTATTATGGCTTTTGGATTTGTGGGAGTGTTGATAGGGTTGAACATCAGGTGATGGCTAAGTATCAGAAAAAGATATAAGTCGAAGAAATTGTGTTAGTCGATAATGGAAGTTTTGAATCGACATAATATACCTTATCCCTCTCAGAAGTATGCTATTTATCCTTCTTGGGCCTTTTGGATTTGTCAGAGGGAGCAGCCAAATCCGTTGAGCGTTTTTTACTCTGGAAAACAAGGAAAATATTAATACAAGTTTAGGGATTAAATGACATAGAAACAAGAAGTGTATAAATACACCCACCAAAGAAGCCTTCTTGAGTAAAGAAGAAATGGGTTCATCGTCGGAGGGTGTGTAGTCAGGAATGCTCTACAAAAATTAAGCTAAGTCAGAAATGCCAAATCAAGAATGATAGCTGGCAGAAGGTTGAAGTTTAAAACTGATGCGTCGAAGGTTTTCGTTTGCCGACACGAACGGCACCTACCTGATCTATTGGTATAGCTGTAAGACAAGTGTAAAACAATCAGATAAGCAACCAAATTAAAATAAGAAGGGGGTAAGCTTTCCATAAATCGTTACCGATTTGTGTAGTCGAAAGTACTCTAACATATAGGAGATCATAATGAAGATACCCTGAATAGTTAGGTAGGTAATACTTCGTCGGTACCACTCTGTCGACCTTTGTCTTATAGGAATTTTGCATATCCGGTATAGAGCAATACCACCAATCAGGAATAGGTGGGCCAAAGGCCAAGGCCAAAGGGCTGGATGGAAAAGGAGGAAATTTGATGTTTCCAAAATGAAGAGCGTAAAGATATTTGTCTTTCGCATAATCAAGGATTTTTAGTGTCGAGATCCTATCGGTTATCTTCTCCTTTAACTTGACAGTGGCCTCATAGATGTTCCGACGAAGATTATTAGGTCGATACACAATTCGGAAGTAATTCTAGAAAGATCGAATTTGTTTAATATGAGTAATCTTACACTTGGTCGCTTTTGCCTGCAAATTTGAGAAAGTTGTAGTTAGTTCAGCCAACTTGGCATTAGAATCACCAATGAATGTAACAAAATATGACTGCCACCAAGTTTCAAATTCTTTGGTGCAGTAGGAAGACGGTTGGAAAGGAGTGAGAGTGAGTGTGGGTCTTCGTGCCCATATATTCCCTATATCATCCTTGATCATTTCGAAGGGTTGGTCAGTTATGATGTCTAACAGAAGCTCGTGAGAATTGAACAAGGACTTAGGAACAAGTTGACAAAGTCTAAATTGTCGAGCCACCAAGTTAGGCTGATAAGTGACCAAACCAGGGTTCACACCGACAATCACAGTAGACAGGAATTGGGGAGTTAAGTAACGCCTCCAGAGGATTAAGGAGTTTTTCTTGTCCTCTTCTCTTGTGGAAAAGCCCTAGTAAACCACTCTGGCCCATCTTGTCTATCATGAAATGAGGACAGAGAGGGTGTGAAATTGACTCTTGTCAACATAATGGTAAACAAAAGTCTAAAGACTTCAGGATTTGGGGAGCCCTTGTCGATAGGAGTCAGAGGGAGAAGGCGTTGCCAAACAATATGGCTTTGAGATGGAGGGCATGCTACCTTTCTATGTCTAAAGGGCTTAATCTCCTCAGAGAAGTTGGCATTCAACCATAGCTGCAAGAGCCAAAAAGGACCATGGACTAAGACGTTCTTTTTCTTTGGATTATTACGGTCAAAAAGTTTTATTTGGTTAGCAGCATCAGTCAAAGCTGCATAAAGAGAGCCCAAAATCAGTTGGCCTAAAGCAACATTCTCACCCATATGCAATTGGGTAGCCAGATAAGAAAATTGTTTGGCCACCTGCATCGACCTATAACAAAAAACAAAGTGAGACAGCCATAAGGTTAGAAACGCCACATGCTCTTCATCAGTTATAGGACCAGAGGTTTGAGCATGATGGTCGATAAAATTATTATATGTTGGTTTTCCAGCTTCACCCACATTGAACCTTAGTGGCACAGGTTCAGCATCTCTATAGTTGAAAATTGTGCTAGATGGTTTTAACTCTGTGATGGAAACAATGTCGAACAGGGTAGGAGTGACCATACCACATTTAGTATGAAAGGTGTTGGTCGATCCCTCCCAGAAATGTATGGCAGCTAGTAGCATGCCACTAGAATAAGGTTGACCACATCTAGAATGTTCTAGCAGGGTATAAATGCCCATCCTTTTCCATTAGTCTCCTTTGGAAGTTTCTAAATGTGCCATCAAAGCACGAAATTTAGGGCAACATAGAGGTGGAGCGGTTCTAAAGTTCATGTCAATATATTTAAGCGATATAGGGTTTGGAGAAGAAATGATGGGTCTGGTAGTAGTACTAGTAGGAAAAAACGCCTCCTTATCATCTACATAGATTTCAGAGGGTGCATCAGCAGGAAGTGAGCCTAAAAAGGCTTGGGGTTTCTCTTCAAGAGAGAAAGGGATAAGTACTTGAGATTGCCAGATTTTGGCTTTCTCCTCAACAAATGGAGGTTCCGGCACATAAGCTTTGTCGTCGACAAGGCGCAGTTGAAGAGCGATTGCTGGAGAGGAAGTTTGATTTTCAACATTCGCCATTGTAAAAGGTTTGAAGGAGGATGAAGATCAAGAACAGCGACGAAGTGCGTAGTTTCTGTGTTTTTTCTAAAAGCAAGGGTTGAAGAAGTGAAGAAAAATAAGGGTATTTATAGACTCTGGGAAAGGAGGAAATAATGGGAAAAATATTTTGTGATTTCCCAAGTTCAAATCACGTCAGTTTGTGGGACGCGTGCTGCAAGATTAACGTGAGTTAATGGGACCATGTTTCCCACTAAAAGTGCAATGATGGCAAAAATTAATGTCACACGTCTCGAAACTGAAAAGCGTGATACGCTACCATGACTACATGACGTCATGGAAAAGACATAACGGTAATATTCACTTTTAGAGAAATGGAAACGATTTGGTTGAATGGTGAAACGGACGCTTCAGAGATGTCATTATCTCATATTAGTCGAAATTTTAAAATGGAATCTCTGGGGGGAATTTTGTTACCTTGGAAAATTTTAAGGTATTCAAGTACGTTTAGTAAATGAAGACATTCTCATAAGCTAAGAGTCATCCTCCAAAGTAAGGGTTTTCTGGGAAACGGAAGCCAGTGTTTGAAAAGTTGGTTTTATTAAGTTAGAGTTAATGCTTAAAAGGAGTCACAATGAAACTGTCGAAACTGAACTACGTCGATTAGAAAGAAATAAAAGAACATATGTCAAGAGGTCAAAATTGGTTTAGTCGACCAAAGGGTGAAAGACAAGGATTTGGTCGAAAATGGTTTTAGTCGACAAAAAAGGGTTTCTTGGACTTGGAGGAAGTATGATTATTCTTTGCCAGGGAGAAAGTGGCGAAGCAAGGCAAAAGCGATTTACGGTCAAAAGGTTTAGAGGAATCATGGGCAGTTACCAACAATCCACGATGTGTTTAAGCGCCAAATAGGTGGAACTTCAAAATCATGAGCAGTTACCAGTAATCCCTGATGTGTTTGAGCGCCAAATAGGTGGCAACATCTAATAAAGCAGTTAACTCAAGATGTTAATATTAGCCATAGATTTTATCTAGGTAGTTACATTGTAAACACTATAAATAAGCGGATTTAGTATAGTTTGTGGTGTGTTCACTTGTACTCTCAAATCACTTGTCAAACTCTGTCATTCCGTGCGTTAGGAAATCAAGAGTGAAAAGTTCTTGATGCACGTGAATCACCATTTTTATTTCAATGCAAATCCTTTATCTTTCAATTATATCTTTTGAGTACTTTATCTGCTTTCTATTTACTATCGAGCAACATCTATACATGATCTTCTATTTCACATAAACAATTCGACACTATTTGTTGGTCACGAGTCACCAGTCAGTTAGTTTAGTAAGTTTCACTTTCGTATGAATATCTTCTGTCGGTCACGAGTCACCATTCAGTCGATCAAATCATCGTGTGGAAAACCATTACACTTGTTCCCCCAGTCAAAAGAAAACCATCTCCCTTGAATAATATTTCGACGGAATAGGTGTGATAGTAAAGCTCTTAGCACGTGTCTTGAGATCAACTAGTCGATCTCGCAAGTTACTCTGAGTTTAGGACTCTGGGAGGAGGAGCGATTGTTTACCATTCTCAACAGTAAACACTTACACGGGTTCCTTCTAATATATTTTCTGATGAAGCTTCACACGGGCTCATCCCGAAGCAGACTTACACAGGTTCCTTCTAATATATTTTCAAAAGCTTCACACGGGCTCATCCTGAAGCAGCCTTACACGGGTTCCTTTTAATATATTTTTTGATGAAGCTTCACGTAGGCTCATCCTGAAGCAACCTTACTCGAGTTCTTATAATATATTTATGGATGGAGCTTCACACAGGCTCATCCTAAAGCAGCCTTACCCGAGTTCCTCCTCAAATATTTCCAGATGAAGCTTCACACGGGCTCATCCTGAAGCAACCTTACTCGGGTTCCTTCTAAAAATTTCCAGATGAAGCTTCACAGGGGCTCATCCTGAAGCAGCCCTATCTAGGTTCCTTAAAAAAAAATTCCAGATCCAGCTTCACACGGCCTCATCCTGAAGCAACCCTACCCAAGCTCCTTCTAAATATATTTCCATATGCAGTTTAACACGGGCTCATCCTGAAGAAATCTTACACAAGTTCCTACTAAGACATTCCCAGGTGTAGTCTAACGCGGGCTCATCCTGAAGCAGCCTTACACGGGTTCCTTCTAATAAATTTCCGAATGCGGATTAACACAGGCTCATTCTATTATATCATTCAGATGAAGTCAAGCATAGATTCATTTTGATACTCTGTTGGAAAAAATTCAGGTGTAGACTCCTTCCAATATCTCTTCTAGATGAAGTCGGGCGTAAACATTTTTCTAGTACATCATTCATATGAAGTCAAGCGTAGATTTCCTTCTGAAACTCTTTTGGAAAAAAATCCAGGCGTAGACTCCTTCCATTATCACTTCTAGACAAAGTCAAGCATAGACTCATTCTAGTACATCATTCAGATGAAGTCAGGCATAGATTTCCTTCTAATACTCTTTTGGGAAAAAGTCAAGAGTAGACTCCTTCCAATATCTCTTCTAGAAAAAGTTGGGCGTAGACTCATTCTAGTATATAATTCAGATAAAGTCAAACATAGATGTCCTTATGATATTTCTTTTGGACAAGTTCATGCTTATACTCGTTCCACTATCTCTTCTAGATGGAGTCGGGCGTAGACATCTTCTAGTACATCATTCAGATGAAGTCGGGCGAAGATTTCCTTCTGATACTCTTTTGGGACAAAAGCCAGGCGTAGACTCCTTCCAATACCTCTTCTAGATCAAGTCGGGCGTAGACATCTTCTAGTGTATCATTCAAATGAAGTCAGGCATATATTTCCTTCTGATATTTCTTTTGGACAATTTCAGGCATAGACTCGTTCCAATATCTCTTCTAGATGAAGCCGGGCGTAGGCATCTTCTAGTACATCATCCAGATGAAGTCAAGCATAGATTTCCTTCTGATACTCTTTTGGGGGAAAAAGTAAGGCGTAGACTCCTTCCAGTATCTCTTTTAGTCAAAGTCGAGCGTAGACTCATTCTAGTATATCATTCAAATAAAATCAGACGCAGATCTTCTTCTTATACTCTTTTGGGGAAAAGTTAAGCATAGACTCCTTCCAATACCTCTTCTAGATGAAGTCGGGCGTAGACATCTTCTAATGCATCATTCAGTTGAAGTCAGGCGTAGATTTCCTTCTGATACTCTTTTGAAAAAAAATTCAGGCGTAGACTCCTTCCAATACCTTCTCTAGATGAAATCGGGTGTAGACATCTTCTAGTACATCATTCAGATGAAATCAAGCATAGATTCCTTCTTAAACTCTTTTGGACAAAGTCGGATGTAGACTTATTCCGAATACATCTTCTAGACAAAGTCGGACGTAGACTCATTCCGGTACATCATTCAGACAAGGTCAGGCGTAGACTCATTCTGATATTCCTATCAACAAGTTACTCTGGATGGCATCTATAATCCCATCTCCGACGACATCTTGTCACTCTCAAAATGGCATCTTTAAGCCCATTCCTGGTAGAATCAACCAATAATGTTACTCCATGCACATGCGAGTGCAAATTTCTGGGCACTTCAGTGTCCAATCCTCTTCCACCTTTAGGCCATGAATGGCGAGCATGTCAATCTAACCCTTCAGGTTTAAGAAGATTGAATAGGGGAAGTTGTTGTATCTCAAAATTTTTCCTCTCATTTTCAAATCAAATTATTTCAAGAGGTCTCCTCATCTTCCTAGGGTTCTCAATTGCTCAAGATTACTCAAGGAATTGATCATACAAGTCTTCTCCTAAGCAATTAGCCTACAACTAGGGTTTTGCTTTTCTTAAAGGAAATTGGACTTCTAATTCCTCAAATGGTTTTCATGGCTCCTCATATGCTTCAAATAATTCTCATACAAAGTTCTATGCCTTGTATCCCAAGTTTGCTCAGTCAATTACTCAGATGATAGAAAATAAATTGTATTGGATAAAAATTCAATTATGGTCAACATACAGTCAAACCTCAAGATTTTTTGTCAACATCAATATTTTGAAGTGATATTCTTCATTTTATCAAGGTTTGATCAAGATTCCTTAAAAAAAATCTTAAATCATCAAAAGTCAAAAGTTGTCAAATTAGGGTTTCCTTAGGAGAAGTCAACTAAACTTTGACCAAGTATAACTTTCACATGCTTCATCAATTTTCTGAAACTAAAGCTCATTTAAAGGAAATTCAATTCTCTAGAACTTTCTATCTCTAAGCTCAAGTCCAAAAATGCTTCATTTGAGAGATATGGACCAAAACATTACACGTCATTTCAAAAGTTAACAAAAAGACACTTTTTGTCAAGGCAACTAACATCAAGATAAGGTCTTCAAATACAGAAATAATCAACATAGAGATCGTAGGGAATATCTTGAGCTTTCCAAAAAGTCAAAGATCACCTTCAAAAGATAAAAATTGAGTGAGATATGGTTTGTGCAAGTTGGCCAATTTTTTAGAAAATGCATGAAACTTCATTTGAGCAATCTTGAACTTTTGTACTAATGGGCCTAACCTTTGAGGTTTAAACATGTTTATAACATGTTAGAGGTCCTCTAAGTCCATTTATAAATTACCTTGATTTTTTATTTTATTTATTTTTATTTATTCAAATTAATTCAAAATAAATCAAATAAAATATGAGTTGATGGACCAAAGGGCGTGTGGGCTTAATTTGGGTATCTTCTAGAAGGCCCGGGGCCTCTTAAGAGCTTGCCAAAACCGTGAAAACATGTTTGGAACAAAAATCTTCAAGTTTGGAAGGTTTTTAAAACAATTTGGGAGAGATTTCAATGTGTTTTATTATCAATGAATTGTGACATAATGATACAAGATATTTATCTTATTTTGATCCATTTCATTCCTCTATAAATACATGCAACACTCAAGTGCAAAAGGAACACAAAGCGGCTACCATAGAAGTAAGGTTTTAAAATCAAAAAATTTCAAAGAAAGGTGCAAACTCGTATCAAAATTTCCAGCCACTCTCAATCAAAACCAAGCCTCAAATCGTGTTCCTGAAGCTCCCAGGAATCTCACCAAGTCTAGAAACAAATCTATTCACGTTCGGAATAGCTTACACAAGCCCAGCGATTTTGGTAATTTTCTTGAATTCGAACCTTTTAATCTACGCATATTTAACTAATTTTGTGTGTACATATGAGTTCATCATGGTGTTTAGAATAGGTTTGAATAAAAATACAAGCTTTAACGCAGGGATGATGAGTTATCATGACTAGGGCACGATCTGATTCTCTCTTTGAAACTCCATTTCCACTAATTTATTTCTTTTTTACAATTAAAATCAAAACATATAAAAATCAGAATATTACATAAAATCAAAAAAGTAGTCTTGTAGGTTTTCTTAATTAACTTTTTTCATTTAATTAGATTTTAGATCTTATTTTTTTTAATTTGTAAAATTAATTAGAATAATTTGGTTTTTATTAATTATTAACTTAAATTATTTTCTCGAAAAATACACACAAAAAATTAATTTCTAACGTTTTAGATTTTAGGACTTTAAAACATATTTTCTAACATTTTCTTATTTATTTACCCCTTTACTTTCTTATAGAAATTGTATAGGTCGCACAATTTTTTTTGTAATAGTTGTAGTTTTATTTCTTGCAAATTTATACTATTGTGTCTGCTCCAAAGCCTTGTAATAGCTTAATTAGGGTTTATTTTTCCACACTTTACTTTCTACACCTATACTATATATGCATGTAAATATATATATATATATATATATATATATATATATATATATATATATATATATAGTAACTAAACATGTATGGCAAGATCTAAAACCAACTGTTAGATAACCCTAAACAAAGATAAACATACATGGATTGAATCACTACGCACACATACACCTCTAGGGTAGCCTCTCTCTGTTACCTTAGAAAAAAACAATGGTCATGTCCCTCACACATAGGGATATTGTTGTACCCCAAAATTTACTCTCCCAATTTTAATTAAGACATGCTCATTGAGGTCTTCAATTTCTCAAGGGTGACCAAGAATTGATCATAAAAGTTCTTCTCCTAAGCAATGAACCTCCAACTAGGGTTTCACTTTTCACAAAGAATTTTGGGTTGCAAAGACCTCAAGTGATTTACATGGTCCCTAATATGTCTCCAAGAATGTCCATGACAAGTTTCATGCGTTGCACTACAAGCTTGCTCAGTCAATTGCTCAAGTGTTTGAAAATCAACTGTGTTGTACCCCAAAATTTTCCCTCTCATTCTACTCAAGACATGTCCATTGAGATCCCCAACTTGCCCTAGGATGACTAAGAGTTGATCAGGAAAACTCTCCTCCTAAAGGCAATGAACCTCAAACTAGGGTTTCAATTTTAAGCAAGATGTGTGAGTCCCAAGGATCCCAAATGTTTTCCATTGTCCTAATATATCCTCAAGATTATTCATGCCAAATTTCATGCCTTGTACAACAATTTTGCTCAGTCAACTGCTCAAATGCCTAAAAATCAACTACACTAGGTCAAAAGTCAACTGTGGCCCAAATACAGTCAAACTTCAAGATTTTTGGTCAACATAAATATTTTGAAGTGATATCCATCATTTGATCAAGGTTTGATCATGACTCCTCAAGAAATGCTCATAATTCATCAAAAGTCAAAAATTACAAATTAGGGTTTCTATAGGAAAAGTCAACCAAACTTTGACCAGGAATAACTTTCTCATACTTATCAGAAATTTTTCCACCAAGGCTCATTTTAAATAGAATCCAATTCCCTACAACTTCTCTTCGGCCCTTAAATTTAAGAAATGGCCCAATCAAAAGATACAAGCTCGGACATTATAGGTCATTTCAAAAAATCAACAAAAAACACCTTTTGGGTCAAAGCTCCTTTCATTAATATGGAAGATCCAATTGAGATGAAACCAAAAGAATTATTTATAGGACATCCTAATCTCTCTAAAAAGTCCAAGAACATCCTCTTAGGATTAAAAATGAGAGAGATATGCAATGCTAAAGTTGACAAATTTTGGAAAAGTGCATGAAGCCAATATTGACCAAACTTGAATTTTTTCCAAATGGGCTCATCTTTTCATGCTTGAAACTTGTTTCTAACATGTCCCACGACCTCTGAGCTCACTCATACATTATTTTATTTATTTTTATTTTTATTTTTTATTCATTAAAATTCAAAATTAAATAAAGAAATAATGGAAATTATGTAAGATTTGATTTGGGATCTTTTTCCATTAAGTATTGGGCAAGATTTACTGATTATGTCAAAGGAAAATCGTGGAGGGAAGATAAGATTTGATTTAGTCCAAAACAAGCCAAAAATCAAATAATTAGAAACAAAATATTTCTAATCAAAGCATGGATATTCTTCCACATTTGTTAACCAAATGTGATTCACTACATATACACAACAACTCAGACCTAATAGAAAAAGTACAACTGCTACAAGAAAACCCCAACAAAGTTTCAAAGTTGTTTAAGATTGGTGCAATTTGAAATCTCCCTCTCCAACCAATCTCAATCAGTTCCAGCCATCCAATCGTATTCCTTGGACTCTCAGCAAGCCAATCCATCCATCTTTGAAGGGAAAATCCTCCCAGAACCAACAAATTAGAATAGCTCATCGTGGGTAATTTCTTGAGTTTATATTGATAATTCTATTATGCATTAATCCTTTTCATAGCTTGATTCGTATTCAGGATGTCATTTAAGGCAGGACCAACGTGAAGCATGAGTGGTTTGATGTGAATAAAAGATTTTGCCATGTTTAGGGCAAAATCTGTATCGTGCTTTTAACCAGGCGATACAGACATGATCAATGAAAACTGGGACTGAATTTGAACTCAGAGACATTTTTCGTGTGGGATAGGCTTTTGGTTTAAGGTTTAAACTTCCAGAATTAGCAGATCACGATTTGGTGATCCCGGAGAAGATGACCGGAGATCCACTTCGGCATCGTTGACCTAGTTGACTCCGTTTGGAGCATGCGTGGCAGTTTGATACATTCTGATTAGTTGTTGGTATTGCTGACGTATGTGTCTGATTGTTTACTAAGACTAGCGCTTATTTTAATTTATAATATTATTGTGTTATTATATATATGAATGAGCAGGCAGCGCAGTTGGAAAAGGCATGAATATGTGAAGGAAGGGACCTGGGTTCAATCCCAGGTCCAACATTTTTCTGTTTTCTTGACATTTCCTGCAGATTCCAGTGCGTGGCTTCCTAAGACAACCATATTGCACCCCCACGCTCAGCCATTAGATCATTCATCCTCAAGATTCGGTGCTCTTGGACGCAGCCCCATGGTGAACCTTCTAGACGTAACAACATCGGACCATACGTTGTATAGGCCAACATATCTAGGCCCTTAACAAAATTCAGTGATGGACCCCCCAATTTGGGTTTCTCACCTCAGGCCCGTATACTTTTTCTTATT
Source organism: Vicia faba (assembly GCA_948472305.1). Classification (NCBI taxonomy): domain Eukaryota; kingdom Viridiplantae; phylum Streptophyta; class Magnoliopsida; order Fabales; family Fabaceae; genus Vicia; species Vicia faba. Next base: position 37,630,948 of record OX451735.1, on the reverse strand, counting down.
TATTTTCTTTTTTAATTAGTTTATATTTTTAAATTCTTTTTTTAAGATCATAAAATAAAATAAAAATCATAAAAAATAAGACTTTTTTTTATTAAAATTAATTCTTGCAAATTAATTTAATTTAATTTTAACTTTATTTCTTTAATTTAAAATTAATTAGAAATTAGGTTAAATCTTAATTTTTTTTCATAAAATACCAAAAAAAAAAAATTTCATTAAGCAATTAGATTTTAGGGTTTCAAACCTACTCCCATTTTAATTTTGGAGCGTTATTAATTTTCATGGGATTATTTCTTAATTATGTAACTGTGCCCGGTTTGTAATAGCCTAATTAGGGTTTTTAATTTTCACACTTTACATTTTCAGTCAGATATAACTGTAACTGCCCCAAGTCCATGTAATAGCTTAGGAGTTTTTACTTCCTGCAATTTCATTTTCCGCACTATATTATATGCCTGTATATAAACTGTTAATAAATTAGGTGTGTATGGCAATAGCTAACCAATCAATATTAGATCACTGACATCAAGATAAAAATACCTGAAAAAAGCACACTATTGCACACTCTCACCCCTAGGGTATTTCCCACTTTGGTTGCCTTCGGAAATGGTCATGTCCTTCGAACGTGGGGATACTCTTAGCAAAGACCCTCAGTTAAAGTCATCATAAAGATCATAGCCCCTCAACGTCCCTCGATTTGCCTACGAGAAATGATCTTGTCCCTCATGTTACCTACGAATATATGATGATAGTCCCTTCGAACTGCTAAGGTATCTCTACATGTTTCCTTCAATGACTGTAAAACGTCCCTTTCGATAGTCCCTTAACATCCAACGATAGGGCTACCTACTCACTAATAGTAGGATAGCACTATCTAAAGGAAAGGAGGAAAAGAACACATTTTTCGAGTAGGTAGATATTTTTTAAGTACTTGCTCAAATCTAATTCATTTTCACACCACACTTTCAAACCTCTTTTTAAAAATGCTTTATCACACTCTTGAGGACTGATATGAGAGTTATCATAAAGCAAACAAAAACTTTTCAAAACACACAAACACGAAAGCAATTTTCAAAAATGAGCAAGTACCTAAGAGCCCGTGGAAAACCACAGATGGAAAGGGTGCTAACACCTTCCCTTTCCATAATCTACCCCCCTTACTCAGAAACTCTCGAAAAAGGTCTTTTTCCGTTCTTTTCACCCTTTCCTTTGTTGGATAAAAGAAAAGTCGGTGGCGACTCTTGCTTACCGCAAAATTTGCGAATACAAAATACAAACCAGTATAACAGTCGGTTCTGCCACCGTATCTCAGAATTGGCGACTCTGCTGGGGATAATTATAAAGTGGGGTTTACCTTAGGGTCTAGATCATTTTAAAATTCCTTTCTTTGTTTGCTTTGACTGCTTTATCTTTGAGGGTTTGTTGGGGTATTCTTGTAAAGATCCTATATTTGGATCTGGGGCATCTTTTTAGATAAACAGCAATAGATAGTGGATACTGTATGGAATAGACCGATATGGTTGAAGCGATAACTGTGTTGGTGTGACACTTTGGTTGTTACCGGTATCCCTTGTGTTGAATAGAGGAGAATACGGGGCCGCCGCGTGGTGTCGTGAAGCACTAACGAACCTTAGAACCTTAGTTGAACAAACTTGGCCATTAGAAAGTAGTGAGATAGTCGTCCTCAGTGTAAAGTTGGGAACCGGTTGATACTCGATACTACACTCATTGAGATCAGACTTTCAGGATGTTTCGGCCGCAAGAAAAGATTGCTAAGGTGAGATAATACTGATAAAGAAAGATCAGTGATATTGAGACTCCTTAGAACCCGGTTACTATTTCTAGGACAGGTTTGAAACCAACTAAACTTCAAGAGGGTACTTGCCTTAAACCTCATGAAAGCCTTTGAACCTAAGGCCTATTGTGTGATTTGCTTGTGTGTGATTAATTTGCTTAAACATGACATGATGCATCATAAACATTCATTTCTTCATTACACTAACCATTTCAAGGATTAGGGTAATTTATCTTTGTTCTGTTTTGCATATCATGGCTTCCGCTCGTAGAAATACCATCTGAATTAGCTTTGCGATAATACCTCTTCAACTCAAAGAGCTAGTATCAAGGGTTTCTGAGACTTCTTCGTTCACCAAGAACTATGGTCGACTTCTCAATCTAGTTACCTCGGGTTTTGATGTGAAGATAATGAGTGTGCTCTTTTAATTCTTTGACCCTAAGAACCATTGCTTCACCTTTCCAGACTATCAGTTGGTACCCATCATGGAAGAGTTCTCTCCGATTTTGGGTATACCTATTTTAGATCACTTACCTTTCACCGGTTTGGAAGAAGCTCCAAAGCCAGAGATCATTACAGCAACTTTGCACCTGAAACGGTCCGACATTGTATCCAACTGGGAAACAAGAAGCGGAGTTAAGGGTTTTCTAGCCAAGTTCCTAATTGAGAAGGCTCGTCTGTTTTGGGATGATTTGGACTTCCAAGCTTTTGAGGAGGTCTTGTCCCTTCTAATCTATGGGTTAGTATTGTTCCCTAATTTGGACTTACTCATAGATGTGAATGTTATCAAGGTCTTCCTCTCTCGCAACCTTGTTCCCACTTTACTCGGAGATATCTTGCATACCTTCCACACTCGTACCACGAAGAAAAGAGGGATTCTTATATGCTGTGTGCCATTGCTTTCGAGGTGGTTTATTTCTCACCTCCCCAAAATAGTACTAAAGAACGAAGAAGGTTTGGGCTGGTGTTGTACCCCAGTTTTTCCCCTTAAGATCCCTTCATCATACCATATTGATTCAATTACAACAAGATCACATTAGAGTTCTTGGTTCTCCTCCCTATCTTTAGCTTTTCTCTTTGAGGAATCACCAAGCACCTTGACTTATTTTATTTTGTGATCATGAATATTTTTTCTTGATTTTTCCTTTTAATTAATAAAATTCAATGTTGGTTTGTCTTACTTGTTACTAATGTAGGTAAAGGTAATGAGGTTTAGCAAGTTGCTCCATGGGTTCATGAGTTTATTTCCATGCCTTAGGCAATAAAGCTTGAGAAGTACAAACCTCACCGTTGAATTTGTTTTCGAAGGGATGCATGGCAAGGTTATTTTGGTTCACTACATTTCCAAGTTATCAAGATTGATTCAAAAGTGAAAGGGATTGATTGAAGAAGTTGTCATGGTTGGACAAGTCTTTGTTCCCCTTTGTCACAAGTGCATATTTCTCTCAATTCTAAAGATATAGAAGTGTTTTTGGTGGCTATGAGTTCTCATTATCATCCTCAACAACTTATATTTACAAAGCAAGAGTGTTGGTACAAGAGGGTGGTTCAAAATTGTCAAGGTTCCTCAAAGCATTTTCTTGATCTAGGAGCTAGGGTTTTGAACTTCAAAGAAGTATATCTTGCTCATATTTTGGTATTTTTGAGTGATTCCAAAGACATCCTTCTCTTTAAAGGGTTTTTAACAAATCACTTCAAAAGTTCCAAGGATTTTGCATGTGGAAGAAACTTGATGATGAAGAAAGATTAAAAGTCCTCCAGATGAACCCCCAATTTCTTATGTGTAACTTCAAATGATCATAACTTGGTCAATTTTATCACCTTGAGCCCACTCTTTTTCCATAATGATCTTGAGAATTTGAACTTTATGCCTTCTTTTATATGCAAAGTGAGAAAATGGATAGAAGATGCCCTAAGGATACAAAAGATTATTGGTCATTTCATGATTTATTGCTAACTTTAACAATTCATAACTCTCTCAATTTTTGGAGATTTTGAATGTTTCAAGTTTCAAAATGTCATTCAAGAGGTCTATTTCATGCTATCTTTTTTGGTCAAGAGTAAATTCTAAGTGTAAGGCCATGTTTGAATGCAAAACATTATAGGTCACTTTTGAAGAAAAATTTGAAATATTTCTAAGTATGGAAAATCAACCCTTTTTCTCCAACTTTGACTCAATGCAACTTTCAGCTCAAACATCCATTTGACTCCATTCTTTTCCAATTGCAAAGCTTGTAACCTCATCTTTCTAAAGCATCAAGAATCATACCCTAAGACCCCTTGAGTTGAGAATGCCATTGATTTGAACTTGGTAACTTGGAACTAAAGTTTCTTTAAAAGTCAGAATTTGAAATCATTGGTTTAGCTTCTAAACACTTTGTTTCTGCGTGTTTTGCCTCTAAACATTTTAGTGAACTTCCAGACATGATTAGCACACCTAAACGTGCATTTTGGATGAGTTTTGATCAAATTAGAAGTCACACTTTTCTTGTTTGCAACTTCACACGATTTCCCTTCAAACTTCATCATTTCACACACTTGGACATTCCATTTGATTCCCTATAAATAGAGGGTCATCCCTCATTCAATTTCTTAAGCTTGGATAGCCAGAATCACCCTGCCAAACTTATTCCATAACTCAAATTTCTGCAACTTCGAAATCTATTTTCAAGCCTTTTTCAATCCAATTTTTCTATCAATTTACCTTCCTTGATCTTCCCTGAAGCTAACCATATAATTACCTTCAAGAATCGTGCCCTATATTGCTCCATAGAAGTCCAGTTTCAGAGCTCTGCAACTCAATTTCAATAGGTAGATTTCTTCATCAAATCTTCAAAACTTTGATATCATTGTGATGCCCTCATTTCCCTAGTTCTAGTTGCAACACTTACTTTTATCTGGAAACATGTTTTAACCATGAAATATCAAATCCCTTTTCAAAACTTTCCTTCCAAATTGTTTGAGCTACAATTTATATAAATTTATCGCGAATGTGTGGTTGTCTTTGTCTTGACGAGACGAAGTGAATGGCATAGGTCTCGTGCTCTAATTTCACAGATTGAGCTACCTGGTTTTGGGACTGGATGGAGGTTGAAGAAGACCAACGTGTCATCCTTCAAACAATGAAACAACATCATTTGGATTTTTTTTTTAATTTCTAATTTACATTTGATTCAGTGCTTTATTCACTAATGACCATTATATGCACAGTGTGCCAGATCCCTTGGATTTGATTACTAACGTGTTTTGACTCTTATCCAATGGTCCATATATTTTTTACTTTATTTTTCTTTTCTGATTTTTATATTTAATTGTTTTAAATTTCAAAAAATCATAGAAAATTCATTTTTAGTCAAAGAAATCTGAAAAAAATTATGAAAAATATTTTTGAATTTTCTATTTCGGATTTTTATTTTTTTCACAATTTTATTTTATCTTTTGATATTTTTTATAAATGTTTACTTTATTTAAATTGTCTTAAATGTTTAAAAATACTTTTATGCATTTTTTAACTCTGAAAAAAATATGGAATGATCCAATGATATTGTGACAAATATTAGTGACCTCATTTATTTTTTATTTCTGACTTTGCTATTTTTTTTTATCATTTTTGGTTTATTTTACTCATTTCTTTTAATTTTAAAAATAGTTTCTGACTTTACAAAATTACCAAAAATTTTATAAAATTATTTTAGTTCATTTGTGATTTTTCTATGGTCTTACTTTTTATTTCTAGATTAATTTAAACATAGTTAATATTTTTCTCTTTTATTTCTATGTTAAAACATTTAGAAAAAATAACCTTTTTAATGTATATATTAAGTGCAATATTATTTTGTGATGATTTTCCGAATAATCTTGGGTTGAATTTTTAATCATGAACTTTATTAACATCATTGGATCCATGGTGTTGAGTCTAACTCCACAAAAATGGATGAATGATTTTAATAATAGTTTGATTAAATTTTAATTCAAATGTGGTTTGTATATTCTTCCCCATCTCTCCTTATCTTATCCCTTTCTTTTTTAATTGTGCTACATGTTAAGGGATGATGATCTATATATAATTTATCCAAACATAAAGTACATAGATTGATATTGACCGGCCTCAAAATAGGTGTGACTTCTACATAAGTCCACTTACGATTGCTTAACATAGCGCTAAATTTTGTCCCGATTCGAATAAATGATCATCCGTGGCCCAAACCTATGTTTGCAAGCCCAAGTATGTTAATTTTATCTCTTTGATCCAATAACCTTGAGATTCATTGTATGGAGGCTTTGGTTCTACCAATCCTCTAATGGATCTACAACACTTTTGGTCAACGCAGATCACTTAAACACTGTTGATCATTAAATGAATGATATACTTGACAAAAAGCAAATGCAACTTGTTGTGTGGAGGCTTTGGTTCTACCAATCCTCTAATGAGTTCCAAATGCAAGTTTCAAGATGGTCATCCAACTAACGACTAATTATTAAATTGTTTTTACTTTATGCCCTTTTATTTTTTATGCTTTATGTACCATTTACTTTAAGCATTACATTTCATGCCATTTTTATTTTGCTCACTTGAGCATTTATATTCATGTCATTTTTATTTTGCTCACTTGAGCCTTTTATTTTCTCTTATAAGACACCTAATAATCAACATGAACCATAAAAAATTTTAATGATACTTGGACCATTTGGTTACTATCCTTGGCATTATGGAGCATTGGACTTCTTGGACTTATGATTAGAAACATTGGCCTATGTTGGAGACCTTGTGATCTTAATTGATATTTTGTATGGAGTTCTTGAGGTTTACCTCAAGACATTGGATTGTTTATTTGTTTTGTATGCAGGTTATTGTGATTACATTCTTTGTTTGTAATCTGGAATTCACCCGTATACAGACGTTACTCTTCCCAATTTTTGTGAAGACTCAATACACTTGAAGTTTGGTTCTCTCAAGAGGTCTAGTATCTTTACTTGTTTGGTTTCAAACCAAAGAATTAGAAATCTATCTTGACTCATAATGTCAAGTATTGACTTCTTTTTAGTTAGATGGTTCTTATCCCTAGCTTTTACCTTATGCTTTAGGATAGTCTCTTCTTCTCCTCCCATCTTCTTTAATTTAAAAAATCTTCTTCCTCCTTTTGAAAATTATTCTTGTTTTTAAACTTGAACCACTTTTATAATAAACTTGGACTTAGGTCCACGCATTTTTAAAACATTTTCATAAATAAACTCTAATCAACTTAATAATACCTTGACAATTTTTTTGTGAGAAGACTAAAAGTCAATCAATCTCATTACAAACCATTTTACCACTTTGGATTTTTACTTTAAAACCTTCCTCAAAAGATTGGACTCTTGTCAATCCTTGTAGTGATGGAAACAACTATACTTCTATAATATGTAGTGAAGTGAGATATTTTCCACTTGGGTGTTGAGTGAGGCATTGTTGATTTTAAGTTCCAAGTTATATCCTCCACTTTGAGATGATGCAAATTCTCCTTTCTCATGAATGTGGGTAGTAAGTATGTTTTCCACATGGACAATGATGGTGATGTCTTATCTCATAAAATTAACCAACACACTTGTATTTTAAAATCTTTAAAAGAGGAACTATGTTACCCTGATCTCTATTGCACGAAAGGTGGTACATAGGAACTAAAGGTTCACAACCGCGGTGGGTGCAAAAAACCATAAAAATATATTTCTTTTCTCACCTCCACCATCCATTTTTGTAACACATTATATAGCCAAAACATACAGATTTTACAAAGAGGTTCCTACAGAGTACCATAGATGTTTAGGGTGCTAATACCTTCCCTTTGCATAACCAACCCCCTTACCTTGAATCTTCCCCCTCTTTTTGGGTTATTCGCTCTTTTCCCATTCCTTTGGAAATAATAAAGCACGGTAGCAATTTTTATTTTGATTTGTATAAGTCTAGTCAATCCAACGGCTTATTCTTAAACGTTTCTACTGCTACAGCTGGTCGCAAAGGATAATGTCACTTTCTCACACGGATATTCTCTGGTATTCCCGATCTATGGGAGATATTTCTATTATTGACCGTTGTGGGGAGTTCCCTAATGTTCCACTACTTGGCATTAGGGGAGGCATAACTTAAAATCCTTCTCTAGCTCGGCGAAAATTTGGTTATGCTCGAAGGTATGGTCCTCACGAGATGCTTGTCCAAGGAATTATGTTTAACTATGAGGAGGATGTTCAAGGGTATCGTCAGAGATTCATACGAGCTTGGGGTATGGTAAACAGATTTGACACCAAGACTTTGGGGCCGAAGACTTCCATCCCTATGGAACCTTATCTCCAATGGGTACGAGCTCGTGCTCAGAACCTCATGATGCCATATATAGCCATCTTACCAGTAATTGTGGAACCCATTACTGAAGGGGATGTTCCCTTTACAGTTCTTCATTCTGATATGCCCACTGATCTTGAAGAACTACAAAGATCCTAGATTCAGCTGAAGAAAGAACGGGATACTTATAGAGATCATTTTTATGCTCATGTGAGGAAAGTTTTGGAGCTCACGTAGAGGAGGCGCCCACGAGAAACCTAATTTCTTAGCTTTTAGAATTTTCAATTGAACGCCTAAAAGGAAATTGTATTTTGAGTTTTACTAATAAAATGTTTGTTTCATTTCGGTTCACAAACTTAAATTTCCCAAAATCCTTGAAATCATTGCATACACATATCATACATATCATTGCATAAACAGGATTCATAGCAGGTTTCTCATCTTCTTCGCTGTTTATTTCAGCAGTAAAGAAATGGCTCTCGAACAAACAGTGAAGGATCTACAGACTCAAAATGCTCAGTTTCAACAAATGATCATGGCTCTGGCCAAGGGGAAAGAAGAACTGAAAGCATTGATCGTTAAAGAGAAGACCAATAAGCCAAGGAAGACAGCTGGTGTGGTGAATTTGGTAAGGAGGTTCAAAGGACCGTTAAGGTAAGTTATAGAGTTAACATCTTCGTCAGAGGAAGGAGACAATCAAGAAGTGGAAACAAAAGAGGAAGACCCCTATCCAGGGGAATCTGATAATGAGACTGACTATAATGAGGAATAGTATCCTCCGGCTGACGAAAAGTACAAACAGCTAGAGGATCGTCTGAAGGCAATGGAAATCCAGAAGGTACCTGGGCTGGATTTTGAAGAGCTGGGTTTGGTTTTTGGGGTTGTCATCCCACAGAAGTTCAAGGTGCCGGTGTTTGCCAAATATGATGGTGTTTCATTTCCCAAGATGCATCTCCGATTTTATGTGAGGAAGATTCAACCTCACACTGCAGACAAGGACTTGTGGGTCCACTTCTTTCAAGATAGTCTATCTGGGACTCAACTAGAATGGTTCTACCAGCTGGAAGGGACCAATATTCGTAACTGGGAAGACCTGGATACTGCTTTCTACAAGAAGTATCAGTATAATGCAAACCTTGCTCCCACTCGTACACAACTTCAAAGTATGTCTATGGGTTCGAGCGAGGGTTTTAAAGACTATTCTCAAAAGTGGAGGGACTTAGCAAGAAGAGTCCAACACCCCTGTCTGATAGGGAGTTAGTGGATATGTTTTTGGGTACCCTATCTGGTCTGTTTTTCAATCATCTAACTGGAAGCTCCTCAGTTGGCTTTACTGAGTTAATTTTGACAGGAGAAAGAGTGGAAGCTGGGATTAGAAGTGGCAAGATTCAGAAGGATGCATTTTCAAGTGCGGGAAAAAGTCTTTCGTATGGAAAAAGAGGCCAGTGCTGTTTACAATCAACGAAATTAGGGCAGAACCGAGCGCCATCCAACGGTCGAGGCTGTTATGATATCCAAGCCCGCAGTTACTCAACAACGAAATAATCAGCCAAGAGCATAAAGACACATAAGGCAATTCACCCGGATAAATATGACTTTGTCTCAAGTTTTTCCTCATCTAATAAAGTCCAATTTGGTTACCTTGAGGGAAGCTCCCGAGAATCCCAACACCGCATCTCCTTGCTACAACCCAAATGCTCGTTGTGCTTACCATTCAAAAAGTCTGGGCCACGATACAAATGATTGTTGGTGTGATCGGTGGAAATATAACTGACTGTTTTGAAATGATGGTTCGCGAAATGTCACGGTAAGCAAGAGTCGTCACCGTCTTTATTTTTATCCAACAAGGAAAGGACAAAAGCACAGCAAAATTCCTTTTCGAGACGTTTCTCGGGTTCGGGAGGTAGATTATAGAAAGGGAAGGTGTTAGCACCCTTTCTATCCGTGGTTATCCACGGGCTCTTAGGTACTTGCTCACTATGTTTTCAAAAATGTTTGCTTTTCTTGTGTTTGTGGGTTTTGAAAAGAGTTTTGTTTGAAAACTTTGATTTAACTCTTGTATCAGTCCTCAAGAGTATATGAAGTGTTTGTTTGAAAACTTTTGTCAGAAAAGTGTAGGTGCGAAAAGTATTTTTGTTTTGAAAGAGCAAGTACCTGAGAACCTCTACCTACTCAAAAGAAATTAAGCTGTGTAAATGTCCTTTAGACAGTACTATCCCACTATTGAGAAGTAGGTAGCACCGTCGTTGGAGTTTTCGGGTCAATTCGATTATAGGGACATGTGTGGTCACCAAAGCAATAGTAGGACGCCTTAGCGGTAACCCTAATGTCCTAGATCCTTTTTATCCGAGGCAACCGTTTCGAGGCAACTTGGATCTTTAGACAGGAGGGCGACCTCTAAAACACCCTATACTCAATGACCACGTCGAGGCAACCAAGTGAGGCGTACCCTAGGAGTGGCATGTGCACGTGTGTCAGGTTTCATTTATATTATCTTTGAACATTTTATGGTGAGCTACGAGTTGATTTTAATTTCAGAGAAGTCTTGTCATGCATAACAGTTAATAGTTGCGGAAAGTAAATTGCGGAAAGTAAATCTACGTTATTACAAGGCGTCGGGTATTTACATCGCCAAAAGCAACCCTTGAAAAGTAAATGCGAGAAAATAAAGAAAGCGATAAAAGGTCCTAATTACGCTATTACATCCTTGGAGAAATTACATAAATATGATCAACAATAATATGCGCGAATAAAAGCTGAATCGGGAAAGTCCTTGGGGTTTTGACCCTTGTGAGAAATAAAGAAATTTTGGTCCTTTTTGTATTTAATTAAACCTAATTCTAATTAATTAAATAAAAGAAATATTTTTTAAGTTTTTTATGTTTTTAATGAAAATAAAATAAAATAGTTAAATATATTAATTAACCTAATTCTACATGGATTTTATTTGTTGTGAAAAAAGTCAAAATTAAACCTAATTAAACTAAATTAGTTTGTTAGTATTTATTTACAAAAAATAAAGTGAAATTAATAAATAAATAAATAAACAATATTATATTTTTAGCTTTCTGAATTTTATTGTGAAAAATTAATTTGGTTAATTTTAATGATAATAATAATAATACTTAATAAAATAGTTAAATAAAATAGAAAATATAAAATAAAAGAAAAAGGAATGAATGAACCAGGGGGTGCTGGCCCATTAAGGAGGTTTGTTTGGAAATTCTGGCCCATTTGCACAAAAGCCCTTGTTGACTTTCTGGGATCGTCCAGGGTGTTGGTTGACTGGGAGTACCATGGTCAACATCTCATGGCCATTGGATTTGTGCTGGCAGCCACATGGCGCGTGGGTGATTGAGGTACATGGTGGAATGCTTCCTGAAGCTTGCATGTAATCATGTTAAGAAAAATATTATAAGAATTTTAGGGGACCTGGGAATCGAACCCAAGTCCCAATGGTCACCAGCCAGCGCATTAACCACTATGCCATTTGCTTGCGTTTGTTATTATAACAATAAGTAAATATAATATTAAGAAATAACCCAATATGTTGTAACAAAAATAAAACGCGCGCCCTTTTTGAATGAACCAATGATATGCTTACACGTCCTTTGTCTTCCTCGTTTGTACCTGCAAAAGGAAATCAGATAGCGGGGGTTTTTAACCCCCACAAAGCATGATGACGAAAAATAGCGATTAGCCCTACAGGCTACATAAATAATTCGCGATGGTACAGTTACGTTCGTCTGAGTCTCCTGAATTCAATCATGGGTCTTATAAGGCCTGATTTTTCCTGTACTGTAAATCCCCAATTTTAGAGTTCAAGAACCCTAGAATTCATCAATGGCGTTTTACGATTCTGTGCATTTTAATCCAATTAAACCATACCATCAGCTTCATATGAGTTCAAGCAATACAAAACAAACACAAAATCATGTTAATGATGCATGAAATATGCAATTCGATTCTGAAAGAAAAAACACAAACCGTTAAACTGTTCTTGATGATTCTTGTAGCTTTAGCACGTGAATTTGATTGGTACATGTTCCTCACACTCCCAGCAACGTGATTGAATCCACAAAAGTCCTTGAATTGGCCTGGAATATGGAAAACAGTTTTCAAGTTTTCTTGAATTTTTTTGAATTGGTTATGGCTTTCTTGCAGCAACTTTCACGTATGCATGAATAGGGTTGGCTTGTGTACTTATAGAGGACTGAAACTAGGTCAAATCTTTGAGCAAAAATCCATTGAAATGATGATTAAATATTTGATTGAAAATCATATATTTTTGAATCTTCATGATTGGAAAAAGTTGCCTAATTTGGAGATTTTTGCGTCCTTGATTGGTACACGAAATTTCCAGCATATCTTGACCACATTTGCTTCACAAAAAGATTGAAAAATCAAATCTTTGTATTTCCTACAATTTAAATTAATTAAATGAATTAAAATTAATTAAAAATCCAATTAATTAATAAAAATAAGAAAATAAATTCAATTAAGCTTGATGGGTCGTGCATAGGCCATGGATAAAGTTTCAAGAAGAAATTTGAGGCCCATTAGCAAAAATGAGGTGTTTTGAGCAAAGTTGACTTTTGCAAATTCCCAAAAATTTCCCAACTTCTCCTATGCATATCTTGCTCAATTTTGATCCTATGAACATGTTCTTGGCCATTTTGGAAAGGTCTTGAAGTCCTCTAACCAATGTCTTTGGTCCCATGTCATTTGGATTTACCAATCTCAAGTTATGGTCTTTGACTTAAAGTGCATTTTTGTTGACTTTTGAATTTGACCTATAATGTAGAAATTAATAACTTTTTGTGAGAGCATTTCTTGGACTTGGAGTGTGAATATGGATTGTAGGAAATTGCATCCCCTTCAAACTGAGCATTGGATGGGATTTTTCTGACAAACCATGAAAAAGTTATGCCCTGGTCAAGATACAGTTGACTTTTCTACTGTCCAAAATAGTAACTTTTTGCATCTTGATGATTTTTGAGCCATTCTTGTGGAATCATGATCAAGATTTGATCAAATGATGATTGTGGACTCAAAATAAGATGTTGACCAAAAATTCTTACTTTTGACTGCAAAATGACCATTTTGCCCCTGCAGTTGACCGTAGGTCAAATGGAGCTTTTGACTGTGCAAATTGGCATTGTGAATCTTGAGACTTGTCATGTAGGTGCTTGAGGATGCATATAGGCCTATGAGACTTGATTGAACCATTGAGAACCCCAAATTCCTTGAAAGAGCCAAAACCCTAATTTTAGTTGTGTTAGGAGGTGGTTTGACTGTACAATCCTTTGAGCAAACTTGAGTAATTTGAAGATTATTCTTGACAAATCTTGAGGAATATGGGAGGGCAAATTTTGGGGTACAACAGTTGCCCCTGTTCAATCTTCTTAGACCTGAGGATGTAGATTGGCTTGCGTGCCTTTAGTGATCCGAAGGTGGAAGATGATTGAACACTAAAGTGCCCAGAAATTTGCACTCGCATGGTGTAGTATCAGCAATGTGATGTCGGGAATGGGCTTACAGATGCCATTTGGAGAGATGATGGATAGGAGGATGGGCTTATAGATGCCATTTGGAGATGTGACAGAATCTTGTCGGGGATGGGCTTATAGATGCCATCTGGAAATGTAATGGATAATTTTGTCTTCGTTGACGGGTTGTCTTCATTGACGAGTTTGGAGTTAGAAAAATCTTTAGGAATCAACTTAACTGGACCAGAGGAGGCTTTTTGATAATGATGTGATGAAGGAATCTGAGACGATTTCTACTCCAAATAGATGATGACGGAATCTGGGACGATTACTACTTCAGCAGGATGATGAAGGAATCTGGGACGATTACTACCTCAGCAGGATGATGAAGGAATCTGGGACGATTACTACCTCAACAGGATGATGAAGGAATCTGGGACGATTACTACCTCAGCAGGGTGATGAAGGAATCTGGGACGATTACTACCTCAGCAGGATGATGAAGGAATCTGGGACGATTACTACCTCAGCATGATGATGAAGGAATCTGGGACGATTACTACCTCAGCAGGATGATAAAGGAATCTGGGACGATTACTACCTCAGCAGGATGATGAAGGAATCTGGGACGATTACTACCTCAGCAGGATGATGAAGGAATCTAGGGCGATTACTACCTCAGCAAGATGATGAAGGAATCTGGGACGATTACTACCTCAGCGGGATGATGAAGGAATCTAGGACGATTACTACCTCAGCAGGATGATGAAGGAATCTTGGACGATTACTACCTCAACGGGATGATGAAGGAATCTGGGACGATTACTACCTCAGTAGGATGATGAAGGAATCTAGGATGATTACTACCTCAGCAGGATGATGAAGGAATATTGGACGATTACTACCTCAACGGGAATGGTGAAGGAATCTGGGACGATTACTACCTCAGCAGGATGATGAAGGAATCTGGGACGATTACTACCTCAGCAGGATGATGACGGAATCTGGGACGATTACTACCTCAGCAGGATGATGAAGGAATCTGGGACAATTACTACCTCAACAGGAATGGTGAAGGAATCTTGACGACTTCTACCTCAACAGGAATGGTGAAGGAATCTTGGATGATTACTACCTCAGCCGGATGATGAAGGAATCTTGGATGACTTCTACCTCAACGGGATGGTGAAGGAATCTTGGACGATTACTACCTCAACAGGATGATGAAGGAATCTGGGACGATTACTACCTCAGCGGGAATGATGAAGGAATCTTGGATGACTTCTACCTCAACAGGATGATGAAGGAATCTGGGACGATTACTACCTCAGCAGGATGATGAAGGAATCTGGGACGATTGCTACTTCAAAAGGTAATGACTTTTATATGTTGATCAATCTTTCCTGAAAAGGTAAAGAGTTAGTTGTATGCAATGTCATGATGTATGAAATGCATGATGTTCTCAAAAATAAATGAGATTGTGTCGTATGCACTTTATCATGTATGTAAGCAGGAGATATGAAATGCGAAATGTTTATGAATGTATTTTCGTCTGGGAAAATAAACCCTTGACAAATGTTGGGGAGTTTGTTGAATCCTGGGCTGATATTGAAGAGTATAGTTGAATTCTTCGTTTCCACTGGGGATGATGCACGAAGATGATTGCAAGAATTAAACCGGTAGGAGAAGATGACTTCATTGGGGAATAAACCTGATGAAGAAATTACTCTGCGGGAAATTACTCTGTGGGAAGAGATGCTTCGCTGAGATTTTAACGATAACTCCGCTGGGGAATCCGTTGATAAGCTCTGTTGGGGAATTTTGATGATGACTCCGCTGAGGGATAGGAAGAACTTCGCTGAGGACGATCTTCCTGTTGCAATTTGCTGAGGATAACCTAGTTAGACTCTGGTGGGGATAACCTTTGAATATGGTTAGGGAGAGATTTTTGTACTCTGCAGGGAATAAGCTTCCAGAATCTACTGGGGAGATGATTCAACTCTCCTAGGGAAACTTTTCAGACTGTACTGGGAGATGGTTCCACTGAGGGTATCTTGTATTCCGCCGGGGAACATTCTTATATTTCTGTCGAGGAATATTAAGAACGCCAGGGATGCTTGCTGAGGAACATCTGTATACTCTGCTAGGGAATAATAAGATCTTCTGGGGATACCCAACTTCTTTAGGGCTGATGGTAGAACAACTCTGCTTAGGGGAGAGTATTGCTGGCTTGCTGGGGATACCGTGCCTTTTTAGGGCTGATGGGAGGCCAACTCTGCTTGGAGAGAGTATTGCTGAATCTTGCCTTACTCTACGGGGAGTGAAGGTATCTTGGTCAATTCTTCAGCTGAACCTACCTTGTACCTTGGTGGACAGAGCATCTTGTACAGTTCGGACAATTCTTATTGCCCCAGTTTATGTGGGAGAAGAAGCCTATGAGGGTGCTTGACAATTGCCGATTGACAAATCTTCTTCTGGTAGGCAAGTGACGAGATGACGGGACATAGTCGTACGCTTTGATCCCTAATTTTTTCCTGGACCGCCCTTTCGGGTTTTCAGTCCATCGGGATACCCTTTTTTTCCCAAGCCGCCTTTTCAGGTTTTCGACTTGCCGGGTGTACAGTTTTTTTTTATTTATTTTCATCCCTTATTTTTGCCCAAACCCTTTTGGTTCGCCGGGAGGCCCTTATTTTTGCCTAGGCCAGTCAACCTAGCGGGTCTTTGATTATGCGTAGTATTTTTTCGACTATGTCCATGTTCCCCAAATGCAGGGAGTTGTCACTGTCAGTAGCATTGTGTTGCTATACCACCAGAAGATGTCTGATCATGCAAGATTCGTTGCTGGAATCCATGTCCAATGCCCCAAGTGACCCGGGCGGAGATTTGCCCCTGGCTATTTGGCATTTTGAGAGATTCTCTGAATCTTGACTTGACTGCCCCAGATGATGGACAATGATCATGTCTGCCCCTTGGTTGGAAGTGTTTTTGTTCACTAGATATTCTTCGTGCGAACTTCTATGCTGTTTGAACAAATAGTCATATGCAAACAATATTATTTCAAGAATGCAAAGCTTATGTCTGTCTTGAAGTTTTTGAAAATGCATTTTCAGTAAAATAAGCAATTTTTGTAAAATGTGATGTCAACTCAAGATTTTACAGCGAGCCCTATAGGAGTCAGGATACCTTTCGTAACAGTATGCTTTCGAACTAACCCATGCTTCAACTAGGACTTTTAAGGGTTATAACGTGGCCTGGTTCTCGGTTTAAGAAACAAAGGATAAAGGCTCAAATTTTATTTATACCCACTCGTTCTTCGTGATGTTCTTCAATCCTAAACTCAGCTAATCGTGCATTAGATCTTGTTTGAGTCTTGGCTCTGATATTCCGGTGATGGTTCGGATACTGATAGTTTATTTTGAACCGGCAGTCATTTCTTTTTTGTTGAGAGTCTGTAGGACCTCTTTCTTTTTGATTTTGTTATCCCTGTTTTTTGCCTGAACTGTTTCTTTTGTGATTACAGTCAGCGGGATGCCCCAGTTTTGTAAGTCTCCTTCATAGGTTTTGACTTATTGGGCTTTTGTTTTTGAAAGATAACGACTGCCTGTCTTGACGATCATTCGGAACCATCACTGTCTTTTGTTTTTGGAAGGACTCATTTGATGCCATTCATTGTGCATCGGGATTAACTGAGAAAACTACCCTGCCCCAGGTTATGATTAAGGGTTTTAATTTTTTGAAAAGAAAAACTCCAACTTCTTTGGCTCAAAGGGGTTGACTAGGGATTATCTTTCTTATAACTCCACTATTTAGGATTTGAAACAATGCCTGTACCTCATCAGCGGGGTCTGTTCAAAAGCATACTGTAAAGATCATGGTATCGTTTTCATCATCCTCCCTCAAAAGGCTTAGAATTTCTTTATCGAGAGTTGACCATCAAAAATGAAAGCAATTTTAAACATAGTGAACACAATTACTTCAAAACAGACACGTGTAATGCATTAATGAAATAAAAGAGTTTGACATGATAATTGTTTGAATAAGCAAAGAAAAATACAACTTCAGAATTCAAATGAACAAAAGACATTCTATGATTTGGTGTAGGATCAGTGATCAAACTTGATCTCCTTGGCATCAATCAAGTCTTGGATCTTGTTCTTCAAACTCCAACAGTCGTCGGTGTCATGTCCAGGACTGTCAGAATGGTAAGCACATCTCACACTCGGGTTATACTTGGAAGAGGAAGTATCACGATTTTGAGGAGGATCCTTTAGTGTGATCAGTTTCACCTTCAGCAATTGTTGTAACGCTTGAGACAAAGGCATGTTGATGTCAGTATACTTCCTATCTTGATATCTTACCCTACGCCTATTGCTCTGTCTTTGTTGAACAGGCGTGGGATCAGAGATCTGGGTTGCCCCTACATGTTGATCATGACGACTCTTTTTACCATGTACAGCATTGGACTCCTTTTTTCCATTGTGGGGCTTTTTTTGAGTATCAGAAGGTGTAGCTTCTTGAATCTTCCCACTTTTGATGCCAGCTTCAATTCTTTCCCCAGTCAAGATAAGGTCTGTAAACCCCGCTGAAGAATTCCCAATCAAATGGTTGAAGAATGGACCAGACAGGGTCCCCAAGAACATATCCACAAGTTCACGATCAGTTAGAGGTGGCTGCACCCTTCCAGCAAGGTCTCTCCACTTTTAGGCATATTCTTTAAATCCTTCACCCGTCCCTAGTGACATACCCTGGAGTTGGGTACGCGTATGAGCGAGGTTGGAATTATACTGATACTGCTTATAGAACGCAGTAGCCAAATCCTCCCAGTTGCAGATACTGGCCTCATCCAGCTGATAGAACCATTCGAGTTGAGTCCCTGAAAGACTATCCTGAAAGAAATGGATCCACAAATTCTTGTCAGCAGTGTGAGGTTGGATCTTCCTTACATACGACCGGAGATACAGCTTAGGACAGGAAGCTCCGTCGTATTTGGCAAAAGCAGGTGCCTTGAATTTATGGGGAATCACCACCCCAGAGGATAAGCCTAGATCTCTGAAGTCCAGTCCGGGCACATTCTGTATTTCCATGGCGCTCAAACGGTCTTCCAGTTGTTTGTACTTATCCTCAGCAGGAGGGTACTGTTCATCATTATAATCCGTCTCGTTGTCGGAGACCACGGGACTAGGAACCCTTCTCTCTTGGGGACTATCTTTCCCTATAGAGGAAGTAGTCAGATCAACCTCATTTTATAGTCCATTCCCAAATCTGCGTCCAGTGTTGAACAAGATGGTCCTCTTCTTCTTCTTCTTCAGAATCAGAGTCTTCAACTCCTGTTGACCCTGGGCTAGGCTCATAACCAACTCTTGGAACTGGGCATTCTGGGCCTGGAAGGCCTTGATATCTTGTTCAGCGGAAGGTTCAGAAGACATGATGATTGCTGAAATAAACAACGAAGAAGATAAGTGACCTGTAAAAGGGTACCTGTAATGCAATGATATGTATGATATGCATGCAATGTTTTCAAGGATCTCGCGGGGTAAACAGAGAAACTTGTTAGAATTTGAATATGGTAGCTTGATTGAAGGAACTTCATGTTGCTGAGAGTCCTTCTTCAAGAGTCAAAGCTCACCATATCGAGTGGGTCATAGCCCCTAACTCAAGTTATCGTGTTTTGATCTCCAAACAACCTTGGCTAGAGGAAAATAAATCCCCTTTGCCCCTTGCTAGACAGTTGGTTCATCATGACCTGCATCACAAACCCTTGGGATCCTTGAAATGGATTAGTCCTTATGCAAGATGTATGCAGGTTAGTCCTTATGCAAAATGTATGCAATGTTATGATGCTATGATGTTATGATAAAGGTACACCATAAGTATTCACAAAAGGCAAACATGGTAAGGCACACAAGTCACACAGAAGAGCCCTTAGATTTCAGGCTGGCATGAAGTTTAGGTACTACCCTCTTTCAGTTTCAGTTGGTTAAGACTTGTCCTAGAAATAGTAATCGGGTTCTAGAGGATTTCAATATCACTGACTACCCTCAATCGGTTATAACTCCAGCTTCGCAATCTTTTCTTGCGGCCGGAACCATCGCGAGAGTTTAGCCTCAATGAGTGTAGCATACTGCTACTGTTTTATGGCCAAGTTGGGTCAATTTAAGGTTCTAAGGTCAGTTGGTGCTTAACGACTCCTCAGAAGACCCATATTCTCCTCGTTCCAACACAAGGGATATCGGTACAGACCAAGGTGTTACACCAACGTAGCTACTACTTCACCCGTGTCGGTCTACGCCGGACAGGTCCCTCACAGTTTACTGCTACTTACCTAAAGGGTATTCCCCAGATCCGGGTTAGGATCTATGAAACTCCAATACAAGCCCACAATATTAAAGCAAACAAGGCATACAATTGAAAACATAGAATGATCTAATCCTAAGGTACACCTCACTTATTATTTGTCCCCAGCAGAGTCGCCAGTTCTGTGATCGGTGGAAATATAACTGACTGTTTTGAAATGATGGTTCGCGAAATGTCGCGGTAAGCAAGAGTCGCCACCGTCTTTTATTTTCTCCAACAAGGAAAGGACAAAAGCACAGCAAAATTCCTTTTCGAGACGTTTCTCGGGTTCGAGAGGTAGATTATAGAAAGGGAAGGTGTTAGCACCCTTTCTATCCGTGGTTATCCACGGGCTCTTAGGTACTTGCTCACTATGTTTTCAAAAATGTTTGCTTTTCTTGTGTTTGTGGGTTTTGAAAAGAGTTTTGTTTGAAAACTTCGATTTAACTCTTGTATCAGTCCTCAAGAGTATATGAAGTGTTTGTTTGAAAACTTTTGTCAGAAAAGTGTAGGTGCGAAAAGTATTTTTGTTTTGAAAGAGCAAGTACCTGAGAACCTCTACCTACTCAAAAGAAATTAAGCTGTGTAAATGTCCTTTAGACAGTACTATCCCACTATTGAGAAGTAGGTAGCACCGTCGTTGGAGTTTTCGGGTCAATTCGATTATAGGGACATGTATGGTCACCAAAGCAATAGTAGGACGCCTTAGCGGTAACCCTAATGTCCTAGATCCTTTTTATCCGAGGCAACCGTTTCGAGGCAACTTGGATCTTTAGACAGGAGGGCGACCTCTAAAACACCCTATACTCAATGACCACGTCGAGGCAACCAAGTGAGGCGTACCCTAGGAGTGGCATGTGCACGTGTGTCAAGTTTCATTTATATTATCTTTGAACATTTTATGGTGAGCTACAAGTTGATTTTAATTTCAGAGAAGTCTTGTCATGCATAACAATTAATAGTTGCGGAAAGTAAATCTACGCTATTACAAGGCGTCGGGTATTTACATCGCCTAAAGAAACCCTTGAAAAGTAAATGCGAGAAAATAAAGAAAGCGATAAAAGGTCCTAATTACGCTATTACATCCTCGGAGCAATTACATAAATATGATAAAAAATAATATGCACAAATAAAAGCTGAATCGGGAAAGTCCTTGGGGTTTTGACCCTTGTGAGAAATAAAGAAATTTTGGTCCTTTTTGTATTTAATTAAACCTAATTCTAATTAATTAAATAAAAGAAATATTTTTTTAAGTTTTTTATGTTTTTAATGAAAATAAAATAAAATAGTTAAATATATTAATTAACCTAATTCTACATGGATTTTATTTGTTGTGAAAAAAGTCAAAATTAAACCTAATTAAACTAAATTAGTTTATTAGTATTTATTTATAAAAAATAAAGTGAAATTAATAAATAAATAAATAAATAAACAATATTATATTTTTAGCTTTCTGAATTTTATTGTGAAAAATTAATTTGGTTAATTTTAATGATAATAATAATAATACTTAATAAAATAGTTAAATAAAATAGAAAATATAAAATAAAAGAGAAAGGAATGAATGAACCAGGGGTTGCTGGCCCATTAAGGAGGTTTGTTTGGAAATTCTGGCCCATTTGCACACAAGCCCTTGTTGACTTTCTGGGATCGTCCAGGGCGTTGGTTGACTGGGAGTACCATGGTCAGCATCTCATGGCCATTGGATTTGTGCTGGCAGCCACATGGCGCGTGGGTGATTGAGGTACATGGTGGAACGCTTCCTGAAGCCTGCATGTAATCATGTTAAGAAAAATATTATAAGAATTTTGGGGGACTTGGGAATCGAACCCAGGTCCCAATGGTCACCGGCCAGCGTATTAACCACTATGCCATTTGCCTGCGTTTGTTATTATAACAATAAGTAAATATAATATTAAGAAATAACCCAATATGCTGTAACACAAATAAAATGCACGCCCTTTTTGAATGAACCAATAATATGCTTACACGTCCTTCGTCTTCCTTGTTTGTACCTGCAAAAGGAAATCAGATAGCGGGGGTTTTTAACCCCCACAAAGCATGATGACGAAAAATAGCGATTAGCCCTACAGGCTACATAAATATTTCGCGATGGTCCAGTTACGTTCGTCTGAGTCTCCTGAATTCAATCATGGGTCTTATAAGGCCTGATTTTTCCTGTACTGTAAATCCCCAATTTTAGAGTTCAAGAACCCTAGAATTCATCAATGGCGTTTTACGATTCTGTGCATTTTAATCCAATTAAACCATACCATCAGCTTTATATGAGTTCAAGCAATACAAAACAAACACAAAATCATGTTAATGATGCATGAAATAAGCAATTCGATTCTGAAAGAAAAAACGCAAACCGTTAAACCGTTCTTGATGATTCTTGTAGCTTTAGCACGTGAATTTGATTGCTACACGTTCCTCACACTCCCAGCAACGTGATTGAATCCACAAAAGTCCTTGAATTGGCCTGGAATATGGAAAACAATTTTCAAGTTTTCTTGAATTTTTTTGAATTGGTTATGGCTTTCTTGCAGCATCTTTCACGTATGCATGAATAGGGTTGGCTTGTGTACTTATAGAGGACTGAAACTAGGTCAAAACTTTGAGCAAAAATCCATTGGAATGATGATTAAATATTTGATTGAAAATCATATATTTTTGAATCTTCATGATTGGAAAAAGTTGCCTAATTTGGAGATTTTTGCATCCTCTATTGGTACATGAAATTTCCAGCATATCTTGACCATATTTGCTTCACAAAAAGATTGAAAAATCAAATCTTTGTATTTCCTACAATTTAAATTAATTAAATGAATTAAAATCAATTAAAAATCCAATTAATTAATAAAAATAAGAAAATAAATTCAATTAAGCTTGATGGGTCGTGCATAGGCCATGGATAAAGTTTCAAGAAGAAATTTGAGGCCCATTAGCAAAAATGAGGTGTTTTGAGCATAGTTGACTTTTGCAAATTCCCAAAAATTTCCCAACTTCTCCAATGCATATCTTGCTCAATTTTGATCATATGAACATGTTCTTGGACATTTTGGAAAGGTATTGAAGTCCTCTAACCAATTCCTTTGGTCCCATGTCATTTGGATTTACCAATCTCAAGTTATGGTCTTTGACTTAAAGTGCATTTTTGTTGACTTTTGAATTTGACCTATAATGTAGAAATTAATAACTTTTTGTGAGAGCATTTCTTGGACTTGGAGTGTGAAGATGGATTGTAGGAAATTGCATCCCCTTCAAAATGAGCATTGGATGGGATTTTTCTGACAAACCATGAAAAAGTTATGCCCTGGTCAAGATACAGTTGACTTTTCTACTGTCCAAAAATAGCAACTTTTTGCATCTTGATGATTTTTGAGCCATTCTTGTGGAATCATGATCAAGATTTGATCAAATGATGATTGTGGACTCAAAATAAGATGTTGACCAAAAATTCTTACTTTTGACTGCAAAATGACCATTTTGCCCCTGCAGTTGATTGTAGGTCAAATGGAGCTTTTGACTGTGCAAATTGGCATTGTGAATCTTGAGACTTGTCATGTAGGTGCTTGAGGATGCATATAGGCCTATGAGACTTGATTGAACCATTGAGAACCCCAAATTCCTTGAAAGAGCCAAAACCCTAATTTTAGCTGTGTTAGGAGGTGGTTTGACTGTACAATCCTTTGAGCAAACTTGAGTAATTTGAAGATTATTCTTGACAAATCTTGAGGAATATGGGAGGGATAATTTTTGGGTACAACAGTTGGGCTTTGAAAAACATGGTGCAAGACCTTATCGAGGCAAAGGAGATTGAATTTGACGCTCCTGAGATTCCCAATGTAATAACTGCTCCCATGCCCAAGCACGTCCGTGGTGTTAATGATGTTGACAATGATACGTTCGTTACTTCTTTTGAGGAACTTGTTACTCCTCTCATGACCGTTAAGTGGAACTTGTTGAAAGCCGGTTTATTTCCGGGTTGTGGCAAAGGTTGCCATTTATGTTTATCTCTACTGACTGGTTGTTATTTGTTGAAAGCAGGTGTTCAGTGCCTGATGGATGATAAAGAGATCTTATTTGAGAAGAATCCCGTCAGGACTGTTTCTTGTAAGGATGTTTCAATCATAACCATTTCCGCCAATCCTCCCAGGGTCTCCACCAAAAGACCCGTCAGGATTACATCTGCTCTGAAGTTTGCTCCTCTAATCATCACTATGCCAGGGACAATCCCATACTCCTCGGACAAGGTTGTTCCTTGGAACTATGGGGCTGACGTCTACTACCATGGCGTCAAGCAAGACTTGTTGGCTACTAAAGACCAAGTTTCTTAAAATATTGATCTCGACATTGGCAACATCGTTGGGACCAACAAAATAACAAGAAGTGGAAGAGTGTTCTCCCCTGAAATTTCTCCTCCAAAAGTTGTTACTAGTCCTGTGATCATTTCTACTGTTGTTCCTGTTGATACTACCAATGCAATTCCTGTGATTACCCCTGTTGCCACCCCTATCACCGAGTCGGCCGAGACTCGGGGCAAAGACATATTGATTGAGCCTGTCCAGACGAAGGCACATTTTGAATCTATTCCAGAGGCTTCCAAGAAGGAAATGGAAGAAATCTTAAAGATAATAAAGAAGAGCGACTATAATGTGGTCGAACAGCTGGGGAAGACCCCTTCTAAGATTTCTATGTTAGCCCTACTATTGTGCTCTGAAGCTCATGCAAAATCTTTGGTGAAATTCCTCAAGACCGCCCACGTACCACAAGAAACCTCCACTGACCAATTTGAAGATTGTGTGGCCAGTTTGATGGCTGACAACGGTTTGGGTTTTTCTGATGCCGATCTAACATCCAGAGGGAGAAAACACAATGATGCGCTGCATGTCTCCGTCGAATACAGGGGCACTACTTTCGCCCATGTTCTAGTAGATACTGGTTCATTATTGAATGTGCTGAACAGATTGTACTACGAAGGTTTGACCCTGAAGCCCAACAACATCGTAGTGAGGGCTTTCGATGCTTCAAAAAGAATGGTGCACGGGGAGGTAGACATCCCCATCAAAGTTGGTTCTTAGACCTTTGACTTCACCTTCTACGTGATGGATATCAGACCATCTTATTCTTGTTTGTTGGGTCGCCCTTGGATCCATGGGGCGGGAGCTGTCACATCCACTCTGCATCAGATGATGAAGTACCCGGTAAAGGAAAGATTATCACGGTACATGGTGAAGAAGAGTACATGGTAAGTCATCTGAATTCTTACAGGTATGTGGAAATAGATGGCGAGTTCATCGAGACTCCGTGTCAGAACTTCGAAGAGTTTCCCCAGACCATGGCTGCAACTGAGACTGTTACTAATCTACTAAAGATTACCAGACCTCCCTTGAAAATGGCTTCTCTCAAGGACATCAAAGAAGTTATTGAAGAAGGTGGTGTACCATTTGAGGCCAACTCCCTGACATTCCATACAAATATGATAAGTTTGGTTTGGGTTTCTCTTCAGGGGCTCAAAGGGATGTTCGTCGTGCTCGTATGGAGGACCTCCCCTACGTATCAGCAACCATGGGGTCAATGCTTTAGAAGACAGTGATGGTGACTATGACATGGATAGCTGGATCTTCCCTACTACCAATGGTGGACCCAGTAACTAGACGGAAAAAGACTTTGTACCAATTACTTTTATTCAGAAGTAATTGTCTTTCTTGTTTTCAGATATGTAATAAACAATATAAACTCTATGGCCATGTGTCTTACCCGGGGCACAATGGTTTATTTGTGAGGGTTATCATGTTTCAATCTCATATGTCATTACTAAAGCATTGGACGTTTTGCATACAAATTTTGCGCTCTCTATCTTTCTTTTCTGCTTTTTACTTTGTCTATACAGCTATGCTCTTACACACACTCACATATCAAAATGCAGATCAATATCCACTTCGGATTCCATTGATAACAGTTCTGCTATTGCTGATTATGACTTTGAAAATCTGATCAACCAAGCCGACGACGAAGGTGAGGAAGATTGTGAGGTACCCAGAGAACTTGCTAGGCTGTTACAGTAGGAAGAAAGGGCTACACAGCCTCATGAAGAGCCAGTTGAGACAGTGAACTTAGGCACAAAAGAAGATGGAAAAGAATTCAAGATAGGTGCAAATTTGGAGCTTAGTGTCAAACAGCGGTTGATACGAATGTTGCATGACTATGTCGAGATCTTGGCCTGGTCGTATGAAGACATGCCAGGACTAGACACGAATATTGTGGTTCATCGTCTGCCAACTAGAGAAGATTACCCTCCAGTAAAGCAGAAGGTCCATTGTATGCGCTCTAAAATGTCAGAGAAAATCAAAGCAGAAGTTATGAAACAATTCAACGTTGGGTTCTTAGCTTTCACCTCCTATCCGCAATGGGTTGCTAACGTAGTCTCGGTGCCTAAGAAGGATGGTAAGGTACGGATATGTGTGGACTACAGAGATTTGAACAGGGCAAGCCCCAAGGATGACTTCCCGCTTCCCCACATGGACGTTTTGGTCGACAACACCACACAACATAAGATCTTTTCCTTCATGGAAGGTTTCTCTTGTTACAATCAGATCAAGATGGCACCCGAAGACATGGAGAAGATAACCTTTTTCACGCAATGGGACACTTTGTGTTACAAAGTGATGTCGTTTGGGTTAAAGAACGTTGGGGCAACCTATCAGCGAGCCATGGTAGCTTTGTTTCATGATATGATTCACCATGAGATAGAGGTCTATGTTGATGACTTGATAGCCAGGTCTCAAACTGAGGAAGAGAACCTTGATCATCTACAAAAGTTGTTTGATAGGTTGAAGACGTACAAGTTGAGGTAAAATCTGAACAAGTGCACCTTCGGGGTAAGGTCTGGTAAACTTCTAAGTTTCATTGTTAGTGACTAGGGCATTCAGGTAGACCCTGCAAAGGTGAAGGCTATACAAGATATGTCGGCTCCTTGCACTAAGAAAGAAGTTAGAGGCTTCTTGGGATGCCTAAATTACATTTCCAAATTCATTTCCCATTTAAATGCTACTTGTGAGCCAATCTTCAAACTCCTAAAGAAAGATCAAGTGGTAAAGTGGAATGACGAATGACAGACGGTCTTCGAGAGAGTCAAAGAATACCTTCAAGAGCCTCCAATTTTGATGCCTCCGATTGAAAGAAGACCTTTGATAATGTACTTAACAGTTTTAGATAATTCAATAGGGTGTGTGCTGGGGCAGCATGATGAGTTCGGTCAAAAAGAGCATGCAATATACTACCTTAGCAAAAAGTTTACTGACTGTGAAACAAGATACTCACTGCTCGAGAAAACTTACTACGCTTTGGCATGGGCTGCTCGCCAGCTGAGACAGTATATCTTGACCCACACTACTTTGTTGATATCTAAGATGGATCTGATCAAGTACATCTTCAAGAAGCCCGCTCTCTCCAGAAGAATAGCAAGATGGAAAATGATCTTGACCGAATATGATATCCAATACAAGACCCAAAAAGCAATCAAGGGAAGTGTATTAGCTGATCATTTGGCTCATCAGGCTGTGAATGACTACCAATCCATGAACTTTAAATTCCCAGATGAGAATATTATGTTAGTGACTGACTGTGAAGAACCTGGACCAGATGAAGGACCTGAGGAAGGATCCCGATGGACTATGGTTTTTTATGGAGCCTCCAACGCACTCGGCAATGGCATCAGTGCTGTAATCATATCCCCCGAGGGCTTCCATACTCCTTTCACCGCCAGATTATGTTTCAATTGTACCAACAATATGGCAGAGTATGAAGCATGCATCATGGGTCTCAAAGCTGCTATTGACCTAAGGATCAAGTTCTTGAGCATTATCAGGGATTTAGCCTTGGTAATAAGTCAAATCAAAGGGGAGTGGGACACAAAGTACCCTAATCTCATCCCTTATAAAGAACATGTGCTGACGTTGCTTCCACATTTTGAAGAAGTCACCTTTGAACATTTTTCACGAGAAGAGTATCAGTCAGTGGACGTGCTAGCTACTATGTCATCCATGTTTAAGATTAGATGGGACAACGAGGCTCCTCTAATCACTATTGAGAGGTTGGATGAACCAGCATATTGCTATGAGATTGACACTGAAGAAGTCGCTGACAAACCTTGGTTTCATGAAGTGAAAAGGTATCTCGAGGCTCAAGAATATCCTGAGGGGGCGTCTGTCAATGATAAGAAGTTTCTATAAAGGTTCTCCGCAAAGTTCTTCCTCAGTAATGGAATCCTCTACAAGCGCAACCATGACTCTACTTTGCTTTGGTGTGTAGACAAGAGAGAAGCAGAGAGGATTATGGCAGACTTACACGAAGGTACCTTTGGCACCCACTCTAGTGGACACACCATGGCTAAAAAGATCCTACAGGCAGGATACTATTGGTCCACTATGGAAGCAGACTGTTATCAGCATTCCCGAACTTGTCACGAATTCCAGATCTATGCTGATAAAGTACATATACCTCTGGTTCCCTTGAATGTATTGATGGCTCTCTGGCCCTTTGTAATGTGGGGCATTGACATGATTGGAGAGATTATACCCACCACTTATAATGGGCATCGCTTCATCCTAGTGGCCCTTGATTACTTCACAAAGTGGGTTGAGGCTTCCTCTTTTGCTACTGTTACCAAGAATGTTATGGCGCGGTTTATCAAGCATAACCCGATCTATCGATATGGTGTTCCAGAAAGAATTATCATAGATAATGGTACAAATCTCAACAATATAATGATCACCGAACTCTGTAAACAATTTAAAATCTAGCATCATAATTCTTCCTCTTACCGGCCGAAGATGAATGGCATTGTGGAAGCTGCTAATAAGAACATTAAAAAGATCATACAGAAGATGACGGTGACATATAAAGACAGGCATGAGATGTTACCATTTTCCTTTCATGGTTATCGCACTTCGGCACGTACGTCAACAGGAGCAACACCTTTCTCTCTGGTGTATGGTATGGAGGTAGTCCTACCTATTGAGGTCCAGATCCCTTCTTTGAGAACCATGAAGGATGCAGGTTTGAATGAAGATGTTGGATCCAGAATCAACTTGACCAACTAAATATGATTGATGAGAAAAGGCTTACTGCTGTCTGTCATGGTCAGATGTACCAAAAATGAATGATCAAGGCTTTCAACAAAAAGGTAAGACGTTAAGTATATCAAGTGGGTGATCTAGTAATCAAGCGCATCATACTTCCACAAAGTGATTCCAGGGGCAAATGGACTCCCACGTACGAAGGGCCATTTATAATCAAAAGTATATTTTCCGGTGGAGCCATGATTCTAACCACCATGGACGGCGACGACCTTCCTCACCCTGTGAATGCGGACATAGTGAAAAGATACTATGCATGAATAAAGACCCGCTAGGTTGACTGGCCTAGGAAAAAGTAAGGGTGTCCCGGCGAACCGAAAGGGTTCGGGCAAAAATTAGGGATAAATACAAAAAAATATGTACACCCGGCAAGTCGAAAACCTGAAAAGGCGGCTTGGGCAAAAAAGGGTATCCCGGTGAACTGAAAACCCAAAAGGGAGTTCCAGGAAAAAGTTATAGATTTGAAGCGTATAACTATGTCCCATTGGATCACCTTGCGACCAGACTTCAGTATCAACTATCAAGCTCAAACTGTACCACTCAATCCAGTCAGCTTCGGACAAATAGCAAAGTGATGAGATGCTCAAGAACATAAGGGCAATAGCAGAATTGAAACTCAATGGGATTATTACACATAATTGTTTTCTCTTTGTACACTAATTTGTATAATTTTCATTTTCATGGTGGTGTTCTCCTACTAGAACGTCAGTCTCTTTGTATAAAAATGCCTGTTATAGGCAAACTTCAAAATCAATGCAAGTCATTTCTTTGAATGTACAAAACTATTTGTTTTCTATTTTTCTGTTTTGTTGTGCAAAGTCCAGTGATTATTTTTTACATATGCATTTGAATATAATTACTGTTTACAACATACTCGCATAAGAAACAGAAAGACATTTGCTAATGACTTTAATAAATGGGGCAAAGTCTAAACAAGTCGTTTGTGGCCCTGACAGTTACTCTTTCCAGCGGGAACAGGGGCATCCTCTTGTCACATCCTTAGCATACATCCTAGTGATGCTTATGTCCCCACAGAGTAGAAACAACCAAAGTTTTGATCTCTTCTTCCCCAAGTAGGAATTACCTCCTCCAACAAAAGTTCCCTCAGAGAGTTGAAATCTGTACTCTCCAGCTGAGTTTTTATAATCTCGAACAGTTTATAAAACCTCTTCCTGGGTAGAGTTTATTTCTATAGCTGCGGAATTTTATCCGCCAACAGAGTTTATTTCTCTACATCGGCAAAATCTTCCTACAGGGCATCCTTCCCCCCACAAATTTATTCTCAAGCAGGAGTTAAAAATCCCCGATGGAATATCCTCAAACGGAAAGAGGAAATTCCTGGAAAATCATCTCCATTCATCACCCCCAGCAGAAATGAAGGATTCAGCTTCCCAATACTCTTTAGCAGCAGTCATAGATTTACTTTCCCATACTAAGATATCGCCACAGCATCCCATATTCATACATCATGGTATGAGCATACACATCGCATACAGTATAATCTCATTTATTTTGATACCATCATCATAATGAATTTCATACGTCATGACATTGCATACTACTAACTCTTTATTATTTTCAGGAAAGATCAAATCAACAAACACCATTGACTACTTACATGACCTGGTAGTCTTCTCAAAAGCTACGTCTGATGAAGGGATATTTCAGCATTTTCCTCAGAAAGATGTAATTCAGGACCTTCTCTAGTTCAGTTAGATTGATACTAAGATCTCTCTGATTTCTATTCCAGTTGAAGATATTCCAAGACTTTTGTCTGGTTCAGTTAAATCGATACTGAGATTTTTCTGATTTCCATTCCAGTCAAAGTTAATTTAATACCTTCTCTGGTTCAGTTAGATCGATACTAAGATCTCTCTGATTTCTATTCCAGTTGAAGATATTCCAAGACTTTTGTCTGGTTCAGTTAAATCGATACTGAGATTTTTCTAATTTCCATTCCATTCAAAGTTAATTCAAGACCTTCTCTGGTTCAGTTAGATCGATACTAAGATCTCTTTGATTTCTATTCCAGTTGAAGATATTCCAAGACTTTTGTCTGGTTCAGTTAAATCGATACTGAGATTTTTCTGATTTCCATTTCAATCAAAGTTAATTCAAGACCTTCTCTGGTTCAGTTAGATCGATACTAATATCTCTCTAATTTCTATTCCAGTTGAAGATATTCCAAGACTTTTGTCTACTTCAGTTAAATCGATACTGAGATTTTTCTGATTTCCATTCCAGTCAAAGTTAATTCAAGACCTTCTCTGGTTCAGTTAGATCGATACTAAGATCTCTCTGATTTCTATTCCAATTGAAGATATTCCAAGAGTTTTGTCTGGTTCAGTTAAATCGATACTAAGATTTTTCTGATTTCCATTCAAAGTTAATTCAAGACCTTCTCTGGTTTTGTTAGATCGATACTAAGATCTCTCTGATTTCTATTCCAGTTGAACATATTCCAAGACTTTTGTCTACTTCAGTCAAATCGATGCTAAGATTTTTCTGATTTCCATTCCAGTCAAAGTTAATTCAAGACCTTCTCTGGTTCAGTCAAATCAACACTAAGATTTTTCTAATTTCTATTCCAGTTAAAGAAACTGCAAAGCCTGGAATACAACCCGATAACAGTTAATTTCACGTTTCCCCAGTAAGCCGCTGTGAAGCCTGGAATACGACCAGATAGCAGTCAACCTTATTATCCTCAGCAAGTCACTGTGAAGCCTGGATCCTGACCAGATAGCAGTTCACTTCCGTCTCTTCAATCAAGAGATACTCCCCAGTAGAGTGAGGGACAATTGAAGCTCCTAAACTTTATTTTCCAAGATAAAGACCAACATTCCTCAGTGGAGTCCTCCCCAACAACAGGCATAGGAATCACCACAAAGGAATATCTTATGAAATCAACATTGATCTAGATGGCACCATTAAGCCCATCTCCGACGACTCTCCGTCATATTATCTGGATGGCATCTTTAAGCCCATCTCCGACGATCTTCGGTCATCTTCCCCAAATGGCATCTATAATCCCATTCCCGATATTATCTACACAGTCAAGTATCATTTCAGACGAGTGCAAATTTTGGGCACTCTAGTGTTCAATCATCTTCCACCTTCAGATCACGAAAGGTAGACCAACCAATCTACATCTGCAGGTTTAAGAAGATTGAATAGGGGCAGAAATTGTACCCCAAAAGTTTCCCTCTCATTCTACTCAAGACATGTCCATTGAGATCCCCAACTTGCCCTAGGATGACTAAGAGTTGACCATGCAAACTCTCCTCCTAAAGGCAATGGACCTCAAACTAGGGTTTCAATTTTAAGCAAGATGTGTGATTCCCAAGGATCTCAAATGTTTTCCATTGTCCTAATATGTCCTCAAGATCATCCATGCCAAATTTCATGCCTTGTACAACAAGTTTGCTCAGTCAACTGCTCAAATGCCTGAAAACCAACTATACTATGTCAAAAGTCAATTGTGGCCCAAATACAGTAAAACTTCAATATTTTTGGTAAACATCAACATTTTCAAGTGATATACATCATTTGATCAAGGGTTGATCATGACTTCTCAAGAAATGCTCATAATTCATCAAAAGTCAAAAATTGCAAATTAGGGTTTCTATAGGAAAAGTCAACCAAACTTTAACCAGGCATAACTTTCTCATATGTTATCAGAAACTTTTCCAAGAAGGCTCATTTTGAAGAGAATCCAATTCCCTAAAACTTATCTTCATCCCTCAAATTCAATAAATTCTCCAATCAAAAGATACAAGCTCAGACATTATAGGTCCTTTCAAAAAGTCAACAAAAAACACCTTTTGGGTCAAAGCTCCTTACATGAATATGGAAGATCCAATTGAGATGAAACCAAATGGGTTGTTTAGAGGACATCCTAAGATCTCTAAAAAGTCAAATAACACCCTCTTAGGATTAAAAATGAGAGAGATATGCATTGCTAAAGTTGACCAATTTTGGAAAAGTGCATGAAGCCAATATTGACCAAACTTGAATTTTTTTCCAAATGGCCCCATCTTTTCATGCTTGAAACTTGTTTCTAACATGACCCATGACCTCTGAGCTCACTCATACATTTTTTTTAATGTTTTATTCATTAAAATTCAAAATTAAATAAAGAAATAATGGAAATTATGTAAGATTTGATTTGGGATCTTTTTCCATTAAGTATTGGGCAAGATTTGTTGATTATGTTAAAGGAAAATCGTGGAGGGAAGATAAGATTTGATTTAGTCCAAAACAAGTCAAAAATCAAATAATTAGAAAGAAACTACTTCTCATCAAAGCATGGATATTCTTCCACATTTGTTAACCTAATGTGATTCACTACATATACACAACAACTCAGACCTAATAGAACACGCGCAGCTGCTGGAAGAAAACCCCAACAAAGTTTCAAAGTTGTTTAAGATTGGTGCAATTGGAAATCTCCCTCTCCAACCAATCTCAATCAGTTCCAGCCATCCAATCGTATTCCTTGGACTCTCAGCAAGCCAATCCATCCATCTTTGAAGGGAAAATCCTCCCAGAACCAACAAATCAGAATAGCTCATCGTGGGTAATTTCTTGAGTTTATATTGATAATTCTATGATGCATTAATCCTTTTCATAGCTTGATTCGTATTCAGGATGTCATTTAAGGCAGGACCAACGTGAAGCATGAGTGGTTTGATGTGAATCAAAGATTTTGCCATGTTTAGGGAAAAATCTGTATCGTGCTATTAACCATGCGATACAGACATGATCAATGAAAACTGGGACTGGATTTGAACTCAGACATTTTTCGTGTGGGATAGGCTTTTGATTTAAGGTTTAAACTTACAGAATTAGCAGATCACGATTTGGTGATCCCGGAGAAGATGACCGGAGATCCACTTCGGCATCGTTGACCTAGTTGACTCTGTTTGGAGCATGCGTGGCAGTTTAATACATTCTGATTGGTTGTTGGTATTGCTGACGCATGCATTTTATTATTGACTAGGACTAGCGCTTATTTTCATTTATAATAATATTGTGTTATTATATATATATATATATATATATATATATATATATATATATATATATATATATATATATATATATATATATATATATATATATATATATATATATATATATATATATATATATATATATATATATATATATATATATATATATATATATATATATATATATATATATATATATATATATATATATATATATATATATATATGAATGAGCAGGTAGCGCAGTTGGCAAAGGCATGAACATGTGAAGGAAGGGACCTGGGTTCGATCCCAGGTCCAACATTTTTCTGTTTTCTTGACATTTCCTGAAGATTCCAGTGTGTGGCTTCCTAAGACAACCATCTTGCACCCTCACGCTCAGCCATTGGATCATTCATCCTCCAGATTCGGTGCTCTTGGGCACAACCCTATGGTGAACCTTCCAGACGTAACAACACTGGATCACACGCTGTATGGGCCAACAGATCTGGGCCCTTAGCAAAATTCAGTGATGCACCCCCCAATTTGGGTTTCTCACCTCAGGCCCATATACTTTTTCTTATTTATTTTCTTTTTTAATTAGTTTATATTTTTAAATTCTTTTTTTAAGATCATAAAATCAGAAAAAATCATAAAAAATAAGACCTTTTTTTATTAAAATTAATTCTTGCAAATTAATTTAATTAAATTTTAACTTGATTTCTTTAATTTAAAATTAATTATAAAGTAGGTTAAATCTTAATATATTTTTTTCATAAAATACCAAAAAAAATATTTTCATTAAGCAATTAGATTTTAGGGTTTCAAACCTACTCCCATTTTAATTTTTGCGCGTTATTATTTTTCATGCTATTATTTCTTAATTATGTAACTAAGCTCGATTTGTAATAGCCTAATTAGGGTTTTTAATTTCCGCACTTTACATTCAGTCAGATATAACTGTAAGGTCCCCGAGGCCATGTAATAGCTTAGGAGTTTTTACTTCCTGCAATTTCATTTTCCGCACTATATTATATGCATGTATATAAACCGCTAGTAAATTAGGCATGTATGGCAAGAGCTAACCAATCATTATTAGATCACTAACATCAAGATAAAAATACCTGAAAAAAGAACACTATTGCAGACTCTCACCCCTAGGGTATTTCCCACTTTGGTTTCCTTCAGAAATGGTCATGTCCCTCGAACATAGGGATACTCTTAGCAAAGACCCTCAGTTAAAGTCATCATAAAGATCATAGTCCCTCAATGTCCCTCGAGTTGCCTACGAGAAATGATTTTTTCTCTCGATATTGCCTACGAATATATGATGACTGTCCCTTCGAACTGCTAAGGTATCTCTACGTGTTGCCTTCAATTACCGTAAAACATCCCTTTCGATAGTCCCTCAACATCCAACGATAGAGCTACCTATTCACTAATAGTAGGATGGCACTATCTAAAGGAAAGGAGGAAAATAACGCCTTTTTCGAGTAGGTATATAGTTGTTAAGTACTTGCTCAAATCTAATTCATTTTCACACCACACTTTCAAAACTCATTCCAAAAACGCTTTATCACACTCTTGAGGACTGATACGAGAATTATCATAAAGAAAACAAAAACTTTTAAAAACACAGAAACACGAAAAAAAATTTCAAAAATGAGCAAGTATCTAAGAGCCCGTGGAAAACCACGGATGGAAATGGTGCTAACACCTTCCCTTTCTATAATTTACCCCATTACTCAAAAACTGTCGAAAAAGGTCTTTTATGTTCTTTTCACCCTTTCCTTTGTTGGATAAAAGAAAAGTCGGTGGTGACTCTTGCTTACCACAACATTTGCGAATACAACATACAAACCAGTATAACAGTCGGTTTTGCCATAGTATCTCAAGTTGTATTGGTCAAAAAGTCAACTATGGTCAGCATACAATCAAACTTCAAGATTTTTGGTCAACATTAACATTTTGAAGTTATATCCATAATTTGATCAAGGGTTGACCAAGACCTCTCAAGGAATTCTCTTAATTTATCAAAAGTCAAGAATTGCTAAATTAGGGTTTCTATAGAAGTCAACTGTACTTTGACGAAGCATAACTTTCACATACTTCATCCATTTTCCCCCAACCAAACCTCATTTTGAAGAGAATCCAATTCCTTACAAATTCTCTTTTAACCTCAAGTTCAAGAAATGCACCATTTAAAAGATACAAGCTCACGCATTATAGATCATTTTCAGAAAGTCAACAAAAGACACTTTTTTCCAAGACCATTTACATCAAAATAATTTCTCCAAATGAAACAATGGTCAACATAGAGATTGTAGAGGACTTCTGGGGTTTTCCAAAAAGTCCAAGACCATCTCCAAAAGATATAAATTGCGCAAGTTACGGTTTACCCAAGTTGGGAAAATTTGGGAAATTTCAAAAATTGTGCATTGGAAAAATTTGAACTTTTAGGTTAATGGCCTAACTTTTTGAGTTTCAAACATCTTCCTAACCTTATGAGAGACCTCTAAAATAATGTATACATTGCCTTGACATTTCAACCTATTTTATCCATATTTATTTTGTTTTATTCAAATAAAAACTAAATAAAATTGCATAAAATAGTAAATATTGGTTATGGCAATATGGGTTGATGGTTTGAATTATTTTTGGCTCCAAAATTTCGTGCAAAGGAGGCCAGGTGCATTGCACCTCAAAATGGGCAAGAATTTATATTTTTGGAACTTTTTTAATGTGTTTGATTTTGGTTTGAAAGAGGGCCATTATGGGTGGGTTCTTACCATCTTTGCTAGGTCTCTTCTTATTCTATAAATATAAGACCAAGTCATGAGCAAAGGACATAAAAACAATTGCTAGGAAGCCATATCAAAAAAATTCACAAAATTTCCACAAAGTTGTCAAAATTGAAACAACCTTTGTAAGCATCCTTGATCCAAACCAATTGCCCAGTTGTGATCCTGGGGTTACAAGGAACTCATTACATCCATTTCTAAGGCTTGCAACACCCTAGATCATCATATCCACGCATCACCGCTTGGTAAGATTTTCATGAATTTTAAAACTGCATTTTCATGGCATGTTAATACTTTTAACCGTTTGATTTGTGTTTAGCGTGTCTATTAGAGCATGTGTGACATATAGCATGAAGGTTTTGGGGCCACACGAAATTCAAATTAAACCCCCTTTTCCACTTACTGCCTGGCCCGTTTCTATTTGTTTATTTTGTTTTTTACTTATTTCTTTTAGTTTTTTTTTAATCAATATAAAATCAGATAAAAATCATAAAAATATTAGGTTAGAATTTTTTTAATTAAATTTATTTTGTAAATTAATTAATAATTATTTAAAGCATTTTATTTAATTAAAAACTAAATAGACTTAGGATTTTAATTCATTTTCTTTTCATATTAAAAAATACTAAAAAAATCTTAGAAGATTAATTTCTTTTCTTTAATTTCATTTTTTCTTTAATAATTAACTTTCTCTTTAAATATAGATCTAGATTAATTACTTTTAATTCAACTATTTTCTTAATATGAAATCAAAAACAAACAAAAAGATCTTTCTTATTTCTACGTTTTTTAGACGTCCTTTCAATTTGCGCGCGTTATTATATTTCAAATTCTACCTTTTTCATATTATTGTAACTGCTTACCGGGATGTAATAGACAATAACTAGGACTTTTACATTTACTTCTTTATTTCCCCCAAGTTTTGGACATTTAAATAATCCCCTCCCCGAAGCCTTGTAATAGCTAGGATTTACAATTCCCACACTTTTAATTTCTGCAAATTATTAACTGTCTAGATGTATGCTAACTAGGATTGTATGGCAAGAATAAAACAAAATGCTAGCAAACCTAACATAAGATAAAAATAATTGAATACAGTACACTCTCACATATGCACCTCTAGGGTACCCCCATTTCGGTTGCCTCCGGTAAACAGTCAAATCTCTCAAAACATGAGAGATTTTAGTGGCTACCCTCCGGTTTAAAGATTATAAGTCCCTCGATGACCCTCTCGATGTTGCCTCTGTATGATCTTAAAAACCCTAGGGTAGTTACTAAAGTTTCTTGCCCAATTGCCTTTGTGACTGTATAAACTTCCCTTCAAATGTCCCTCAAACATCCAACGACTAGGGCTACCTACTGACTAATAGTAGGTGTGGTCGATGGGAATGAGAACTGACTGTTTTGGAATGCTGGTTCGCGTTTGCGTTTGTTTTTGCAAAATGTCGCGGTAAGCAAGAGTCGCCACTGTCTTTTATTTTATCCAACAAGGAAAGGACAAAAGCACAGAAAAATTCCTTTTCGAGTTGTTTCTCGGGTTCGGGAGGTAGATTATAGAAAGGGAAGGTGTTAACACCCTTTCTATCCGTGGTTATCCACGGGCTCTTAGGTACTTGCTCACTATGTTTTCAAAAGTTTGCTTTTCTTTGTGTTTGTGGGTTTTGAAAAGAGTTTTGTTTGAAACTTCGATTTAACTCTTGCTTCTGTCCTCAAGAGTGTAATGAAGTGTTTTTGAAAACTTTGTTCGAAAAGTGTAAGTGTGAAAAGTTTTGTTTTGTTTTTAAAATGAGCAAGTACTTAAGAACCTCTACCTACTCAAAAAAGAATTAAACTGTACAAATGTCCTTTAGACAGTGTTATCCCACTATTGAGGAGTAGGTAGCACCATCGTTGGAGTTTTCAGGTCAATTCGGTTTAAGGGATGTATGGTCACTAAAGCAATGTTAGGACGTCTTAGTGGTAATCCTAATGTCTTAGATCATTTTTATCGAGGCAACCATTTCGAGGCAACTTTGATCTTTGGACAGAAGGACGACCTCTAAAACATCCTATACTTAATGACCACGTTTGAGGCAACCAAGTGAGGTGCACCCTAAGAGTGGCATGTGCAAGTGTGTCAATTTTCAGTCTATGTTATCTTTGTACATGTTATGGTGAGCTACTGTTGATTTTAAGAGTTAATCTTGTCATACAATCCTAGTTAGCATACATCTAAACAGTTAATATATGTACAGGAATTTAAAGTGCGGGAATTGTAAATCCTACGCTATTACAAAGCTTCGGGGAGGGGGATTATTTACATGTCCAAGAATTGGGGGAATAAAAGCAGTAAAGTTTAAAAGTCTCAGCTAAGTTATTACAAACCAGTAGGCATTTCCAATAAAATAAACGCGCGTGAATCTGAAAATAAACTCTAAAAATGAAATCTTTTTGTTATTTTATTTTATTTTGAGAAAATGCTCTAAATCTATTTAATTTTAGTTTTTGAGAAAATGTTAAGATAATTAAGAGATTAATTAACAAAGTTAATTTTAATAGAAAAAACTAGCCTAATGTTTTTTTGTGGTTTTTTTTTATTTTAATGTTAATTAAAAAAAAGATAAAAAGATGTCAATAAAAAACAAAAATAAAATACAAAGGGATCCTTCGATCCAAGGAAAAAAGGAGTTTCGACCCAGGGAGGGAATGGAAGCTTCGATCTAGAGAGGGTCATGGTCCTCTCGATTGGGCCAGGAAGTGGGCATGAACGGCCTTCAATCTAGGGAAGAGGATTGCCTTTTGATCATGGAGGTCATGGCTTTCGATCCCGGAATGAGATGCCTCCTTCGATCCAACATGCTAATGGGTTCGATCCAGAGAAGGTGTCTCCTTCGATCTGGAATGTTATACCTGCAAAAGTATGTTAGCGAAATAAAATGCAGGGCCTGGGTATTGAACCCCAGGCCCTTCGATCCTGCGCTTGCTGGGTCTCTTCAGGCTATGTCTGCAGCAAGTGTTGGCAAACGAAGAACATGACCTGGGCGCCAAACCCAGGCCTTTCGATCCTGTCTAGGATGGCAAATCAAAGGTAACAATAAGTAATAATGTGTTATGCAAATATGAGGTTGGATAGTTTACCCTTTCTTACCAGCAGATTGGACTTTTAATTTGGGCGCTTTTTGGATGTAGGCACCTTCGATCTGGGCACTTCCTGGATGTAGGCACTTTTGATTTGGGATTTCTGGGCGTGGAGATGTTTGCTGAATGGTTGCTTTGGCCTGGATCACCTCTGAAAATGTGGACAACTTTTGGCAGCGTAACTCCAAAGTTTTTGTTCTCCTGTTGTGTGTTTTTTTTCGTGTGTTCTCCTGCAGAGTTTTTTTCGTGTGTTCTCCTGCAGAGTTTTTGTGTGTTGGATATGTATGCTGAATCTTGTATTTATAGGGGTGTGAGGGTGAAGTAATGGCAAGAGACAACCATTAAACAGGCCATTAAAGCCATGAGACAAGAATCAGACACATTAAATAATTTCCTTTTTTGAAACATTCGTGTCTCTTGAATGAACCTGGACATTTTTTCATTTCGAATGCCTTCAGGCCACACTCTTCGATTGGCCTTGAGTTGCCTCCTTCGAATGGACTTCCCATGTATCTTTCGAATGGGCCTTCTGAATGCTTCTTCGAATGGTCTTGAGTTGAACATAAACACTCTGGTCGAATCAGCTCTTTAGGAACAGAAAAGGCAAGAATCTGGCCTTTAACTCAGGAATTAAATCCACAATCAGCATTTAATTATTTCCATGTTTGCAAGGGACACATGCCATTTTCTCATGTTCAGTGTACCTGGACATGTTTTTTGAGTGCCCTCTTACTGGCTTTGTTAACAGGCCAATCGAAAGGCTTTGTTAACAGGCCAATCGAAAGGTGTTGTTCATGCTAATCGAAGGACATGGTTAACATGCTTGTCGAAGCTGCCTTGACACAATGCTAAATCGAAGGATCCCTTGGCATGCCAATCGAAGTGCTCGTCCATAATGCCAATCGAAATGCTCCTTCATAATACCAATCGAAGGCTCTTTCAGAATGCCAATCGAAGTGCTTGTCTATGCCAATCGAAATGCTCCTTCAGAATGCCAATCGAAATTCTCCTTTAGAATGCCAATCGAAGGGTATTTAAAGCACCACTCAAAAAATTTCTTTTTCCTTAGGCAAGGGTTTCTGGTCAACCATGCAGGGGGGAGACTTTGGAAAACATGAGAGGGCAAATTTTGGGGTACAACAGTTGCCCCTGTTCAATTTTCTTAAACCTGAGGATGTGGATTGGCTTGCGTGCCTTTCGTGATCCGAAGGTGGAAGATGATTGAACACTAGAGTGCCCAGAAATTTGCACTCGCATGGTGCAGTATCAGCATTGTGACTTCGGGAATGGGCTTACATATGCCATTTGGAGATTGTTGGTAGGAGGATGGGCTTATAGATGCCATTTGGAGATTGTTGGTAGCTGTCTTGAGAGAAATAGAATTTTAGGAGCTTCAGTTGTTCGTTACTCTACTGGGGAATTAACTCTGGAGGTGAACTGCATATTTGGGCTGAGAAGGAACCTGGGTAGGGTTACTTCATGATGAGTCCATGTAAAACTCCATCTGGAAAGGAGGAACCTGTGTAGGGTTTCCTGATGACGAGTCTGTGTAAAACTTTATCTTTGGAAAGAGAGAACCTGTGTAGGGTTTCCTGACGATGAGTCCGTGTAAAACTGCATCTGAAATTTCCTGAGAAGGAACCTGTGTAGGGTTGCCTGATGATGAGTCCGTGTAAAACTGTATCTTGGAAAGAGAGGGAACCGGTGTAGGGTCACCTGATGATGAGTCTGTGTAAAACTTCATCTTTGGAAAGAGAGAACCTGTGTAGGGTTTCCTGATGACGAGTCCGTGTAAAACTGCATCTTGGAAAGAGAGGGAACCGGTGTAGGGTCGCCTGATGATGAGTCCGTGTAAAAATTCATCTTTGGAAAGAGAGAACCTGTGTAGGGTTTCCTGATGACACGTCCGTGTAAAACTGCATCTTGGAAAGAGAGGGAACCGGTGTAGGATCTCCTGATGATGAGTCCGTGTAAAACTACATCTGGAATTGAGGAGGAACCGGTGTAGGGTTTCTTGATGATGAGTCCGTGTAAAACTACATCTGGAAAGGAGGAACCTGTGTAAGGTTACTTGATGATAAGTTCGTGTAAAACTTCAGAATGAACCGGGGTAAGGTTACTGTGGGATAAGTTTGTGTGAAACTTCTGGAGGAATATATGAGAAAGGACCCGTGTAGGATTTTTCAGGATGACCTCTGTGAAGCTGTATTTAGGAGAAACCTGTGTAAAGCTGAATTTGATCGTGCAGATAATTACTCTGTTTAATCTTGAACTTGCTGGAAGTTGTTGATGATAACCATCTTTCCTGAAAAGGTACATGATTAATCGTATATGATGCATGACATGCATTGTATGATGATGTTCTCCAAATAAATGAGATTATGCTGTATGCAATATGTATGCGCACGTCATGATGTATGAACATGAAATGCTATTGTGGTACGTCCGAGTTTGGGAAAATAAATCCCTGACTGTTGTTGGAGAATAAAGAGTTTCGCTCGCTGGAGATAATGACCGAAGATAATTGGGAGAATAATCCTGCAGGAGAGAATAACTCCGCTGGGGAATGGACTGGCGAGGAAATGACTTTGTGGGGAGTATATACTCTGCTAGAAGATCTGCTGATTTGGAGAAATAAAACTCAGCTGGGGATGAATTACTGTTGCTGGTGACAATGAACCCTGTTGGGGATAGAAAGAACTTCGCTGGGGATGATCTTTCAGTTGCC
The DNA here is from genome assembly GCA_948472305.1 of Vicia faba. NCBI lineage: Eukaryota > Viridiplantae > Streptophyta > Magnoliopsida > Fabales > Fabaceae > Vicia > Vicia faba. The sequence continues at coordinate 37,588,235 of OX451735.1, read as the reverse complement.
ACTTGCTGAGGATAACCCAGTTAGACTCTTGTGAGGATAACCTCTGAATTTGGCTGAGGAGACTTATTTGTGCTTCGCAGGGGACAAGCTTCCAGAGTCTACTGAGGAAGAGGAGTTGTGGTCCTTTGATTTGTAGTAGTCGGAGAGGCAACCCGAGCTGGGGAATCCTGGTGTTGTTGGGGAAATAAACCCTGTCGTCAGTCTGCTAGAGAGGTGACATCCTCGTTGGAGGAAATCCTTGAGGATTCTTGAGATTGATTCAGCTGGGGAAAGGTTTTCAAAGATTAAACCTTTGCTGGGATGTCATCCTATGAGAAGGATTTTGGGGAAATTTGTCATTGCCCCTAGTAGCAAGTGTTTGTGACATTGCCAGAAAATTTTTAATTGTAAGTAACCCTTCACTGAGATTGATGTTCAATGCCCCAAGTGACGGAGATGGAGACTTGCCCCTGGTTACTCTGCACTTCTTCAGAGATTTCTTGAAATCTTGACTGGACTGCCCCAGGTGTGCTTAATAGTGACATGTCAAGTCCCCTTGTTGATAGGAGATTTGTCAATGGAAGTGTCATCCTTTTTGAAGTGATTTTGTTCACTGAGAGGGATTCCGTTCATCGGATATTCGTTGTGTGAATTTCTCCGTTGTCAAACAAATAGCCAAATGCAAACAGTGATATTCAAATAATGCAAAGTTTATGCTTGTCTCGAAGTTTTGAAAAATGCGTTTTTTAGCAGAAAACTTTTTATAAGACAAATTCAACACAAGATTTAGGGCAAAGCCTTACAGGAGTCAGGATACCTTTTGTAACATTATGCTTTCGAACTAACCCATGCTTCAGTTAGGTCTTTTGAAGGGTTGTAACGTGGCTTGGTTCACGGTTTAAGAAACAAAGGATAAAGGCTCAAATCATATTTGTACCCACCCGCTCTTCGTGATGTTCTTCAATCCTAAACTCAGTTAATTGTGCATTTGAACTCCAAATGAATCTGAAACGACGTTTTTGGTGATGGTTCACATAAGTTGAATTTGTTGGAAGGCAGTCATTTTTGCAACATTTTTCATGTTGTTGAGGATTTGTAGCGACCTCGTTCTTTTGATTTGTTATCCCTAACTTTTGCCTGACTGTTCCTTTTTTCGAGATTACAGTCAGCGGGATGCCCCAGCTTTCTTAAGCCTCCTTTATAGGTTTTGGCTCAGTGGGCTTTTCTCTTTTGAGAGATTGATCGCCTATGAGATAAGGAACCACCACTGTCTTTTGATTCCAGAGGAATGCTTTTGATGTCGTCCGTTGTATTATGAACTGAGAGTTTTGCGACTTCAATGTGCATCTTTTGAATTAACTGAGAGACTACCCTTCCCCAGGTTTAAATTAAAGGTCTCAATTTGTGTTTAAAACAGAAAACTCCTACTTCTTTGGCTCGAAGGGGTTGACTAGGGATTATCTTCCTTATAACTCCAGTGTTTAGGATTTGAAAGAAATGCATGTACATCGTCAGCAAGGTCTGTCCAAAAGCATATTGTATGAGATTATGGCATTGTTTCGTCATCCTCCCTCTAAAGGCTTGTAACTTTTAGCAAGAGTTGAATGTCATAAAGTGAGTAAAAAGCATAGTTTAAATGTAATTAAAATGATTGGATCAAATCAAGACAAACATATGCAATGCATTAATGAAACAAAGTTTAGCATTAATAGATAATTGTTTGAATAACAAAGGGATTACAACTTGAAAATTCAAATGAAACAAAGACATTCTCAATGATTTGGCGTAGGAGCAGTGATTATGCTAGAGTCTCCGGAGGACCAAACTCAATCTTCTTGGCATCAATCAAATTCTGAATCTTGTACTTCAATGCCCAATAATCGTTAGTATCATGCCCAGGACTGTCAGAATGATAAGCGCAGGTCGCATTAGGATTGTAGTTAGGAGAAGAAGTCTTGGGGTTTGGGTGAGGTCCTACCAATGTAATTAGATTCATCCTCAACAATTATTGCAACGCTTGAGACAACGGCATGTTGATGTTGGTGAACTGTCTTTTAGGCTCATCTGGCTTTCGTTGATTTCCCTTTTGCTGTTGTCGGTGTGACGCAGAACCAGAGATCAGGACTGCCCCTACGTGTTGGTCATGGCGACCCTTTTGACCATACACAGCATTGGACTCTTTCTTCCCATTGTAGGGCTTTTTCTGAGCATCAGAAGGTGTAGCTTCTTGAACCTTCCCACTTTTGATGCCAGCTTCGACCCTTTCGCCAGTCAGTATTAGCTCGGTGAATCCGGCTGAAGAGCTTCCGATCAAGTGTTTGAAATAGGGACCAGACAAAGTCCCAAGAAACATGTCCACCAACTCCCTATCAGACAGAGGGGGTTGGACTCTTCCAGCAAGATCTCTCCACTTCTGAGCGTAGTCCTTAAAGCCTTCGCCTGTACCCATAGACATACCCTAAAGTTGAGTACGCGTGGAAGCAAGGTCGGCATTATACTGGTATTGCTTGTAAAAATCAGCAACAAGGTCCTCCCAGTTGCGGATGTTAGCTCCTTCCAGTTGACAAAACCATTCAAGTTGAGTCCCTGACAGACTATCTTAAAAGAAATGAACCCAGAGATTTCTATCAGCAGTATAGGGTTGAATCTTCCTCACATATGACCGGAGGTGTAGCTTTGGACAGGAAGCTCCGTCGTACTTGGAAAAGGCAGGTGCCTTGAATTTATGGGGAATCACCACCCCAGAGGATAGACCTAGATCTCGGAAGTCCAGACCGGGCACCTTCTGTATTTCCATGGCGTTCAAACGGTCTTCCAGTTGTTTGTACTTATCCTCAGTAAGAGGATACTGTTCTTCATCATAGTCTGTCTCGTTGTCGGAGACTATAGGGCTAGGAGCCCTCCTTTCTTGTGGACTATCTTTCCCTCCAAATGGGGTGGTCAGATCAACCTCATTCTGCAGCCCGTTTCCAAACCTGCGTCTAATATTGAATAGGATGGTCCTCTTTTTCTTCTCCTTCCTCTCTTTCAAAATCAGGGTCTTCAGGTCCTGCTGACCCTTAGCTAGGCTCATGACCAACTCTTGAAATTGGGCATTCTGGGCCTGGAGGGCCTTGATAGCTTGCTCAGTGGAAGGTTCAGCAGACATGATGATTGCTGAAATAAACAGCGAAGAAGATAAGAGACATGTACTGAGAGACCTGTTATGCAATGATATGTATGATATATGTATGCAATGTTTTCAAGGATCTCGCGGGGTAAACGAGAAACTGTTAGAATCTGAATCTGGTACCTTGATTGAAGGAGCTTCATGTTGCTGAGAGTCCTTCTTCAAGAGTTAAGCTCACCATATCGAGTGGGTCATAGCCCCTGACTCAAGTTATCATGCTTTGATCTCTAGACGGCATTGGCTAGAGGAAAATAAATCCCCTTTGCCCCTTTCTAGACTTTGATTTACCATAACCTGCGTCACAGACCCTTGAGATCCTTGAAATGGTTAAAGAAATGTTAAGGCATGATGTTATGATGTGTATGCTATGCGTTTAAGTGAAAGTGTGAGGTGATGTAAGTAAGCCCTGCAGTAAATCCAGATTATTGGATAAGGACTGTAAACAAAACCTGCAAGGAACCCATGTTGTCAAATAACAAGAATGTGCAAGTAGTTCAAGTTTGAAGGCACATAAGTCACACAAAAAGAGCCCTTAGATTTCAGGCTTGCATGAGGTTTCATAGGTAAGTACCCTCTTGAGTTTAGTTGGCTCAAAACCTGTCCTATAAATAGTAACCGGGTTCTAAGGAGCTCAATATCATTGGATTGTTTTCTATGCTCATCGTTTTGGTTTAGCCACTGAACTAGCGACCAAAATATTCCAAGAAAACAATCCTCAATGAGTGTAGTATCGAGTATCTACCAACTTTGGACTGCACCAAAGTCGGTCATCTCACTACCCCTAAAAAAGGCCAAGATGGTCAAGTAAGGTTCTAAGGTCAATTGATACTTCACGACACCACGCGGCGGCCCCGTACTCTCCTTGACTTAACTCAAGGGTTATCGGTACTCACCAAAGTGCCACATCAACGTAGCTACTGTTTCAACCATGTCGGTATACCCCACACAGTTCCCTCACAGTTTGTTGCTACTTACCTAAAGGGTATCCCCAGATCCGAGTTAGGATCTATAGAACTCCGATACAAACCCACAAATATAAAGCATACAAAGCATACAATTGAAAAAACAAGTGATCTAATCCTAAGGTACACCTCACTTATAATATATCCCCAGCAGAGTCGCCAGTTCTGTGATCGATGGGAATGAGAACTGACTGTTTTGGAATGATGGTTCGCGTTTGTGTTTGTTTTCGCAAAATGTTGCGGTAAGCAAGATTCGCCACCGTCTTTTATTTTATCCAACAAGGAAAGGACAAAAGCACAGAAAAATTCCTTTTCGAGATGTTTCTCGGGTTCGGGAGGTAGATTATAGAAAGGGAAGGTGTTAGCACCCTTTCTATCCGTGGTTATCCACAGGCTCTTAGGTACTTGCTCACTATGTTTTCAAAAGTTTGCTTTTCTTTGTGTTTGTGGGTTTTGAAAAGAGTTTTGTTTGAAACTTCGATTTAACTCTTGCTTATGTCCTCAAGAGTGTAATGAAGTGTTTTTGAAAACTTTGTTCGAAAAGTGTAAGTGTGAAAAGTTTTGTTTTGTTTTTAAAATGAGCAAGTACTTAAGAACCTCTACCTACTCAAAAAAGAATTAAACTGTGCAAATGTCCTTTAGACAGTACTATCCCACTATTGAGGAGTAGGTAGCACCGTCGTTGGAGTTTTCGGGTCAATTCGATTTAAGGGACGTGTGGTCACTAAAGCAACGTTAGGACGTCTTAGTGGTAATCCTAATGTCTTAGATCATTTTTATCGAGGCAACCATTTCGAGGCAACTTTGATCTTTGGACAGAAGGACGACCTCTAAAACATCCTATACTTAATGACCACGTTTGAGGCAACCCAGTGAGGTGCACCCTAAGAGTGGCATGTGCAAGTGTGTCAATTTTCAGTTTATGTTATCTTTGTACATGTTATGGTGAGCTACTGTTGATTTTAAGAGTTAATCTTGTCATACAATCCTAGTTAGCATACATCTAAACAGTTAATATATGTACATGAATTTAAAGTGCGGGAATTGTAAATCCTACGCTATTACAAAGCTTCGGGGAGGGGGATTATTTACATGTCCAAGAATTGGGGGAATAAAAGCAGTAAATAGTAAAAGTCTCAGCTAAGTTATTACAAACCAGTAGGCATTTACAATAAAATAAACGCGCGCGAATCTGAAAATAAACTCTAAAAATGAAATCTTTTTATTGTTTTATTTTATTTTGAGAAAATGCTCTAAATCTATTTAATTTTAGTTTTTGAGAAAATGTTAAGATAATTAAGAGATTAATTAACAAAGTTAATTTTAATAGAAAAAACTAGCCTAATGTTTTTTTGTGGTTTTTTTTATTTTAATGTTAATTAAAAAAAAGATAAAAAGATGTCAATAAAAAACAAAAATAAAATACAAAGGCATCCTTCGATCCAAGGAAAAAAGGAGTTTCGACCCAGGGAGGGAATGGCAGCTTCGATCCAGAGAGGGTCATGGTCCTTTCGATTGGGCCAGGAAGTGGGCATGAACAACCTTCGATCCAGGGAAGAGAATTGTCTTTTGATCATGGAGGTCATGGCTTTCGATCCAGGAATGAGATGCCTCCTTCGATCCAGCATGCTAATGGGTTCGATCCAGAGAAGGTGTCTCCTTCGATCTTGAATGTTATACCTGCAAAAGTATGTTAGCAAAATAAAATGCAGGGCCTGGGTATTGAACCCCAGGCCCTTCGATCCTGCGCTTGCTGGGTCTCTTCAGGCTATGTCTGCAGCAAGTGTTAGCAAACGAAGAACATGACCTGGGCGCCAAACCCAAGCCTTTCGATCCTGTCTAGGATGGAAAATCAAAGGTAACAACAAGTAATAATGTGTTATGCAAATATGAGGTTGGATAGTTTACCCTTTCTTACCAGCAGATTGGACTTTTAATTTGGGCGCTTTCTGGATGTAGGCACCTTCGATCTGGGCACTTCCTGGATGTAGGCACTTTTGATTTGGGATTTCTGGGTGTGGAGATGTTTGCTGAATGGTTTCTTTGGCCTGGATCACCTCTGAAAATATGGAAAACTTTTGGCAGCGTAACTCCAATGTTTTTTTCTCCTGTTGTGTGTTTTTTTTCGTGTGTTCTCCTGCAGAGTTTTTTTCGTGTGTTCTCCTGCAGAGTTTTTGTGTGTTGGATATGTATGCTGAATCTTGTATTTATAGGGGTTTGAGGGTGCAGTAATGGCAAGAGACAACCATTAAACAGGCCATTAAAGCCATGAGACAAGAATCAGACACATTAAATAATTTCCTTTTTTGAAACATTCGTGTCTCTTGAATGAACCTGGACATTTTTGCATTTCGAATGCCTTCAGGCCACGCTCATCGATTGGCCTTGAGTTGCCTCCTTCGAATGGACTTCCCATGTATCTTTCGAATGGGCCTTCTGAATGCTTCTTCGAATGGTCTTGAGTTGAACAGAAACACTCTGGTCGAAGCAGCTCTTTAGGAACAGAAAAGGCAAGAATCTGGCCTTTAACTCAAGAATTAAATCCACAATCAGCATTTAATTATTTCCATGTTTGCAAGGGACACATGCCATTTTCTCATGTTCAGTGTACCTGGACATGTTTTTTGAGTGCCCTCTTAATGGCTTTGTTAATAGGCCAATCGAAAGGCTTTGTTAATAGGCCAATCGAAAGGTGTTGTTCATGCTAATCGAAGGACATGGTTAACATGCCTGTCGAAGCTTCCTTGACACAATGCTAAATCGAAGGATCCCTTGGCATGCCAATCGAAGTGCTCGTCCATAATGCCAATTGAAATGCTCCTTCAGAATACCAATCGAAGGCTCTTTCAGAATTCCAATCGAAGTGCTTGTCTATGCCAATCGAAATGCTCCTTCAGAATGCCAATCGAAGTGCTTGTCCATGCCAATCGAAATGCTCCTTCAGAATGCCAATCGAAGGGTATTTAAAGCACCACTCAAAAAATTTCTTTTTCCTTAGGCAAGGGTTTCTGGTCAACCATGCAGGGGGAATACTTTGGAAAACATGAGAGGGCAAATTTTGGGGTACAACAGTAGGATATCATTGTCTAAAGGAAAAGAGGAAAAGAACACCCTTTCGAGTAAAGTAGATAGCTTTTAGATGCTTGCTCAAAAAATTTTACACTTACACAAAACTTCTTTCAAAAACATTTTCAAACACTTTGTATACATTCTCTACTATTCCGAGAAATATTACAAAGTTCGTCGCACTAAGGTGCTTTCAAAATACTTTTCAAAAACACACAAAGTACAAGGTATTTCAAAATGAGCTAAGCATCTAAGAGCCCGTAGATAACTACGAATGGAAAGGGTGCTAACACATTTACTTTCCATAATCTACCCCTTTACTCAAAAATAATCTCGAAAGGTCTTTTCTGTTCTTTTCACCCTTTCCTTTGTTGGATAAAAGAAAAGTCGGTGGCGACTCTTGCTTATCGTAACATTTGTGAATACAAGCGCAAAACCAGTATAACAGTCGGTTCTGCCACCGTATCACAGAACTGGAGACTCTGTTGGGGATCACTAAAAAAGTGGGGTTACCTTAGAGTTAGATCATTTTAAATTTGCTTTACATTGTATGATTTGTATGCTTTACTTTTGAGGGCTTGTTTGGGTTTTTACTAAAAGATCCTACACCCGGATCGGGGAATATTATTAGGTAAGTAGCAATAAATCATGGCGATTGTGTGGGGTATACCGACATGGTTGAAACGATGGCTACGTTAGTGTGACACATTTATTGGTATCGGTGGCCCTTGAGTTTAATCAAGGAGAATGTGGGGCCGTTGTGTGGTGTCTGTAGCACTAACTGACCTTAGAACCTTTAATTGAACAACTTGGCCATTAGGAAGTAGTGAGATAGCCGGCTTTGGTGCAGTCCAAAGTTGGTTGATACTCGATACTACGCTCATTGAGATTGGACTTTCGGGATATTTTGATCGCCAATAAAGAGGCTTGCGCTGAAACAATAACCGATGAAGAAAGATTAGTGATATTGAGATTCCCTAGAACCCGATTATTTTCTAGGACAAGTTGAACCAACTAAACTTCAAGAGGGTACTTACCTACAAATCCCATGCAAGCCTGAACCTAAGGCTACTTGTGTGACTTGTTTGCTTTCATTATCTAACAACTTGAACTCCTTGCAGGGCTGGTTTGTTTTCATTACCTAATGATGTGAGTTCCATACAGGACCTATTTGTATCCATTATACAATAACCTGGATTTCTTGCAAGATTTACTTGTTTACGTCACCCTACACTTTTGCTTGGTGTATAGAATACACATCATAACATCATGTCATAGCATTTCCTTAACCATTTCAAGGATCTCTAGGGCCTGTGATGCAGGTTATGATGAACCAGACGTCTACCAAGGGGCAAGGGGATTTATTTTCCTCTAGCCAATACCGTCTAAAAAACAAATTACAACAACTTGAGTCAGAGGCTATGACCCACTCGACATGGTGAGCTTGATTCTTATAGAAGGACATTCAACGATACAAAGTTCTTCGATCAAAGTTACAATCAAAATTCAAACATTTTCTTGTGTTTACCCCGCGAGATTCATGAAAACATCGCATAAACATGGCATACATATCATTACAGGTATTTCAAGGACACGTTCCTTATCTTTTTGCTATTTATTTTAACAAAAAGAAATGGCTCTCGAACAAAATATTAAAGACCTTCAAACCCAGAATGCTCAATTCCAACAGATGTTCCTGGCTCTGGCTAAGGGACAACAGGACCTGAAGGCTCTCATTCTTAAAGATAAGAAGAAAAAGGCCAAGAAACCAGTGGGTGTCCTGAATATGGGAAGGTAACTCAGAGGACTGGCCAAGCGAGCTCTAGAATTTAGCACTCCGTCAAATGAGGGAGACAACTAGGAAGAGAAGCCAAAATAAGAAAACCACAACCCAGAGACCGATAAAGAAGAGCCTGATTATGCGAAAGAATAATATCCTCCTGTTGATGACAAATACAAGAAGCTGGAGGATCGTCTCAACACCATGGTTTAGCGATAAAAAATGTAGCGGGGTAAATCGGAGATCAAATTATTGATTAATTCGTCTCACAAAAGCAAGAGTCGCCACCGCGCTTTATTATTTCCAAGGGAAAAGGGGAAAGAGCGAAATAAAACCCTAAATATGCGATGTAAATAATACTTTTTAAAAGTAACAAAAATACAAGGCGTTTTTGAAAAGAAATCTATGGTTCGGGGGTTGGTTATACAATGGGAAGGTATTAGCACCCAACGTATCTATAGTACTCTATAGGAACCTTTTGAAATATCTGTTTATTAAAATGTTCGTTTGATTAAAAGGAAATTGTTTTGGCCGAAAAGGGGTACGGACGGGTTTTTGAAGGTACGACGACCTAATGTCGAAGTTTTGGCTTGAACGGTATAAGTTTTGAAAAGATTGAAGATTTGGGGAAAAATTGTCCTAAGTTTTAATGTGATGAAAATATTCGCGTGATCGGACTTGAGGACATGAAGTCAACAAATTTAATCGTTTTTCCCTTGGATTTAGGCGTAAACAGAATAAACAAGTAAAGACGAAATAGTTGACAGAAAATCAGATAGATAATGATATACAACAATTAAATAAAAGACTAAATGGTGTGAACATGCATTTTTTATATTTTTATCTAATATTAATAACGCAAGAGAATTAATTAAATAAAATGTTTTTTAAGTTTTTTTTTATTATATATATATATTTTAATATGGATAAAGCAAGAGAATTAACTAAAAAATAAAAATGTTTTTTTAGTTCTTAAAATTTCTATTTTTTTTATATTTTTGTATTAGTATTAATATAACGTATTACTTAGTAACTAAATCTAAACTAAAGTAAAACTTAAAAGTTATTGATTAAACCTAATGAAAATAATATTCAAATTTTCTAAATCAATTCTAACATGAAATTAATAAAGATTGGTCTAATATTAAACTTGTTTTAATTAAATTACATCTATTTGATTAAATTACTAATTACTAAATTAATAAAATTCTAAAAAAAGAAAAAAAATAAAAGAAATCAATAGAAAGAAGTATTGAAGAAATAAAAGGGTGGATAATAGAGTTATGGGCCAAAAGGGTTTTTTAAAGGGTCCAAATCAAAAACAGAAATATGGGGGTGTTGAATGGGATTCGCTTGGGCTTAGGCAGGGCATGAGTTAAGTCCAACACATTCCAAAATTTTGTTTCAGGGTTAAACATGTTTTGATTTAGTTGAATTAGGGATTAGGGTTTGGTTATGCAGCGCCGTTTGCTTGCTCGTTCTTCGTCTTCGTCTTCTTTGTGTTACTCGCTTCTGACTTGCCTTTGTCCATGGCCACCGGTACCTTGATCTCCCTCTTCCCTCCAATAAGATGCTTGGGCAACATATTCACGGTAAATTTCGTGTTCTATTCGTTAGGTTTTCATTACAAACGCGTGTTCATGATTTTCATCTATTTGATTCTGATTCTCTATTATTGTGTTGATTTGAGGCATTCTAAAAAAGAAAAGAGAAGAGCTACCTTTGGAGACGGAGGAGGGGTTGAGGTGTGTAGGAGGCCGTGCGGAAGGAAAGGCGTGATGCTTGCTTCAGCTGCCTGGTACTCTGTATTTGTATCTTTCCTCTTCTTCTTCGTTGTGATTCTGTTGCCTGAATTTGATTGCCTATGAATAATTTTTCTTCTTCTTCACTGTGATTCTGTTGCCTGAATTTGATTGCCTATGATGATGTGCTGAGGCTTTGATGCTTTGTACGCTTTTTTCTTCTTCTTCTGACTTTACCTTGCTACTGTTCGCTTGAACTTGGTTGCCTGGATGCCTATGATGACATGCTTCTGAGGCCTTTGTGTTTGGATGTTGATTTATGGTTTATGCTATGGTATTCTGGTTCTTGTTAGACAGTTTTGGTGGTTTAAGGTTTGATGATGGTACAGGTTCTACTGGTTTATGCCATAAGGTTTTACTGGTTTATGCCATGGTTACTCTGGCTTATGCAGGTTGAGGTTATATGGTTTTGGTTTGACAGTAAGTGGAAGGTTTTAGTTGGACAGTTTAGAGGGTTTTTTATGGTTTAGGCCATAAGGTTGATTGGAGATAGCAGGTTCTGTTTGTATGTTTTTGAGACCTTGAGACTTTGAAACTTTGTTTGTATTTTGTTTGACAATTTTCTTTTTTTGGTTTTGAAGGCTTGAAGATAGGTTTTTACTCTCTCCATTTTGAAGGGGTTTTGATGTTGTGTTATATCAGTTGGTCTCTCTTGGCCTCCAGGTTTTTTACGTTACAGGTTTCTGGTATATTTTTAATATTTTCTTGGCCTCTGCACATATGCTGCTACATCAGTTTGTTTGTATTCCTTTTTTATGCTTTCTTTTTCCTTATGAGATGTTGCTGCAGTTAGTTTGTAACTCTTTCTGCCTAAGCCAAACCTGTAAAACCATACTTCTATCTCTCTTCTCTCTCTTAGTACAAATTGATACATTAAAATGATGTATGATGTACTTGTTCTGAAATTGCATAGGCTGGAAAATGATGAGAATGGAATATACATTGCTTGCAAATGGTTTTGAAACTGCATATTTATTTTGTCTACTGCATGGGAGCCTAAGTTTTTGGCCTCTTCCCACATGTTTACGTTGGACTTTGGCTTGTGTATGTAACTTGATTATGCATATGCTGTTTGAAATATGCAGTGGACTTTTGAAAATGCAATTGATTTTTAATTATGCAGTTTTGAAAACAAAATGAATTTGTGCATCTTTTTAAATTGTGCATTCATTTTTGAAAATAAAAATTCATCCCTTTTTGTGAACCGGGAGAAATCCCGTGATTTGCAAAAAGGGTAAAAACTGATTCCAACCGTTTGCTTTTAATGATGAACGCTTAAAATTAATTTTTTTTGCTTTTAATTATTTATTTATTTCTGACTTTTTCTTTTAATTTTTGCAGGTAAAATCAAATGATCAATCAAAGAAGTATTGGATGAAAAATGAAGATTTAGAATTTAGGAAAAATTAGAATAGTTTTTATTTTACTTTAAGCATTTTATATAATTGTTATTGTAAATATTTTGTAAATAATACAATATTTAAATAACAATTGTAATAATTAGAATAAAGTAAATAAAATTCCAATATTTTACCAATTAATTCTTTCTTCTTTCCAATTATTTATTTATCGTTTATAATTCTTTAAATTATATAGTAACTGAAAATCAATTTCAATTACTTAAATTCAGAATAATAAACAAATAAATAAACATCATTGATCAATTAATAACTTCAATTATTTACTTCATTATTTTTAATTCTTCTAAATTATAATAACTGAAAATAAAATTTCAACTATTTAAACTTAGAACAACAAATAATTAAATAAACATTGCTTGATCAATTAATAAACCTCTTTTCAAATATTTATTTTATTATTTATAAATCTTTAAATTATATAATAATTGAAAATAAATTCCAATTATTTAAATTTAAGATAATAAATAATTAATAAACATTGTTTTAGCATTGATCGATTAATAAATTTAGCGTTCAAAAAATAAACAGCTCTCGACTCGAAAAAATTATGAATTTTAAACCGCTTTGAAAAATTGATAAAAATAGGTCAAAACCCTTGCAACGCAATGATGCAGATGGGAGATGGTATCTTAGGTCAAAATTTGGGGTACAACAGCTGCCCCTATTTAAGTTTCTTCTATCCGGAGATATGAAGATTAAAATCTTCGTCTCGACGAGATTGAAGGTACTTAAATACATAATACGCAAATTTTACTCTAAGATACCGCCATTATGTTTGATATGACTGCAGTGATTGAATTACAGAGAAAGGTATTGTATGAGACAGAAACAATGTTTGAGAAATCAAACACCAACAAAACACAGAGACATGGGTTATACACTACTGGGGAAGCGAGCTATCGACTTCAAACGACAGACTCTTGACAGCGAATAAAATTGAGGGAATACAACCTCTGACCCTAACAAAGAAGGCATCTTGCATAGGCCACAAAACAGATTATTGACCCAAAAACGGTGAGTTCACGACTCAAGGTCAGCGATAGACAAAAAGTATCAAACTTGCTGATGATAGATTACCGACTTTTGAAGGTAATGATTCACAACAAACTTCTCTGCGAGATTTCCGGAGATATACTCATTGATGCTGAGATATAATAAGATTGTAGATACACAAGTCGCTCAAATAAAGAAGCTGCCACTTGCTGTCTTCCCAAAAATATTATGACATACGAGCTGCTTAAATAAAGAGGCCGCCACTTGCTGTCGTCCAGGGATGTCAATAACACACAAGCTGCTTAAATAAAGAAGCCGCCACTTGCTGTTTTCCAAAGAAAATACCAATAACATACAAGCTGCTCAAATAAAGAAGCTGCCACTTGCTGTCTTCCAGAAAAATACCAATAACATACAAGCTGCTCAAATAAAGAAGTTGCCACTTGCTGTCTTCCAGAAAAATAATAACGTACAAGTTGCTCAAATAAAGAGACTGCCGCTTGCCGTTTTCCAAAAATAATAACGCACAAGTTGCTCGTGAAGAGCTGCCGCTTGTCGTCTTCCAATAAAATAATAACGCACAAGTTGCTCGTGAAGAGCTGCCGCTTGTCATTTTCCAACGAATAATAACGCACAAGTTGCTCGTGAAGAGCTGCCGCTTGTCGTCTTCCAATAAAATAATAATGCACAAGTTGCTCGTGAAGAGCTTCCGCTTGTCGTTTTCCAACGAATAATAACGCACAAGTTGCTCGTGAAGAGCTGCCGCTTGTCGTCTTCCAATAAAATAATAACGCACAAGTTGCTCGTGAAGAACTGCCGCTTGTCGTTTTCCAACGATGTCTATAACGTACAAGTTGCTCATAAAGAGACTGCCGCTTGTCGTTTTCCAAAAATAATAACGCACAAGTTGCTCGTGAAGAGCTGCCGCTTGTCGTTTTCCGAAGAATAACTCAGAAGGAAATTGCGATAACATTGGCAGAGAAAAAAATCTTCGTCAAAGAGAAACATGAATCAATCCTTCCCGAGGAGATCATATATAAATGTGCAAAATAAAATGCACCATTCGTCTAGGTCGCGACTTCACTGGGGAGAATCAAGAGATAGCCTATGCAAGAGACAACAACTCCCTCCAGGAATAAACCAGAGAAAAAACAGTCAAACAAGACTCCACCCAATGAGAAAGTAACTCGATTGGGGAATTCCTCCTATCCAGAAATGGACAAGGTAAGCTAAATCAAAAAATCATCCACGAGGATTAGCTCAGTTGGGGAATTTAGCAAGGAAACACATTTTCTGCTTAAGCTAACCTTCTACTTGGAAAGAAATAGGTACGTTGTCTGAATAAACAAAGTACAACCCAAAATCAACGGCAAATGTGAATATGCATGCGTGATATAAGTGTAAATGAATAAATGAATGTTATGCTGACAAAACGAACAGATGATAGGATGTCACGACATAATAGATACTCGGCCAATCTTAAAAAAGGCGGAGAATAACTGGAACTGGAACCACAAAGCAACGTCGGAGCGTAACACGCCACAAGGCTCAAGTCTTATGAGGATAAAAGCATTCAAATCCAAACTTCTAATACCAATAGACCACTGGCATGAGACAAATCGTACCACACTTCAGGAATCGCCCAAACAAGGTAACCAAAACAATGCTTAACTGGAACAACTGGGGAGTCACCAAACTTAGTACCACCAGAAACACAAGTTTAACACAACCAACACCTCATGACGATTTTGAAACGAAACATGTTCATCATGCAAGGATAAAATACTGTACTGTTTGCATTTCATGGTTTGACCATCCTTGGAACAACTGTTAATATTCCTTTCATTATTCACGACACATTTTTTTAAAATAAGAATACTTTAAATAAATTTGTTTCAAATATTGCCGTAAAAATTAAAATTTTGCCCACAAAAGGTAAATGCTCAAATTTCATTAATAAGATGGTAGTTCGCTAACAACGCGACTCCAACGGTTTACAAAAGTTTGGGAAATAGTACATGAAAGAAAAGGGTTACACAAAAGCAATGCTCATTATTCTCCCTAACAACTTCGAATTCCGAAATGTGTTCAAATGCCAAGGCTGGTCTGACCAAAAGCTCGCCTAAGCCGCCCCTTCGGGTTTTCAACTTAGCAAACTGTCAACTCAAACCTAAGCGAAATACTTCTTGACTGCATCGGTGTTCATGGGACGCAGGAGCTCTTCACCGTCCATATTGGTGAGAATCAAAGCACCTCTAGAGAAAACTTTCTTAACGACATACGGTCCTTCATAATTCGGAGCCCACTTGCCCCTAGAATCAGGTTGGAAAGATAATATCTTCTTGAGCACAAGGTCACCTTCTCTGAACTCGCGAGGTCGAACCTTCTTATCAAAAGCCTTCTTCATTCTCTGCTGATACAATTGACCATGACACAACACTGTCAATCTCTTTTCTTCAATTAAATTCAACTGATCATATCTACTTTGACACCATTCAGCCTCAGAAAGTTTAGCTTCCATCAACACTCTCATAGACGGAATCTCAACCTCCACGGGGAGTACTGCTTCCATACCATAAACTAGGGAAAATGGGGTTGCGCCTGTTGAAGTTCGAACTGAAGTGCGGTATCCATGCAGAGCAAACGGAAGCATTTCATGCCAATCTTTATAAGTTACCACCATCTTCTGGAAAATCTTTTTGATGTTCTTGTTAGCAGCTTCAACAGCTCCATTCATCTTCGGTCTGTAAGGAGAAGAATTATGATGTTCGATCTTGAACTCTTCATAAAGTTCTCTCATCATCTTGTTATTTAAATTTGAACCATTATCAGTGATGATCTTGCTCGGGATACCGTATCGACAAATGATCTGATTCTTGATAAATCTGACTACCACCTGTCTGGTTACATTAGCATAAGATGCTGCTTCCACCCATTTAGTAAAATAATCGATCGCTACCAAAATGAAACGATGACCATTTGAAGCTTTGGGTTCAATCATTCCAATCATATCAATGCCCCACATAGAGAAAGGCCAAGGTGAAGAGATGATGTTGAGGAGGGTCGGTGGCACATGTATCTTGTCCGCATAAATCTGGCATTTATGACATTTCTTCACATATTTGCAGCAATCAGATTCCATTGTCATCCAATAGTAACCAGCTCTCAACATCTTTTTAGCCATCACATGTCCGTTGGCATGAGTGCCAAAGGATCCTTCATGTACTTCTTACATCGGCATGTTTGCTTCATGTCTGTCTACACATCTGAGCAAGACCATGTCGTAATTCCTCTTATACAATACCTCTTCATTGAGGAAGAAACTGCTTGCTAATCTTCTCAATGTCTTCCTATCTTTATTGGATGCCCCAGGCGGGTACTCTTGAGTTTGAAGAACACGTTTAATGTCATAGAACCACGGTTTGTCGTCGGTGACCTCTTCTACTGAGAACACATGAGCAGGTCTATCAAGGCGCATAACCCGGATTGTAGGCACATCGTTCCAACCATTCACTTGAAACATTAAAGACAAAGTAGCTAAAGCATCAGCCATTTGGTTCTCATCTCTAGGGATATGATGTAATTCCACTTTGTTGAAGAAAGTTAACAATCTTCTAGCATAATCTCTGTAAGGGATCAAACCAGGATGACGAGTCTCCCATTCTCCTTTGATTTGATTAATTACCAATGCCAAATCTCCGTAAATATCAAGAATCTTAATCCTTAGATCCACTGCTTCTTCGAGACCCATAATACATGCCTCATATTCAGCCATATTGTTCGTGCAGTCAAACTTCAATCTTGTCGTGAACGGGATATGAGTGCCTCGGGGAGTGACGATGATTGCCCCAATTCCATTTCCATAAGAGTTCACAGCTCCGTCAAATATCAAACCCCAATGCGATTCGGGATCAGGCCCTTCCTCAGGTAACGGCTCTTCACAATCTTTAGCTTTCAGGTACATAACATCTTCATCTGGGAAATCAAACTTGATAGATTGATAATCGTCAATTGGTTTGTGAGCCAAATGGTCGGCTAAAATACTCCCTTTGATTGCTTTCTGAGTGTGATACTCAATGTCATATTCAGATAACAACATCTGCCAACGGGCTATTCTTCCAGATAAGGCGGGCTTCTCAAAGATATACTTGATCGGATCCATTTTGGAGATCAACCAAGTGGTGTGGTTAATCATATACTGGCGCAGACGATGAGCAGCCCAAGCTAAAGCACAACAGGTTTTCTCAAGCAATGAGTATCGAGACTCACAGTCTGTGAATTTCTTACTCAGGTAGTATACAGCATGTTCCTTTCTTCCAGTCTCATCTTGTTGACCAAGCACACATCCCATGGAATCTTCCAATATGGTCAGGTACATAATCAAAGGTCTTCCTTCCACCGGAGGAATCAAAATGGGAGGTTCAAGCAAATATTCTTTGATGCTATCAAAAGCTCTCTGACAATCTTCTATCCACACATATCCTTGGTTCTTTCGGAGAAGCTTGAAAATCGGCCCACAGGTAGCAGTCATGTGAGATATAAATCTAGAAATATAATTCAATCTCCCAAGGAATCCTCTTACTTGTTTTTCCGTCTTGGGTGCGGGCATTTCTCGAATAGCTTTGACTTTATCAGGATCTACCTCAATACCTTTCTGACTGACAATGAAACCCAGAAGTCTTCCAGAACGAACACCAAAAGTACACTTGTTGGGATTCAGACAGAGTTTATACTTTCTCAAACGCTGGAATAACTTCAATAAATGTTCCAAATGATCTTCTTCAGTTTGCGATTTGGCAATCATGTCATCTACATACACTTCTATCTCTTTATGCATCATGTCATGGAACAAAGCAGTCATGGCCCTTTGGTATGTTACACCAGCATTCCTCAAACCAAACGGCATAACCCGATAACAAAATGTTCCCCACGGTGTGATGAAAGCTGTCTTCTCCATATCTTCTGGTGCCATCTTGATTTGATTGTAACCAGAGAAACCGTCCATGAAAGAAAAGACTTTGAACTTTGCGGTACTGTCGACCAATACGTCAATGTGCGGTAATGGGAAGTCATCCTTTGGGCTAGCTCTATTCAGATCTCTGTAGTCTACGCACATTCGAACTTTGCTATCTTTCTTAGCAACAGGCACTATATTGGCTAACCATTGAGGATAGACCGATGTAACAAGGAAACCTGCATTAATCTGCTTTTGAACTTCTTCTTTGATCTTGTCAGCCATGTCGGGACGAGTCCTTCTCAACTTCTGCTTAATCGGCGGACATTCAGGTCTTAACGGTAAACGATGCTCCACAATATCGTTGTCCAAACCTGGCATATCTTGGTAGGACCAAGCAAACACATCAACATACTCTTTGAGAAGCTCCAACATTTTCTCTTTGACCTCTGGGATAAGCAATGCTCCGACCTTAACTTCCTTTTTATCCTCTTCATCACCCAAATTGACCAACTCTACAGGTTCTTCAAACGGCTGAATAATCTTTTCATCATGCTCAAGCAAACGGGAAATTTCAACAGGAATCTCTTCACTGTCCTCTTCTTCGGCTCTGAATACAGGGAATTCAAAGTTGGGAGAGGGCATAGGATCATTGTTTTCAATGGTTAAGTCATGGATTAATCTGCACATATGATTATGCTTTATTTTAGAAATCGATTAATATGAATGTTGTACAAATGAAACAAAATATTATTATGTTTTCCTATTACTACCAATTAATTTTCATTACTATTTCCCAGAAAAAGTGAAAAATAAAACAGTAGTGGACAAAATAACAATTTTATTTATTGAAGGGAAATACTTGAAACAAAGGGCCCAGACATTTCTCTTTTGCCTTGGGCAGAGCAAAAGGATTTATTTTTCATAGCCCGACACAAAATACTTTTCGCCTTGGGCAGAGCTGTAAGTGCCCTGGCTGGAGAGTTGGCTTCATTTGTAAAACAAATAAGAAAGCAAGTTTACCCATATTCCCTCTGTTGTTTTAATATGTTGGGTTGAAGAAGTTCAACATCTGGACCAACATGTTATGTAAGATGTCACAACATCAGCATATGACATCGCGCCTGAAATTAAGTACTAATTAAGTAACTATGTTATATGTTGAATGTTTGTAACAGCTGTGACTTGTAACCTAACTATTTTAAGTGATCTAAATTATGAAAGAGGTTATTTATTGTGTTGAAGAAGTTCAACATCTAGGTCAACATGTTAGATGTAATGTCATGACACCTGACTTGACATCACGTCAACAGAATTGGTAATTCAGTTACAGTTCTGGTACTTAAATACTCTGAGAATATATGTGGCGCTTCTTATGGAGAATCTGAAGATCAATCAAGAATCAATCAGAATATTTGAAGAAAATATTGTTTCTAAATATGGAGATATTTTAGGAACTAGAAGATTGAAGACCTTGATTATAGCAGAAGTTTGCTGCTGAGTTGTAACAGCAAGGAGAAAAGCTTGCTGAGATTTTGAAGGCCCAAATCCAGTTGGGTAATAGGTTATAAATAGCAGATTGTAACCTAGGGTTTGTAAGCCTCACATAATGTAACATTGGGGGTGTCTTGTTAGGTAAACCTGTCGGTCTGTGGCAAGGTTACCATGTGTGTAACTCGATACCTGTAGGTAAGGGTTTGAGTGTTCTTGGACGAAGCTATGAAGCAAGTATAAGTATTTCTGCATTACTTCATATTCATTGTAATGTAGGAAACCAAGTGGGAGGGCTCTACTTCTTGAGTAGGAGTAAGACTTCTGTTGCTGCGGCAATAGGAATGGAAACGGGTAGGTTTCTATCTAGGAGTTCCTAGGTATAGGTTGCACTGGGTAAATGATTAAGTGAAGGATGGGAACTTGTGAAGTTTAGTCTTGAATTAGTATTGCTGATAGTGGATCTTCTTCCTGGCTTGGTATGCCCCCAGAGTAGGTGTGTTTCACCGAACTGGGTCAACAACTGATTTGTGTTTTTACCTTCAACACTTTATAATTCTGTCTGTTATATATCAAGGTAAAACTGTAATGTTGTAACAGATGATGTCTCAGAACATGTTAAGACATCATGCTGATATCTGTGCAGGAGAAACAGAACTGTGAAGGTTGTTTTCTCTCTGCTGATCATGTGCAACAGATGAACAGAACTAGGTACATCGTTGTTCTATCCTCTGCACCTTCAAAGTATATCTGGCACAGCTTGGTTAAACTGTGCTTCTGTTACTATTCAGTACTGAATCACGAAAAAAATTGGATGTCTGCCTTGAAGTGTATTTATTATGTCATATCAGATGTCTAGACATTGAGTATAACATCTGAAGACTGGCATACACCAGAATTTCAATTGGTATCAGAGCAGGCATCCTGTTCTGTTTCTGGATGAGATCCATGGGTGATACTTTCTGGTATCTGCAAGGTCAATCTTAGTACTGGAGATTGTAACCTGGAAAGGTTTATTATTTCCCTGAATGGTCCCTTAAAGTGGGAGGATGGACTATTCATGACAGGAACTGTGTGATTGGCATTTGGCCTGGTTGTGTGGTAGCTGCTCTAGGTTTGATTTATTTTCAAACCTAGGATTTGTGTATGCCTAAAGTGTGTGTGAAAAGATTGAGTTGTATTATGTTCTTCCGCTGTGTAATACTTGGCAAAAGTCAAGCTCTGATGTGTTTCCCCTCTTGTGGATTGAAGGCTACTGTATTCAAGAATTCAACATAAGGTATTGAAGATGTCACCGATACTTGAGTCCTCTCAAGTCCACTCATGAAGACGTTCTTCGTTCAGAATGCATGCAGCTGCTAGTTGAAGAGCATATGTTTTGGGTGTCAAACAAAGGGATACTTTTGTTTGGGACCTACTCCTGACCTGGAAGAGGAGACATCTGTGTGTGCAAAGTTGACAATGGTAGAGTCAACTATGTCTGTGTTCTCCCGAAGGTTACTTTTAGGAGTCAGAACTCTAGAAGTGAAGCTGGTTGAGATGTGACATTGATCAGGGCTGAGCAGTTGTTCCCTGGAGTACTATGGTGTGAAGAAAGACAAGCTCATTGGTTAATAAAAGTTAATAATGGTGCAGCATTATTGCTCCTTCATAGAAGTAGATTGGGATCATGAATCTTGTCATTTAAACATCATGATTAAAAGTGGAAGATCTTTCAAGATGTGAGAATTTGAAGACTCAGAATTTGGTTAAGGTAGTATGTTCTGGCAATACATATCTGCTGATGATTGGTGTTGTTGTCTTCTCTGAAGTACTTAAGGTCAGCTGAAGTCTGATTGGTGTGATTGGAGTATGAACAGGTATAACTCTTGGAGTTACTTGAATCTGGTAGGGATGTCATATGTCATGTCGAGACATTTGTGTACAATGCATGGATATTTTGTGTGGAGCTTCCATGATTGGTAGTTTGAGGGGGAGATTTTGGTTAACCTCCTCACATTAGTTCAGCCTGGTGTTTAGTTGGCTGTTGACCTATGTCACATGGGTTCTGGGTGTTGTGTGACATATTTGCAAGGAAGGATTCATCTCTCTCATTCCTAAGGATGAATCTGATCTGGTAGGAGTTTCAAATCTGATAAGGTGAGTAGAGTTTGTTCAGAGAACCTAGATATCTCAACTCCTTGATCTCTCAAAGAAAGTGCTTGCAAGAAGAAGATATTAACACACGAAGAGTATGTCAAAGTATTCAAATGGTGAAAGTATCTTACAGGATAATGGGAAGGATTTATGATCAATTGCTATTCGTGACAAGTACAAGTATTTAAATTGATTATCCTTGGAGTTTAAGATAACTGGTGTTCTTAAAGATGTGGGAACATTCCTTCTTCTAGACCCTGTGAAGAATCACAGGAAGAGTTATGCTTTAGAGCTATCTCTTTGGTGACAGCAAAATCATTTGATCCTTGAAAAGGTTTCCTGGAAACGTGTTCAGACTCGAAGCTACAAGAAGAAGAAGACATCATAATCTTGATGATGGTTACTTGGATCAGTCTGGTTCTGATCTAGGTAAGGAAGTAAATTAGAGAAGGAGCTGAATTCAACAACTAGATGTTATAACATAATGTTGTGACATTTGGTTCAACATCAGATTCTTGGTTGGTGAAGTGGCACATCAACTTAAGATAGGATGATCTATGAAGTTGAAGGTTGGATACTTCAAAAAGATCGTCTCTTTGCAGCTCTTTGGAGTTGTTGGGTGGAGAAGATGTTACATGTTCCTGTCTTAGTGTATCTAAGCCTTTTGTGATAACTTGTAGCTTGAAGTTCAAATTTCAATTGGAAGATCAGAATATCTTTGGGAGAAGTCTGATAAACATGGAGAAGTCAAAAGGTGGCATTTGGTTTTTTTTCATATGAGGATTCATGAAGGAGATAATCAAACAGTGGCATTTGGTCTATCTCAGCAGTGGATTCAGAGAATCAAGATAATCAACATGTGGCAGCTGATTATTATCGAGAAAGTTTGATTCAGAGTATGAATGCGTTCAACCAATATTGTTGAACAGAGGGTGCGCTCTTGAAGACATGAAGATGCGTCTTATGTTTTCCATTCATCAAGGGGTCTTATTTACTTTGAATCAGAAGTTGTCTTGAAGGTCCAACTGAGTATTGAATGTGACCTACTTGTTTCCATGAGGAGAAGTGATTGTCCCTAACAGGGGGAGTATTGGTTTGTACGAAAGGACTTCATCAAACTCGTAGGATATAAAGTGTGGCACCTTATTAACTATTGGGATGATGTGTTCAAGACTGAAAAGGACTATGTCTGACCGAATGTCATCACATTGGTAATGACATTGTTCCTAATTTCCTCTAAAACTATAGACAGGAGGAAAATTGGATGAAGTGTGGATTATTATTAATAAACCCATGTGTGTACAGCTATATGACTCAGAGGGAGTAACCATCCTCTTTGTGAAAATGGAATGGTTTCAAACTGCTAATATGAAAATAGCAGAATGTATGACGACATAGGATTTGAGCGTGTTTTCATCTGCTAAGAAAACAGGGCGGTTGTGTCTCATTATGAAGCAGTTTAGTGAGCTGGAATGTTTAGGTGATAACTTGTCACCTAATAAAGGTATTATATAACTGAGGCAGAGTGTAATATGCCAACGATGTTTCTTGGATAGGGGATCCTAAGACAAGTACATAAAGGGAGTAGTCGGTTCTAAAAGACAAATGTCTGTTTTAAAAAGGGCAAGACATACTTCATCCTGACAATGGTCAAAGGGTCAAACCCAAGGGTAGGTACCTGTATTAAAGCCAGTCCTAGGGTACTGAAACTGTCAGAGTAAAGTACCAAGATCGTTACTATCTATGCCAAAGTTGCATTATTTATGAAGACTCTCTCTATTCTTTCTCTTCATCAGAGGGTTTCAGCAATATGAAGTTTGTTAGCATCTGGGAAAATTGTGCATGGGTATGGATCTGTATGGGCAGTCTTTGTCAAATTCTGGCCAAAAAGGGGGAGAAAGATAGGGACCCAGACTCAGGCGAGACTCAGGTGAACGCAACAGACGGCAATGTCCAGCGAGACTCAGGTGAAAGCAACATGATCACAAGTAAGTGACTTTGTTTGTGTCTTGTGTTCTGAGTTAAGAGGATAGTTGTGACTTGTGATCTGAGTTACATGATCACAAGTAATCAGTATCAAGATTATCAACAATAATCTTGAGAAAAGAAATCCTCTTGGGCCATCGATGGCTTGGAGTGGCTCACAGATGAGGGATATAGGTTTGTTGTTTGCTCAAAGGACATCAGCCTCTACAAAGAAGATGTTGGACAAGATGTTGTAACATCTCAACTGTGTTGTGGCCTGGTCCCAAAATGCAACTTGCACTTATTTGTTTTAGCCAAAATTTGCCAAAGGGGGAGATTGTAAGTGCCCTGGCTGGAGAGTTGGCTTCATTTGTAAAACAAATAAGAAAGCAAGTTTACCCATATTCCCTCTGTTGTTTTAATATGTTGGGTTGAAGAAGTTCAACATCTGGACCAACATGTTATGTAAGATGTCACAACATCAGCATATGACATCGCGCCTGAAATTAAGTACTAATTAAGTAACTATGTTATATGTTGAATGTTTGTAACAGCTGTGACTTGTAACCTAACTATTTTAAGTGATCTAAATTATGAAAGAGGTTATTTGTTGTGTTGAAGAAGTTCAACATCTAGGTCAACATGTTAGATGTAATGTCATGACACCTGACTTGACATCACGTCAACAGAATTGGTAATTCAGTTACAGTTCTGGTACTTAAATACTCTGAGAATATATGTGGCGCTTCTTATGGAGAATCTGAAGATCAATCAAGAATCAATCAGAATATTTGAAGAAAATATTGTTTCTAAATATGGAGATATTTTAGGAACTAGAAGATTGAAGACCTTGATTATAGCAGAAGTTTGCTGCTGAGTTGTAACAGCAAGGAGAAAAGCTTGCTGAGATTTTGAAGGCCCAAATCCAGTTGGGTAATAGGTTATAAATAGCAGATTGTAACCTAGGGTTTGTAAGCCTCACATAATGTAACATTGGGGGTGTCTTGTTAGGTAAACCTGTCGGTCTGTGGCAAGGTTACCATGTGTGTAACTCGATACCTGTAGGTAAGGGTTTGAGTGTTCTTGGACGAAGCTATGAAGCAAGTCTAAGTATTTCTGCATTACTTCATATTGATTGTAATGTAGGAAACCAAGTGGGAGGGCTCTACTTCTTGAGTAGGAGTAAGACTTCTGTTGCTGCGGCAATAGGAATGGAAACTGGTAGGTTTCTATCTAGGAGTTCCTAAGTATAGGTTGCACTGGGTAAATGATTAAGTGAAGGATGGGAACTTGTGAAGTTTAGTCCTGAATTAGTATTGCTGATAGTGGATCTTCTTCCTGGCTTGGTATGCCCCCAGAGTAGGTGTGTTTCACCGAACTGGGTCAACAACTGATTTGTGTTTTTACCTTCAACACTTTATAATTCTGTCTGTTATATATCAAGGTAAAACTGTAATGTTGTAACAGATGATGTCTCAGAACATGTTAAGACATCATGCTGATATCTGTGCAGGAGAAACAGAACTGTGAAGGTTGTTTGCTCTCTGCTGATCATGTGCAACAGATGAACAGAACTAGGTACATCGTTGTTTTATCCTCTGCACCTTCAAAGTATATCTGGCACAGCTTGTTTAAACTGTGCTTCTGTTACTATTCAGTACTGAATCACGAAAAAAATTGGATGTCTACCTTGCAGTGTATTTATTATGTCATATCAGATGTCTAGACATTGAGTATAACATCTGAAGACTGGCATACACCAGAATTTCAAGAGCGAAAGTTTTTTTCAAAAAAACAAAACAAAACATTACTCGGAAATGTGCATCACAACAGGAACATCAACAGCTATCCAGTTTCGGCAAACCACTCCATGCGTCACAAAATCGGGTAAATCCTCTTCAGCATCGTCCCCTATGATGGCATCAATCTCAGGAGGAGTCGGATGGATAAAAACTGCACTTCGGAAAACCTCTTGAATCGGACGAGTAACCACTTCCTGCTTGACTCTTGCAGACACGGGACAAAAACCAAGACCTTCTCCAGACTTGTTCTCGGGTAAAGTCAACACCTGGCCCCAACCTTCAGCTGAACCACTTTCCACCACTCGTCGCGCATCCTCAAAAGAAGAAATAGACGTCCCTTGCTTCTTCACTTCATTCTTGGCAACAGATAGAGCTTGGAACTGGGTTCCAACATCCTCATCAGCATCAATAAAAGAGAAAGAGGACAAATGGCTTACCACCATAGCCTGCTCTCCACCAATCATTACTAGCTTCCCATGCCTCACAAACTTCAGTCTCTGATGGAGCGTGAAGGTGATTGCCCCTGCATCATGGATCCATGGACGACCCAATAGGCAACTGTAGGCAGCACGAATATCCATTACTTGAAACGTGATCTGAAAAGTATGAGGGTCAATCACTATAGGAAGATCCACTTCACCAATGACAGTCTTCCTAGAACCATCAAACGCTTTAACAATTACTACACTAGGTCTCATGGGAGCACCTTGGTATGAGAGCCGAGATAACGTAGTCTTGGGCATTACATTCAACGACGAACCTGTATCCACCAACACACTTGATAAGGTATCATTTCCACAACTTATTGAGATATGCAAAGCCATATTATGGTTCCTTCCATCCTCCGGAAGTTCTTCATCACTGAAACCAAGATTGTTACACGAAGTAATATTTCCCACAATTCCATCAAATTGATCAACCGTCACATCATGATCCACGAACGCCTGGTCCAAGACCTTCATCAAAGCTTCTCTATGGGCACCAGAATCTCTCAGTAAAGCAAGCAAAGAAATCTTGGAAGGAGTTTGCAAAAGTTGGTCCACAATCTTATATTCACTTCTCTTGATAAGCTTCAAGATCTCATCATCCTCAGGGCGAGGGATAGGTTCACTGGATCGGCCTATCTCAACCCTTGGTTCAACATTTCTCATTGGAATTTCTGCAGGTATGGGTCTCCTAACTTGAACTTCTGGTCTCTTCAAAGGTACTGCTGCAAAGACACGTCCACTTCTTGTAACTCTACTCACATCAGCAATGTTTACAAAAGACGGCCTTGTCGGTATAGGGACTTCTACCCCATTCTCAATCATTGTGGCATTATACTTATACGGTACAACTTGGTCTGAGTTGTAAGGCACTGGACCAGGTGGGTAAATGATCAAAGGATCAACAGGTGCAGTCTGACTGTCGTAAGCGATCTCTACTGATTCAGGCAAATTAAATTGTGGTATTATAACATTCACTTCATCTTCCGGATCTCTGTCATATGTAATAGTGATAACTCTCTGGTCTAACAACTTTTGAATATCCTCCTTCACAATAGGGCAATCAACCTCCCTTGAACAAAATTCACAAACATCATAATCATGCTGATGCCTAACAAAGGCAAGTCTTCTCAAACTCTGATGTAACCTGATCAACAACTCTCTTATGTGTTCAAATTGAAAAACTCGAAACTTTCCCGGACAACCTTCCACCATATTCACTGAAGCTGCCCCATGTCGAGGCAAAGGATTATCTCTAACATTCGGGTTAACATCCTTGAAAGACAAGATACCATTCTTAATCAATCTCTGCATGTCCGCCTTCAAAGCAAAACAGTTTTCAAGGTTGTGCCCCGGCGACCCTTGATGATATTCACAAAACTGATCCGCCTTATACCACGGAGAAGTACTATTTGGTGCGACAGGAGGAGGCTTTGTCGTTATGAGGTTCTTTCTGATAAGAGCAGGGAACAATTCAGTATAAGTCATAGGAATGGCATCGAACTGCGGTTTTCTGGGAGAACGGTTCTGATTGTTGAATGGATAAGCCTGTTGTCGAGGCTGCTGCTGAAATGGTCGTTGTTGAGTTGGTGGGGTTTGATGAGCTGGGGTCATCAAAGCTGGGCGGACAGCCGGGGTGACTGCCGCAACGTGTGAGTAACCTCTCCTTAGTCTCCCTGGGAACAAAGCGCTGACATCCTGCTCTTTTCTTTTCGGGAAAACACTTCCAAACTTCTTAGTACTGCTAGACGGACTTCCTTCTTTAACCAAACGCCCTTCACGAATCCCTTCCTCTAACCGCATGCCCATGCTTACCATTTCGGTGAAGTCACTGGGTGCGCTGGCGATCATTCTTTCATAGTAAAAGGAACCTAAAGTCTTCAAGAATATCTTCGTCATCTCTTTCTCCTCAAAAGGAGGATAGATTTGAGCAGCAATTTCACGCCACCTCTGGGCGTATTCCTTAAAAGATTCTTTGTCTCTCTGCGACATCGCCCGGAGTTGATCCCTGTCCGGTGCCATGTCAACGTTATACTTATACTGGTGAACAAAGGCTTCTCTAAGATCGTTGAAGTTGCGGATCCGAATATTGTCTAAACCCATATACCACTTTAGAGCAGCACCCGTCAAACTGTCTTGAAAATAATGAATCAACAAGTCATGATCATCGGAATACGTAGACATCTTTCTCACGTACATAGTCAAATGACTTCGAGGACACGAATCACCCTTATATCTTTCAAAGTCTGGCACTTTGAATTTTGCTGGAATCTTGACATTCGGAACTAAACAAAGGTCATGCGTGTTCTTCCCAAACAAATCCTTCCCCTTTAACGCTCTAAGCTCCTTCTGCATTTCTTGGAACTGATCTTGAAATTCTTCCATTCTATCAAAAAGACCCACACTTTCAGCAGGCTTGGCAGGATAAGTAGGTTCATTCAAGTATGGCACGGAGTGAATCACAGGAGCGACAGTTGTCATTACCGGTTGCGGAAAAGGTGTTACATACGGGATTACTGGCGGCATGGCAGTTGTCTCTGGTTGAGGAAGAGACAAAGCAGGTTGAAACAAAGGTTGTACGGCAGGCTGATACCCCTCTGGCACAAAGTTGTAAGGCATTCCCCACGGAAAACCTTTCGGCATCTGATGTTGAAGCAGAGAGTTGATTTGAGTCACAGATGTAGGAACGGTGACAATCTCGGAAACCACTGTAGTTGAAGTCTGAGTCTCGGCAGCTGTAGTCGATGGCTGATTCTGAACAGCCATCAAACTTTCCACTAGCGCAGTTAACTTTTCCATACCGACACGAAGGGTAGCGACCTCCTCACGAAGCTCATGGTTTTCCTGTTCCAGATCCTCCATCTTTCTCTGACGATTGGCTCGAGTATCGTATCGATGAGACAGCTTGGCAACCTTTTAGAGTGGAAAAAGAAACAAAGATAAGACTCTAGAAAACATGTGAAGTGGAATGTCGGATGATGCATGATATGTGATGCAAATGATGATTCATTTTAATAGTTTTTCAAGGAACTTCGATAATTTTGCACACATCAATGGTAAAGGAATTTGGAATAACAAAAACTCAATCCATTAATCAAAAACAGTAAATTACAACTTACAACTTTGGAATAACAAAACAATAAATTACAACTTTGGGATAACAACCCACTAATAAAAGCAGTAAACTACAACTTTGGAACATGAAGCCCATAATAAAGCAATAAATTACAACTTTGGAACATGAAGTCCATAATAAAAGGAGTAAATTACAACTTTGGAACATGAAGTCCATAATAAAAGCAGTAAATTACAACTTTGGAACATGAAGCCCTTTTACAAAGTTTTACAAAATGACATCAATAAAATAAAACTAAAAGCTAAAGATCACTCAGAATCATCAGATGAAGGACCAAATACCAACTGTAACCGGAGCTTCCTGATCTTCTCTTCATAAAAGTCTTCCATCTCTTTCTTCTCAGCTACCAGTCGATCAGTGATTTCCTTTTGCGGATTAGGAACAAGAGCAACGCTTACCGAACCTTCCTTCTTTCTCTTCCTTTCACTAGCATACTTCTTCAGTAAAGCATCCTTTTGACGAAGTTTTTCATCATGATCAATGAACCAGCCGTCTTGAATAAACAACAACTCCTCCTTTTCCTTTAGCTGTCGAGTCAGGACCCGATTCTCATATTCAGACATATTATACTTTTCTTTCCAAGCATCTCTCTCGGACTTCATCCTATCCAGATTTCCTTGGTATTCTCCCATATTCTCGATAGGGATAACAATAGATGACGATGCAACGGTAGGGAATAAAGGTTTCTCAGGTTTATAGGGCATCTTGAGAGCACAAGCCCTAGCACGGACCCACTGTAGGTAAGGCTCCAACGAAACAGCACCCCTATGTCCTAACATATCTCTCCCTTTCCTATGGATGTGGCGCCAAGCTCCTTCGATCTCCCTCTTAGCTGTCTGGTGATCTTGTCCTTCCCGTAGAAAGAAACCACTCACATGGATGTTATTTGGCTTGTCCCTCATCGGATATCCAAACTGACGGCGCGCGAGAATAGGGTTATAGTTAATTCCACCTCTCGTACCGAGAAGAGGCACGTTAGGAAAAGCACCACAGCTATCGATGATCTTCACGTCATAGTAAACTCGATTATACCAATCAATGTCGAAATGAGTGAGAGCCATAATTTTTGGCGCCCATCGCAGCTCCTTCTCGAGATCCCAGAAAACATCAGACCCAGGTAGATGAGAAACATACCACTGATACAGCAACGGTGCACAACAAATAATCATTCCTCCTTGATAAGAGTTTCGAAGATGGATGGAGTAGTAGGTATCTCCTAGCAGCGTAGGGACCGGATTTCCAATCAAGAAAATTCTGATGGCGTTGATATCCACAAACTTATCAACGTTAGGGAACAAGAATAGACCATAAGCGAGTAAAACAAAGACGTCTTCAAAGGCAATAGTATCTTTTACCTCAGCAAAATGACGAGCTTTCCTCAACAAAAACTACGCAGACAAACCTCGGATTCCCCCTTTTGTAGTCATGTTCTCCTCTATCTCTGACTTCTTTAAGTGGGTGATGGTCGCTATCTCGTGAGATTTGGGTTCCTCTTCTAAGCCAGAAAAAGGAACACGGTTGGTGATCGGCAGACCAAGTATGTAGGAATACTCTTCTAAGGTGGGCATCAACTGGTAATCCGGAAAGGTGAAGCATCGATACAAAGGATCGTAGAATTGGACCAACGTATTAAGAATGCCTTCCTTCATCTTGCGCTTCATGAGAGGTATAATGGACCCATACTTCTTCTGAAAATCCGTCGGGTTCTCGATCTTAGGAATCAAACTCTTCAGTTCTTCAATCTCGGGCTCCTTAAAACTAAAACTCCGAGTGTTTCTCCTTCCAAATTCCATAATACCTGAGATGTCTGCAAAAATCATTCCCAAGTTCCTTGAAAAACAAGTTTTTTTACAAAAATGTTGATGAATGCATGAATGAATGATAATGCAACAGTTACACATAAGTTCACGAACATGGGGTTCAAAGGTTCAAAGTTTCAGCATGGAGTCAAGGGTAAAGCCCACCCAAAGGTATGTACTAATGGTTTAATCACACATGTAAGACAAGGTTCTAAGAGTTCCCAGAGTCTACATTCCTCCTTCAGATATTACCAACGTCTTGATTACTCAATAATTAGCAATATTCTCAAGAGAAACTCGTCCGAGCGTAGCATCGCGTAATAACTACTTCCGAATTACTCCGTTATAGTCTCCGCGCTACACCTAAAAAGGCCAAGATGGGTTAGGGTTCTACGGTCCTCAATTTCTCTGGCTCCTAGGTCGAAAATAATAATGTCCTCCCGATTACTCGGTAAACAAATATTAAGTTCAAGAGGGCCTTCCATTGAGTGGGGGATCTCATGCCTCCTTCTTCGGGATTACTCCCTCAAAGTTAACATGACTCTACCGCCCGTCCTATTCCTAAGTGTAACTTAATCCGGGTATAGGATTCGTCCTTTGCAAAAAACCCAAACAACCCCAATTTAAACACATAATCAAATAAATAAAACAGATAAAACAAACTAGGCTTAACCCACTTAGGGATGGACCAGCAAGAGGTCAATCTTTCCCCAGCAGAGTCGCCAATTCTGTAGCGATAAAAAATGTAGCGGGGTAAATCGGAGATCGAATTATTGATTAATTCGTCTCACAAAAGCAAGAGTCGCCACCGCGCTTTATTATTTCCAAGGGAAAAGGGGAAAGAGCGAAATAAAACCCTAAATATGCGATGTAAATAATACTTTTTAAAAGTAACAAAAATACAAGGCGTTTTTGAAAAGAGATCTATGGTTCGGGGGTTGGTTATACAATGGGAAGGTATTAGCACCCAACGTATCTATAGTAATCTATAGGAACCTTTTGAAATATCTGTTTATTAAAATGTTCGTTTGATTAAAAGGAAATTGTTTTGGCCGAAAAGGGGTACGAACGGGTTTTTGAAGGTACGACGACCTAATGTCGAAGTTTTGGCTTGAACGGTATAAGTTTTGAAAAGATTGAAGATTTGGGGGAAAATTGTCCTAAGTTTTAATGTGATGAAAATATTCGCGTGATCGGACTTGAGGACATGAAGTCAACAAATTTAATCGTTTTTCCCTTGGATTTAGGCGTAAACGGAATAAACAAGTAAAGACGAAATAGTTGACAGAAAATCAGATAGATAATGATATACAACAATTAAATAAAAGACTAAATGGTGTGAACATGCATTTTTTATATTTTTATCTAATATTAATAACGCAAGAGAATTAATTAAATAAAATGTTTTTTAAGTTTTTTTTTATTATATATATATTTTAATATGGATAAAGCAAGAGAATTAACTAAAAAATAAAAATGTTTTTTTAGTTCTTAAAATTTCTATTTTTTTTATATTTTTGTATTATTATTAATATAACGTATTACTTAGTAACTAAATCTAAACTAAAGTAAAACTTAAAAGTTATTGATTAAACCTAATGAAAATAATATTCAAATTTTCTAAATCAATTCTAACATGAAATTAATAAAGATTGGTCTAATATTAAACTTGTTTTAATTAAATTACATCTATTTGATTAAATTACTAATTACTAAATTAATAAAATTCTAAAAAAAGAAAAAAAATAAAAGAAATCAATAGAAAGAAGTATTGAAGAAATAAAAGGGTGGATAATAGAGTTATGGGCCAAAAGGGTTTTTTAAAGGGTCCAAATCAAAAACAGAAATATGGGGGTGTTGAATGGGATTCGCTTGGGCTTAGGCAGGGCATGAGTTAAGTCCAACACATTCCAAAATTTTGTTTCAGGGTTAAACATGTTTTGATTTAGTTGAATTAGGGATTAGGGTTTGGTTATGCAGCGCCGTTTGCTTGCTCGTTCTTCGTCTTCGTCTTCTTCGCGTTACTCGCTTCTGACTTGCCTTTGTCCATGGCCACCGGTACCTTGATCTCCCTCTTCCCTCCAATAAGATGCTTGGGCAACAAATTCACGGTAAATTTCGTGTTCTATTCGTTAGGTTTTCATTACAAACGCGTGTTCATGATTTTCATCTATTTGATTCTGATTCTCTATTATTGTGTTGATTTGAGGCATTTTAAAAAAGAAAAGAGAAGAGCTACCTTTGGAGACGGAGGAGGGGTTGAGGTGTGTAGGAGGCCGTGCGGAAGGAAAGGCGTGATGCTTGCTTCAGCTGCCTGGTACTCTGTATTTGTATATTTCCTCTTCTTCTTCGTTGTGATTCTGTTGCCTGAATTTGATTGCCTATGAATAATTTTTCTTCTTCTTCACTGTGATTCTGTTGCCTGAATTTGATTGCCTATGATGATGTGCTGAGGCTTTGATGCTTTGTACGCTTTTTTCTTCTTCTTCTGACTTTACCTTGTTACTGTTCGCTTGAACTTGGTTTCCTGGATGCCTATGATGACATGCTTCTGAGGCCTTTGTGTTGGTATGTTGATTTATGGTTTATGCTATGGTATTCTGGTTCTTGTTGGACAGTTTTGGTGGTTTAAGGTTTGATGATGGTACAGGTTCTACTGGTTTATGCCATAAGGTTTTACTGGTTTATGCCATGGTTACTCTGGCTTATGCAGGTTGAGGTTATATGGTTTTGGTTTGACAGTAAGTGGAAGGTTTTAGTTGGACATTTTAGAGGGTTTTTTATGGTTTAGGCCATAAGGTTGATTGGAGATAGCAGGTTCTGTTTGTATGTTTTTGAGACCTTGAGACTTTGAAACTTTGTTTGTATTTTGTTTGACAATTTTCTTTTTTTGGTTTTGAAGGCTTGAAGATAGGTTTTCACTCTCTCCATTTTGAAGGGGGTTTGATGTTGTGTTATATCAGTTGGTCTCTCTTGGCCTTCAGGTTTTTTACGTTACAGGTTTCTGGTATATTTTTAATATTTTCTTGGCCTCTGCACATATGCTGCTACATCAGTTTGTTTGTATTCCTTTTTTATGCTTTCTTTTTCCTTATGAGATGCTGCTGCAGTTTGTTTGTAACTCTTTCTGCCTAAGCCAAACCTGTAAAACCATACTTCTATCTCTCTTCTCTCTCTTAGTACAAATTGATACATTAAAATGATGTATGCTGTACTTGTTCTGAAATTGCATAGGCTGGAAAATGATGAGAATGGAATATACATTGCTTGCAAATGGTTTTGAAACTGCATATTTCTTTTGTCTACTGCATGGGAGCCTAAGTTTTTGGCCTCTTCCCACATGTTTACGTTGGACTTTGGCTTGTGTATGTAACTTGATTATGCATATGCTGTTTGAAATATGCAGTGGACTTTTGAAAATGCAATTGATTTTTAATTATGCAGTTTTGAAAACAAAATGAATTTGTGCATCTTTTTAAATTGTGCATTCATTTTTGAAAATAAAAATTCATCCCTTTTTGTGAACCGGGAGAAATCCCGTGATTTGCAAAAAGGGTAAAAACTGATTCCAACTGTTTGCTTTTAATGATGAATGCTTAAAATTAATTTTTTTTGCTTTTAATTATTTATTTATTTCTGACTTTTTCTTTTAATTTTTGCAGGTAAAATCAAATGATCAATCAAAGAAGTATTGGATGAAAAATGAAGATTTAGAATTTAGGAAAAATTAGAATAGTTTTTATTTTACTTTAAGCATTTTATATAATTGTTATTGTAAATATTTTGTAAATAATACAATATTTAAATAACAATTGTAATAATTAGAATAAAGTAAATAAAATTCCAATATTTTACCAATTAATTCTTTCTTCTTTCCAATTATTTATTTATCGTTTATAATTCTTTAAATTATATAGTAACTGAAAATCAATTTCAATTACTTAAATTCAGAATAATAAACAAATAAATAAACATCATTGATCAATTAATAACTTCAATTATTTACTTCATTATTTTTAATTCTTCTAAATTATAATAACTGAAAATAAAATTTCAACTATTTAAACTTAGAACAACAAATAATTAAATAAACATTGCTTGATCAATTAATAAACCTCTTTTCAAATATTTATTTTATTATTTATAAATCTTTAAATTATATAATAATTGAAAATAAATTCCAATTATTTAAATTTAAGATAATAAATAATTAATAAACATTGTTTTAGCATTGATCGATTAATAAATTTAGCGTTCAAAAAATAAACAGCTCTCGACTCGAAAAAATTATGAATTTTAAACCGCTTTGAAAAATTGATAAAAATAGGTCAAAACCCTTGCAACGCAATGATGCAAATGGGAGATGGTATCTTAGGTCAAAATTTGGGGTACAACACATGGAAATTCAGAGGGTACCTGTCTGGATTTAGAAGCATAAGGGCTGGTTTTTGGAGTGGTCATCCCACCAAAGTTCAAGGTTCCCATGTTTGCTAAATATGACGGGGTTTCATGTCCTAAACTGCATCTGAGGTCTTATGTCAGGAAGAACCAACCTCACACCGCTGATAGGAATTTGTGGGTGCATTTCTTCCAAGAAAGTTTATCGGGGACTCAATTAGAATGATTCTATCAGCTGGAGCGAACCAACATCCGCACCTGGGAGGATCTGGCTGCTGCTTTCTACAAGCAGTACCAATACAATGTTGACCTCACTCTAACCCATACACAACTTCAAAGAATGTCTATGGGTTCTAACGAGGGCTTCAAAGATTATGCCCAGAAATGGAGAGATCTTGTAGGAAGAGTCCAGCCTCCTCTGTCTGATAGAGATCTGGTAGATATGTTCTTGGGTAAATTGTCTAGTCCATTTTTTAACCACTTGATCATAAGCTCTTAGGCTGGGTTCACTGAGCTGATATTGATATGTGAAAGAGTAGAAGCTGGAATCAGAAGTGGGAAAATTCGGGTGGCTGTGTCTTCAAATGCTGTAAAGAAGCCTTTCAACGGGAAGAAAGAGGCTAATGCTATGTACGGCCAGAAAGGTCATGGTAAAGAAGATCGTCATCAAGTTATTAGGGCAGTTATGATTTCTAATCCTACACCAGTGCGACAACAACAATGGGGTAATCAGCGAAGGCAAGATGAGCCCAAGAGACAGTTTACCAAAATTAACATGTCGTTGTCTCAAGCATTGTAACACATGTTGAGGATGAATCTGATTACGTTGATAGAACCTCATCCAAACCCCAAAATTTCTTCTCCTAACTACAATCCTGATGCAAGGTGTGCATATCATTTTGGCAGTCCTGGACATGATACTAACAATTGTTAGGCACTGAAATACAAGATTCAAAATATGATTAACGCCAAGGAGATTGAATTCGACCCTCTTGAGACTCCCAAAGTGATCACTGCTCCCATACCGAATCATGGCCAAGATTGAGAGCGTTTATTTCATTTGAATTCTGAAATTGTAATTTCTTCTGATTGTTCGAACATTTATTTTATGTTAAACTCTGTTATTCCATCAATTCATTGCTTATGTTTGTCTTGAATTAATCCATTCGTTTTCACTATACCAAAACTATGCTTTTACTTCCTTTTTGTGATATTTGACTCTCAATTGAAAGCTGTAAGCCTTTAGAGGGAGGATGACGAAAACGATACCACAATCCCATACAGTGTGCTTTTGAATAGACCTTGCTGACGATGTACAAGCATTGTTTCGAATCCTAAACAGTGGAGTTATAAGGAAGATAATCCCTAGTCAACCCCTTTGAGCCTAAGAAGTAGGAGTTTTCTTTTTCATGCAAATTGAAACCTTTAATCATAACCTGGGGCAGGGTAGTTTCTCAGTTAATTCAATAGTGCACTCAATCACAAGCTTTCCCCTTGTACACGACAAGTAGTGTCAGAGGTATCATTCCAAAACAAAAGATGGTGATGGTTTCGTATAATCATTAAAACAGGAAGTCATTATCTCTCAAAAGAAAAGCCCGTTAGGTCAAAACCTATAAAGGAGACTTAAGAAAAAAATCTGGGGCATCCCGCTGACTGTAATCACAAAAGAAACAGTTTAGGCAAAAAGTAGGGATAATAAAATAAACAAAGAGGTCGCTACGAATCCTCCACAAAAAATATTACAAAAAAATGATGACTGCCTTCTGAAACAAATGTTTAATTTCTGAACCATCACCAAGTATCAGAGCAATGATTCCAGAGTCAATTGGGATCTAAACGCACAATTAATCGTGTATAGGAATGAAGAACATCACGAAGAATGGGTTGGGTACAAATAAAGTTTGAAACTTTATCCTTTATTTCTTAAAACGTGAACCAGACCATGTTACAACCTGTTGTACCCCAAAATTTGCCCTCCCACTTATCAAGAATTTGCTCACAAGATCTCCTTAGCTCAAGACTACACTAGGGTTTGATCAGCTCAAAGACACCTCCTTAAACACTGATGACCAAAATTAGGGTTTGAGATTGCACAAGGATATTTGAGCTTCCAATTCCCCATATGACTTTCATGGATCTATATGGACCCCTAAGATTGCTCATGTTAAGTTTCAAGCCTTGGATCACATTTTTGCTCGGTCAATTGAGCAGTTGACCTAAAAATCAGCTGTATTAGGAAAAAAGTCAACCATGGTCAATTTACAGTAAAAATTCATAATTTTTTATCCACATCAACATTTTAAACTGATATGTATCATTTGATCAAGTTTGGACCACAACTCCTCAAGAAATTTGATCAAATCTCCAAAAGGGCAAAATGGTCAAAATTAGGGTTTTGACTAGGAAAGGGCAATTTTTGATTTTTGACCTAGAAAATGATCAATTGGGTTAATGCATGATCTCAAGATTTAAATTGCATCATTTTGACCTAATATCATGGTTCAAAACATTGCAAGTCCATTGGATTGACAGATGAATTTTTCAATCGATTGATCAAAAGTCAACTGTATGCTGAAAAGTCAAATTTTGACTTTTTGGTCAAATTCAAATAACATAGATCACAATTCATCAAAACATGTCAAAATATGAAACTTAATCATCAAGAAATCAAAAATTCAAGATTTCATTTTGAAAAGTCAAAATTTCTAAACTTAGAAATTTTTCTAAGTGTTAGAAATTTCATGTTTTTTCATAAATTTGAGCAAGATTTTCACCATGATGCAAGATGATTCCAGAGAAAC
Source organism: Vicia faba (assembly GCA_948472305.1). Classification (NCBI taxonomy): domain Eukaryota; kingdom Viridiplantae; phylum Streptophyta; class Magnoliopsida; order Fabales; family Fabaceae; genus Vicia; species Vicia faba. The sequence goes on along the minus strand of OX451735.1, from coordinate 37,550,093 downwards.
TTCCAACATGAAAGTTGTAGATCTCCATGAAATATACAACTTTTATTTGCACAACTCCTTCCAAAAATACTTGGATCTCAAGTTATAATTTTATGAATATGTGGTCATGAAACTAAACACTTAGTGAAACTTTGCGCTAATTTAGTCAGGATTTTGACCCAACTTCATGGCACTTTTTCATATAGTTCCAAGGGGAATCTTAAAAATAAATTCAAATATGGGTTTTAGAGAACATTTCAAGCTTTCCAAAATGTCCAAGAACTCCTTTAGATCATTCTTGAGTAGGGAGAATCGAAGAGATGAAGTTAGGGTTTTATCACTTTAGTTACAAGTCATTTTAGTGATGAACAAAATTCAAATTCAAAGTTGTGCTGCATAAAATATGATTTGCAGGCCTCAAAATTGTTAGGAACTCCATAATTAATGGTTTACACAACTGTTAGAGGTCTCACTTCAAGCATTCAATGCATGGACATGCTTTATATCCATTTTTGGAAGAAAGGTTACATTGCCATTTTGATAAAGTGACTTTTTGTACAAAACTTGTTCTTGAGACTTGCACTTGTTCTCTTATGATCAAAAAAGTCCTACAACTCATGAGAAATGGTTTACACACTTACAATCACACATCACATGCTTGTACCTCCTTTTGAAACTTGTTTCCCTCTTTTCTTCAAAATCAAGTAACCTAGCCAAAAGCGAAGAACTTGTACTTCTGATTGTCCAAAGCTCTCAAACACTTTTGTTTATACATACACAAAACTTAGATCACAAACAAATGAATGCCCATGCCCTGAAAATACCTAGAACTCAGAATCACATTGCATACTTCCATTTTCACACAAACTGACCAAAAACTTGAAACTCATAATCTACTCGTGCGTTTCTTGGTGTTTTGGTTTCTAAAGTTTCTAAACATCATATAGAAGTGATCCCACATCCTGTTATAAAACTGTAACACCATTAACACCATCATCCATTTTCAAAAATAGAGCTATGCACACTGGCTTCTCCAGACCATTTCAGCCATCCATTGCTCAAGCTAATCATTGCATTAGCTTCCTGGGACCTTAAGGAAGCTAACTTGATCATCACCATCACTTGAAACAAGCTCAAACTCAAAACACGATTTCCAGTTTTGAGGTAAGTTTTCTAAACTTTGAACTCTTCATATAGGCATCATCAATGATTTATTTGTGAACAAAACATGTAGATATCATTTCCATAAAGCTAACCATGTTCATAGTTTTCATTAATTTTGCTTGAGCTTAGAGAATTTTGAAACTGAAATTTCTGAGATTTTTAGGGTTCAGATTAGGGCCATTAAAATCCATGCTTATCTTTGATCTATATTTTTAATGATTTACATTTCTTAAACCGTGAGGAAATTTGCTACAAGTTTCATGTTTACAGTTTTCATTTTTTATGAGAAATAAGCAAGTTACAGTTGGTCTGGCTGGAGGTTGAAGATGAAGTCATCAGGGTGCGTTTTGCATCATATATTTATTGTTTTGCTTATGTTAACAGATGTATAGTCATCTCAGTGGTAGAAGCGCACACATGTAACCTTTGGGGCCTGGGTTCGAGCCCCAGTGGTACCCTTTGTGTTTTTTCACATTTTTTGCATCATTCTGACTTTTTTGCAGGCGCCTGGGCCTTATTAGGCTTTTATTGTTTTTGTTTATTTTTGCTTACTAACCCCTTGCAGGTTGTTTGCACCCGTGGCCCAGTTTATTTTATTTTCTTATGTTTATTTTATTTATTTTCTTAATATGTTTTCTAAATACTAAAAAATCATAAAAATACAAAAAATGATAGATTTATATTTTGGCTTAGTCTATTTTATTTTTCTCACAAAAATTATTTTATTTAACTATACTTTATTTATTTTTACTAACTAATATTATAAATTAAATTCAAACTAGGTTAGTATTTATATTTTCTTTTACACCTATTAAAATATATTTATTTTAATATAAAAAAGGCCAAAAATATTTTATAATACTATAAATCTTTTCAAGACAAAAATACCAAAAAAAAATACTTTTCTTAAACTTATTTTCTTTTAATAAATTTAGGGTTTTTATTTAAAATCTTTTCTTAATAAATTTAAGTTTAATTAATTGTTTTCTTTAATTAATTAGGTTAAAACAAATTCCCTTTTTCTCATGAAAACCAAACAAAGATCCATTTTCTTTATATTTTCAATTTTTGTACATTTATTCATTTTTGTACATTGTATTCATTTAATTCCTTGTACATTGATACCAATTCAATATGGTTGTAATAGACTAATTAGGTTTACATTCTTGCAATCCTCATTCAATTTGTACACCCCCTCCCACAAATGTTGTAATAGCGTAGTTACTTTAAATTCCACAATTTATCGCTTTTATATACAAATGCTAGTAATTAGGGTTTGTATGGAAAGACTAAAACCAATACTTAGAAAACCCTAATTCAAGACAAAAACAAGCATGAAAATAATACACTTGCACACAGGCACCCCTAGGGTTATTCCACTTGGTTTCCTTATACAAAATAGCCATATTACGCGTGTAAGGTATCTTAGCAAAAACAAGAAAATACAAGATCATAGTCCCTCGATGACGCTATCTAAGTTGCCTTTCAAATGATATTAATCCCTAAAAAAGAATGCTAAGATACCTTGCAACATTGCTAATCATGGTTATACGATGACCTACGCCCACCCCGTTTACATCCAAAGATAGGGTTACTTACCAAATCAATGGCCAGATAACAATGTCAAAGGAAAAGGAAAATGAACAAGAAAGACTTTTGAGTAGGTAGAATGCTCCTAATTACTTGCTAAATTTCAAACAAATATCCTTGCTTATTTTAAAACAAACACCTACACTTTCAAACATATTACAAACTTGAAAACATTTTCAAAAGATCAAACATCTTTGTATACATTCTTACAAACAAGAATCATTACAAAGATTTCCTAAACAATGGCCTCTTTACAAAATACTTTCAAAAACCACACCATGCATAATTTCAAACAAAAAGCAAGTGATCTAGAAAGTAACTAAGAGCCCATGAAAAACCATTGATGAAAAGGGTTCTAATACCTTCCCTTTTCATAATCTACCCCCCCGAACTCAAGAAATAATCTCAAAGGTCTTTCCTCTGCTTTTTCACCTTTCCTTTTGGATAAAAGAAAAGTCGATGGCGACTCTTGCTAACCGCAACATTTACGATAAAACACAAAACCCTCAAGTCAGTTCTCCCACCGTATCACACAACCCCTAAAAGTCCTAGCTGAAGCATGGGTTAGTTTGAAAGCATATTGTTACAAAAAGGTATCCTGACTCCTGTAAGGTTTGCTTTAAATCCTGAGTTGATATCACATTCTTGCAAATTTTGTTTTACTAAAAAATGAATTTTCAAAAACTTCAAGACATACATAAGCTTTGCATTTTTAATACCACTGTTTGCATATAACTAATTGTTCAACAACAGAGAAATTTGCACGACGAATATTCAATGAACAAAAATCCTCTCAATGAATAAAATCACCCAAGATGGAAAGACGTTTCCAATAACAGCTCTTTCATAATCAAGAGACATGACATGGTGTCTAAACTGATCTGGGGGCAGTCGAGTCAAGATTCAAGGAATCCCTCAAAAGAGCTGAATAGCAAGAGGCAAATATCCATCTGAATCACTTAGGGCATTAAACAGTAAGGGCCACGTGCGATTAAGAAAACATTTTCTGGAAGTACTATAACACTTAATACTATGGACAGTGACTATTTTCTGCACCCTGTGAACGTGGACATAGTCGGAAAATACTACGCATGAAAAAAGACCGTTAGATTGACTGGCCTAGGCAAAAGTAATGGCATCCTGACGAACCAAAGGAGTTCGGGAAAAATTAGGGATATATAAATAAAACTGTACACCCGGTAAGTCGAAAACTTGAAAAGGCAGTGGACTAAAAATCTGAAAGGACAGTCCAGGAAAAAGTTAGGGATTAAAGCATACGACTATGTCCCGTCATCTCGTCAATTTTCTATCAGTAGAAGACTTATCACCCTGATCAACATTTACTCAAGACTTTAGGAGTTAGGATAACATTCAAACCATCTACAAAATCCCCAGAGTAACCACCACTAGGGGACTATCTTCACAGAGTTCGTCATCAGTAAGGATACGACCCCCAGTAGGTATGGAGACAGAGACGTCCTTCCGTAAAGTCACAGTCATGTCTTCAGTATATAACCTAACAATTTCAGACATTCCGACATATTCTTAATAGATCAAAAGCTTAAATCATCTCCCCAACATCTTGGAGATTTCTTCGACTTGGTTCATAAACTTCTTGGGTTCCCCAAAAGGGCTTCATAAAAATACCCAAGCAATTTACGAAGTTTTCTTTCCCTAGTATAGTTTATTTCTCTAGCCACTGAAGTTCATCTCCCAGCAATTCAACTTCAACAAATATTGAACAATCACATTCTTCATCCCCAGCAACAGTCAGGGATTTATCTTCTCTTAGTACAACGACACCACAAAGAGCAACCGATACGCTCACATACTACAGTCATACAACATTTACAATGCATTGTAGCATATGAAACACATATAAAATTCTCATTTATTTTGAGAGCATCATGCAATTCATACATCATGACATCGCATGAAACTGGATTTACCTTTTCAGGTTGAATTCACATACAGACGAATACTATCACCTTATGCATAGCATATCAAAGATTAATGCCCGAAACTAGACGAGGAAACTATCTACACGACCAAGTGGTGTGAACTCCTGGAGCAGGACGAGTTTACCAACAAATACAATAGGCCACTGATTAATGCCTAAAACCAGACGGGGAAACTATCTATGTTACTAGCCAAAACCACGCCACAAATTAATGCCCGAAACAAGACAGAGCAACTATCTCAACAACCAACAAAAACAGTTCCAGATTAATTCCTTAAACCAGACAGGGAAACTATCTGTGAACAGCTAATTATGGATAAATTCCCAAAACAAGACGGGGCAACTATCTACACGACCAGGTGAAGTAGCCCTACCTAGGCTCCTTCTAATATATTTCCAGATGCAGCTTTACACGGGCTCATCCTGAAACAATCTTACACGGATTCCTTCTCGCAATTTTCAGATGCAGCTTCACACGGGCTCATCCTGAAGCAATCTTACACGGGTTTCTTTTCATAATCTCCAGATGCAGCTTTACACGGGCTCATCTTGAAAGAATCTTACAAGGATTCCTTCTCACAATTTCCAAATGCAGCTTTACACGGGCTCATCCTGAAGCAATCTTACACAAATTCCTTCTCCTTCTGAAATGCAGCTTTACACGGCCTCTTCCTGAAGAAATCTTACACAGGTTCCCTCTAATAACCTTTCAAATGCATATTTACACGGGCTCATCCTGAAGCAATCTTAAACGGATTCCTTCTCCTCTTGAAATGCAACTTTACACGGGCTCTTCCTAAAGCAATCTTACACGGGTTCCCTCTAATAACCTTTCAGATGCAGCTTTACACAGGCTCATCCTGAAGAAATCTTACATGGATTCCTTCTCCTCCTAAAATGCAGCTTTACATGGGCTCTTCCTGAAGAAATCTTACACGGGTTCCCTCTAATAACCTCTCAGATGTAGCTTCACATGGGCTCATCCTGAAGCAATCTTACACAAGTTCCTAATATGACATTTCCATATGTAGTCTAACACGGGCTCATCCTAAAGAAATCTTACATAAGTTCCTACTAAGACATTTCCAGGTGTAGTCTAACACTGGCTCATCCTGAAGCATCCTTACACGATTTCCTTCTAATACATTTCTGGACGCGGCTTGACACAGGCTCTTTCCAGCATTTCATTCAGATAAACTAGACGCAGATTCATTCTGATACTCCTATCAACAATTACTTTGGATGGAATCTATAAGCCCATCTCCGATGACTCTCCGTTATCTTATCCAAATGGTATCTGTAATCCCATTCCCGATATCATCAACCAACAACGTTGCTTCATGCGAGTGCAAAGTTCTGGGCACTCTAGTGTTCAATCATCTTCCACATTCAGATTACAAAAGGCAGACAAGCCAATCTAAATCCTCAGGTTTAAGAAGATTAAACAGGGGCAGCTGTTGTACCCCAAAATTTTCCATCCCATTTTTACTCAAGACATGCTCATTGAGGTCTTCAATTGCTCAAGGGTGACCAAGAATTAATCAGACAAATTCTTCTCCTAAGCAATGAATCTCCAACTAGGATTTCACTTTTCACAAAGAATTTTGGGTTGCAAAGACCTCAAGGTATTTCCATGGTCCCTAATATGTCTCCAAGAATGTCCATGACAAGTTTCATGCCTTGCACTACAAGCTTGCTCAGTCAATTGCTCAAGTATTTGAAAATCAACTATATTGGTCAAAAAGTCAACTATGGTCAACATACAGTCAAACTTCAAGATTTTTGGTCAACATCAACATTTTGAAGTTATATCCGTCATTTGATCAAGGGTTGATCATGACCCCTCAAGGAATTCTCTTAATTTATCAAATGTTAAGAACTGCTAAATTAGGGTTTCTATGGGAGATTATTAACTTGTGCCTACTTTTGAAGAATTCTCCTGACTCTTGAGGATTCCCATTCTCAATCAATTACCTTTCAACGGTACGAAAAGAGACCCAAAGCCAGAAGAGATTGCTCAAGCTCTACACTTGCACTCATCTGATGTCACAACTTATTGGGAAACAAGGAGTAGTGTCAAAGGTTTCCTAGCAAAGTTCTTGTTCGAGAAAGCCCAAAACTGTTGGAACTCCTTGGATTTGAAAGCCTTTGAGGAAATTGTGGCTCTCCTCATCTATGGGATGGTTTTGTTTCCAAATCCCGACCAACTCATAGATGTGAACACCGTTAAAATCTTCATATCCCGCAACTCGGTGCCTACTTTGCTAGGAGACATCCTACACTCTTTTCACACTCGCACAATAAGGAAAAGAGGTGTTCTTATGTGTTATACTCCTCTTTTGGAAAGATGGTTTATTTCGCATCTTCCCCAATCTGTATTGAAGAATGAGCAAGGTTCATGGTGGTCACAAAGGTTGATGACGCTCAAACATTCAGACATCCATTGGTGTTCCCGATCCATAGAGAATGTTACTATTGTCGACCGTTATGGAGAATTTCCTAATGTCCCTTTACTTGGCATTAAGGGAGGTATCACCTACAACCCCTGCTTAGCCTTAAGACAGTTTGGTTACGTCCGAAGGGATGGCCTTCATGAGATGCTGATTCAAGGTTTGGTATTTGACTACGACAATGACGATCAAGGTCTTCGCCAGAGATTTATCCGAGCTTGGAGGATGTTGGACAAGGTAGATAGCAAGACATTGGGGCATAAGAATTCCATCCCTCTTGAGCCTTACCTCAAATGGGTACAAACTCGTGCTCAAAGTCTTATGATGCCTTATCCCTCCATTCTCCCGGTAATCATTGAGCTTGTCATGGAAGGAGATGTTCCATACACTATCCTACATCCTGACATGCCAACCTCTCTTGAAGACTTACAAAGAGATTGGATATAACTCAAGGGGGAGCGAGATACTTTTGAAGTCCAATTCTACGCAAGCGAGAAGAAGGTTTTGGAACTCACTAAGCAACTTCATGAGGAGAGGAACTTGAATGCCTACACTGAACCAAAGAGGATGCGCACTACCTTTTTATCTTAGAGTTTTTGTATTTGTTTTTCCCAAGGAGGCACTGATGTACTCAAGCTTTAATTTATTAATATAATGTGTGTTTCCTTTTTGTCTAAAAGAAATTTGAATCTTAAAATCCTTGAAATCATTGCATATGCATTTACCATTCATCATAACATAAGAAGGTTTCTTGCAACAAGTCTCCTTATCTCTCTACTGTTTATTTCAGTAAGATGGACCTCAAGCAAACGGTGAAGGACCTCCAAGCTCAGAATGCACAGTTTCAACAGTTGTACTTAACTCTAGCCAAAGGACAAGAAGAGTTGAAGACCTTGCTGGTTGAAGAGAAGAAAAGGAAGATGGAGAAGATAACTGGGGTTCTAAACATGGGAAGAAGATTCTAAGGGCAAACAAGAAGGGCCGTAGACTTTGCAACGACATCCGGTGAGAAAGACAATCAAGATGGTAAAGGCAAAGAAACAGTTGTCCAGTTAGAATCAGAAGAGGAAGAGGAAGAAGAAGACTATTTTGAAGAACAACATCCTACAGCCGATGACAAGTATAAGCATCTAGAAGAACGGTTAAGCGCAATGGAAATCCAAAAAGTGCCTGGATTGGACTTTGAGGAGTTGGGGTTAGTTTCGGGGATTGCCATTCCTCCAAAATTCAAAGCACTTGTGTTCGCCAAATATGACGGAGTTTCATGCCCCAAAATGCATCTCTGGTCCTATGTGAGGAAGATCCAGCCTCATACCGCTGATAAGGATTTATGGGTACACTTCTTTCAAGACAGTCTATCTGGAACTCAACTTAATTGGTTTTATCAGTTAGAAAGAGACAATGTTCATAACTGGGAAGATCTTGTTGCAGCCTTTTACAAACAATACCAATACAACGCTGATCTTGTGCCTACCCGTACTCAACTCCAGAGTATGGCCATGGTTTCAAGTGAAGGCTTCAAGGACTATGTGCAAAAATGGAGGGACTTGGACGGAAGAGTTCAACCTCCCCTATCTGAAAGAGAGTTGGTAGACATGTTTTAGGGCACCTTGTCTGGTACCTTCTTCAATCACTTAATTGGGAGTTCATCGGCAGGTTTTACCGAATTGATATTGACCGGAGAAAGGGTAGAAGTCGGGATAAAGAATGGAAAGATTCAAAAAGATGCATCCTCTGCTGCTGTAAGGAAGCCATTCATCAGAAAGAAATAAGTGGTTGTTGTATATCCTCAGAGAAATCAAGATAGGGCCCAACACCGTCCAATGGTGGGGGCTGTTATGATTCCTAAACCTGCGTCTGATCAGAAAAGAAACAACAAACCAAGAATGGAAAGGACAGACAGACAATTCACCAGAATTAACATGACACTCTCTCAAGTACTACCACATTTGTTAAGATACAACCTAGTGACTTTGAAAGAAGCTCCTAAGAATCCTAACACAACCTCTCCTCACTATCATCCTAATGCCCGTTGTGCATACCATTTTTGGAGTCCCGACCATGACACTAATAATTGTTGGGCCCTAAAGAACAAAGTACAAGACCTCCTTGAAGCCAAAGAGATTGAATTTGATGCGCCATAAAAGCCCAATGTCATTTCTGCCCCTATGCCCAAACACGGCCATAATACCAACTCCATTGACGAAGATATGTTTGTTACTTCAGTTGATGAACTTATGAACCCACTCCTAACTATCAAAAAGAACTTATTGAATGTCAGTGTTTTCCCAGGTTGTGATGAAAGCTGTCATTTCTGTTTGTCCTCACCAACCAGCTGTCCTTTGTTAAAAGCATGCGTTCAATGCCTAATAGATAACAAGGAAATTTTGTTCGAGAAGACTTCTGTTCCAACTGTTTATTACAATGATGTTTCCATCGTTACCATTTCTGACAATTCTTCCAAGGTTTCCACCAAAAGACCCGTTAAAATTACATCAGTTCCAAAAGTAGCTCCTTTGATAATTACAATGCCTAGACCAATCCCGTATTCGTCAGACAAAATCGTACCATGGAATTATGGAGGGGATGTCTACTACCACGATATCAAGCAAGATTGGCCAGCTGCTGAAGATTCAAGTTCTGAGAAAGTTAACTCTGATATCAATAATATTGTGGGGACTAGCAAGATTACCCGAAGAAGAAGGATATTCTCTCCATAAATTGCTCCCCTAAAGATTATTTCTGGACCCGTAATCATTCCTGTTATTGTTTCTCCTCCAAAAGTTGTTCCCAGTCCTACAATCATCTCTGCTAGTACTCCAACTGACAAATCTGTTACAACCCCTGTTATCACTGCTATTGACATTCCTGCTGCCGAGTCAACTGAAACTCGAGGTAAAGGTATTCTGATTGAGCCTGTCCAGATGAAGGCACAATCATTGGCTATCCCTGAGACCTCCCGGAAATAGATGGAGGAAATTCTAAAGATCATAAAAATAAGCGACTGCAATGTAGTCAAGCAACTGGGGAAAACTCCATCTAAAATTTCCATGTTGGCTTTATTACTATGCTCCGAGGCGCATGCAAAAGCCTTGGTAAAATTCCTGAAAACTGCCCATGTACCCCAAGAAACATCTGTTGATCAGTTCCAAGACTGCGTAGCCAGCTTAACTGCAGATAATGGTTTAGGTTTTTCAGATGCTGATTTAACGCCAAGAGGGAGGAAGCATAATGAGGCATTGCATGTCTCAGTGGAATGCAGGGGCACAAACTTGGCTCATGTTTTGCTGGACACTGGTTCGTCTCTGAATGTATTGCCTAAAAAGGATCTTGATAGGCTTGACTGTGAGGGATTGACATTGAAGCCAAGCAACATAGTAGTGAGGGCCTTTGACGGATCAAAAAGGATGGTGCATGGGGAAGTGAACATCCCCATAAAAGTTGGAACCCAAACATTTGATTCAACTTTTTATGTAATGGATATTCGCCCTTCATACTCCTGCTTGTTAGGCCGACCGTAGATTCACAATGCTAGTGTCGTTACCTTTATGTTGCATCAAATGCTGAAATATCCAATTCATGGGAAGATCATCATTGTTCATGGAGAAGAAGAGTATATGGTCAGCCATCTAAATTCCTTCAGGTATGTGGAATTAGATGGTGAATTTATTGAAACTCCATTCCAGCACTTTGAAGAAGTCCCGCAGACTGTGGCAGTAACCAAGGATGTGTCTCAAGTTCCCAAGATCACAAGGCCTTCACTCAAGATGTCATCTTTGAAGGATGCCAAGGCAGTGGCAGAAGAAGTTGGGTGAACTATTTGGGGACAACTCCCAGATATCCGATACAAATCTGACAAATTTGGTCTGGGTTTCACTTCAGGTGCCCAGAAGGTTGTACGTTGTGCTCGTGCCGGAGGACCACCCTTGAAGATCAGTAACCGCGAAGTCAATGCGGTGGAAGATGATGAAGGCAGCTACAACCTGGAGGATTGGATTTTCCCAACTGTCAGTGGAGGGCTCAGCAACTAGGAGGCTAGATATTTTTACCCGATCACTTTTATCCCACAGTAATTTGTCTTTACATTTTGTTGGATTTGTAATATTAAAACAATTCAGACTCTTAAAACCTTGTGTCTTACCCGAGGCACAATGGTCCATTTGTAAGGGTTATTATCTCATTTCCATATGACATCAATGAATCATGGACGTTTTTGCATACAAACTTTGTGCTCATTGTTTTTCTTTTTTTACATTTTCATTTCTTTCAAAGATAGTTATACGCTTACACACACTCACACACACAATGCAGGTCTACATCCATTCGGGATCCCATGGGTAATGGTTCTGCTATGGCCTTTTGTGACTCTGAAAATCTAATCTACCAAGCCGAAGACGAAGGTGAGGAAGATTATGAAGTACCAGGAGAACTTGCCAGATTACTACAACAAGAAGAGAGGACCATTCATCCCCACGAGGAACCCGTGGATACAATCAACCTAGGTACCTAAGAAGACAAAAGAGAAGTCAAGGTGGGTGCCAATTTGGAACCCAGTATCAAAGAGCGTCTGGTTCAGTTGTTACACGAGTATGTTGAAATCCTTGCCTAGTCGTATGAAGACATGCCAGGACTTGATGCAGATATCGTGGTACATCGTCTACCAACAAAATAAGACTGTCCACCAGTAAAACAAAAGGTCCGTCGTATGCAACCAGATATGTCGGAGAAGATTAAAGCAGAAGTCATGAAACAATTTAATGCGGGATTATTGGTCGTCACCTCTTATCTGCAATGGGTTGCCAATGTTGTTCCCGTACCCAAAAAGGATGGCAGGGTACGAATGTGCGTGGACTACAGGTATTTGAATATGGCAAGCCCTAAGGATAATTTCCCACTTCCCCACATTGACATCCTAGTTGACAATACGACACAGCACAAAGTGTTTTCCTTCATGGACGGTTTCTCAGGTTACAACCAAATCAAAATGGCGCCTAAGGACATGGAGAAGACAACCTTTGTCACACAATGGGGGACATTCTGCTACAAGGTTATGCCATTCGGACTGAAGAATGCTGGGGCAACCTATCAGCGTGCCATGGTAGCCTTATTTCACGACATGATACACCACGAAATACAGGTCTATATGGACGACATGATAGCTAGATCTCAAACAGAAGAAGAGCATCTTGATCACTTACAAAAACTATTTGAGAGATTAAAGAAGTACAAGCTAAGGTTGAACCCAAATAAATGCACATTCGGGGTGAGGTCTGGTAAACTCCTAGGCTTTGTTGTCAGCAACAAAGGTATTGAAGTAGATCCTGAGGTGAAAGCGATACAAGAGATGCCTGCTCCTCATACTGAAAAGAAAGTCAGAGGATTCTTGGGATGTTTAAACTACATTGCCAGATTCATTTCTCCCCTGACAGCTACTTGTGAGCCAATCTTCAAATTACTGAAGAAAGATCAAGTAGTCAAATGGAATGACGAGTGCCAAACTGCTTTCGACAAGATCACAGAGTACCTACAAGAGCCCCCTGTTTTGATTCCACCAGTCGAGGGAAGACCATTGATCATGTATCTGACCGTTTTGGAAAATTCAATGGGGTGTGTGTTGGGGCAGCATGACGAGTCTGGCCGAAAAGAGCACGCTATTTATTACCTGAGCAAAAATTTTACCGACTGTGAAACAAGATATTCACTACTCGATAAAACTTGTTGTGCTCTGGCATGTGCTGCTCACCGGCTAAGACAGTATATGTTGACCCATACTACCTTGTTGATATCTAAAATGGATCCGATAAAGTACATCTTCGAGAAACCTGCCCTCTCTGGGAGAATAGCGAGATGGCAGATGATCCTGACGGAATATGACATATAGTATACTACCCAGAAGGCAATAAAGGTCAGTGTACTAGCTGATCACCTTGCTCACCAAGCTGTGGAAGACTACCAGTCCATGAATTTCGAATTCCCAGATGAAGACATCATGATGGTAAACAACTATGAAGAAATCAGGCCATATGACGGACCTAAACAAGGATCTCGATGGACCCTGGTTTTTGATGGGGCATCTAACGCACTCGGCAATGGTATTGGTGTCGTACTCATATCTCCTGAAGGGTGTCATACTCCATTTACTGCAAGACTCTTGTGTATCTTTGGTCTCAAAGCTTCCATAGACTTGGGGATCAAATCCTTGAATGTATTCGGAGATTCAACTTTGGCCATTAGCCAGATCAAAGGGGAATGGGACACCAAACACCCTAACCTTATCCCTTACAAAGAACATGTTTTGACATTGCTCCCACATTTTGAGAAAATTACCTTCGAGCATTTCCCGCGAGAAGAAAATCAGCTAGCAGACGCACTAGCCACAATGTCATCTATGTGTAAACTTAAATGGGATAACGAGGCTCCCCAGATCAACATTGAACGAATGGATGAACCAACACGCTGTCACGAGATTAATACTGAAGAAGTAGTGGACCAGCCTTGGTTTCACGAAGTCAAGAGGTATCTCGAAACCCAAGAATATCCAAAAGGCGCTTGAATCAATGATAAGAAGTTCTTAAGGAGATTCTCTGCTAAGTTCTTCCTTAGTAATGGCATTCTCTACAAACGCAACCATGACTATGTGTTACTCCGGTGCGTATACAAGGTCGAAGCAGAAAGGATCATGGTTGAGTTACATGAAGCCACTTTTGGCACCCATTCCAGTGGGCATACGGTGGCAAAGAAAATCCTATGGGCAGGCTATTACTGGTCTATCATGGAAGTAGATTGCTATCAACATTCTCGAACCTGCCACAAGTGTCAGATTTATGCTGACAAGGTGCACGTACCTCTGGTTCCTCTGAATGTCTTGACGGCTCCTTGACCCTTTGCTATGTGGGGGATTGATATGATTGGGGAAATCAAGCCAACAACCTCCAATGGACACTGCTTCATCTTAGTGGCCATTGACTATTTTACAAATTGGGTGGAGGCAGCTTCTTTTGCCTCCATTACCAAGATTATTTTCGCCCAGTTCATCAAGCAGAATCTCATCTGTCGTTATGGTATCCCAGAGAGTATCATTACAGACAATGGTACGAATCTAAATAATACTATGATCACTGCCCTATGCGAGCAATTCAAGATCCAGCATCACAATTCTTCCCCTTACTGGCCGAAGATGAATGGTGTTGTCGAAGCCGCGAATAAGAACATTAAAAAGATCATACCGAAAATGACAGTCACATACAAAGACTGGCATGAGATACTATCACTCTCTCTCCACGGGTATCGTACCATAACTCGCACATCAACCGGGGCAACACCCTACTCTCTGGTATACAGCATGGAGGTTGTCTTGCCTATTGAGGTCCAGATCCCCTCTTTGAGAATTATGAAGGATACAGGGCTGAATGAAGAAGATTGGATCCAGACTTGACTTGATCAACTAAACTTAATTGATGAGAAAAGGCTTACTGTTGTCTGCCATGGTTAAATGTATCTGTTGTACCCCAAAATTTGCTCTCCCATATTCTTCAAGGTTTGTCAAGGATCATCTTCAAATGGTTCAAGACTACTCAAGGATTGCACAGTCCAAACACCTCCTAAGCCAGTCAAAATTAGGGTTTTGGTTCCTTCAATGAATTTGGGTTTTTTTTTAATGGTCCAATCAAGTCCCATAGGCCTATACACATTGTCAAGCACCTATATGCCAAGTTTCAAGACTCACAGTGCCAAATTGCTCAGTCAAAAACTCCATTTGCTTCACAATCAACTGCAGGGGCAAAATGGTCTTTTTACAGTCAAAAGTAAAAAATTTTGGTCTACATCTTATTTTGAGTCCACAATCATCATTTGATCAAATCTTGATCATGATTCCACAAGCATGGCTCAAAAATCATCAAGATGCAAAAAGTTACTATTTTTGGACAGTAGAAAAGTCAACTGTATCTTGACCAAGGCATAACTTTTTCATAGTTCATCAGAAAAATCCCATCCAATGCTCATTTTGAAGGGGATGACATTTCCTAGAACTCATCTTCACATTCCAAGTCCAAGAAATGCTCTCACAAAAAGTTATCAATTTCTACATTATAGGTCAATTTCAAAAGTCAACAAAAATGCACTTTAAGTCAAAGACCATAACTTGAGATTGGTAAATCCAAATGACATGGGACCAAAGGCATTGGTTAGAGTACTTCAAGACCTTTCCAAAATGTCCAAGAACATGTTCATAGGATCAAAATTGAGCAAGATATGCATTGGAGAAGTTGGGAAATTTTTATGAATTTGCAAAAGTCAACTTTGCTCAAAACACCTTGTTTTTGCTAATGGGCCTCAAATTCCTTCTTGAAACTTTATCCAAGGCCTATGCACGACCCATCAAGCCTATTTGAATTTATTTTCTTATTTCTATTAATTAATTGGATTTTTAATCAATTTTAATTCAGTTAATTAATTTAAATTGTAGGAAATTTAAAGATATGATTTCTCAATCTTTTTGTGAAGCAAGAACAACCTAATCAAGCTGGAAAATTCGTGTGCACATCAAGGGGACAAAAATCTCCAAGTTTGGCAAGTTTTATCAATCAAAAAGATGCAAAAAGATATGATTGAAAATCAAATATTGAAATCATCATTCCATGGATTTCTTGGCCAAGATTTAACCTAAACTCAGTCTCCTATATATACACAACTCAACCCTAATGCCATGGACGTGAGAATTGCTGCAGAAAGCCATAGCCAATATTAAAATCAAGAAAACTTGAAAACTGTTTTTTGCATTCCAACACGATTCAAAGCTTTTTCTTGTTTCTAATACCTTGCAGGAACTCCCTGTTGGCTGAAGATTTTGACGACACAGTTCGAAACGAAGCAAGTTGGATGTTTCGTTGGAATAAAACAAGATGTTATGGTTCGGAATGGTAGAAGCAGTTCTTCGAACGAACATGTCAAAGCTCGAAGCTTCGAGTGATAGTTGTGAAGATATATTTAAAAGAAGCCTCGAAGTGGTAATGAGATTGTGTTTAAGAAATAAGTTCGAAGCGAAGGGTGCCAAAACATTTGAAATTCAAACGCAAGCGGGATGTTCGAAATTTAAAATATATGCGCTGGAGCGTTCGAAGACGCGTGGAAGCTAGAAAGGAGAGGTGCTCTGCATGTTCTGAACGTGGCAGAATCTTATAGGCAAGACCGTTATGGTCGAAGTAGTATAAATAGAAGTCTTAGTACTAGGATTTCGTGTGTCATATCTATTGTACAAACTTCAGTAAACATTCAAAATACCACATGGCTAGGGAAACGAATGCTCGAACAATGTACGTATGATAACACCAAATATTTATGATTCAGTAAAACTCTTTATCATTTCCAGTTTACCTTCTATCTTCATGTCAATATCATTCAAAAGCGTTTACATTAAAGTATTTTCATTCAAAGTCATTTACTGATTTCTTGCATTTAAACGCTTTCTTTCTATTTTGAATCCTTTACATTTCAGAAATTCTTTTACATTTCATGCTTTTATCTTCATGCTTTTGTCATTCGAATACCTTTTCATTCAAAGTCATTTACTGATTTCTTGCATTTAAACGCTTTCTTTCTATTTCGAATCCTTTACATTTCAGAAATTCTTTTACATTTCATGCTTTTATACTTCAAAGTTATTTACTTGTTTCTTGCAGTTTTATATTTCTTTGTAATCGAATCTTTATTCATGCAACTTAGTTTCGCACGTCTTTACTTGATCATGTCATTAGATCCTTTTAATATGGTAATCGAAGTAAGTTGAACGTCTATAAAACATTCCAAATACAAATCCCAACTATGAATATCAGTTCTACAATTAGAGTTATCCAAACGACCAATACCCCATAGGATCAATCTAGTCGATCCTGCAAGTTACCAGAGAGATTAAATAACAGTCATTAAGATTATTTGATAGTTTGGAGGACTAGCGGTTGTTTACCAGAAATCACTGTAAACAAATTGGCACGCCCAGTGGGACTGTCATTGGTCGTTACGAAATTTAGAACAAAGTAAAGATTGTTGGGACATAACCATTGTAAAAGTACTTTCTGAGTGATAAGTTCGTTGTTATATGAACCTTAGAAGTGGTAGAATAACCAATAGCAATCAACCCTTACCTAGAAGAAAATGTTTAAACAATATGTCTAATCCAGACAATCAACAGGGGGAACAAAATATCCCACATGCAACAGGAACTAATGTGTCCGCTTCGACGGAAACATCTAATGCGATCCCTTCGAACGCACAGTCTGTTGCGTCTTCTACCAGTAGTGTAGCCACTAATGGAACAAGTGGCATGTCGACTAATAGTTCGATCCTAGGAAATACAGGAACCATTGGTTATCCTGGGGGATTCGTCCCACCATCAGTGACACAAACCCATTTCGCCACCCCACTAACTAGACCACCCGGGTTCGATGCTAACAGACACAGAAATTCCTCTTATGGGATGCCAACATCTTTTATGGAGGGTCTGCACACTTCGACATCGAATACGTCACCACAATTAGGGTCTGGGTCTGGGGCAAATCAATTTATGACAAATAACCAAGGGTCAGTAGGTTATAGTGCAATGCCTATCTTAACCATAGAAAATCAGTTGGCCTTTAGGCAATTAATGGATGATAGTAACCATAATATGATAGGAGTGTTAGCGCAAACTATGCAAGAGATCTTTTCCCCAATAGTACAAAATGTAACTGTGACAAACAGAGAAAACGCGGATAACATGAGTCGAATAGCAGATTTTTTCGCTCCCCCAGAAAGGCGTAGACAGAATCAGGTGGGAGTTCGCACAAACGTACCTATCATAGAACAAGTTGTTGATGACCCACCTTATAGACCAGCCAGAGAGGGGGTTAATTTGGGGGCAAGGGCACAAAGGTTAGAAGCCCCAATGATTCAGGGCCCACAAAGGGAAATTATAGAACCAGGGGCAAGGATCGAAAGGTTAGAAGTCCCAGAGTTTCGAGAAGAACAACCTAGAGGAGTTGTCATGGTGGGTCGAAATCAAGATGCTGATGCAGTCGTTCACAGAATTCGAAACGATAACATCTTGGCAGAAAATAATTTAACCACCATGATAGAGAGAATCATGGCCCAAAATGGCCTCAATACAGGAATTAGAAGGCCAAATTATGCCTCTCCTATATCGGATTACATAATGCATACTGATTTACCAAGGCCAAATTATGCCTCTCCAAATCAACAGTCGAACACATAGCCAGGTATCTAATCGAAGCAGGAGATATAGCAAATAATGAAGACCTTAGGATCAAATATTTCCCAAGTTCCCTAACTAAGAACGCTTTCACATGGTTCACCACTTTCCCTCCTGGGTCCATAGATACTTGGGCTTTGTTGGAAAGATTATTCCATGAACAGTTCTACATGGGACAATCTAAAATAAGTCTGAAGGAACTAGCCAGTGTTAAGAGGAAATTTACTGAACCCATAGATGACTATCTGAATAGGTTCAGACTCTTGAAATCTAGATGTTTCACAATAGTTCCTGAACACGAGTTGGTCGAAATGGCTGCTGGCGGCCTGGATTACTCTATTCGAAAGAAATTAGATACACAATACTTGAGGGATATGGCTCAATTAGCCGATAGGGTTCGACAAGTCGAAAGGCTAAAGGCTGAAAAGGCCCGAGTTTTTAAAAATAACAAGAAAGAAAGGGTCTCCTATGTTGGGGCTGAGGAAGCAGAAGATTACCCTGAATTCGAAGAGGTCGAAATTGATCTCGCTGAATTGAAACAGGCTCCACCTTACTCTTGTAAGTTATTAATTCCCACAAAAGGGAAAGAAATTGTTGAAAATGAGAAAAGTGACAAATTCCCAAAGAAGGTTTACACTTTTGACATAACAAAGTGTGACGAGATTTTTGATTTGCTTGTCAAAGATGGCCAACTCATTGTGCCATCGAACGTCAAAATACCTCCTTTAGATCAAAGGAAGAAAAGAGGATTTTGTAAGTATCATAGTTTCCTAGGCCACAAAACCTCACAGTGTTTTCTTTTCAGGGATCTAATTCAAAATGCAATTAAGGATGGCAGACTGAAATTCGTTGACAAACCAAAAATGAAAGTAGATGAAGATCCTTTGGATGTCGCAGACACCAATTACTCCGAGCCCGTATGCATTGGAGAAATCAACATGGTGGAAGCAGATCAAGATGACACTCCATTAGGAGAGAAAGGCACTGAGAATGAAAACTGGGTGTTAGTCGAAGTCAACAAGGGGGTCACTGAGGACGTCCACAAGTAACCAGAGGCTTCGATCGAAGCAATACCTTTGGCTGTTTCGAAAGAGATCCAGGCTACTGAAGGCCAGGAGGACCAAAAGCAAGAGTTGACACAGGTTACTGAAGGCTTGAGGCTAAAATTGGAGAAAGTCCATATCACAAAGCCACCCTCCCCTCAGAAAGAAATATGGGATACTTTAGGAGAGCCCAGTGGAATGTTTGACTACTTGGTGAAGTATTCTGCCCCAGAAAGTTCAAAAATCCAAATTGAAGATATAAAACCTACTGGATGGGGAGAGGATGACATAAAGGGGGAGGATGTAGATGTAAACATGGTGGATATGGAGAGACCTCGTTCGAAATGGAGGAGATGGAGAGATACTTAGAAAAAGAAAAATACAAAATGGAGGATAATTATGCTGGGGATGCCAATCTTAAAGATTACCTCATGTTGTGCCACAAAGGAGATGCGGAAATGATATTATGCCCTAGGTGCAGCATCATCTGCAACCAGAGAATTGCTGCAAACTTCGAGAGGATACAAAGGGCACGAACTGGCATCAACTGGCACCAGGATAACCAGTTATTCATGTGTTATCCTAAAGCTGGAGAAAGTTTGTTGGAGTTCTTGGTTCGCTGTTACAAAGGAGCAACGAAATGCCTAGTATGCCCAAGGTGTTTTGCTGTGTACGATCAAAGTATGGCCAGAGCCTTCGAAACAATCCCTTTCGCCCCATGCTGGAACCACCAAGAGACTGGTCAGATGGGCCAACGTTTCGATAGCAAATACACTCAACGAAGGCCTGATAGTCCTCATCCCAAAGGCGCTCGAAGGGTGACGTTCAAAATTCCTGCTGAAATACCAACAGACAAATGGCTGCAAGTCAGAACTGACAAGGGCAAAGACAAATGGAGAAACAATGAACGAAACGCACGCCACACTATGACGTACAGGAGGCAGTTCAACATGGCGAAGAGGGAAGAAGTGAGGTTAGAAAACTACAAAGGAAGAAACCCCATGTCAAGATCACAATGGCGAAGGCAACAGAGAATTCAAAAGGCTGAAAGGGAAGCTGTGGCAAATAAAGGAGCAACTTCGATAAAAAACCAAGGAGAATCAAGCACCAACAAACCCACACCAAATAATCAAACTGAAGACAAACCCCCAGTTAGTAGGAGACTCTTCTCTGAAGCACAACCAACTGAATCGAAGGAATACACACCAGGTCCAGAAGAAGACGAGGATATTCTAACGGACAACTTCGAATCAGAGGGGGAGTCTTCGCTCAATATCAATTGCAACGTGGTATTTGTACTACCTTGTGAGTTTGGACAGGAAACTGAAATCGAAGAGTTTGAGGAGGATGATACAATAGATCTGATGAAGCATAGGCCTGTGTGTTACTACGTGATGGATAACAGAGCCGTCGAGGAGCAGAATGCTTTCTTTGAGCGCCCAGAGCCAGCTATGAAAAATCATCTGAAGCCATTATTCATTCGGGAAAAAGTTGGTGCCCATGGCGTAAACAAGGTTTTAGTGGATGGGGGCGCTGCAGTTAACTTAATACCTCATTTCATGCTGAAAAAGTTAGAAATACGCGAGGGTGACATCAAACCACACAACATGGTTCTATCCAATTATGAAGGGAAAGTAGGCCAAACATTGGGAGTAGTTTAACTGGATTTGACGATAGGATCAAGCTGCAGGCCCACCATGTTCATGGTGATCGAAGCCAAAGCCAACTACAACTTGTTATTGGGAAGAGAGTGGATCCATGGCGTAGGAGCAGTTCCTTCGTCAATGCATCAGAGGTTGGTTTTATGGAGAGAAGATGGGATTGTGGAGAACATTGAAGCGGACCAGAGTTACTTCAGGACAGCAGTCAACTTAGTTGACAAGAGGAATTATGACAAACATTTGGCCAAGATTGCTCCATGTGTCCCTAATGATGAAATCAACGAAACCAGGAACGCACACTATTATATGACCCTTCGCCATGATGGTATATATTGGGATAGAAGAATAGTCAGTGAAGATGAAGGAGTCGAAGGTACTATGCAAAGAAGGCTAGCATGCTGGGAATTCGACAACCTTGCTCATGATTGAGTCCTCCTTCTTCGAAAGGATTTCGGCCTATATGGCTGAGAACGAATCGGAAGCAGCCTTAGAGGCTGAAATAAATAAATTGGTTGTAGAAGTGAACGAAATAAATGGGGATGGCTCGAAAGGCTCACCCTTTGAAGAACACGAAATAGATCAAAGGCTGGATGCCATCTATGATAAAGAACCCTTAGGCTTCGAGAAGGACCCCATAGACTCAGGTGCCAAAATGTTGGCGCAGGATCTGCTCGAAGAAGTGAATCTGGGGGATGAGAACACGAAAAGAATAACCTACATAAGCGCAAAACTTAATCCAGGCCTCAAGTAGGAAGTGATCGAAGTCCTCAAGATAAACAAAAATTGCTTCGCGTGGGACTATGATGAAATGCCTGGTTTGAAGAGGGAGTTAGTGGAGCATAGACTTCCAATCAAGGATGGCAAGAAGCCCATCAAGCAAACTCCTAGAAGATTCGCACCAGCGGTCCTCACAAAGATCAAAGCTGAGATCGGAAGGTTGATGCACTGCAGATTCATCAGAACCACAAGGTATGTCGAATGGTTAGCAAATATAGTGCCTGTTATTAAGAAAAATGGCTCTCTGAGAATTTGCATAGATTTTAGGGATTTAAATACTGCAACCCCTAAAGATGAGTACTCCATGCCTGTGGCAGAAATGTTAGTAGACTCTGCTGCAGGATTCGAATATTTAAGTATGTTAGATGGATACTCTGGGTACAATCAGATTTTTATTGCTAAAGAAGATGTTGCCAAGACAGCATTTCGTTGCCCAGGAGCCTTAGGCACCTACAAATGGGTAGTGATGCCTTTTGGTTTAAAGAATGCTGGGGCAACTTATCAAAGGGCAATGAATTCGATTTTCCATGATTTCATTGAAACCTTTATGCAGGTGTATATTGATGATATAGTCATCAAATCTATATCTGCAGAAACCCATTTGCATCATTTGAGCCAATCGTTCGAACGAATGAGAAAACATGGCTTAAAAATGAACCCCCTTAAATGTGCATTTTTTGTGCAGGCTGGAGATTTCCTTGGCTTTGTGGTTCATAAAAAAGGAATCGAGATCAACCAAAATAAGACCAAAGTTATAATGGAGACAAAAGCACCTACGTCAAAAAGGGAGCTGCAATCTTTGCTAGGAAAGATTAACTTTCTCAGAAGGTTCATTTCGAATCTAAGTGGAAGAACCCAAGCTTTCTCTCCGTTGCTTCGTTTGAAGCAAGGCCAAACTTTCGAGTGGAACGAAGCCCATCAGGAGGCATTTGACAAGATAAAAAGATATCTCTCTCAGCCTCCCATCTTGTCTCCACCTTCATGGGGAAAGCCCATGAGATTGTACATATCTGCTTCTGAAGTTAGTATAGGTAGTATGTTAGCACAAGAAGATAGCAATGGCATCGAAAGAGCCATATACTATTTAAGTAGGGTATTGAATGATGCAGAGACTAGATATAGCAATATAGAAAAGCTATGTCTCTGTTTATACTTTTCTTGTATGAAACTTAAGTATTATATAAAGCCTGTTGATGTTTATGTTTCATCTCACTTCGATGTTATTAAACACATGCTTTCGAAACCAATAATGCATAGCAGAGTTGGTAAATGGGCTTTAGCCTTAACAGAATATTCTTTGACTTTCATGCCTTTAAGAGCTGTGAAAGGCCAAGTAATTTCTGATTTTATTGTGGACCATTCACTGGTTGAAAAGACTGTCATGGCTTACATTAAAATGCAACCTTGGAAATTATACTTTGATGGTTCGACCCATAGGGATGGTAGTGGTGTTGGAGTTCTCATAATTTCTCCTGAAGGAATTCCAACAAAATTCAAGTATAAGTTAGATGGTCCTCGTTGCTCGAACAACGAAGCTGAGTACGAAGCGCTTATTGTTGGACTTGAAGCTTTGTTGGAATTGGGGGCAACTAGAGTCAAAATTAAAGGAGACTCAGAGTTAGTGGTCAAGCAAATAACAAAGGAGTACAAATGCATAAAGGAAAATCTGATGACATACTTCGTCATAGTTAACAGGCTACTTAGAAGATTCGAATACATGGATATTCAACATATACCAAGAATAGAAAACCAAGAAGCAAATGACTTAGCACAGTTGGCTTCAGGTTATAAAGTTTCTGCCAAAAACTTTGAGGATTTGGTCGAATTAAGAGGTAGAGTTATGGCTACTAGATTCATACCATCAGATCTAGAGAGTATAAAGTTAGGTTATGCTGAGAAACAGGGATTCGAAGTACTAGCCATAGACACCTTATCAGATGCAGATTGGCGAAGTCCACTTGTGAGTTATTTAACAAATCCAACTTTTAATGTTGATAGGAAGATAAAATATAGAGCATTATCATATGTCCTCATGGGAAATGAATTGTTCAAAAAGACCCAAGAAGGCGTATTACTGAAAGGCCTAGGAGAAAGTGAGGCATACTTAGCATTGTCAGAAGTCCACAATGGGGCATGTGGGGCACACCAAGTAGGTCATAAAATGAAATGGTTGTTATTTCGATATGGCATGTATTGGCCCAACATGCTCAAAGATTGTATAGACTTTACTAAAGGGTGTGAAGAATGCCAGAAACATGCAGGGATTCAACACGCTCCTGCAAGTGAGTTACATTCGATCATTAAACCATGGCCCTTCAGAGGATGGGCATTGGATTTAATAGGAGAAATAAATCCTGCTTCGTCTAAAGGACAGAAATATATCTTGGTAGGAATAGATTATTTTACCAAGTGGATCGAAGCGATACCATTAGTAGCTGCTGATCAAGAGGCTATTATTGAGTTCATACAGAAACAAATTATCTATAGGTTCGGATTGCCAGAAAGCATAACCACAGACCAAGGTTCTGTGTTTACTGGAAGGAAGATGCAAGAATTTGCTCAAGAGATGGGGTTTAGATTACTGACATCAACACCATATTATGCTCAAGCAAATGGGAAGGTCGAAGCAGCCAATAAAGTGATAATAGGATTCATTAAGAAACACATTGGTAAAAAGCCAAGGAACTGGCACAAAACTTTGGACCAAATACTATGGGCCTGTAGAACATCTCCTAAAGAAGCCACTAACACCACGCCTTTTCAACTAACATTTGGTCATGATGCAGTTCTGCCAGTAGAAATTCATCTACAATCAGTTCGAATTCAAAGACAAAACGAAATCCCATCTGCATTATACTGGGAGATGATGATGAATGAGTTAGTTGAGTTAGATGAAGTTAGATTGCATGCATTGGAAATCCTAATGAGACAAAAGGAAAGGGTAGCCAGGGCGTATAACAAAAGGGTGAAAGGAAAAGCATTCACTATTAATGACTTAGTCTGGAAATTCATATTTCCCATGGACAAGAAAAATAAAACATTAGGTAAATGGTCACCTCATTGGGAAGGACCTTTTCGAATAATAAAGATATTTTCAAACAATGCATATGAAATCGAAGAGTTGGCTGATGATAAGCGAATCCTAAAGGTTAATGGGAAATATTTAAAGAAATATAAGCCACGCCTGCAGGATATTCGAATAATAACAACGTAATCGAAACATCATAAAGGAATGCCAAAATGGTAATATAGGATTGCCAAAATGGCGTTGTTTGGATATTACAGACCAAAATTCAGACAAAGATTCAAATTAAAACTGAGATTTAAAAATAGGCATTGTTCCTCAATCTATTAAAGGTACTCCGAAAGGATTCAAGCCTTTGTTGAGTGAAACGCCTTGCTCCTTCTAGGGTAGCTACTTCTCCTTTAAGTTGCTCTGCTGCCTCCATTTATGCAAGTCCTTTGTTGAGGAGCTCTTCGAACTGATCACCAGCAGTATTAGTTTCATAGGCCAATTGTTGTTGTTGAGCCTCCTTAACCTTTTGTTGAAGCTCTTGAATTTGCTTTTCCCAGAGAAGAATAGACTCAGCTCGAGCTTCATAGTCAGTTTTGGCTTGCTTTATGTGCATGGCTTGGTCTTCAGCTTCTTTAGAGAGCTTCGAGGCATGCTCATAAGCAGCGTCCATGGCAGTTCGTTTCTCTTGGACCTTTCTGGTAGCAAATTCGTATTGAAGAAGACACCCAGTCACGTTATCTAACAGAGATTGAAGATCAAATAATATGGTGTTGACTGGAAAAGAGCGGGTGGTGAGGTTAACTTGCGTAAGTAGCTCCTTCATGGTATAACAAGTTGTACTATCCTGTTTGAGCACTTCGAACAAGTCCACATCAAGGATTGTTCTCCTAATTCTGTTAAGGAGTACAACTCTATCATCTGAGGGCAACGGATTGTTAGCTGAACTAGTACCAGCCCTAGCAAGAGGAATATCCCTTTGAGCTAGTTTTGCCTTCATATACCCAATTGGGTCATTTCGTCTTAGGAGAGCTAGCTCCTCTTCAGTCATTTGAGATTGAGACGTTTGAGGAAGTTCCATGCGCAAGGGAGTCACATACATTTCGACTTCCATAGGCTCATTGGTCCGGTCACCGTCACCTTCACTCGTTTCCTGCTCATTTCCTTCTTCATTATCAACCAGATCCACCACTTCGATATCATTGTTCTCACTGCTATTGGCATCTGACTCTGTTCCAGTAGTCGAACCATTGTGGGCATCTTCTTCCTCGGATCCTTCCTCTGCAGATTCTTCGTTCTCTTGATCAGAATCAGCCGTCTCTTCTTCAGCATGAATGTCCTTTGGGTTCTCTTGAAGGGTTTCGAGAGGGGACTTTTGAAGAGAAGTTTCTGGTAAAATCTCTGCAGATGCATAAAGCGTTGCTTCATTCGCTTCTTTCAAAGGAGGAGAAGTACTTTGGTCATCTTGCTGCTCTGAAGCCCCAATCAGAACCGCCATGTTGGAGGATCCTTTGTTTTGCACCAGGTTACTGGAGTCCCCATGAGGAGAAGAGTTGATGGGAGCAGCAGTCTTTGATGGAGAAGTCGAAGTGGTAAGAGTTGGGTTCAAAATGTCCTACAGTGACAAAGAATATTAAGAGCATGCACCAAGGTAATTAATAACTATTTTTGTTAAAAATTTGAGTTCAATTTACCTGTGGATTCTCAGAAGAGAGGTTGCTATCTATATGTTCCAACATTACGTTGGAGGTCGAGGATGGATTTTTGGATTTAGTTGAGGGAGCAGCATCTTTGGAATCGAGTCCAGAAATGCCAGTTGGTGCAGCGCCTTTGGAAGTTTCTTTCTTCTGCTTCTTCTTCGAAGCAGTCGGTGAACTCCCTCCAGCATTGGGATTCTTCCCAGAAGTGTTGGTTTTCCTTTTCTTTGGAGTGGTTGGTGGGATTTTGTTAGTCTGAAAAGATTTAAACATGAGTTAGATCTAAATCATGAGTTTCAGTGTATTTGAAACATCAGGGATAATTGATTACCTGTGGAGTTGGAACAGTTGTTATTACTGGTGTTGTTGTTGGTGCAGTAGTTGTTGTTGGTTTGGATAAGGTCACATCATCAGTGGTTTCGACAAATGTTTGGGAAGCACTTCCTTCTTTAGACTTCGAAGCAACGGTCTTTATCCTGATGGCTGAAAATCGAAACAATTAAGGTAAAAGTTAAAAATGTAGAAAGTAAGAAACATTTGGGATTTTCCCAAGCATTCGCACATGCGCCTTGATTAGATATAATCGACATGGCAGAAAGGTCATAGCGAAGATGTCCTGGGAAATCATGGAGCCAATGACGAGCCCATGTCACAGTCTCAGATGGCTTTGGTTTCTTTTGAAGGTATTTGAACATTTCTTTGCAAGTGAACCACCAAGGGTATGGAGGAAACCAAGCCAGAGCCAGTTCTGAGGTAGGCAATCTAGGGAATTTAGGTGGATGCATTTCGAATGCCAACCTATACCTATCCTCAGGTGACAACCCTGAAGGAAGTTTGAGCTTAGAAATTTTTTCTTTAAATTTTTCCTTCAAGGTCTCAGCCGCTTGATGCACAGTGGTTTCCAAGTGTGTGGGATCATAAGTGGTTTCGAAATAATTTTGAAAGGCCCTAATCTCTTTGGCATGAGTGAACATACCTTTCTTGGAGTGTACCTGCACATCGAACGCATCAGTTAGTTTCTGTTGAATGGAGAGGGTATCGAACATATAAGAGTGGTAGAACTTAGTCCACCATTCCAGAAAACCCTTTGCTGTGAAGTGTGTGGGTTCAAAAGGTATTAGTTCAAAGTGGGCGAAGCCTTGATATTGTTCCTGTTGCAGTTTGGCTTCTCTGGCTTTAAAGGTTCGACCAGAAGTGATGGCACTCTCTGTTTGGAACAGAGGTTCAGGGATTAGTTGGCACAGGCCAAATTGTCTAGAGACAAAATTGGGTTGATAGGCAAAGAGGAAGATTTGATTCTTGTAAGGAGTGGTTCACGAGGAAATTAATCTGGGAAGAAAAAAGGCTTTCCAAATATCTTAAATTTCTTTGCTTTTTACTGCTTCTGAAAGAGGCATGGTGAACCATGATGGTCCATGAGTCCTTGAAGCAAAGGGCGCCATGGTCTCTTCAAATTTATGTCTCTTGGAAAAAATCATGATATAGTTTGAGAAAAGGACCTTGAAGTCATCTTTGTCATCGTTTGGGGTAAGTTTTTGCAGCCTCGTACCTTCAATGATTTTATCCGCTATCTCCGGATCTTGTTCAACAATGGTGTTAGCAGTTGATAGCGAGGGTTCAAACATGGCATTGAGCCATAATTGGAGTAACCAGAAGGGGCCAGCTAGAAGGATGTTTTTGGGAGTGTGGGATTTCAAGCTCGAAACGGATGATCTTAAGCTTTCGTAAAGATCAACAAGTAACAGTTCGCTTAAACACACCCTCCTATTCTCATGTAAGTCTCTAGCTAGAGGGATGAACCTGCTGGATACCTGTAAGGACCTGCTGCAGAATACATACCTTGATAACCATAAGGTGAGGAAAGCAATATGTTCCCCATCTGACACACTATCTCCTTCAGTGTGGTAATGGATAATGAATTTTGAAAAGCTGGCTAATTTGACTTCGAAGTCAATAATGCTGGAGTGCTCTTCATTGTCAGGGATGTAGGTTTCTCCTATTGGTGACAAACCAGTAATGGCTGCTATATCGAAAAATGTGGGTGTAATCATTCCCCCAGGGAGATGAAAGGTGTTGTAGGTGTTGTTCCAGAAATATAAGGACGCAAATAGTAATGGATGACTATAGGTGAAGCCTGGTTTCGATAACTTAATCAAATTGTAGATTCCTAATTCCTCCCATTGCTGGGGTTTCTTGGCTTCTACTTTGGTAAGCCAGTTTTGGTAAGCTATGTCAGAGGTAGGGCGGGATCGAAATGGTTTAAAGTTGCTCTTCACATAGTCTAGCACAAAGGGATCTTTTGGGGGAACGATTGGAGTTTCCATGGTTGTCGAATCAGAAGACTCGCCTATCTTAGGGATATCCATATTATTAAACAAAGGCTTAAAGTTATAACAAACAGGGAAGATTTTTCTAGTATCTTTTAAGATTTCAAAGACTGTAAGAGGACCCATTAGAGCAAACCTCTTTCCAGCCGCGTTAGTTGGAATTAGTACCTGAGAGGCATAAAGCATTTCCTTCTCTTTGGAGATCATTTGGGGGATAAGCACAGATTGACCTTGATAAGTACCAACCTTGCTTTCCATTATTGTTCCTGTGTTCTTTCCTTTCTTTTTGGAAGTTTTCTTCAGTTGGGATGATGTTGTGGAAGACATGGTTGAAGATTGTTGAAAGTTTTAGGGTTTTCGGTGAGAAGAGAGGAAGAAAAGTTTCAGAATGTGGAAAAGAATAAAAGACTAAGTTGATTGGTTTTTATAGTGTGGAAGTTTAAACATCCACTAAGTGAGACTAGGATACGTGGGAGTCGTGGGTTGGATTGAGAAGGAGGTGGCGTAAAGGCTGATATTGGTAATAGGCGTGATTAATAATAATCATTGTTTTATAACTGCACCATGCTGTGAAATACTGATTCAAGACGGTTAAGGAATCCAAGAGGCATTGTGATTGACGTGACTGGAGTCATACACAATAAATGTTACGATTACTCAAAAGTCACATCAAAATCTTGCATATATATTTAAAATTAGTGTTTCTCAAAGGATCGAAATACATATTTTAAAGGGGCATTTTGTTGGCTGAAGATTTTGACGACACAGTTCGAAACGAAGCAAGTTGGATGTTTCGTTGGAATAAAACAAGATGTTATGGTTCGGAATGGTAGAAGCAGTTCTTCGAACGAACATGTCAAAGCTCGGAGCTTCGAGTGATAGTTGTGAAGATATATTTAAAAGAAGCCTCGAAGTGGTAATGAGATTGTGTTTAAGAAATAAGTTCGAAGCGAAGGGTGCCAAAACATTTGAAATTCAAACGCAAGCGGGATGTTCGAAATTTAAAATATATGTGCTGGAGCGTTCGAAGACGCGTGGAAGCTAGAAAGGAGCGGTGCTCTGCATGTTCTGAACGTGGCAGAATCTTATAGGCAAGACCGTTATGGTCGAAGTAGTATAAATAGAAGTCTTAGTACTAGGATTTCGTGTGTCATATCTATTGTACAAACTTCAGTAAACATTCAAAATACCACATGGCTAGGGAAACGAATGCTCGAACAATGTACGTATGATAACACCAAATATTTATGATTCAGTAAAACTCTTTATCATTTCCAGTTTACCTTCTATCTTCATGTCAATATCATTCAAAATCCTTTACATTAAAGTATTTTCATTCAAAGTCATTTACTGATTTCTTGCATTTAAACGCTTTCTTTCTATTTCGAATCCTTTACATTTCAGAAATTCTTTTACATTTCATGCTTTTATCTTCATGCTTTTGTCATTCGAATACCTTTTCATTCAAAGTCATTTACTGATTTCTTGCATTTAAACGCTTTCTTTCTATTTCGAATCCTTTACATTTCAGAAATTCTTTTACATTTCATGCTTTTATACTTCAAAGTTATTTACTTGTTTCTTGCAGTTTTATATTTCTTTGCAATCGAATCTTTATTCATGCAACTTAGTTTCACACGTCTTTACTTGAT
Organism: Vicia faba; assembly: GCA_948472305.1. Taxonomy (NCBI): domain Eukaryota; kingdom Viridiplantae; phylum Streptophyta; class Magnoliopsida; order Fabales; family Fabaceae; genus Vicia; species Vicia faba. The sequence continues at coordinate 37,519,535 of OX451735.1, read as the reverse complement.
CATGTCATTAGATCCTTTTAATATGGTAATCGAAGTAAGTTGAAAGTCTATAAAACATTCCAAATACAAATCCCAACTATGAATATCAGTTCTACAATTAGAGTTATCCAAACGACCAATACCCCATAGGATCAATCTAGTCGATCCTGTAAGTTACCAGAGAGATTAAATAACAGTCGTTAAGATTATTTGATAGTTTGGAGGACTAGCGGTTGTTTACCAGAAATCACTGTAAACACTCCCAGGGACCTTTTGCAATCAAAATCACACGCCAAAGCTCAAAGAATACGCAAGAACAGACCCACGGTTTGCATACTTTTTTCATAATTGAAACTCATGATTCATGCATATTTGATATGATTTTTTGTTGGTTTTGCATTGCTAGCACTCACAGGAAACTAATGGTATTGGTTAATTGGATTATAGCGCCCTAAATCAAAAGATACCATTGACAAATTCTAGGGTTCCGAAGCTTTGATTTTGGGGCTTTCTTGTTCAGGAAAATTTGGACCCTTTAAGACCCATGGTTGAATTCAGGAGACTCAGACGATTGCAAAACCACCCTCGCGAAATATTTATATAGCCTAGGGAGCTAATCGCTATTTTTCCCTTTTGCAGTTTGTGGGGGTTAAAAACCCCCGCTATCTATTTGTTATTTGCAGGATTCAGCGAAGGAGATGAAGACGTGGTGACATGCCATTGGAGCGTTCAAATAAAACGCGCGCTTGTTTGTATTTCCAGCATAATTGTTATGTTTTATATATTATATTTGTTCATTATCATAATAACAAATGCAAGCGAATGGCTCAGTGGTGGATGCGTTGTCCAAGAATCATTGAGACCTGGCTTCGATTCCCAGGTCCCCCAAATCCCTTGTTTCTATTTTTTCCAATGTATTCACATGCAGGCTGCTGAATGTTGTCCACCATATACCCCACTCATCCAAGCGCAAGGTGGCTGGCAAGGCAGATCCAAAGGCCAAAAGATGATAAACACCATGTTTCCCAGTCAAAGCATGCGTAGACAATTTCCAGAAAGTCAAACGTGGCTTGCAACTTGATGGGCCAGAATTGCTTCTTCACCTCCATCTGGGCCCAACACCCCCTGGGTTTTGTTTTCTTATTTTCCTCTTTTATATTTTATCTTTAATTATTTTAATTATTATTATTATTAGTATTTAATTAACAAACTTTTATTTTCATAATAAATTCAGACAATTAAAAATGCAAATATTATTTATTATTTTCACTATTAATTATTATTTTGTAAATAAATGTAATTAATTAATTTAGTTGTTTTAAATTAGGTTAACTTTAATCTTTTTCATAATAAATAAAATTAACATAGAATTAGGGTTTTTCTTTTGACAAGTTTAATTCCTTTTATTTTATTTTCATTAAAAACATAAAAAAATACTTTTTTTCTTGTAATTATTTTATTAATTAGTAAATTAGGTTTAATTTTATTTAATGCAAATAACCAAAAACTCATTCTTTCTCAAAAGGGGTCAAAACCCTAAAAACTTTTCCCGATTCAATTCTTTCGCGCGCATATTTATTTTTGATTCATTATTTTGATCATATTATGTAATTGTTCCGAGAATGTAATAGATAATTAGGACTTTTATCGCTTTCTTTATTTTCTCGCATTTATTTTCAAGGGTTATGTTTTTGGCGATGTAAATACCTGACGCCTTGTAATAGCGTAGATTTACTTTCCGCAATTTATTTCCCGCAAATTATTAACTGTTAATTATGCATGCAAGACTTGCCTGAAAAATAAAACCAACTAGTAGCTCACCATAATACTTGTGCAAAGATAATATAGACTAAACTTGACACACATGCACATGCCACTCCTAGGGTACGCCTCACTTGGTTGCCTCGAGGTGGTCATTGAGTATAGGGTGTTTTAGAGGTCGCCCTCCTGTCTAAAGATCCAGTTGCCTCGAAACGGTTGCCTCGGATAAAAAGGATCTAGGACACTAGGGTTACCGCTAAGGCGTCCTACTATTGCTTTGGTGACCACACATGTCCCTATAATCGAATTGACCCGAATAACTCCAACGACGGTGCTACCTACTTCTCAATAGTGGGATAGTACTGTCTAAAGGACTCCTACACAGCTTAATTCCTTAGAGTAGGTAGATTTCTCCTGGGTACTTGCTCTTTCAAAAAAACAAAAACATCTTTTCGCACCTACACTTTCAAAAAGTTTTCAAACAAACACTTCATACACTCTTGAGGACTGATACAAGAGTTACCTAAAAGTTTTCAAACAAACTTTTTCAAAACCCACAAACACGAGAAAAGCAAAACATTTTGAAAACATAGTGAGCAAGTACCTAAGAGCCCGTGGATAACCACGGATAGAAAGGGTGCTAACACCTTCCCTTTCTATAATCTACCTCCCGAACCGAGAAACATCTCGAAAAGGAATTTTGCTGTGCTTTTGTCCTTTCCTTGTTGGAAAAAATAAAAGATGGTGGCGACTCTTGCTTACCGCGACATTTCGCGAACCAGCATTTCAAAACATTCAGTTCTATTTCCACCGATCACAGAACTGGCGACTCTGCTGGGGAAATTAATAAGTGAGGTGTACCTTAGGATTAGATCATTCTATGTTTTCAATTGCATGCTTTGTATGATTTATATCTGTGGGCTTGTATTGGAGTTTCATAGATCCTAACCCGGATCTGGGGAATACCCTTTAGGTAGCAATAAACTGCGAGGGACCTGTCCGGCGTAGACCGACACGGGTGAAGCAGTAGCTACGTTGGTGTGACACCTTGGCCTGTACCGATATCCCTTGTGTTAGAACGAGGAGAATATGGGTCTTCTGAGGAGTCATTAAGCACCAACTGACCTTAGAACCTTAAATTGACCCAACTTGGCCATAGAACAGTAGCAGTATGCTACACTTATTGAGGCTAAACTCTCGCGATGGTTCTGGCCGCAAGAAAAGATTGCGAAGCTGGAGTTATGACCGATTGAGGGTAGTCAGTGATATTGAGATCCTCTAGAACCCGATTACTATTTTCTAGGATAGGTCTTAACCAACGAAACTGAAAGAGGGTAGTACCTAAACTTCATGCTGGCCTGAACTCTAAGGGCTGTCTTGTGTGACCTGTGTGCCTTATCATGTTTGCCTTTTGTGAATACTTGTGGTGTGCTTTATCATAACATCATACCATTGCATACATCCTGCATAAGGACTAACCCATTTCAAGGATATCAAGGGTTTGTGATGCAGGTCATGATGAACTAAATGTCTAGCAAGGGGCAAAAGGGATTTATTTTCCCTAGCCAAGGTTGATAACTTGAGTCAGGGGCTATGACCCACTCGATATGGTGAGCTTTGACTCTTGAAGAAGGACTCTCAACAACATGAAGTTCCTTCAATCAAGCTACCAGATTCAAAACTCTAACAGTTTCTTTGTTTACCCCACGAGATCCTTGAAAACATTGCATACATATATCATACATATCATTACATAACAGGTCACCCTTTACAGGTTTCTCACGTTCTCGCTGTTTATTTCAGCAATGGCTCTCCAACAAGACAACCAGGATCTCCATACTCAAGAGACTCAGTTCAGGGAGATCTTCCTAAACCTATCCAAGGGGCAGGAAGAGTTGAGAACACTCCTCTTGAGGAATTTGGTCGAGAAAAGTTCTGAAGACAGTAAGGACGAACGACTGAAACATCTGCAAGCTGAGATAGATGCAATGAGAACCTAGATGCTGGGGCAGATGACTCTCATCCAAGGCTTAGCTTGGGAGCAAGAAGAGTTGAGAACCGTGATTAACCAGCTTCATCAAGACAGATACAACAGTATGAAGCGAATAGTCAAGGCTGAGGATCAAGTCATTAATCAACTTCCGAGAAGTCAAAGGTCTGGTTTAATGAAGAATAGACCTCTCCAGGGTGCCACTACCTCACAGGTCCAACAACGACCTGACCATAAGCAACGTGCTACTCCGAGGCCGTTTACCAAGCTCAACGTGTCGCTGTCCCAAGCTTTGCAACACCTGTTGAATTTGAATCTGGTGACGTTGGTAGGACCTCACCCGAATCCTAAGACTTCTTCACCCAACTACAATCCAGATGCAAGGTGCTCTTATCACTCCGATAGCCCGGGGCACGATACTAACGATTGTTGGGCGCTGAAATACAAGATTCAGAATATGATTGACGCTAAGGGGATCGAATTTGAGCCTTCTGAGACTCCCAATGTAATCACTGCTCCCTTGCCAAAGCACGGCTAGGATTGAGAGACTTTTGTTCATTTGAATTCTGATATTGTATTTTTCTTTGCTTATTCAAACAATTATCATGTCAAACTCTCTTATTTCATTAATGCATTACACGTGTCTGTTTTGAAGTAATTGTGTTCACTATATTCAAATTGCTTTCATTTTTTTTTTGTGATGTTCAACTCTCGATTAAAAAAATTCTAAGCCTTTTGAGGGAGGATGACGAAAACGATACCACGATCTTTACATTATGCTTTTGAACAGACCCCGCTGATGAAGTACATGCATTGTTTCAAATCCTAAACAGTGGAGTTATAAGGAAGATAATCCCTAGTCAACCCCTTTGAGCCAAAGAAGTTGGAGTTTTTCTTTTCACAAAAAATTAAAACCCTTAATTAAAACCTGGGGCAGGGTAGTTTTCTCAGTTGATCCAGGTGCACAACGAATGGCATCAAAGAAGTCCTTCCGAAACAAAAGAACAGTGATGGTTCCCTATAATCGTCAAGACAGACAGTCATTATCTCTCAAAAAATAAAAGCCCATTAAGTCAAAACCTATGAAGGAGACTTACAAAACTGGGGCATCCCGCTGACTGTAATCACAAAAGAAACAGTTCAGGCAAAAAGACAGGGATAATAAAATCGAAAAGAAAGAGGTCCTACAAACCCTCAACAAAAAAGAAATGACTGCCTATTCAAAATAAATTGTCAGTATCTGAACCATCACTAGAATATCAGGGCAAAGACTCAAATAAGATCTAATGCACGATTAGCTGAGCTTAGGATCGAAGAACATCACGAAGAACAGGTGGGTACAAATAAAATTTGAGCCTTTATCCTTTGTTTCTTAAACCGTGAACCAGGCCACGTTATAACCCTTAAAAGTCCTAGCTGAAGCATGGGTTAGTTCGAAAGCATACTGTTACCAAAGGTATCCTGACTCCTATAGGGTTTGCTGTAAAATCTTGAGTTGACATCGCATTTTACAAAAATCACTTGTTTTATTGAAAACTGCATTTTCAAAAACTTCAAGACAGACATAAGCTTTGCATTCTTGAAATAATATTGTTTGCATATGACTATTTGTTCGAACAGCAGAGAAATTCGCACGATGAATATCTAGTGAACAAAAACCTTCTCAACAAAAAAAAAGTCGCCTCAAGTGGAAAAATACTTCCAATCCAGGGGCACGACATGAGCATTGTCCATCATCTGGGGCAGTCAAGTCAAGATTCAAGGAATCTCTCAAAATGCCAAATGGTCAGGGGAAAATCTCCATCTGAGTCACTTGGGGCATTGGACATGAATTCCAGCAACGAGTCTTGCATGATCAGACATCTTCTGGTAGTATAGCAACACAACACTACCGACAGTGATAACTCCCCACACTCTGAGGGCATGGACATAGTCAAAAAAGTACTACGCATAATCAAAGACCCGCTAGGTCGACTGGCCTAGGCAAAAATAAGGGCTTCCCGACGAACCAAAAGGGTTCGGGCAAAATAAGGGATGAAAATGAAAATTTGTACACCCGGCAAGTCGAAAACCTGAAAAGGCGGCTTGGGCAAAAAAGGGTATCCCGATGGACTGAAAACCCGAAAGGGCGGTCCAGGCAAAAGTTAGGGATCAAAAGCGTACGACTATGTTCCGTCATCTCGTCACTTGCCTACCAGAAGAAGATTTGTCAATCGGCAGTTATCAAGCACCTCCACAGGTACCTTCTCCCGCAGAAACTGGGGCAATAAGAATTGTCCGAACTGTACAAGTTGCTCTGTTCTCCAGATAAAAGGTAGACTCAGCTGAGACTCCCCGCAGAGTAAGACAAGATTCAACAATACTCTCTCCCCAAGCAGAGTTGGTCTCCCATCAGCCCTAGAAAGGCACAGTATCCCCAGCAAATCAGCAATACTCTCCCCCAAGCAGAGTTAGTCTACCATCCGTCCTGGAAGAGTTGGATATCCCCAGAAGATCTTAATATTCCCTAGCGGAGTATAAAGATATTCTCCAACAAGCGTAAAGAGCATCCCTGACAGTCTTAATATTCCTCGACATAATATAAGATTGTTCCCTGGCAGAATACAAGATACACCCCAGTGGATCCATTTCCCCAGTACAATCCAAAAAATTTCCCCAGGAGAGTTGAATCATCTTACCCAGCAGATTCTTGAAGCTTGTCCCCTGCCGAGTACAAATATCTCTCCCCAGCCATATTCAAAAAGTTATTCCCCACCTAACTGGGTTATCCTCAGCAAATTACAATGGAAAGATCGGCCTTGGCAAAGTTCTTCCTATCCCCAGCGGAGTTCATCAAATCCCTCAACAAAGTTTATCAACGGTATCCCCAGCGGAGTTATCGTTAAAATCTCAGCAAAGAAAATCTACCCCACAGAGTCATTCCCCGCAGAATAATCTCTCCAACAAGTCTATTCCCCAACGGAGTCATCTCCTCCTACAGGTTTATTCTTGCGATCATCTTCGTTCATCATCCCCAGTGGAAACGGAGAACTCTACTCTTTAACATCAGCCCTGGATTCAACGAACTTCCCGACATTCGTCAAGGATTTATTTTCCTAGACGAAGATACATTCATAAACATCACATTATCGTACCTCATAATACATGCATATACGCATCATAACACACGATCTCATTTATTTTTGAGAACATCATGACATCATGCATTTCATACATCATAACATTGCATACGACTAATGCTTGCCTTTTCAGGAAAAGGTCAATCAAAAGATATTACCATCAACTTTTGAAGTTCCAGATTTGATACCTTCATCTAGCCAGGGCATATCTGTGAGCGATTGATTGTAGATCTATACCTGTATCTAGCCAGGAAAGTCTGCATGAAGAGATTGAAGATCAATACCTGTATCTAGCCAGGAGGTCATCTTTCATTCTCAGGTCAGAGGTTTACACCTGTATCCAGCCAGGAAAGATATCTCGACCAAAATTTTAAGTCCCAGATTCGATACCTGTATCTAGCCAGGGCATATCTGTGAGCGACTGATTAGAGGTCTACGCCTGTATCCAGGCAGGAAAGCTATCTCGATCAACCTTTTGAAGTTCCGGATTCGATACCTGTATCTATCCAGGGCATATATGTGAGCGACTGATTAGAGGTCTACACCTGTATCCAGCCAGGAAAGCTATCTCGATCAACCTTTTGAAGTTCCGGATTCGATACCTGTATCTAGCCAGGGCATATCTGTGAGTGACTGATTAGAGGTCTACACATGTATCCAGCCATGAAGGCTATCTCGACCAACATTTTAAGTTCCAGATTTGATACCTGTATCTATCCAGGGCATATCTGTGAGCGACTGATTAGAGGTCTATGCCTGTATCCAGCCAGGAAAGCTATCTCGATCAACCTTTTGAAGTTCCAGATTCGATACCTGTATCTAGCCAGGGCATATCTGTGAGCGACTGATTAGAGGTCTACGCCTGTATCCAGCCAGGAAAGCTATCTCGATCAACCTTTTGAAGTTCCGGATTCGATACCTGTATCTAGCCAGGGCATATCTGTGAGCGACTGATTAGAGGTCTACGCCTGTATCCAGCCAGGAAAGTTATCTCGATCAACCTTTTGAAGTTCCGGATTCGATACTTGTATCTAGCCAGGGCATATCTGTGAGCGACTGATTAGAGGTCTACGCCTGTATCCAGCCAGGAAAGCTATCTCGACCAACCTTTTGAAGTCCCAGATTCGATACCTGTATCTAGCCAGGGCATATTGGTGAGCAACTGATTAGAGGTCTACGCTTGTATCCAGCCAGGAAAGCTATCTCGATCAACCTTTTGAAGTTTCGGATTCGATACTTGTATCTAGCCAGGGCATATCTGTGAGCGACTGATTAGAGGTCTACACCTGTATCCAGCCAGGAAAGCTATCTCGATCAACCTTTTGAAGTTCCGGATTCGATACCTGTATCTAGCCAGGGCATATCTGTCAGCGACTGATTAGAGGTCTACACCTGTATCCAGCCAGGAAAGTTATCTCGACCAACATTTTAAGTTCCAGATTCGTTACCTGTATCTAGCCAGGGCATATCTGTGAGTGATTGATTAGAGGTCTACGCCTGTATCCAGCCAGGAAAGCTATCTCGATCAACCTTTTGAAGTTCCAGATTCGATACCTGTATCTAGCCAAGGCATATCTATGAGCGACTGATTAGAGGTCTACGCCTGTATCCAGCCAGGAAAGCTATCTCGATCAACCTTTTGAAGTTCCGGATTCGATACCTGTATCTAGCCAGGGCATATCTGTGAGCGACTGATTAGAGGTCTACGCCTGTATCCAGCCAGGAAAGTTATCTCGATCAACCATTTGAAGTTCCGGATTCGATACCTATATCTAGCCAGGGCATATCTGTGAGCGACTGATTAGAGGTCTACGCCTGTATCCAGCCAGGAAAGCTATCTCGATCAACCTGTTGAAGTTCCAGATTCGATACCTGTATCTAGCCAGGGCATATCTGTGAGCGACTGATTAGAGGTCCATGCCTGTATCCAGCCAGGAAAGCTATCTCGATCAACATTTTGAAGTTCCGGATTCGATACCTGTATCTAGCCAGGGCATATCTGTGAGTGACTGATTAGAAGATCAACACCTGTAACAGGCCAGGAAATTATCTTTCATTCTCAGGTCAGAGGCCTACACCTGTATCCAGCCAGGAAAGCTATCTCGATCAACATTTTGAAGTTCCAGATTTGATACCTGTATCTAGCCAGGGCATATCTGTGAGCGATTGATTGTAGATCAACACCTGTAACAGGCCAGGAAACCATCTTTCTTTCTCAGGTACGCAAGTTCTCGCTAAGGAATCTCTTACGCGATCGACACCCCTGGATGGCATCTTTAAGCCCATCTCCACAACTATCCATTACATTTCCAAATGGCATCTATAAGCCCATTCCCGACAAGATTATGTCACATCTCCAGATGGCATCTATAAGCCCATCCTCCTATCCATCATATCTCCAAATGGCATCTGTAAGCCCATTCCTGACATCACGTTGCTGATACTACACTATGCGAGTGCAAATTTCTAAGCACTTTAGTGTTCAATCATCTTCCACCTTCGGATCACGAAAGGAACGCAAGCCAATCTACATTCTCAGGTCTAAGAAGATTGAACAGGGGCAACTGTTGTACCCCAAAATTTGCCCTCCCATATTCTTCAAGGTTTGTCAAGGATCATCTTCAAATGGTTCAAGACTACTCAAGGATTGCACAGTCCAAACACCTCATAAGCCAGTCAAAATTAGGGTTTTGGTTCCTTTAATGAATTTGGGGTTTTTTTAATGGTCCAATCAAGTCCCATAGGCCTATACACATTGTCAAGCACCTATATGCCAAGTTTCAAGACTCACAGTGCCAAATTGCTCAGTCAAAAACTCCATTTGCTTCACAATCAACTGCAGGGGAAAAATGGTCATTTTACAGTCAAAAGTCAAAAAATTTGGTCAACATCTTATTTTGAGTCCACAATCATCATTTGATCAAATCTTGATCATGATTCCACAAGCATGGCTCAAAAATCATCAAGATGCAAAAAGTTACTATTTTTGGACAGTAGAAAAGTCAATTCTATCTTGACCAAGGCATAACTTTTTCATGGTTCATCAGAAAAATCCCATCCAATGCTCATTTTGAAGGGGATGACATTTCCTACAACTCATCTTCACATTCCAAGTCCAAGAAATTCTCTCACAAAAAGTTATCAATTTCTACATTATAGGTCAATTTCAAAAGTCAACAAAAATGCACTTTAAGTCAAAGACCATAACTTGAGATTGGTAAATCCAAATGACATGGGACCAAAGGCATTGGTTAGAATACTTCAAGACCTTTCCAAAATGTCCAAGAACATGTTCATAGGATCAAAATTGAGCAAGATATGCATTGGAGAAGTTGGGAAATTTTTATGAATTTGCAAAAGTCAACTTTGCTCAAAACACCTTGTTTTTGCTAATGGGCCTCAAATTCCTTCTTGAAACTTTATCCAAGGCCTATGCACGACCGATCAAGCCAATTTGAATTTATTTTCTTATTTCTATTAATTAATTGGATTTTTAATCAATTTTAATTCAGTTAATTAATTTAAATTGTAGGAAATTCAAAGATATGATTTCTCAATCTTTTTGTGAAGCAAGAACAACCTAATCAAGCTGGAAAATTCGTGTGCACATCAAGGGGACAAAAATCTCCAATTTTGGAAAGTTTTATCAATCAAAAAGATGCAAAAAGATATGATTGAAAATCAAATATTGAAACCATCATTCCATGGATTTCTTGGCCAAGATTTAACCTAAACTCAGTCTCCTATATATACACAACTCAACCCTAATGCCATGGACGTGAGAATTGCTGCAGAAAGCCATAGCCAATATTGAAAAAATCAAGAAAACTTGAAAATTGTTTTTTGCATTCCAACACGATTCAAAGCTTTTTCTTGTTTCTAATACCTTGCAGGAACTCCCAGGGACCTTTTGCAATCAAAATCACACGCCAAAGCTCAAAGAATACGCAAGAACAGACCCACGGTTTGCATACTTTTTTCATAATTGAAACTCATGATTCATGCATATTTGATATGATTTTTTATTGGTTTTGCATTGCTAGCACTCACAGGAAACTAATGGTATTGGTTAATTGGATTATAGCGCCCTAAATCAAAAGATACCATTGACAAATTCTAGGGTTCCAAAGCTTTGATTTTGGGGCTTTCTTGTTCAGGAAAAATTGGACCCTTTAAGACCCATGGTTGAATTCAGGAGACTCAGACGATTGCAAAACCACCCTCGCGAAATATTTATATAGCCTAGGGAGCTAATCGCTATTTTTCCCTTTTGCAGTTTGTGGGGGTTAAAAACCCCCGCTATCTATTTGTTATTTGCAGGATTCAGCGAAGGAGATGAAGACGTGGTGACATGCCATTGGAGCGTTCAAATAAAACGCGCGCTTGTTTGTATTTCCAGCATAATTGTTATGTTTTATATATTATATTTGTTCATTATCATAATAACAAATGCAAGTGAATGGCTCAGTGGTGGATGCGTTGTCCAAGAATCATTGGGACCTGGGTTTGATTCCCAGGTCCCCCAAATCCCTTGTTTCTATTTTTTCCAATGTATTCACATGCAGGCTGCTGAATGTTGTCCACCATATACCCCACTCATCCAAGCGCAAGGTGGCTGGCAAGGCAGATCCAAAGGCCAAAAGATGATGAACACCATGTTTCCCAGTCAAAGCATGCGTAGACAATTTCCAGAAAGTCAAACGTGGCTTGCAACTTGATGGGCCAGAATTGCTTCTTCACCTCCATCTGGGCCCAACACCCCCTGGGTTTTGTTTTCTTATTTTCCTCTTTTATATTTTATCTTGAATTCTTTTAATTATTATTATTATTAGTATTTAATTAACAAACTTTTATTTTCATAATAAATTCAGACAATTAAAAATGTAAATATTATTTATTATTTTCACTATTAATTATTATTTTGTAAATAAATGTAATTAATTAATTTAGTTGTTTTAAATTAGGTTAACTTTAATCTTTTTCATAATAAATAAAATTAACATAGAATTAGGGTTTTTCTTTTGACAAGTTTAATTCCTTTTATTTTATTTTCATTAAAAACATAAAAAAAATACTTTTTTTCTTGTAATTATTTAATTAATTAGTAAATTAGGTTTAATTTTATTTAATGCAAATAACCAAAAACTCATTCTTTCTCAAAAGGGGTCAAAACCCTAAAAACTTTTCCCGATTCAATTCTTTCGCGCGCATATTTATTTTTGATTCATTATTTTGATCATATTATGTAATTGTTCCGAGAATGTAATAGATAATTAGGACTTTTATCGCTTTCTTTATTTTCTCGCATTTATTTTCAAGGGTTATGTTTTTGGCGATGTAAATACTTGACGCCTTGTAATAGCGTAGATTTACTTTCCGCAATTTATTTCCCGCAAATTATTAACTGTTAATTATGCATGCAAGACTTGCTTGAAAAATAAAACCAACTCGTAGCTCACCATAATACTTGTGCAAAGATAATATAGACTGAACTTGACACACATGCACATGCCACTCCTAGGGTACGCCTCACTTGGTTGCCTCGAGGTGGTCATTGAGTATAGGGTGTTTTAGAGGTCGCCCTCCTGTCTAAAGATCCAGTTGCCTCGAAACGGTTGCCTCGGATAAAAAGGATCTAGGACACTAGGGTTACCGCTAAGGCGTCCTACTATTGCTTTGGTGACCACACATGTCCCTATAATCGAATTGACCCGAATAACTCCAACGACAGTGCTACCTACTTCTCAATAGTGGGATAGTACTGTCTAAAGGACTCCTACACAGCTTAATTCCTTAGAGTAGGTAGATTTCTCCTGGGTACTTGCTCTTTCAAAAAAACAAAAACATCTTTTCGCACCTACACTTTCAAAAAGTTTTCAAACAAACACTTCATACACTCTTGAGGACTGATACAAGAGTTACCTAGAAGTTTTCAAACAAACTTTTTCAAAACCCACAAACACGAGAAAAGCAAAACATTTTGAAAACATAGTGAGCAAGTACCTAAGAGCCCGTGGATAATCACGGATAGAAAGGGTGCTAACACCTTCCCTTTCTATAATCTACCTCCCGAACCGAGAAACATCTCGAAAAGGAATTTTGCTGTGCTTTTGTCCTTTCCTTGTTGGAAAAAATAAAAGATGGTGGCGACTCTTGCTTACCGCGACATTTCGCGAACCAGCATTTCAAAACAGTCAGTTCTATTTCCACCGATCACAGTATCAAAAACGGATGATCAATGCTTTCAACAAAAAGGTCAGACACCAAGTATATCAAGTTGGGGATCTGGTGATCAAACGTATCATACTACCGCAAGGTGATCCCAGTGGAAAATGGACTCCTACATAGGAAGGACCATTTGTAATCAAAAGCACTTTCTCTGGTGGAGCAATGATCATGACCACCATGGATGGCGAAGACCTGCCACACCCTGCGAACATAGACATAGTCAAAAGATACTACGCATAAGAGACCCGCTAGGTTGACACACCTAAGCAAAACAAGGGAATCCCGGTGAATCAAAAAGGTTTGGGCAAAAATTAGGGATAAAACAAAAAAAATATGTACACCCGGCAAGTTGAAAACCCTAAAGGGAGGCTTGGGCAAAAAAGGGTATCCCGGTGGACTGAAAACCCGAAAGGGCGGTCCAGGAAAAAGTTAGGGATTTAAAGCGTATGACTATGTCTTGTTGGATCACCTTACGGATAACTTAACAAACTCATAGGTTCTGATCAATTCAATCATCTTCGGACGAAGCAACAAATAAACAAGATGCTCAGAGATACGAAGGCTATAGCAGAATGGGAACCCCATGGGATTATTGCACATAGCTATCTTTTCTTTGTATCAAAAATTTCATTTTTTACGACAGCATTCTCTTACTATAATGTTTGTCTCATTGTACAAAAATATTTACTCAAAGTTAATACAAAGATATCCCTTTGAAAGTGCAAAACTATCTGTTTTTCTTTACTCTTGTGTTTTGTTTACAAAAACGTCCAATGATTTATTTTTGAACATATGCATTTAAACATAGTTATTGTTTACAAATAAACAAAATAGAAAGACAATCACAGATGGCTTCAAGAGGTAGGGAAATCTCTCTATGCTATTTCCATAAGTCCACCGCAGTATGTAGTTTAATCCCAAGCAGAACAAAACTTCCAGTTACCAATCCCCAGTAGAAGTCACCGAATTTCTCAGAATCCCCCAACAGGATTTTACAAGCAGTACACGGCATTTCCCTTACGACAGAGTTCATTTCTCTAAGCGGAAATTCATCAACACTTCAAATTCACAACATGAAGACTTACATATCCTCAGCAGTGGTCAGGGATTTATTTTCCCCAAACCAACAATAGTGCAACAAACTAGCTCACATACGCATACATCGCATCCATATATCATAAACATTGATAACACGAATGCATTATACCTTGCATTTCATATAACATGACTTTGCATTTTAGCTAACATTTTACCCTTTTCAGGATAAGGTTAACAGATACCATTAACAATATTCAAGGTTTTTACATACAGTTCAGATACGCTCCAAACACGGACGTCATCCTGATACTTATCCTGATTCTCAACTTTCAGATGCAGTTCAGACACGCTCCAGAAACGGATGCCATTCTGATACTCATCCTAATTCTCAACTTTCAGATATAGTTCAGATACGCTCCAGACACGGATGCCATTCTGATACTCATTTAGATTTAACTTTCAGATACAGTTCAGATACGCTCCAGACACGGATGCCATTTTGATACTCATTCAGATTCAACTTTCAGATACAGTTTAGATACGATCCAGACACGGATGCCATTCTGATACTCATTCAAAGTCAACTTTCAGATATGCTCCATACACGGACGCCATTCTGATACTCATTCAGAGTCTCTTTCAGATACAATTCAGATATGCTCCAAACACGGACGCCATTCTGATACTCATTCAGTTTCAGCTTACGTTTCAGCAATCATTTCTGGATGGAATCTACAAGCCCATCTCTAACAACTCTCCATCACCTATCCAAATGGCATATTTAAGCCCATTCCCTCAACCATCACATTGCCGAATGCAAATTTCTGGGCACTATAGTGTTCAATCATCTTCCACCTTCGAGTCACGAATGGCAAGACTCGCCAATCTAACTCTTCAGGTTTAAGAAGATTGAACAGGGGCAGCTGTTCTACCCTAAAATTTTCCCTCTCACTTATCAAGAATTTTCTCACAAGATCTCCTTAGCTCAAGACTACACTAGGGTTTGATCAGCTCAAAGACACTTCCTTAAACATTGATGACCAAAATTAGGGTTTGAGATTGCACAAGGATATTTGAGCTTCCAAAGCCCCATATGACTTTCATGGATCATTATGGACCCCCAAGATTTCTCATGTCAAGTTTCAATCCTTGGATCACATTTTTGCTCAATCAATTGAGCAGTTGACCTAAAAATCAGCTGTATTAAGAAAAAAGTCAACCATGACCAATTTACAAGAAAAATTCATAATTTTTTATCCACATCAACATTTTAAACTCATATGTATCATTTGATCAAGTTTGGACCACAACTCCTCAAGAAATTTGATCAAATCTCCAAAAGGGCAAAATGGTCAAAATTAGGGTTTTGACTAGGAAAGGGCAATTTTTGATTTTTTGACCTAGAAAATGATCAATTGGGTTAAGGCATGATCTCAAGATTTCAATTGCATCATTTTGACCTAATAGCATGGTTCAAAACATTGCAAGTCCATTGGATTGACAGATGAATTTTTCAGTCAACTAATCAAAAGTCAATTGTATACTGAAAAGTCAAACTTTGACTTTTTGGTCAAATTCAATTACCAAAGATAAAAATTCATCAAAACATGTCAAAATATGAGACTTATTCATCAAGAAATCAAAAAGTCAAGATTTCATTTTGAAAAGTCAAAATTTCTAAACTTAGAAATTTTTCTAAGTGTTGGAAATTTCATGTTTTTCATACCTTTGAGCAAAATTTTCACCATAATGCAAGATGATTCAAGAGAAACTTCCAACATGAAAGTTGTATATCTCCATGAAATCTACAACTTTTCTTTACACGACTCCTTCCAAAAATGCTTGGATCTCAAGTTATAATTTCATGAATATGTGGTCATGAAACTAAACACTTAGTGAAAATTTGCCCTAATTTGGTCAGGATTTTGACCCAACTTCATGGAACTTTTTCATATAGTTCCAAGGTTAATATTCAAAAGCAATTTAAAGATGGGTTGTAGAGCACATTTCAAGCTTTCCAAAATGTCCAAGAAATCCTTGATATCATTCTTGAGTAGGGAGAATCGAAGAGATGAAGTTAGGGTTTTATCACTTTAATTACAAGTCATTTTAGTGATAAACAAAATTCAAATTCAAAGTTGTGCTGCATAAACTCTAATTTGCAGGCCTCAAACTTGTTAGACACTCCATAATTAATGGTTTACACAACTGTTAGAGGTCTCACTTCAAGCATTCGATGCATGGACATGCTTTATATCCATTTTTGGAAGAAAGGTTACAGTGCCATTTTGATAAAGTGACTTTTTGTACAAATCTTGTTCTTGAGCCTTCCACTTGTTATCTTCTGATCAAACAAGTCCTATAACTCATGAGAAATGGTTTAGACACTTACAATCACCCATCCCATGCTTGTACCTCCTCTTGAAACTTGTTTCCCTCTTTTCTTCAAAATTAAGTAACCTAGCCAAAAGCTAAGAACTTTTACTTCTGATTGTCCAAAGCTCTCAAACACTTTTGTTTATACATACGCAAACCTTGGACCATAAACACACGAATACTCATGCCCTGAAAAGACCTAGAACTCAAAATCATATTGCATACTTCCATTTTTACACATACTGACCAAAAACTTGAAACTCATAATCTACTTGTGTGTTTCTTGGTCTTTTGGTTTCTAAAGTTTCTAAACATCATATAGACATGATCCCACACCCTGTTACAGAACTGTAACACCATTAACACCGTCCTCCATTTTCAAAAATAGAGCTCTGCACATTGACTTCTCCAGACCATTTCAGCCATCTATTGCTCAAGCTAATCATTGCATTGGCTTCCTGGGACCTCAAAGAAGCTAACTTGATCATCACCATCACTTGAAACAAGCTCAAACTCAAAATACGATTTCCAGTTTTGAGATAAGTTTTCTTAACTTTGAACTCTTCATACAAGCATCATCAATGATTTATTTGTGAACAAAACATGTATATATCATTGCCCTAAAGCTAACCATGTTCATAGTTTTCATTAATTTTGCTTGAGCTTAGAGAATTTTGAAACTGAAATTTCTGAGATTTTTAGGGTTCAGATTAGGGCCATTAAAGTTCATGCTTATCTTTAATCTATAGTTTTAATGCTTTGCATTTCTGAAACCGTGAGGAAATTTTCTACAAGTTTCATGTTTACAATTTTCATTTTTGATGAGAAATGAGCAAGTTAGAGTTGGTCTGGCTGGAGGTTAAAGATGAAGTTATCAGGGCGCGTTTTGCATCATATATTTATTGTTTTGCTTATGTTAACGGATGTATAGCCACCCTAGTGGTAGAAGCGCGCGCCTATAACCTTTGAGACTTGGGTTCGAGCCCCAGTGCTACCCTTTTGTATTTTTTTCACATTTTTTGCATCATTCTGACTTTTTTGCAAGCGCCTGGGCCTTATTGGGCTTTTATTGTTTTTGTTTATTTTTGCTTACTAACCCCCTTGTTGGCTGTTTGCACCCGTGTCCCAGTTTATTTTATTTTCTTATTTTTATTTTATTTATTTCTTAATATATTTTCTAAATACTAAAAAATCATAAAAATACAAAAAATGATAGATTTTATATTTTGTCTTAGTTTATTTTATTTTTCTCACAAAAAACATTTTATTTAACTATATTTTATTTATTTTTACTAACTAATCTTATAAATTAAATTAAAACTAGGTTAGTATTTATTTTTTCTTTTACACCTATTAAAATATATTTAATTTAATATAAAAAAGGCCAAAAATATTTTATAATACTATAAATGTTTTCAAGACAAAAATACCAAAAAAAATACTTTTCTTAAACTTATTTTCTTTTAATAAATTTAGGGTTTTTATTTAAAATATTTTCTTAATAAATTTAAGTTTAATTAATTATTTTCTTTAATTAATTAGGTTAAAACAAATTCCCTTTTTCTCATGAAAACCAAACAAAGATCCATTTTCTTTATATTTTGCATTTTTGTACATTTATTCATTTTTGTACATTATATTCATTTAATTCCTTGACATTGATACCAATTCAATATGGTTGTAATAGACTAATTAGGTTTACATTCTTGCAATCCTCATTTAATTTGTACACCCCCTCCCACAAATGTTGTAATAGCGTAGTAACTTTAAATTCCGCAATTTATCGCTTTTATATACAAATGCTAGTAATTAGGGTTTGTATGGAAAGACTAAAACCAATACTTAGAAAACCCTAATTCAAGACAAAAACAAGCATGAAAATAATACACTTGCACACAAGCACCCCTAGGGTTATTCCACTTGGTTTCCTTATACAAAATGGCCATATTACGCGTGTAAGGTATTGATGCAGTGTATTCGCAAGTGTACGAATCGCGTCAGAGTAGTATAAAATATTATCGATCCACAGAGACCAATCGTTAATCTATCGTTTCCTATTGTTACGGTGTTTAGCTAAGTCAATATTAAACAGGGAATTTAGCATGCAAGAAAGTAAAGTGCAGCGAAATAAACTTCAGATATAAAAGCAGGGTCGAATGTAATTCACGTAGTCAGATGATATTCACAATGCTTCGGAATAGAACTACTTATAGGGCAATATTTTCTACTAAAGAAAAGAAATAATTTAACAGGAATTGTCGCTTTCGCGTAATCAGAACCGAGTTTACTCTCTAATCAGACCTTCTTATTGTCACTTATAAAAAGGCGCGCATTGCGTTAAAGTAATAAACATATTTTTAAGAAATAGAGTACTTGACCAAGTTGAAAAGTATTTTGATCTGGAATTTATAATAAAAAAGGAACCTAACTTTAACCTTATAAATGCGTCCGAAAATAGTTCCAGAATTGATTTCTTTGATAATAAAAATCCCTAACTAATCGGACAAAGCGCTTTCGCTTCCTTTGACCAGTTAGAATTAACCGAGTTTAACAAAGGGTTGGACGGCTTTCGATCTTACCCAACAACAATAAAGTACAAAAAACTAGTATTAAAAACCAAAATAGCCCATAAGCATTTCTATTGACACATTATTTGGAATATCGATCTAACTAGATTCCTTACATTCTAGCCCAGTAAGGTTCAGTCTGACATGGGAATGTAAACAGACATGTTAAAATAAATCATGCGAGAAAGTAAATAATTTAAAGTACGGTGCAGGAAATAAATAAACTAAAACCAGGTGCGGGAAATAAACAAAGTAAAAGCAACAAAGTAAAAGCAGGTGCATGAAATAAACAAAGTAAAAGCAGGTGCGGGAAATATAAATAGAAACCTGCTCCAAACGGGGAGGTTTTAAATCTGGTAAAAACTAGAAGTAAAATGCGACTGGAAATAAACAGCAGTTGAAAATAAATGTGGCAAGATAAACTTCTGCCGAAGTGCTCCAAACTCGATTACAGACTCAATCAACAATGCAATAATTCCCCGATGTGAAGAATTATCGCTTTGCAATGGTGAAATTATATGGCTTAAGTTCGCAACTATGGTTGGATCAAGCTTGCAACTAAGCTTGGGTGAATTGAAATGAAATCAGGAACTTTTATTTATAGAGGATGAGGAATGTAGGAAATCACAGGAATGCCCCCCAACTCCTTTTGGGGGGAAAACATCGTCCAAAGGTGGCGCCCGCCATGAGTGTAAATGAAAGGAAGTGGGGAACGTGGCAGTTGAGGTCAGCAGGAGGTGGTCCATGTCATGGCCTACCCTATGGCTGGCGCCATAGTTGACGCCATGAGTGCAAATTTGACCTAAACTCCTATTTTTCAGCCTATTTTCCTTCATTTCTTCAGGGGAGCTCTGGATATTTGAAATACCTGAAAAGGAAACAAAAGATAGGCATAATACGAGAAAATAATAATAAAAAACCTAAATAACATGTGAAATCAGAGTAAAAAACAAGTGTAAAGTAAGTGTTATCAAATTCTCCCACACTTAAACCTTTGTTTGTCCTCAAGCAAGAACTCTAAATAGATTAAGAAGAAAAACGGTGTTAGTGAACAAGTTGGGCTGCAAGGGGCCTCTGGAATTAAAACAGGGATGTATTGATAGGTACTGGCTGATTTAAACCAAGGATATCGTAGTGACATTCTTCTGTAAAACAGACATAAGCTTCGTTCTTTTACGAACCAATCCATATCATGCCACTATGCTTAGGCCTATATTTTTCCTTTTTTTTCAAATTCTTTTTCATTCAGGCGCAATCACATTAAGCTCGTTATTCGTACATGCTCATAGTAAAGTGACCGGGTAGTGATTCTGATAATAAAACGCAAGGCTCTGGTACAAAAAGTTGGTGTAACCCCTTTTATTGACCCATTTATAGTTGCGGGGGATCGGATCGTAATCCGCCCTACCAAGTTCAGCACCAGATACCTTTGAACCAACTAAAGATGGGTAAAAAAAAATTCTTTTTCTTTTTCTTCTTCTTTTGCTTTTACTTTTGCTTTATTTTTCTACGTACAACTTTTGTTGAGTTAAATGACTTTGTGAGGGTCACCTATCTCGGGGTTGTAGTTTATAATAAGAACATAGCATATAGATCATTCACTTCTCTTCGGTCCCCTACGTAGAGCATGCTTAGACCTGAGCTAACTGCTAGGATAAACTATTCAAGGATTTAAGAATGAAAGTTTGAAGGCCACGACATAGGGGGTATCGGGATCGAATTACTAAATTTATGAAGCTTAAGGTGTAAAAACGATATTGATGCTTCGAAAGGGCTTTCCCAAGTCATACTACATCCTATCTCAACCAGGTCTTATAGCCCAACTAAGTTCAAAACACAGTGTTTTTCTTAGGAAAAAAAATTCTGGTTAGGCTCAAGAAATGGGAGAGTGGACATACACTAGACCATACAGATATAGATGACTCGTCAAACACATGTATTAATTTGAAAAGAAATAAAACAAGCAAACTAAAGCAAATAAATAAGTAAAATAAAGCGAGAGAAAAAATAAAGCGAGAAAGCGAGTAAATCTCCTCCCACACTTAAATCGAACATTGTCCCCAATGTTACGAAATAAGAATAGGAAAGAGTCACCTGGTAAAGTACTAAGGCTGGTTGGGTCCCTCGCCATCCTGCGGTGAATGTCTAGGATGACGGGATCGGATGTGACGACGACTGCTCTGAGAAGCCTCGAACTGGTCGAATCTGGCGGACAAGGCAATCTGTGAACTCTGAATCTCGCGAAGGTTGCCAAAAAGGGAACCTTGAGTGGCCTCCATGAGGGAGGAGTGCCTCTGAAACTGGGCTTGTTGCCTATGTTGCTCGCGGGATATCGCCAATTGAGATTCCATAAGACTTTGAAAAGAGCGGTCCGACTGCTGTCGTGACGCCTCCATGAAACTCATGTTATCTGCCAGCTGTTGTTGGATGGCAGAAAGTAAACCATCTCTTCTCTCCGCTCGGGCTAGCTGGTCATGCCACATCTCTTCAATGATGTAGAAGCTAGGAGTCGTACCTGCAAAAGTGTTAGAAGTAGAAGGTGCAATGCGTGTAGGTGAAGCATGGTGGGGGGACACAGGTGGGGCATGAGGTTCATCCCTCTGCTTGTATTCTTCATCAGTCTCGTGTCCGTCCCCAAGTGGAACATTAGGAAGTAA
Source organism: Vicia faba (assembly GCA_948472305.1). Taxonomy (NCBI): domain Eukaryota; kingdom Viridiplantae; phylum Streptophyta; class Magnoliopsida; order Fabales; family Fabaceae; genus Vicia; species Vicia faba. Next base: position 37,497,820 of record OX451735.1, on the reverse strand, counting down.
TGGACCCGTAAAAGGTGGAGCATCTAGATCGTAGGTCCAGTTCCTCGCAATTTGTACATCAGTACGTCTAGTGCAAGGCAGAACGATTGATGGGATAGCGACACCCCGAACCATAAGTTCAAAGCCACCCGCTCTCCTCACCTTGCACAATTTCATATCTTTTAGAAATTTCAAATTAATTGTGCGGGGAGGCAGGGGTGCAAGGGTAGCTATCTCAGCGTCAAGGTGTAGAGCTCTAGCAATAGATGTAACTAGTCCTCCAAAAGCTATGGTCTCTGTGTGTCTCAGGACAACAATCATGTGAGAAATCATAAACGGGACTGAATTAATTCTTCTATTAGTTAGACTATCCTGCAAAAATAGAAGTTCTCTAGCATTTACCTTGTTTGGATTCTCCCGGCCAAAAATAGTACAGGCGGGCATATATCGAAAAATTTGAATAGTCGGGTTATGGATCAATGATGCTAAAACTCCTTCAAAAGAATTTATAGAAGAGTTTGACAATTGACGCCAGAAGGAAAATGTGTCAGTGGACCATTCAGAATCCAAAGGGGTCTCACAAATAGCACCATCACCATGAAGAATACCCAACAGAGCTGCTAGTTCATCGGTACTATATTCATATTCAATATTAAACAGACGGAATTTAACCGTACCGACGGTACTAGCAGTGTCGGGGTGAACCAAATAAATTAGGGAACTTAAGAATTCCCGAGTTAGCCTCTCAAAGGTGGGCTCTTTTCTAGTAAAAGTGTCATACAATCCTAGGATGTCAGCTAAATGAAAAAAAACTATGATAAAGTCCTAAAGTATACAGACAGTCTTCATCGACATGCCTGGTTGAGACAATTTCTCGTCCTTGCAATTTTTCAAGGATTTTCCGTTGTCGGTCTCCGGGTTTGCCTTCACGAAAAACGTATCCGTTGAACTCCATTGTTGCTCCTTTGGAAGAAAATTGAAAAAATGGGTTTCAAAAATGGGTGTTGGAGATTGGGAGGAGAAAGTTTTAATTTTTATGATGGTTAGAAAAATGGATGTTGGAGATTGGGAGGAGAAAGTTTGAATTTTTATGATGGTTAGAAAAATTGATGTTGGAGTGGTTAATGGGGTAGTAGGTGGTTGAGAAAATGAGAGTTGTTGGTTGGTTAATAGGGTAGTAGGTGGTTGAGAAAATGAGAGGTTTTAGGGTTGAAAATGGAGAAAGTGGGAGGTTTTTGAAAATCTGCCCGTTATAATCCCAGACCCCATGGCGGGCGCCATGGTCTTGGTGGCGGGCGCCATGTTCGAAAATTGGACTAGGCTCAAATTCCTTTGTTTTGTTGGTTTGGGCTTCTTATTCCAATTTCTTCTCGTAGGTGCAAACAGCAATTCTTCATTTGGTGCTTCCAAGGATTGGTGTATTGAACTCTTTTCTTTTATGTTTATAACTTGAAAATAATAAACTCATAAAAAAAATTAATTAAAGAGATAAAAATAAAAAATAAAAATAAAAATAAAAAGAAATATACTTAATCATGGTAAGTCACAAAAAATAAAAAGAAAGTAGAATGCAAGAGTTAGGCATAAAATTAATTAAGTCTGAAAAAGGAAACAACATGATAAAAGAAACAACAAAACAGCAAAACAGTGCAGATATGAATCAAGATCATCAAGGAGTGGTAGGCTATGTGGTCGACTCAGGACCATGAGCTGCAGCTAACTTACTGTGAAGATCATCAATTTCCTACTGTAGGAGGTCTGCCTCAGTAGAGTGAGTAGCATCGAAAACCATAACCTGAAGAGAGAGGTCTTCAACTGTCTGACGAAGTTGGGATACCTCTCTATGCAGCTCAGCAACCTGTGCATAGATGTCGGGTTGCTGCAAAGAGAAATTATTAGAGAATACAGTGGTCCTTTCTGGTGATGGACATGGATGATACTCAGGTACCGTAGGTGATTTTTGCTCGTCCACGGTCTCTCCAAGACCTTCTAAGGCATATGTCTAATTGGCAGGGTTATGGAAATTGGTCATCATGGGATCAGGAAAGGTAAAATAGTGAACGGTTTCATGATCAATCAGGAGTCTATACTGGTTGGGATTAAAGTAGACTCTTCTCATCATCCTACGATCCAATCAGAAATCAATGTCCATTGTAGTATATCAATAGTAGGAGGTAAGGTGAGATAACTTACTTGTATGACCCAAAGCAGAAGCAATCTGAGTCATTGTCCCTCCCACACGGAGGATACCTTCAGCTAACTTAGAAGTCATCATGAGATTCCACAGCAGAAAATTTCCATAGGCTACAGGGCGAGACTGGATCGCACAGTAGAGGAAAAAGATCTCCTCCTCGCTAACATGGGTATCAGTATCGGCTTTCCCTAGGAAAGTGTGAGTAATAACCATCTGAAAATACCTGAAAGCAGGGTTGTGAATAACAGGGGATAGTTGAGTAGAAGGATCAAAGCTCCCTCCAACAGTAATATCTCTCCAGAATTTCTCTATGTCCCTAGTCATGAAATAGCCAACTGGTAGCTCAGGTATAGCATCGGGTGTGGTCTGGAAGCCTAGCAAGTCGCCAAACTCCCTCTGGGTAAAACAGTATTCTATCCCGAATAGTCTGAAAGTGAGATATCCATCCTGGCCATTATAGAGCTCAAACTCGAATGAACTAAGGAATTCTAAGGTGAGGTTCCTGTAGGTCACATTTAGGTCATTTGCATACTCGTCCCACTTTAGCTGGTTGCATAGATACTTGATACTGGCTTCAAAGCCAAGAGCTTCCATGCAAATCTGGTCTGGATATCTGGTCGGTGCCATGGGTCATTGTGAAAGGACCGCATAGCGTTGTCTCTGAGTGTCATCTCAGAAGGAAACATGCATGTCATCGAAATGCTCCATCCTAAAAAATGTAGTTAGCAAAGACGGCTAGCAGGTGATGCCTGAAATCATAAATTTTGCAACTGTTAGTATAAATATAAAAATAAAATTTGATAAAGTAAAAAGTAAATAAATGCAAAAAATAAAAATAAACTCATGGGTTGCCTCCCATGCAGCACTTGTTTAACGTCGTTAGCTTGACGAGTAAGCTTCATATATCGGAAACTGGTACTGGTGGATCAATCAGAGTGTGGCTGGAGTAGTTGGTGGGAATGTCACCTCCTTCGTAGTGCTTCAACCTCTGCCCATTGACGATGAATGGGCTACAAGAATTATTCTTGATCTCAACTGCTCCAGATCTTAGGATTCTGGAGACCTCAAAAAGACCAGTCCATCTTGAATGTAGCTGCCAGGAAAAAGTCGCAACCTGGAATTGAAAAGGAGAACAAGGTCGCCTATATTGAAATCTTTCTTTACAATTCTTCTGTCATGCCAAGTTTTGGTTCTTTATTTATATATTATAGCATTCTCATAGGCAGACTGGCGGAATTCCTCCAATTTATGAATGTCAAGGATGCGCTTTTCAACAGCAGACAAATATTCCAAATTCAGGGTCTTAATGGCCCAATAGGCTTTATGCTCTAACTCGAAGGGTAAATGACAAAATTTTCCATAGACTAATTGGTAAGGGGTTGTTCCAATAGGGGTTTTAAAAGCTGTTCTGTAGGCCCATAGTGCTTCATGCAGCTTCTGAGACCAATCTTTTCTGGAAATTGAAACGGTTTTTTCTAAGATTTGTTTAATCTCCCTGTTAGACACTTCTACTTGGCCGTTAGTCTGTGGGTGATAAGGTGTTTCTACTCTGTGCTTTACTCTATACTTACTCAAGAGCTTATCAAATATTCTGGATATAAAATGTGATCCTCCATCACTTATAACGAGACGGGGTGTTCCAAACCTCGTAAAAATGATATTCTTAAATAACTTGACTACCACTCTTGTGTCGTTTATGGGTGATGCAATAGCTTCAATCCATCAGGACACGTAGTCCACAGCTGCCAAAATGTACCTATTTCCCATTGAAGGTGGAAATGGTCCCATAAAGTTTATACCCTAAACATCAAAGAGTTCAACTTCCTGGATATTCCTCATTGGCATCTCGTCATGTCTCGATATGTTCCCGGTGCGTTGGCATCGGTCTCACTTGATAATGTAGGCATGAACATCGCGCCATAAAGTTGGCCAATAGAGGCCTGCTTGAAGAATCTTGGTGTTCATTTTAGATATACCTGCATGTCTACCATAAGGTGCAGAATGACAGTGTCTGATGATGTCTTCTATTTCCTCTTCTGGGATGCAACGCCTGAAAATATTATCTATTCCTCTCTTGAATAGGAGTTGTTCATCCCAGTAGAAATGTTTAACATCTTTGAAGAACTTCTTTTTCTGTTGGTAATTTAGATCAAGGGGTATGATATCTGCAGCTAGGTAGTTTACAAAATCAGCGTACCAAGGTACGCTCTTCATTACTGAAATTTTTTCAAAATCTTTATCTCTGTAAGGCTCGAAATCATCAGTCTTAGTTATAAGTCTGTCATAGGTGAAATCATCATTTATTGGCAATAAGTCAGGTTTTAAGTGTTCTAATCTAGAGAGGTGGTCAGCGATAACATTCTCTGTGCCTTTCTTATCCTTAATGTCTAGATCAAACTCTTGGAGTAACAGGATCCATCTAAGTAATCTAGGTTTAGCGTCCTTTTTATTTAATAGATAACGTATGGCAGCATGATCAGTGTAAACAATGATCTTTTCTCCAACTAGGTAGGACCTAAACTTATCTATCGCAAAAATTACTGCCAGTAATTCTTCCTCTGTTATTGCATAGTTGAGCTGGGCAGTATCTAGGGTTCTACTAGCATTATATATAACATGTAATTTCTTGTCTTTTCGTTATCCTAGAACAGCACCAACTGCATAACCACTGGCATCGCACATGATTTCAAAAGGTTGTGTCCAATCTGGGGGTTGCATGATCGGAGCTGAAATCAGTGCTTGTTTCAAAAATTTAAAAGCTTCGAGACATTTCTCGTCGAAAACAAATTCAACTTCCTTCATTAGAAGATTAGTCAAAGGTTTTGTTATTTTAGAGAAGTCTTTTATAAAACACCGATAAAAACCAGCATGTCCAAGAAAACTTCTAATCCCCCTAATGGTTTTAGGTGGGCTGAGGTTTTCTATAACTTCAATTTTGGCTCTATCGGCCTCAATGCCTCTTTCGGAGACAATGTGTCCTAATACTAAACCTTCATTAACCATAAAATGGCATTTTTCCCAGTTTAGCACTAGGTTCACCTCTACGCATCTTTCAAGGATTTTTTCAAGGTTGGAGAGACAATCTTTAAAATTGAATCCACACACCGAGAAATCGTCCATGAAAACTTCCATTATTCCATCTAGGTAATCTGCAAATATAGACATCATACAACATTGAAAAGTGGCAGGGGCATTACAGAGTTCGAAGGGCATTCGTCTATAGGCGAACGTTCCATAAGGATAGGTAAACGTTATTTTCTCTTGATCCTCAAGGTGAATAGGTATTTGGAAAAATCCTGAGTATCCATCTAGATAACAAAAGTGTGGGTGTCTGGCTAGACGTTCGAGCATTTGATCTATAAATGGAAGAGGGAAATGATCCTTCTTGGTTGCTTTGTTTAATTTTCTATAATCTATACACATACGCCAACCTCCTTCTGTTCATTTTGAAATATGCTCACCTTTCTCATTTTCTATGATTGTGATGCCTCCTTTCTTTGGCACCACATGCACAGGGCTCACCCAATTACTATCTGATATTTGGTAAATTATACCAGCCTCTAGTAACTTAAGAACTTCTCTTTTAACAACATCGCTCATTATAGGGTTTATTCTTCTTTGATGTTCTCTTGAGAGTTTTGAGTTTTCCTCTAACAAGATCCGGTGCATGCACACCGATGGACTTATTCCTTTTAAATCGGAGATGTTATACCCTAAATCTGAGGGATATTTTCGTAAGATCTCTAAGAGTTGAGTTGTCTCGTCTTGAATTAAAACAGCGTTAACTATAACAGGACGATTCATCTCTTTATCTAAGAATTCGTATTTGAGGTTCTTGGGAAGTTCCTTCAGTTCTAAAGATGGTTTCAAAGAGCAAGGCATGGGATCGAGAGTAAGCGATAAACATTCATAGAGGTCGTCATCAATGTAAGGTTCTAAACCTTTAAATCCATCATCCTCCATAATGGGGGTCGAAGGTAACTTAATATTTTTGTTAGATTCCTCTCGCTTAAGTTCCAATATACACTCGTCAATGACGTCGATGGCATAACAAGCATCTCCTATGACTGGTGCCATTAAGAACTTTGAAAGAATAAATTCTATTTTCTCATCACCCACCTCAAATTTTAATTTTCCTTTCTTAGCGTCAATTATGGCTCCGGCTGTTGATAGGAATGATCTACCTAAGAGGATTGGGATTTCTTCGTCTTCTTTAATATCCATAACCACGAAATTAGTTGGGATATATAGTTGATCGATCTTAACTGGTATGTCTTCAAGTATTCCTATAGGATACTTAACTGATCTATCAGCCAGCTGGAGAGACATTTTAGTCGGTTGCAATTCTCCTAAGTTTAACCTTCTACAAACTACTAAAGGCATAAGGCTGACGCTAGCTCCTAGATCTAAGAAGGCTTTGTCAATAGTATGATTTCCTAAGATACAAGGAATGGAAAAACTTCCTGGCTCCTTTTCATTCTTGGCAAGTTTATTCTCTGAAATAAAATTGCATTCGATAGGTTTGGGATCATCAAGTCTACGCTTGTTGGTCAGGATGTCTTTTAGGAATTTAGCATAAGATGGTATCTGAGTGATGGCTTCGGTGAAAGGAATCTCTACATGGAGTTTTTCTATAACTTTAACGAATCTCTGGTATTGATTGTCAAGTTTGGTTTGTTTAAGTCTTTGCGGAAATGGGACTGGGGGTTTGTACGGGGGTGGTGATTTATTAGTTTTATCTTTTAATTCTGGTTCTTTTTGCTTTTCAGGTTCCTCCACTTGGTCTGTAGGAAAAACATTTGTCTTAGGTTGTGAGGGTGTACTCATGGCTGGATTCTTGGGTCCATCGTAAGTAGTCCCACTTCGTAAGGAAATGGCATTAGCTTTCCCTTTAGGATTTGGTTGAGGTTGTCCAAGGAATTGTCCTCCAGGTGTAGTTTGTGGGGCTTGTGTTTGGGCCATCTGTGAGATCTGGGTTTCAAGCATCTTGTTATGCGTAATTATCTGATCAACCTTAGTTCCTAATTGCGTGATTAGTTCGTTTACGTGAATATTCTAATTTAGGAACTCTTTGTTTTGCTGGGTTTGAGCTGAAATGAAATTTTCCATGATTTTCTCAAGGTTTGGTTTGGGTTCCACAGCTTTCATAGGTTGATTTGGTCTTTGGGCTTGGAAACCTGTAGGTCTCGGAGGTGTAGAGTTTTGTATTGGGCTATTGTTTTTATAAGAAAAGTTTGGGTGATTCCTCCATCTGGGGTTGTAAGTGTTTGAAAATAGGTTTCCTTGGGTGTAATTTACTTGGTCTGAGCAAGGCTCATTCAACAAGTTACATTCTGCAGGTTGATGTCCTTGGGTCCCACAGGGTTCGCATTCAGAAGCTACTGCGGCTACAGTATTAGGGTTTTGAGACATGTTTTGAACTTTCAAGGCAAGAGCGTCCATTTTAACTTGCATCATGTCTAGAGAACTTATCTCATGTTTTCCTCCTTGGGTCTCCTTTTTCTCTACCGTAGCTCGTTCTGTTCCCCATTGGTAATGGTTTTGGGCCATGTCCTCAATGAGAGCGCAGGCTTCTAGGTAAGGTTTATTCATCAATGCGCCACCAGTTGCAGCATCGATAAACATCTTTGTATTGTAATGGAGTCCATTATAGAAGGTGTGGATGATTAGCCATTGTTCTAGGACATGGTGTGGACAGGCTCTTAACAGGTCCTTATATCTCTCCCAAGCTTCAAAAAGTGATTTTCCCAGGTTTTGGTTAAATCTAGTGATTTGGTTTCTAAGGACAGCAGTTTTGCTGGGCGGAAATATCTTGCGAGAAATACTCTCCTAAGGTCTTCCCAGGTTGTTATTGAATTGGGTGGAAGGGAATCTAACCAATCTCGTGCTTTATCTCTGAGGGAAAAAGGGAATAATCTTAGTCGTATTGCCTCCGGCGAAGCACCATTGCATTTTAAAGTGTCTGCTAATTGTATAAAAGTTTTTAAGTGTTGATTCGGGTTCTCAGTAGCGAGACCACCGAATTGGTTTTGTTGCACCAATTGTAGCAATGAGGGTTTTAGTTCGAAATTATTTGTGGTTATAGTTGGGTTTACGATACTTGAACTAGGTTCCTCATCTGACGGTTGGGCAAATTCCTTAAGGGGTCTTTGGTTACGATTCTCGGCCATAGTTTTTCTAATTCTACGGAGAAAATGGATGTAACATTCAGGTTCTGCTAAAGTATTGAATAAGGTTCCGGTGCTGCGAGATCTTTGCATTAACCGGACTGTAAAACTTAGTCTAGACGGTGCGACTATAGGGTGCGAAATTTGACGAAATTGCTCCCCGGCAACAGCGCCAAAAACTTGATGCGGTGTATTCGCAAGTGTACGAATCATGTCAGAGTAATATAAAAGATTATCGATCCACAAAGACCAATCGTCAATCTATCGTTTCCTATTGTTACGGTGTTTAGCTAAGTCAATATTAAACAGGGAATTTAGCATGAAAGAAAGTAAAGTGCAGCGAAATAAACTTCAGATATAAAAGCAGGGTCGAATGTAATTCACGTAGTCAGATGATATTCACAATGCTTCGGAATAGAACTACTTATAGTGCAATATTTTCTACTAAAGAAAAGAACTAATTTAACAGGAACTGTCGCTTTCGCGTAATCAGAACCGAGTTTACTCTCTAATCAGACCTTCTTATTGTCACTTATAAAAAGGTGCGCATTGCGTTAAAGTAATAAACCTATTTTTAAGAAATAGAGTACTTGACCAAGTTGAAAAGTATTTTGATATGGAATTTCTAATGAAAAGGGAACCTAACTTTAACCCAATAAATGCATCCGAAAATAGTTTCAAAATTGATTTCTTTGATACTAAAAATCCCTAACTAACCGGACAAAGCGCTTTTGCTTCCTTTGACCAGTTAGAACTAACCGAGTTTAACAAAGGGTTAGACGGCTTTCGATCTTACCCAACAACAATAAAGTACAGAAAACTCGTATTAAAAACCAAAATAGCCCATAAGCTTTCTATTGACACATTATTTGGAATATCGATCTAACTAGATTCCTTACATTCTAGCCCAGTAAGGTCCAGCCTGACATGGGAATGTAAACAGACATGTTAAAATAAATCATGCGAGAAAGTAAATAATTTAAAGTGCGGTGCGGGAAATAAACAAAGTAAAAGCAGGTGAGGGAAATAAACAAAGTAAAAGCAGGTGCAGGAAATAAACAAAGTAAAAGCAGGTGCGGGAAATAAACAAAGTAAAAGCAGTGCGGGAAATAAAGTAAAAGCAGTGTGGGAAATAAACAAAGTAAAAGCATGTGCGGGAAATAAACAAAGTAAAAGCAGTGCGGGAAATAAACAAAGTAAAAGCAATGCGGAATATATAAATAGAAACCTGCTCCAAACGGGGAGGTTTTAAATCTGGTACAAACTGGAAGTAAAATGCGACTGGAAATAAACAGCAGTTGAAAATAAATGTGGCAAGATAAACTTCTGCTGAAGTGCTCCAAACTCGATTACAGACTCAATCTACGAACTCGATCACAGACTCAATCAACAATGCAATAATTCCCCGATGTGAAGAATTATCGCTTTACAATGGTGAAATTATATGGCTTAAGTTCGCAACTATGGTTGGATCAAGTTTGCAACTAAGCTTGGGTGAATTAAAATGAAATCAGAAACTTCTATTTATAGAGGATGAGGAATGCAGGAAATCACAGGAATGCCCCCCAACTCCTTTTGGGGGGGAAAACATGGTCCAAAGGTGGCGCCCGCCATGGAGGCCATGGCGCCCGCCATGAGTGTAAATGAAAGGAAGTGGGGAACTTGGCAGTTGAGGTCAGCAGGAGGTGGTCCACGTCGGCCTACCCTATGGCTGGCACCATGGTGGACGCCATGAGTGCAAATTTGACCTAAACTCCTGTTTTTCAACCTGTTTTCCTTCATTTCTTCAGGGGAGCTCTAGATATTTGAAATACCTGAAAAGGAAACAAAAGATAGGCATAATACGAGAAAACAATAATAAAAAACCTAAATAACATGTGAAATCAGAGTCAAAAACAAGTGTAAAGTAAGTGTTATCAGGTATCTTAGCAAAAACAAGCAAATACATGATCATAGTCCCTCGATGACGCTATCTAAGTTTCCTTTCAAATGATCTTAGTCCCTAAAAAAGAATGCTAATATACCTTGCAACATTGCTAATCATGGTTATACGATGACCCACGCCCGTCCCGTTTATATCCAAAGATAGGGTTACTTACCAAATCAACGGTAAGATAACAATGTCAAAGGAAATGGAAAATGAACAAGAAAGACTTTTGAGTATGTAGACTGCTCCTAATTACTTGCTCAATTTCAAACAAACATCCTTGCTATTTTCAAAACAAACACCAGCACTTTCAAACATCTTACAAACTTGAAAACATTTTCAAAAGATCAAACATCTTTGTATACATTCTTACAAACAAGAATCATTACAAAGATTGCCTAAACAATGGCCTCTTTACAAAATACTTTCAAAAACCACACCAAGCACAATTTCAAACAAAAAGCGAGTGATCTAGCAAGTAACTAAGAGCCTATGGAAAACCATAGATGAAAAGGGTGCTAATACCTTCCCTTTTCATAGTCTACCCCCCGAACTCAAGAAATAATCTCAAAGGTCTTTCCTATGCTTTCTCACCTTTCCTTTAGGATAAAAGAAAAGTCGGTGGTGACTCTTGATAACCGCAACATTTGCAATAAAACGCTAAACCCTCAAGTCAGTTCTCCTATCGTATCACACAACCCCTAAAAGTCATAGTTGAAGCATGGGTTAGTTCGAAAGCATATTGTTACAAAAAGGTATCCTGACTCCTGTAAGGTTTGCTATAAATCCTGAGTTGATATCATATTCTTTCAAATTTTGTTTTACTAAAAAATGAATTTTCAAAAACTTCAAGACAGACATAAGCTTTGCATTTTTAATACCACTATTTGCATATAACTAATTGTTCAACAACAGAGAAATTCGCACGACGAATATTCAATGAAAGAAAATCCTCTCAATGAACAAAATCACCTCAGATGGAAAGATATTTTCAATAACAGGTCTTTCATAATCAAGAGACATGACATGGTGTCTAAACTGACCCGGAGGCAGTCAAGTCAAGATTCAAGGAATCCCTCAAAAGAGCCGAATAGCAAGAGGCGGACCTCCATCTGAATCACTTGGGGCATTGAACAGGAAGGGCCATGTGCGGTCAAGAAAACATTTTCTGGCAGTGCTGCAACACTTACTACCATGGACAGTGACAATTTTCTACACCCTGTGAACATGGACATAGTCGGAAAATACTACGCACGAAAAAAGAACGTTAGGTTAACTGGCCTAGGAAAAAGTAATGGCATCCTGACGAAGCAAAGGAGTTCGGGAAAAAATTAGGGATATATAAATAAAACTGTACACCCGGTAAGTCGGAAACCTGAAAAGGCGGTGGACTAAAAATCTGAAAGGACAGTCCGGGAAAAAGTTAGGGATTAAAGCGTGCGATTATGTCCCGTCATCTCGTCAATTGTCTATCAGTAGAAGGCTTATCACCCTGATCAACATTTACTCAAGACTTCAGGAGTTGGGATAACATTCAAACCATCCATAAAATCCCCAGAGTAACCACCCCTAGGGGACTATCTTCGCAGAGTTCGTCATCAGTAAGGATACGTTCCCCAGTAGGTATGGAGACAGAGACGTCCTCCCGTAAAGTCACAGTCATGTCTTCGGTATATAACCTAACAATTTCAGACATTCCTACATATTCTTAATAGATCAAAAGCTTCAATCATCTCCCCAATATCTTAGAGATTTCTTAGACTTAGTTCATAAACTTCTTGGGTTACCCAAAAGGGCTTCATAAAAATCCCCAAGCAGTTTATGAAGTTTTCTTTCCCTAGTAGAGTTTATTTCTCTAGCCACAAAAGTTCATCTCCCAGCAATTCAACTTCAACAAATATTAAAGAATCACATTCTTCATCCTAAGCAGTAGTCAACGATTTATCTTCTCTTAGTACAACGACACCACAAAGAGCAACTGATACGCTCACATATTACAATCATACAACATTTACAATACATTGTAGCATATGCATAACCAAAACACATATAACATTCTCATTTATTTTGAGAGCATCATGCAATTCATACATCATGACATCGCATGAAACTGGCTTTACCTTTTCAGGTTGAATTCGCAGACAGACGAATACTATCACCTTATGCATAGCATGTCAAAGATTAATGCACGAAACCAGATGAGGAAACTATCTACACGACCAAGTGGTATGAACTCCTAGAGCAGGACGAGTTTACCAACAAATCCAGCAGGCCACTGATTAATGCCTGAAACCATACGGGGAAACTATCTATGTTACTAGCCAAAAACAAGCCACAAATTAATGCCCGAAACAAGACAGGGCAACTATCTCAACAACCAACAAAAACAGTTCCAGATTAATTCCTTAAACCAGATAGGGAAACTATCTGTGAACAGCTAATTATGGATCAATTCCCAAAAAAGACGAGGCAACTATCTACACGACCAGATGAAGAAGCCCTACCCAGGCTCCTTCTAATATATTTCCAGATGCAGCTTTACACGGGCTCATCCTGAAATAATCTTACACGGATTCCTTCTCGCAATTTTCAGATGCAGCTTCACACGGGCGTATCCTGAAGCAATCTTACACGGGTTTCTTCTCATAATCTCCAGGTGCACCTTTACACGGGCTCATCTTGAAAGAATATTACACGGATTCCTTCTCACAATTTCCAAATGCGGCTTTACACTGGCTCATCTTGAAGCAATCTTACACAGATTCCTTCTCCTTCTGAAATGCAGCTTTACACGGGCTCTTCCTGAAGCAATCTTACACAGGTTCCCTCTAATAACCTTTCAAATGAAGCTTTACACGGGCTCATCCTGAAGCAATCTTACACGGATTCCTTCTCCTCTTGAAATGCAGCTTTACACGGGCTCTTCCTAAAGCAATCTTACACGGGTTCCCTCTAATAACCTTTCAGATGCAACTTTACACAGGCTCATCCTGAAGCAATCTTACATGGATTCCTTCTCCTCCTAAAATGTAGCTTTACACGGGCTCTTCCTGAAGCAATCTTACACGGGTTCTCTCTAATAACCTCTCAGATGTAGCTTCACATGGGCTCATCCTGAAGCGATCTTACACAAGTTCCTACTATGAAATTTCCAGATGTAGTCGAACACGGGCTCATCTTGAAGAAATCTTACACAAGTTCCTACTAAGACATTTCCAGGTGTAGTCTAACACAGGCTCATCCTGAAAGCAGCCTTACACGATTGCCTTCTAATACATTTCTGGATGCGACTTGACACGGGCTCTTTCCAGCATTTCATTCAGATAAACTAAACGTAGGTTCATTCTGATACTCCTATAAATAATTACTTTGGATGGCATATATAAGCCCATCTCTAACGACTCTCTTTTATCTTCTCCAAATGGTATTTGTAAGCCCATTCCCGATATCATTAACCAACAACGTTGCTTCATGCGAGTGCAAAGTTCCGGGCACTCTAGTGTTCAATCATCTTCCACATTCAGATTACGAAAGGCAGACAAGCCAATCTAAATCCTCAGGTTTAAGAAGATTGAACAGGGGCAGCTGTTGTACCCCAAAATTTTCCCTCCCATATTTACTCAAGACATGCTCATTGAGGTCTTCAATTCCTCAAGGGTGACCAAGAATTAATCAGACAAATTCTTCTCCTAAGCAATGAACCTCCAACTAGGGTTTCACTTTTCACAAATAATTTTGGGTTGTAAAGACCTCAAGGTATTTCCATGGTCCCTAATATGTCTCCAAGAATGTCCATGACAAGTTTCATGCCTTGCACTACAAGCTTGCTCAGTCAATTGCTCAAGTGTTTGAAAATCAACTATATTGGTCAAAAAGTCAACTATGGTCAACATACAGTCAAACTTCAAGATTTTTGGTCAACATCAAGATTTTGAAGTGATATCCGTAATTTGATAAGGGTTGATCATGACCCCTCAAGGAATTCTCTTAATTTATCAAACGTCAAGAATCGCTAAATTAGGGTTTTTATGGGAGAAGTCAACTGAACTTTGACCAGGCATAACTTTCACATACTTCATCCATTTTCCCCAAACCAAAGATCATTTTGAAGATAATCCAATTCCCTACAAATTCTCTTTTATCCTCAAGTTCAATAAAAGCACCATTTGAAAGATACAAGCTCACACATTACAGGTCATTTTCAGAAAGTCAACAAAAGACACTTCTTTCCAAGACCATTTACATCAAGATAATTTCTACAAATGAGAAAATGGTAAACATAGAGATTGTAGAGGACATCTCGAGATTTCCAAAAAGTCAAATATCATCTCCAAAAGGTAAAAATTGAGCAAGTTATGGTTTTCCCAAGTTGGGAAAATTAGGGAAATTTCAAGAATTGTGCATTGGGCAAATTTGAACTTTTAGGTTAATGGCCTAACTTTTTGAGTTTCGAACATCTTCCTAACCTTATGAGAGACCTCTAAAATCATTTATGCATTTCCTTGACATTTCTACCTATTTTATCCATATTTATTTTGTTTTATTCAAATAAAAACTAAATAAAATTGCATAAAATAGTAAATATTGGTTATGGCAATATGGGCTGATGGTTTGAATTGTTTTTGGCTCCAAAATTTTGTGCAAAGGAGGCCAGATGCATTTCACCTCAAAATGGGCCAGAATTTGCATTTTTGAAACTTTTTTAATGGGTTTGATTTTGGTTTGAAAGAGGGCCATTATGGGTGGATTCTTACCATCTTTGCTAGCCCTCTTCTTCCTCTATAAATACAAGACCAAGGCATGAGCAAAGGACACGAAAATCATTGCTAGGAAGCCATATCAAAATTCATAAAATTTCCACAAAGTTGTCAAAATGAAACAACCTTTGCAAGCATCCTCGATCCAAACCAATTGCCCAGTTGTGATCCTGGGGTTCCAAGGAACTCATTACATCAATTCCTAAGGCTTGCAACACCCTAGATCATCATATCCATGCATCATCGATTGGTAAGATTTTCTTGAATTTTAAAATTGTATTTTCATGGCATGTTAATACTTTTAACCGTTTGATTTGTGTTTAGCATGTCTATTAGAGCAGGTGTGACATTTAGCATAAAGGTTTTGGGGCCACACGAAATTCAAATTACACCCCCTTTTCCACTTACTGTCTGACCTGTTTCTATTTGTTTATTTTGTTTTTTACTTATTTCTTTTAGTTTGTTTTTTTAATCAATATAAAATCAGATAAAAATCATAAAAGTATTAGGTTAGCATTTTTTCAATTAAATTAATTTTGTAAATTAATTAATAATTATTTAAACCATTTTCTTTAATTAAAAACTAAATAGACTTAGGATTTTAATTCATTTTCTTTTCATATTAAAAAATACCAAATAAATCTTAGAAGATTAATATCTTTTCTTTAATTTCATTTTTCTTTAATAATTAACTTTTTCTTTAAATATAGA
The DNA here is from genome assembly GCA_948472305.1 of Vicia faba. Taxonomy (NCBI): domain Eukaryota; kingdom Viridiplantae; phylum Streptophyta; class Magnoliopsida; order Fabales; family Fabaceae; genus Vicia; species Vicia faba. The sequence goes on along the minus strand of OX451735.1, from coordinate 37,482,085 downwards.
TCTATATTAATTACTTTTAGTTCAATTATTTTCTTAATATGAAATCAAAAACAAACAAAAAGATCTTTCTTATTTCTAGGTTTTTTAGACGTCCTTTAAATTCGCGCGCGTTATTATATTTCGCATTATACCTTTTTCATATTATTGTAACTGCTTACCGGGATGTAATAGACAATAACTAGGACTTTTACATTTACTGCTTTATTTCTCCCAAGTTTTGGACATGTAAATAATACTCTCCCCGAAGCCTTGTAATAGCTAGGATTTACAATTCCCGCACTTTTAATTTCTGCAAATTATTAATTGTCTAGATGTATGCTAACTAGGATTGTATGGCAAGAATAAAAACAAAATGCTAACAAACCTAACATAAAATAAAAATAATTGAATACAGTACACTCTCACATATGCACCTCTAGGGTACCCCCATTTTGGTTGCCTTCGGGAAATAGTCACATCTCTCGAAACGTGAGAGATTTTAGTGGCTACCCTCTGGTTTAAAGATCATAAGTCCCTCGATGACCCTCTCAACGTTGCCTCGATATGATCTTAAAAATCTTAGGGTAGTTACTAAAGTTTCTTACCCAATTGCCTTTGTGACTGTATAAACGTCATTTCAAATGTCCCTCAAACATCCAACGACTAGGGCTACCTACTCACTAATAGTAGGATAGCACAGTCTAAAGTAAAAGAGGAAAAGAACATCCTTTCTAGTAAAGTAGATAGTTGTTAGACGCTTGCTCAAACAATTTTTTCACTTACACAAAACTTCTTTCAAAAACATTTTTAAACACTTTGTATACGTTCTCTACCATTCCGAGAAATATTACAAAGTTCATCGCACTAAGTGTAAGTACGAAGTGCGCCTAAGAGGTGGGGGGTGAATTAGGTACTTTAAACTTTTTTTCTGGTTTTAGTGATGATGGATATTATTTTTCTAGTTTATGGTGAGTTTATGAAAGAGTAAAGTGCAGACAAATAAAGAGACACAAGCGATATATCTTGGTTCCCCTCACAGTCCGAGAGTACTCCAGTCCCCTTTCAACATGAAAGAGATTTCCTTATAGTGGCAAACTTAAACAAGAACTACCAAAACCAAGAACAATCCTCTTGGACCAAGAACAATCCTCTTGGATTTTTACTATGTTAACAATAAGAACAATCCTCTCAAAGTGACTTTACTTGTATCCAACAATCCTAGAAAAACAAGATTTCAAAATCACTTGAACTTATTTTCAACAATCCTGAAAAATAAGCAAGTATAGCAATATTTGATTTGAGTGAGTTTGTGTAGCAATGATCACTTTGAGTGGTTTTATTAATGAATTGATCTTCTCTTCCAATAACAATAGTATACAATGACTCAAGATATATCATGCTCAAAGTTTTCTGGTTGACAATATGTGAAAGTGTGCAGAAAACTTGTGTATGAAAGTGTATAAAATCTTGAGTTTGATTTTTAAAAATTCAGAAAATATGATTGGAAGAGGTGCTTAAAATGATTTTGAAAATGAGTATTTATATGTTCATAGCACCATTTTGAAACAGCATATAATTCTGCAAATGAATCATGAACAATTGCCAAGATTCAATGAAAAGTTTCCATTAAATGGTGTTATGAACAGGCATGAGTAAAGTTGTTGTTTTTCAAAATCGTTCCGCATGAAATCGGTTGCACCCTTGTGTAAATCGATTGCACGGGGTTTCAACAACTAAAAATTCAAATATTTTGAGTGAGCAATCGATTGCATAAGTGTGTAAATCGATTGCACTTGAAGTCAGTAGCAAAAATTGATTTAGAGCAATCGATTGCATAAACATGCAAATCGATTGCACTTAGAAACAGTAGTTAACATTTTGAACGTGAAGCATGTAATCGATTGCACCAATATGAAAATCGATTGCACATAAGTAAAAATTAATTTTTTTTCTTAGAAAACTTAATAAAAAGTTTGGACAAGATAAAATATTTCTTTTGACCATTGAGCATCTATGTCTTAAGTTCAAAGTAAGTATTATCATTATACCTTGAAATTTGCTAAGTGCTTGAACCAAAGACTTTATCCAAATATGCTTTTAGCTTGATCAATAATATTTGCCTTCTTGTCAAAATGGTTTGTCTTCATCAAAACAAAAGTGCATTTGAGAAGCTTGATTTTACACTAAGGTGCTTTCAAAATACTTTTCATAAACACACAAAGCACAAGGTATTTCAAAATGAGCTAAGCATCTAAGAGCCCGTAGATAACTACGGATGGAAAGGGTGCTAACACCTCCCCTTTCCATAATCTACCCCCTTACTCAGAAATAATCTCAAAAGGTCTTTTCTGTTCTTTTCACCCTTTCTTTTGTTGGATAAAATAAAAGTCAGTGGCGACTCTTGCTTACCGCAACATTTGCAAATACAAACGTAAAACTCGTATAATAATCGGTTCTGCCACCGTATCATAGATGCCATTAGCAAATACCCTCAGTTAAATTCATCATAAAGATCATAGTCCCGCAATTTCCCTCGAAGTTGCCTACAAGAAATGATCTTGTCCCTCGAAGTTGCCTACGAATATATTGTGACGGTCCCTTCGAATTGCTAAGGTATCCCTATATGTTACCTTCAATGACCATAACGACGACCCTACGCTTATCCCTTCAAATCCAATGGATGAGGCTATCTACCAACTAATGGTATGGATAGAATCATCCCTAACGAAGAAGGAAAAGGATAGCAAAAGACCTTTCAGTAGGTAAGATACCCTTAATTGCTTGCTCATAAACTAAAATAATTTTCACACCTCACACTTTTAAAATAACTACTTTCAAACTCTTTATAAATGCTCTTGAGGACTGATACAAGGGTTATTATAAAGCAAACTTCCTTACATTAGCATTTTAAAACCCTTTTCAAAGCACACACAAAGCAAATTAAAGTGAGCTAAGCAACTAAGAGCTCGTAGATAACTACGGATGAAAAGGGTGTTAACACCTTCCCTTTTCATAACTTACCACCCGAACTCAAAATATTAAAAGGTCTTTCTTATTCTTTTCACCTTTCCTTATTGGATAAAATAAAAGTCAGTGGCAACTCTTTCTATCCGTGATATTTGAGATAAAACACAAAACCAAGTCAGTTCTCCCACTGTATTACATCGTCCAAAGATGAATGGCATCGTCGAGGCAGCTAACAAGAATATCAAGAAGATTATGTACAAAATGGTTGTGACCTATAGAGATTGGCACGAGATGTTATCATTTTATTTACATGGTTACCGCACCTCGGTGCATACTTCGACTAGGGTAACCCCGTTCTCTCTGGTATACAGAATGGAAGCAGTCCTACCCGTAGAAGTGGAGATTCCTTCTTTAAGGATAATGGTAGATGTACAACTTGACGAGGCTGAATTGGTTCAGAATAGGTTTGATCAGTTGAATATCATTGACGACTATTTGTCATGGGAAATTATACTAGAAGAGGATGAAGAAAGCTTTCGACAGGAAGGCATGTCCTCAGACTTTCCAAGCTGGTGACCTTGTGCTGAAGAGGATCTTGCCTCCCAACAATACAGATGCTAGGGGCAAATGGTTTCCCAATTATGAAGGAACATACATTATGAAGAAAGTATTCTCTAGAGGCTCCATGATGATCACAACTATGGATGGAGACGATTTCCCTCACCCCGTTAATGAATGTGTAGTTAAAAAATACTTTGCATAAACAGACCCGCTGAGTTGACTGGCCCAGGAAAAAAAGGGCATCTCGGCGAACCAAAAAAATGAATAAAGGTTTGGGCAAAAATTAGGGATATATGAATAAAAGAATGAAAAAGAAATTGATGTACACCCGCTAAGTTGAAAACTTGAAATGGCGGTTTAGGAAAAAAAAGGGTATCCCGTTGGATTGAAAACCCAAAAGGGTGATCTAGGCAAAAGAGGGATAAAGCGAATGACTATGTTTTACATTACATCTGTGATACTATTCTACACCACTTTTGATTAACTGGGAAGGATAGTGATCAGTCTAATCAGTCTATTCAAAAATCAAGATACTATGGAGTTTTGAGGTTATAAGAGTCATAGCAGAGTCGAAACTCGATGAATCCGCCTTACATGGCCATCCTTATACTCTCTTCTGTATGTTTTATGCAATGACCTATTTTCAGGAATTTCTTCTTGATGTAAATTTCCTATTTACAAGCTAATCATTAAATAAAATTATTTTCGTCCAATTGTGCTTTGTTTTTTATTTTTGTTGTTTTGAGTGCGAAAAGACGTCCAACATTTTTGATAAAATTTTGCATTTAAAAAAACATTGAAGCTTTACATCACATGATATAAATGTTTTAAATTACTTGGATTATCAGGTACCTGGGATGACGGTTAAGGTTGCCATTGGTTATACCCAGGACATGTTGTTGTACTGTTCTTCGCTGCAAGTACAGTTGATCACGTGTGATAAGAAATGTACCAGCAAGCAAGCAGAGGCTGATCTTTTTGCAAATAGCGTCGAGATTTTAAGGATGATGGATTTCTACAAGATGGAACTCGATTTCCCCATTGAAGAGCTCCCATCAACCGGAGAACCTTTATTCCCAATGAAGAGCTCCCATCAACCGGAGATCCTTTATTCCCTGTGAAGTCTCTTGTATCTCCCTAGTGAGGTTTGAGCATCCATGTTATTTCCCCTTGAAGTTGATGCTCTACTTCCTGGATGAGAGTTGGTATTTGTCGTCTCCATGAAGAGAGTGCTTTACCCTCAAGTAAGTTTAACCGCTTCCTTCTCTTGGGAAAACATATGTTTCCTCCCTAGTGTGGTATGACCCTGCCTAAGCCTCTGGAGGAAATTCTTATTTGCCTATGTGAGATTCTACTTTTATATCCCTATCAAAGATGGTTGTTATTCCCAATAAGTTTGTTCTCCAATATAAACCCCTGTTGACATAAATCTTACAAAGATGGGTATCCATAGTGCAATGGATATTGCAGATACTTTCATCTAAGGTTTGACATACCCCTAGTGAATGAGGTAGCCTTATCCCCAATTGGAGTCATTTTGCAAAGAACTTCAGATTGATTGACATTTCATTTCCCCATTGAAGCGAGTCTTCTTTCCCCAATGGAACAAATTCCCCAGTGTGGTGTATATGTAAGCATTTGTCATAACTCTCTTCATCCCCTAGTGGAGCCCTATTCTAAAAAGTCATTGCCTCTTCCCTAAATGAAGACTGTCACCTCGGCAGTAATATCCCCGTGATGTGGTATGATATCAAATTTCTTTCATTTAAGGACTCTTTTGATCCCCAATGAGGTCGGGTTCCGATTTTCTTTCAACACAAGAATTCTCTTTATCCTTAGTAGAAGTCATCTTCATTCAAGAAGCTCTACGTGAGTAAGTTTCTATTCCTAGTAAAGTTATACTTATCATTGACAGAAGGCCAGAGATCTATTTCCTAGGAAGTTGAGAGTTGGATCAGAGTTTAAGTTGTTTCTCTGAACTGCAATTTATTTTTGCAGTATTTTCCCCAGGAAGCTACTTCCCACAGAGGTGTCGATCTTTGGAAGTTATTAGTTCTGAATCTCAATTTCCCGCTGATGTTCAAGCTGTTTATCTTCAACAGAAGTTTAGATAAGCAAAGATAATCGTTCACAAGCTCATTGACTTCTCAATAGTCGATTATCGACGTGTTTTCCTCAATGTATCACTGAACATGCATACCTATATTGCATTTACCAAAACAAAAGAAAAATTCAAGCATGCATAAATATAATCCAATTATGCTTACCTGCAGTAACTAATTTATTATGCGCTTATATTTGAATTATCTTCGTAGCAAGCCTAGGGTGATCCTATCATGTTCCCCAACGGAGTCTATTTTGGTGTACCGCTAGTTGGGTCTTTGGCTTCATTCATTTCCTAGTAGATCATGGTCTTTCCTTTCTCATGCAAACCCGTAGTTATTTTACCCATACTTGCTTTGCTGTCAGAATACGAGTGAGAGTTAGTATATAACTTTTCTTACCTCTCAGATATTTGAGTGTCTATACTTGGTGTGTGGTAGTTTAGATGATCGCCACTCTTGAAGAATTGAACCCCACCTTTGGCTCGAGGGATATTGTCACTCTTGCATAATTATAACTACTTAAAAGTCTAACGTCTCTTGGCAATCTTTGTAAGAGTCCTTTCATCCGGTATTTTTCCTGTCATATGTCCTTTCTTCCGGACATATATTTATGATACCTTTGATAAAGGCCCTCTCCTCCGGTCTCTTTCCTATACATGTCGAACTCTAACCAAGACGTGCATATCTAATCCTCCAGTAAGTTCTCCTTTGCCCGGTGTTATTCCTTTTTTCCCCTATAAGTTCACCTTCTCCCAACGTTCTCTCTTGTTTCCCAGTGGAGTTCACTTTCTCCTAGCGTCTCTCTGACCCGGTAAGGTCACCTTCGCCCGGAGTCTTTCCATTTAATGTCCACCTTCACCCGCTGCCCCTTTTGGGTGAGTTTCGCCTTCGCTTGGCCTCATCTCTCCTCTAGTAAGTTCTCCTTCAATCAATATTCTTTATCCAGAAATATATCTTTGTTTAGACCTTTCTTCCGGTCGATTCTTGTTACATGTCCTTTCCTTCAGACATATTATCGTTTCTTAGACCTTTCCTCTGGTCTATTCTTGTTATATGTCCTTTCCTCTGAACATATATTTGTGATATATTTGTTTAGACATTTCCTCTGGTCTATTATTGTTATGCGTCCTTTCCTCCGGACATATATTTATGATATCTTTGGTTAGACATTTACTCCGGTCTATTCTTGTTACATGACCTTTCCTTCGGACATGTGTTCTTGATATCTTTGTTTAGATCTTTCCTCCAGTCTATTCTTATCATATGTCCTTTCCTCCAGACATATATTTTCAATATCTTTGTTTAGACCTTTCCTCCGGTCTATTCCTGTTATATGTCCTTTCCTCCAGACATATATATGCAATATCTTTGTTTAGACCTTTCCTCCGGTATATCCCTGTTATATGTTCTTTCCTCCGGACATATATTTGCAATATCTATGTTTAGACCTATCCTCCGGTCTATTCCTGTTACATGACCTTTCCTCCAGACATGTATTCTTGATATCTTTATTTAGATCTTTCCTTCGGTCTGTTCTTGTTATATGTCCTTTCCTCCGGACATATATTTGCAATATCTTTGTTTATACCTTTCCTCCCATCTATTCATGTTATATGTCCTTTCCTCCAGACATATATGTGCAATATCTTTGTTTATACCTTTCCTCCAGTCTATCCCTGTTATATGTCCTTTCCTCCTGACATATATTTGCAATATATTTGTTTAGACCCGTCCTTCGGTCTATTCCTGTTGTGTATCCTTTCTTCCTGACATGTATTCTCGTTATCTTTTGTGAGACCTTTCTTCCAGTCTATTCTAGATTATATGTTTTTTTTCCTATAGACATATGTTTACAATATCTTTGGTTATAAATATTTCTTCCAGTTTATTTTCTACTAGGCATCCTTTCCTCCGGATATACGTTTTTGATATATGCGATAGGGTCCTTTCTTCTGGTCTCTGTCATACTTGTTCTTTCTTCCGAACATGTGCTTATGATATCTTTGGTGAGAGTCCTTTCCCACGAAATTCTTCTTGTCGCGTATCCTGTCCTTCGGATATGTATCTTTCACATATGTCTTTTCATCCGGACATATGTGACTGATATCTATGTTAGAGTCCTTTCTTCCGGTCTCTTTTTTATATGTGTTCACTACTAGCTCCTAATGCATGGTTACAAAAATCCATTTTCTGTTGTGTGTGTCCCACCCCAACCAGGCATACATTTGTCCTTGATAAACACTATTAATAAAAAACAAAAGTTCAATGATACCCTACTAGCTTCAGGGTGTAAATTTTATGGTTCTATTAAGTATTCAATCCTCTTTCACCTTGATTGTTTGAAAGGCAGTGGCCGATCTCACTCTCTAGTTAAAGAAGATTGAATAGGGGCAGTTGTTGCACCCCATAATTTCCCATCTTCATTATGATCCTAATTGACTTATATTTCATTACCATATGCATGCAAACATTTCATGAGATCAAGGTATTTCTCTGAAGAAAAGAAGCTACGGGATTTTATCTTTTAGAGTTGTTAAAATGATTCAATGTCGACTCATTGTTTTGCAGATATTCAAAAATTTGTAACTCCGATTTGTTTCATCATCTCAAGTTTGTTTGTTCTACATTAAAAGAATTGTCTTGATGTGTACTCCATTTTGTATGTTCGGACCAAGATCCAATTCTTTAGGGAAAACCTCTGAATAAATGGCTTTTCTGAAGGTGTACAAGTGAAAATATTATGGAAAAGTGTGCTGAAGATGCAGTTCTCGCACACTAAAAAATTCATAACTCGAAGACCGTTCATTGTTTTGATCCTGTTCTAGTGGCCAAAATCCCGTCTTGATGTCCTCTACATTTTTTCTCTCACGGATGGAAGTCAGTTCTACTCAGAAAGTTCCCAAATATATGGATTTATCAAGTATGTTCGCACATAAAAATTATGATAGATGTTCATCCGTTTCATATTCAAAAAATCATAACTCGGTCGATTTTTATCGTATCAAGTTGGTTCTAGTGGAATTGATTCAAAAATTGAATTGGCTAAATATTGGTTTCAGTTTTCCGATTCAAACGGTATCCCAAAGGCCTTCGTTTTTTGTCCATACCACGCGCAACACATTGAAAATCCTGAACCGAGAAATATTTTCATCAGAGACGAAACTTCAAAAAACATAAGTAAATCACCGTTTATCTGATTGAGCCCGTTCTTTCAGAAACGGGTCACAAATGTTGTGGTTGTACCCCAAAATTTTCCCTCCCATATTTCTCAAAACATTGCAAGAAAGATCCTCAAGTTGCTCAAGGTAGTCCAAGGGTTGGCCAAACAAACTCTCTCCTAAGGCAGTCTACTCCAAAATAGGGTTTCATGTTGCATCAAGATACTTGATTCCAAGTGATCCCAAGTGCTCACCAATTCCTAATGTGTTCTCAAGATCATCCATGTCAAGTTTCAAGCCTTGCAGAGAAAGTTTGCTCAGTCAATTGCTCAAAGGTCCAAAAATCGACTGTGCTAGGGCAAAAGTCAACTGTGGCCTACATGCCGTCAAACTTCAAGATTTTTAGTTAACATTCTAATTTTGAAGGATATTTCATCATTTGATCAAGGTTTGATCATGATTCATCAAGGATTGCTCATAATTCATCAAGATTCAAAAGTTGTTAAATTAGGGTTTTGCAGGAAAAGTCAACCCAACTTTGACCAAGCATAACTTTCTCATACTTTATGATAAATGACCCATCAAAAGATCATTTTGAAGAGGATTCAATTCCCTACAATCCATATTCAGCTCCCAAGTTCAAAATATGCACTCGCAAGAAGTTATGAATTTGGACATTATAGGTCATTTTGAAAAGTCAACAAAAACACCTTTTTTGTCAAAGCTTCATACATGAGCATGGAATATAAATTTGAGATGAGACCAAAAGGGTTTATTAGAGGACATCTCAAGCTTTCTAAAAAGTTCAAGAACACCTACAAAGAGTCAAAATTGAGGAAGTTGTGCATTGTTGAAGTTGACCTTTTTTGCAAAATTACCAAAAATCAACTATCCCTAAAACTTCAAATTTTGCCAAATTGGCCCAATCTTTTTCACTTGTTTTAAGTTGGCAACATAGCCCACGTGTTATAGCCTTTGCCACTTGTCCATATCTTATTTTTATTATTTATTTTGGTTTTTATTTGAATTAATTCAATTTAAATCAAATAAAAATCCAAAGCATTGATAACAAGGGATTTTGTGCTTGTTTCAGGTTCCAATTACACAGCTAGCATCAATCAAACTCGTATCAAGGCATGTGTGCACAAAAAGATTGGAAATAAGCCAAATTTGGAAGGTTTTCAAAGTGAATCAAATCAAATATTAAAAGCATTGAAGAAGAAAGATTTGGACCAGTTTTGCAACCCTAATCCCTTCACTCATACATAAGGAACGAGGCCAGACCTAAAAACAGGTTGGAAAGAGGCGCTAGAACAAGAACCAGTTTTGAAAAAAAAGCAAAAAAGTGTGAGATCGAATTGATAGTTAGAGGCATCCTCAAGGCTTGTTATCGATCCCAATCGCTTCCTGGCACTCTCAACAACCTAAAGCAATCAAGAACTAAGTCGTTCAAACCCCAAATCGCTCTGTAAGTCGTTCACGTTACACCCCTGTTCTTGAATTCGAAACTCACGATTTATGCATTGTTAGGTTGAAATAATTGTACATTTTTTATCACCATAACATTTGCAAACTTTATGCATTATTCAATTTCATTTATATGGCATGTAGCGTTAATCACCATTGCTAGGTTTTCGAACTTGGTTTTAGGGCTTTCGATTTCAGGGACAATTGGCCTTGGTAATGGGTACGGTTATGATCAGGAGGACGAGACGGGCACAACTATGGATTTAGATATTATTTCCATGGCCTGTAGAGGATTTTGGAAGGACCCCTGCCTGTAGCGACGAACAAAACGTCGGTAGGTAAAAGTATTTTACTTTTACCCACGGAGAGAGGAAGGGGACGATGAGTTGTCACTCCCCCACTGGCCAATTCAAATTCCAGCGTGCATTTTTCCTTTTGTTTCCACTAATATTTGCTTTTTTCATATTATTATTATTATTCTATAACTATACAACAAGAAAAAAGTGGCGTAGTGGTGGCCACGTGAGCGTTAAGGCTTTAGAAGCTGGAGGTCAGGGGTTCGATCCCTGCCTCCAGCATTTGTTATTTTCCTATTTTCTTACAGGCGATCCAATGCATGTGCAAGCCAAGCGACTACCATGTGCCCTCATCATCAAATGTATCAGATGGCCAAATGACCAAATTTGATGGTCACCACTGAAGGAACACCATAGGCCAAGTCAAGCGCATCATACTGGATCCCACAAAGTCAACATGGACCTCCACAAATGGGCCCAGAATTCTTGCTATTGACACCTTTAAATCAGGCCCATCTCTCATCTTTTATATTTCTATTTATTTCATTTAATTCTATTTAATTTAATTACTAACCAATAATTAATTTTATTTTTTATCAAAATATCACAAAAAAATATTTTTATGTCCATATAAATTTAGAATTTTATTTTTCATCAATAAATCAATTAATTTAATTAGGTCATTAATTTTTTAGATTACTTTAATTTATTTTGCAAATAATTAAAATTAATTAGAATCAATAGGTTTTTATTACTAACTTAATTATTTTATTTCTTTCCTAAAATAACCAGAAACCAAAAATATGTCATTTAATTATTTTTCATTAATTAATTTAATAACCAATTAATTTTGCATTTTAATTCAAGGACTTAATTTCTTTTCTTAGAAAATATTAAAAATAACAAATTAAAAAACAATTTTTCTTTTTAATTAGGATAGAAGGATCAAAACCCTAGTTTCGCATTCGATCTAATTTTCTCACGCGCTTTATTTTTATCCAATTATTGTATCTGCTCCCGGTTTGTAATAATTAAATTATGACATTTATTTATTTTTACCGATTTTAATTTCAAAGGGTTTGTTTTTGGCTATGTAGATACCCGAAGCCTTGTAATAGTTTAGTTTAAATTCTGCATTTTAATTCTGCAAATTATTTAACTGTTAGATATGTGAATAATTAGGGCTTGCATGACAAGAATGAATGTTTAAATCTTAAAACAGTTAGATCACCCTAAACATGTGCAAAGATAAATAATCTGAAATCAACACACTCGCACATGCGCACTCCTAGGGTACACCCCACTTGGTTGCCTTCGGTAATGGTCATTGAGTATAGGTTGTTTTAGAGGTCGCCCTCTTGTCTAAAAGATCATAAGTTGCCCCGGAAAGGTTGCCTCGGATATCGTTGCCTCGGATAAATGATCTAAGACATTAGGGTTACTACTAAGACATCCTAACATTGCTTTAGTGACCGTATGTCCCTCTTTCGAATTGACCCTCAAACTCCAACGACGGTGCTACCTACTCACTAATAGTGGGATAGCATTGTCTAAAGGAAACAAACATAGAAGGATTCCTTTTTCGAGTAGGTAGATTAACTCTTAAGTACTTGCTCAAACAAAACAAACTTTTTTCACACTTACACTTCTTTTCAAACAAAGTTTTCAAAAAAACACTTCATTACACTCTTGAAGACAGACGCAAGAGTTAAATCGAAGTCCAAACAAAAACTTTTCAAAACACACAAGCACGCAAAGAAGCAATTTTGAAAATGATGAGCAAGTACCTAAGAGCCCGTAGATAACTACGGATAGAAAGGGTGCTAATACCTTCCCTTTCTATAATCTACCCCCTGTACTTAGAAATATCTCGAAAAAGGAATTTTTCTGTGCTTTTTTCCTTTCCTTGTTGTATAAAATAAAAGTCGGTGGCGACTCTTGCTTACCGCGACATTTTGCGAACACAAACGCAAAACGCAAACCAGCATTCCAAAAACAGTTCTGGTTCTGGCCACCGTACCACAGTTGTTATCTTCATTTTTTGTTTGATGGCCAAATCGAGATTTTGTACGGATGATTACGTGGCACTTTATGGTTATGTCGGGCTTACATTTTCAAGTTAAGGCCCAACACATCCAAGGCCTAATTTGCTCATACCATATAATCTTAAATATAATTTTTGTTAGAGGGAGGCTCTCATATTTCACAAATCCTCACAAATACTCTAACATTTTCTCTCAAGTTGTTAAAAGATCAAATCAAGGTTCTACACTTTTTTTATCAAGAACACAACAACAACTTCATCAAGATCCAAAAGTCAAGATCAAGATCAATTCTTCTCTAATTGTTGATCCATTTATTGAGATCTCTATATCTAATCCTCCTCTTCACTTCTATCGGTGAGTTTTCTTGAATTAAGCACTTTTAAAATAAGTAATTATTTGAGAAGAACTTTTTAATCAAGCATGAAATGAATCTAGGTTGAATTTTGAATTAAGAATTCAGATCTAATATTAGAATTGTGGTTTAATTTGATCATCATGTGTAAATCCGAAATTGGATAGTTGAATTAAGTTCTTATTGAATTAAGTTGATTATCATGAAAATGCTTAATTGATGAAACAAATTGATGATGTTGAATGAAATTTAATTGTTGATCTTAATCAATCATGTGTAGTTTGAATCTAGACCTTAAATTATGCAAAATCATGTATTGAATCTGTGGATATTTTGTGTTTGATCAATTTCCTAAGCCATGAAAGTGCTTAAAAATCTGTTAAAACTGCCTCTGACATGAGGGTAATCGGTTACCCAGTTATGGTAGACGGTTACCACCCTTTCCAGTAAATAAAATTTGAAAATCTGCACGCGGTAACCGACTACCCAGTTATGGTAACCGATTACCCCAAAGCTAGTAACATTTTCCTTCTGTTTTGGCTTAAGGTAACCGATTACCTAGTTATGGTAACTGGTTACCCCAAAGTCAGTAGCAAATTACCAAAATTTCAAAATTTGGTAACCAATTACCTGAATAGAAACTGCATTTTTTGCTTTGTTTTATTGTATGTCTGCACACATTGCCTTGTTAATTCTAACTGCTTTTGTGAATTCTTCGCAAGGTGCGTTGTTAGACCTTCAACTTTAATTAGCACATGATTATTAGTTGAAAGGCGCTTTATTCAATCATTTGTTAGTTGGAGTTTGCGTATGATGTGCATGACGATTTTGTTCTTGTATAAATCATATTTTTGTGCAGGTATCCTGGCATCACACGGGTGTGTCCTCTACATATTCCACCGTGTGATTATTATTTCATATATTGTATGGATTGTGTTTGTGCAGGTACCCTGGCATCACATGGGTGTGTCTGCGATGCATCCCACCATGTGATTGTTATTTGCGTATACTGTATGAATTGTGTTTCGTGCAAGTGTATTTTTGATATTCGGATGTGTCCGTTACGCATTTCGATCTTGATTTGTCGATGCTTTGACGCCCATGCTGATAGTATTTTCTTTGTTGATGATATTAGTTAGAGAAGTTTTCCAGGTTTCTTTGTTATTGCTTAGCATCTACGGATTATTATCCGTTTGGTACATTTCCCTTCTATTTTCTTTCCGCATCTTATTGCTTTCTAGAGATCATGTCAAGTAGGAATTTTACTGCTTTCCTTGTCATGATAAGTAGGAATAGAGATGTATGACGGGGATCTCCATTGTTAATCATGTCAAGAATCCCCCTGGTTTATTTAAAAGATCCGTTAAGGGCAATTCCGCATTATGTGCATTATGTGAGCTACTTATGCTTGTTTAAAACCCTACCTTAGAAGTAGGTATTCTGCAGGTGTGTTTACATTTTGTGCTTGCATATACTATAGATGACAAGTCCTTAAAAGGGAGGCGAACAGAAAGGGTTCGTAATCAACCCCCGTGCATTCTAGTCTGTGTCATCCTTAGCTCATGTTGTACGTCAATGCTTTGGATTTATGCAGATCTTGTGTATCGAGTCAGTCATGTGGAAAAGGGTTTTGTCCCAACCCTCACACTTTGTCAGGAGTTCGCAATGGCCAATGCTAACACTCCGTTACCCGCTTGTTTGCTTCGGGTGATTCGCTCCCCTTAGCTAAAGCAGTTCTCTTCTTTTCTTATTTCATCTCTGCTACCCGCTTGTTTTCTTCGGGTGATCCGCCCCCTTAGCTAAAACATTTCTATTCTTTTACTTTTAGAAATCCTTCTTATTTTCTTCAGGTGATCTCCTCCCTTTAGCTAAAGAATTTCTCTTGATTTTTCCTTTATCTACCTCGATTCACGATATCTTGGTTAGGCCATTTTGCTTGAGCTAGTGTGCACTACTCTCGCCATGTATGTGCTCCCTTTGTTAGAGCTTGCTACTTTGAGACACATTGCTCTCGCCATATATGCGCTCTCCTTTGCTTGCTTGGGATACACTACTCTTTCCATGTACGTGTTTCCTTTTCTTACTTTTTTTGTACATACCATGCTCCCTTAGAATGTGTTTATTTCTTTTCCAATTCGAGCTAGACCTTAGGATAGTAATCCATGCATGCTAACATAGATGTACATTTCCCTTTTATCCTTGACATAAGACCATCATTGTATGATAACATTAGGGATTAGATTCTAGATAGTCTCCCTTAGACGTTTTCTTTCTTTTTGCGTCCTTGCATTTAAAATTAAAACTTTCTTTTTCCTTAAACTAATAAAAATACTCTCTAACAACTTAAACCCTTTCTTAAGGTAAAAAACACTAACCAACTCCTTTCTTTTTGCCAATCAGCTTTTTCTCTTCTAAGAGCATGTTAGTTCTTTTCCATTACAGGTCGTAAGCCTCCAAAGATCGAACAACAGTGGAATGATTGAATTTAACATTGTTCAACTAAAAAACACAAACCCACTAAAACAAGTGAGCCGAACTACGGTTGCACTGATTCCTTAAAAGGGATACGTAGGCGGAGGCTTTTTATGGGGCCTAATCGAGCATATCTTTGTAAAAATCTCTTTCTTTTCCTTTTCGTTTGCATGCATTCCCTCTTTCTTTTACTTTAAACCTTAGGCATAGACTTTGATCACACCCATTATATTAGAATAACAAGAGTGGATACCGTAGAGTACTACAGGCGTGTTGAGTGCTAATACCTTCCCCCTCATGTAACAGACTCCCTTACCCAATCTCTCGGTCGTTTGACCGTGATTACTCTCTTCTCAGGTTTACTCGATGTCATCCTTTCCCTTCCTGTGGGATAAAAAATGTTCGATGGAGACTTCATTAATTTCATTATCAGTTGACGGTTCAGCCGGTTGTTTCAACATGGTTTGACAAAATCATTAAACAGAAATATATAACAAAATGTAATAGAAGGAAAAATTCAAAATTCACACTTCTCTATCCCAAATATGTCTAGCAACATGGTCCGGGTACAAAAGCATCAGAGGTAAATCAGACGATCCTCCTCCAAAACCCTGAGACACCGCAAGTGCCGCCTAAGGTATCAGCTCAGGTGCCTGAGATGTATGGGGTGCCACCTCAAGTGTCGTTTGTGACTAAGGCTGGGATGCAGGTTGTGGCTAGGCCTCAGGTGTCGACTGTGTGACCTCTGGTGTCAGCTGGAAATTTGATGTCTCTCCCGCCTCAAATACCATCTGTGAGGAAGTAATTTTATGGGAGGACAAAGGCGGGGAGGTATGAACTGGAGAATCCTGCCTGCTGTGGGAGAACGATGAAGTCGGAGTAGAAACAGGAACACTGAAGGCTAAGGTTGTAGTAGGCACATCCAACACAACCTGTCTAGAGGTAGAAGGAGCCTAGGATGCCTGACTTCTTTCCCTCCGCACAAACATATTGTGCAAGCTTGACGTGTCTTAACCTAGATGGTCTCTAGGCCATGAATCATGTAGAAGTACAAAACAAACGTTAACATAAGGACTAATGTTCAAAATGAAGAAAAAATAGAAATAGACTATCGAAAATGCATTACCATATTCCTTCAATGTTAAAATGAAAATCGAAAATATATTTTCGGCATGACTTGAAATTTCAGAGCTCCGTCAATGGCTAAGCAGAGCCACAAATAACCTCCAAAAAAATAGTTATTGATCATAAAAATGAGACTTTCAACACTTTTCTAATGACTCTTAATATTGAAAACACACAAAAAATTCACAATTTCTAACCTAAATCAGAAACTTGAGTAGAAATTACTTAAACTCTAAAAATATCAAAAACAACTTACAATTGATGATGTCTCTTAGTTGAATGTGGTTGAACAATTAAGTTAACTGATGCTTTACGATTCCTGATGAGTTTTTTTGCGAAGTGATTTTGTAACAATAGGGTTTGAGAAGAAATGAGTGTTTTGTGTGTTTTTCTTTTTGGGGTTTGAAAATGCTATTGTAAAGGAAATGGAAAATGCAGCGCGTCTTTAAGTCAGAACGTAAACCGAAAATATATTTCTGATTACCATCGTAAATTCGATGTTGGTTCATATCTTGACTGAAATTTAGATTTTAAGACCAAGTCATTGTGTGTGTTTAGCGTGCAACTGAAAATATATTTACGGTTGCCACTAAAGATGTATTTTCGATTTGTATCTAACCTTTATATATCATATATGTCTAGGCGAAATACGTACCAGAAATAAAATTTCAATTTAAAAAAATATTTTTAAAATTTCGCATGATGCGTTAGAAAATTATGGGATGAAAAAAGAAATCCTATATATATTAACCCAACCCAAATTCGACACAAGACTCGAAAAGCCCAAAAGAAAATCAGAAGAAAAAAAGAAAAAAGAAAAACCGTTATCTGATGACACAAATAAAAAGTTCGAAGCAGCTGAAGAAGAAAAATGGCGGCGCCAAATTCAGAGTTTGATTCCAAGGTCACTACAATAAACCAACAACAATCTTCTTCTTCTTCTTCCTTAATATCTTCCATATTAATCAACAGTTTCAAATTTTCATTATCACAGGAAAATCCCCAAAAACCGAATTTCGAAACATTCCAGTTATTTTCCTCCTCTTCAGGTTCCGGTTTCGGTTTCGACGATGTTTCACAAAAAGTTAACGTTATACCTCCTCCTCCCTGTGTTGAAGTTCTCGCCTCTGATTCCAAGGTTTGTTCTTTCACTGTTCATGAATATCTGAATTGAAACGATGTCGTTTTTTTGAAACTTTGTTGTTTTCGTTTTTTTTTTTTTTGAAATTAGGTTCCTTTATTCGGAAAACCTAAATTTGAGTCGGTGGATTTTGATGGGGTTACATTGTTTAAGGTAAAGTTTGTTTTTTTATTACTGTACCTTGAATTTTTGGTTATTATTGGGACTTAGTTTTATCATGTTCTTGTAGGGGAGAGTGAATACTCAACAAGTGTTTGGTTTGTCGAATTCTGATTTGGTTCCGGGGAAATATGAAGGTGATAATAGTGTTTTTCTCCTTGCATTTCTATCTATGTAGTACTCGCATTGAACATAACACAAACATAGACATCAGACAAAACACTACACTGACAATGATATGTAGAGTAGACATTGGTTTAATGTAAGGACATGTGTTGGTATTGCGGGCATGCGCTTAATATGAACGGTAGTATCTATATCTATTTGTTTGTTTATATATTTATTTTTCATATTTTTGATGACTTATGAAACACTGACATAGACACGGATACTAGACACATAGACATGCTTTTAGTTTAAAGTGTTGATGCTACATTGATGATGAGTACTAAATCAGTTGCGAATTTGGTTAACTATGGTTTAGGAGGACTGAAGCTGTGGGAAGGTTCACTTGATCTGATTAAAGCCCTTCGTTCTGAAATTAAAAGTGAGCTTATTTCATTTGGTGGGAAGCGAGTATTAGAGGTGGGCATCACTTTCTTCAGGTGATTCTATTGTGTTTATTATCTGTTCGATAGAGGGCCGTGTATTACTTGCTTAGTAGACAAACACGCACACTCGCCTATATGAGCTTTTGTCGTTTTGATATAGGAATTGATAAAGGAGATATACTCAAAGCTAGGGTTTATTTTGATCATTTTGAATTGATTTATTTAAACTTGTTTACTGACTTCTCTTAGAATTTGAGTTGGGTCTAACTCAACCTTATCAAACCAAAGTGTAAGAGGAGGAGTGTCATTCTTTATAAATTCTGGTCACTTCTAATCATTAATTTATGTGGGATTTGATTTTTTCAAAATACTCCCGCACGAGCGTCACTGAAATTAGGCTTGGTGTGGATTAAAATGATGGATGACCAGGATTGATAGGTTATGATACTATTTAAGAATTTGAGTTGGGCCTAACTCAATCTTACCAAACCGACTTGTCTGGTGAGTGCTATCATTCTTTTTTCAGTTCTGGTCATGCTCTTATTGTTTACATGGCAACAACTATACTACTCAATTTTATGATATGTTATAGAAATAGCTTATATATAAGCACTTGAAAGTTAAGCGCTTAAATTTTAAGTGCTTAACTACAATGTTTATCCAAACATGGTTGCTAGTATTTCCGCTTAATCACAGTATCATTCAATTTCAAATATTTGATTCAGATTGGATGCGGTCATGGACTGCCTGGAATCTATTCTCTACTTGAGGTAAAACTATGGTTCATTGGCTTTGCTTTAGTATCATCAGTTAATTTTGAAAAATGTAATGTGTTTATCATGGTTGATTCAGGGTGCGGCTGTTGTACACTTCCAAGATTTCAATGCAGAAGTTCTACAGTCTCTCACCATTCCCAATTTAAATGCAAATTTTTTTGAAAAATCTCAATCATCATTATCACCTTCGGCAAACAACGTGCCAGAAGTTCGTTTTTTTGCTGGTGACTGGAGTGAAGTCGATAAACTGCTCCTTCAAATTGGTACAGATGCAAAACACAATGAAGTTTCTTCCGGTTATGATTTTATTCTCATGGCAGAAACAGTTTACTCAATCAACAGTCTTCAAAGTCTCTACAATCTTATCAAGAAGGTATTGTTTCGACAATTGGTGCATTTATCTGTCTATATGTAATCTGAACATCTTTGATGATAAAAATATCGGTTTCTTATATAATAGTGTTTGATACATCCGCATGGAGTTGTATACATGGCTGCAAAAAAGCATTACTTTGGAGTCGGTGGAGGATCTCGGAGATTTCTGTCTGTGGTGGAAAAAGATGGTTAGTTAGCATCGATATCATCATGGTAGTCAGAATCGCGATCCTACTCGTATTTTACACTGACAACTCTTTATATGCAGGTGTAATGACTAGTAAATTGGTTGCTGAAATTACAGATGGTTCATCGAATGTGCGAGAAGTATGGAAGCTTACATTCAAGTAGTGCTGGTGTTTTTGGTGTGAAGGGTGATGGTTGGTACTTTCAATGGTGGATCATTAATGTGTTGTAAATTAAACGAAGTTGGATATCTATAAGGAACAAAAGTTATTGTTGAATGATAAATTTAAAACATGATTAAAAATTTGGGCAAAAAATGAACTATTTTCTCTTAAGTTCTTCTACAACTTGTACTTTGATTGTTTCTTGGATGGGATGGAAAACATAGTTGTGAATGACCTTTTGATCAATGTTTGGTTGGATTTATGGGTAGGTGGAGTGACCCATTTTAAATGTTTCACAAGGTTGTTCTTAGTATCAAATGAACAACTTTTAAATGTTGCGAACTTAGGTCATTGAATTAATGAGAAGTGAGTATGGACCACAAGTGAAAACAACTTTTTGTTTAGGAGTATGTTTGAAAATTTAATGATTTTAATTAGATATGTGAACATTTTTATTCACAAGAAAAGGTCTTAATTAGATGTATTAGGGTTGATTTTCCTTCACAAGATGATCGGTAAATCATCTATCAAATTGGGAAAGGATTCTACAATTTTACTATTGAGTAAGTTTGATAAATTTTAATGCATTTTGAATATAGATATTAGATAAGAGAATTATGGATAGAGATAGAGAGAAACTTACTATAAGTAAGTGGGACATGTTGTCCCACCTTACTTTTAAAGAGACTTTGAAGAATAATCGTTTTATCCAGGAGGATCTTCTTGGAAAAAACAATAACTTTTGTCTGAGTCTAACTCTTGTAGGCACTAAGATTAACTGACTTTGGATTTTGGTAAGTGTGGTATTCAGTTGTTAACTAGCTTTGTTCTGGAGTTTGTAACGTAACATGATGTTTCTTTTTTTATTTTTAGTCTTTTAATCCTTTGGAGGCGTGGCTCCCAACTAAAGCATCATTTTGTTAAGGAGGGGAATTTTGAAAAATTGGTTAGTTAAATAAAGCTTTTCTCTTAAAAACGGCTTTTAAGAAAATCCTAGAATTATTTTACTTTCTATAATTGGGTTGTGGATCACTCTCTTTACCTATATATATATATATATATATATAAAATTGTCCTCCAGTTCTGTTTGTACCTCTAGTTTTGTTCTAATGTAGACTATATTTACTGGTCGGGTGGAGTTTATGAGTTTTTATTTTAATATTATTTTTTATGGAAAATTTGCAAATATATATTTAAAAAGTTATATTTTATAAGTGGTTAAAATATAGTCAATGTTCATATTGACATTAAAAAAAGATGTTAAGTGAATTGAAGTATTGTTTGATTTTGACGAATAAATCAGATTGTTATCGGTTCATTCGAGTTAAGTGTTATGTATCTGTTTGTATGCGATTAAATGAAGATTGATTTTTAGTTGAAAACGTAGCATCCTATTTATGTTGAACTCTGATTTTCTTATTATCTGCCGGGTAGAAATGAGGTGTTACATTAGTGGTATCAGAGCAGGTCGGTCGGTCCGACCAAGTTGTCTAATGTTGTTTATTCCTTGGTGCACGACAAATGTGTGAAACACTGTCCGTACTTATTTGCCTTAATTGCAGGAAGTTAGTTGAAGATAAGTGGGGGAGAAGCTTTACTTCTGGGATATGTTCAATTGAAAGGTGCTGGTTCGGTGTGCTGCAGACGACGACAATGCAAAAATTGTTGGAGTCTTGTTGTTCCCGAATTTGAAGGTGACTTGGATTCAAGGTCTTGTTGTTAGTCGAGTTAGAGCGCCTTGAGAGAAATTGATCAGACATTGTTGGTGCTTACTTCTCAAAGAATGAAGAGTGATGTAATATTTGTTGATTTACGAAGCAAGTATAAGATGTCGATGTTTGAACAATGATGGAGTAATAAAGTTGTTGTAACTTTTGTGTTGGATTCACATAAGTGATTGTCGGAAGTAGTTGACGATGATAAGTAGTTGTGAATCGTGAGTCTGAGTCGAAACTTGAAGAAGTGAGTAGCGTTGCGAAAAGAATTGTTGCCCTGGTGTTTTAGAACCTGAACTTTGGCGAAGGAATGCATCTCTGGAGTTATAAGAAGTTTGGGAGCACGAGATATGTTAAGAGTTGTTTGGAATATGTCTAAGTTGAAGACAAATGAGTTTCAGAGTGGAATTTCCGTAAGCAAATTGCACGAAACTGCAGAATTGTTGTGGGACTTCGAAAATTCATAACTAGAGTTCCGGGCATCCGATTTGAGTTTCGTTTGAATTATTGGAAAGCTAACGAAATGAGATTCATTTTAAAAATGGTTTCAGTAGCTGTAATAGATTCATTTATCACGTGGTAATATTGGAAGTAACTACAGTTTGTTGTTAAGTTTGTCTTTGGGACTAGACTTGTTCTTCAGTGTTGTACGGGACGTCAGCGTCCGAGTTGGGCGAATTAAAGGAGCAATTGGAAGATTTATTTAAAGTAATTTGTGAAATCAAATGTATCATTTGGAAAGTTTTGGGGTTATTAATTAGAACGAAAGACGATAGTGCAAAGTTGTGTGGAATTTACGATGTCGAAAAGGAGGAAGATTTATGCTAATTTGTCAGGATGTATGTTATAGTTTTGGAAGAAGGGTTCTCTTGAGTAATTTTATTTCCAAGTTAAAGTGTATGTATATCCATTCAAGGTGGATGCAGTTCTAAGTTGGAGAACAACGAAGTCTGTTATAGAGGTTAGTAGCTTGTTGAGCTTAGATGATTACTATCGTAGTTGTTTGAGGTGTAGATATATATGAAATGTTAGATAAGATGATAATGTTAAGAGTGTGATTGGAATGAGTTTGAGAGGTGGAGATACATGTATTTTTGATGTTGTGAGATTCGGAAGAGGATTAAGAGTTTAAGAATGTTGTTAGAATCCTTTATATAGATAAAGACTCAAACTAGAGTGGAAGGGTTTGTAATGTATTTATATGCCAACAGATCTCAAGTTAGAAAATGATTGATCATCGTGGGATGGTAGGTGAATGAGGATTAGACATGTTGTGTTTTAGAAAACTTGAATACGAGTTTTAAGGAAACGCTATTATAGTTTAGTACGACGATTCATACTCCCTTATGGTTGTCGAATACTAATTGACAAATTAAGGAATTGATCACCCTCAATCCATTGTTAATAGTAGACGAGATCATGTTGGATGTTATAGATTTGTCTTGCTATCTTAATGGTGTGAAAAAGTGTAGGTGTTATATCAGGAGGTAGTCGCTCACCAGTTTGTATGAAGTAGTAGGGGAATTGCTAGGAAAGAGTTGTGACGTATTAAATAATTCAGAGTAGCGGATTGATATGCGAGCTAACATCGTAAAGTGAAAGATTGAGAATATCAAGTGAACAATGGTTTTATGGTGGATGTTGAGGAAAGTCTGAAACTGGAATGAGACTTGTAAATTGTATAGTTGGCAGAAACTTTAATGAGGATGGTGACTTAAGATGGATTATCAGAGTTGTGCAGCTGAAGCGTATGTGGCGTAGTTGCTATGAGTATGCGACTCTACATGCTTGATTTGGTAGATTGGGGATGTAGGTATGATGTGTCAAGGTGTTGTGATACCTTGAAGATATTTGCTGATTTATGAGGATATTAATGTGGTTGTTAGTTGATGGTAGGTTGTGTGTATATCTGTTGAGTTATACTGTTAAGTTGACGTTATAATGATTTTGTTCCCGTTGCCGTGATATTGGGGTTGGTTACCATAAAGGGTGAATAATACTCCATAATATGACGAAGTTGACTATGCTGGCTATGTTGATGTCACTATAAGGGTGATACGACGATATGAATAGAGTTGTGCTAATTGACACATATATATATATATATATATATATATATATATATATATATATATATATATATATATATATATATATATATATATATATATATATATATATATATATATATATATATATATATATATATATATATATATATATGAGAATGAAATTGTGTGTGTGTTTTGGTGTTGAAGATGTTGTTAAGATGATAATGTGACGTTGTATATCCAAGTATAAGTGTGTTATTACTTTAAAATATAGATATGTCAAGATATTGTCAAAGCGGTTGATAAGTTGTTAACGATTATATCGCGGAGATGTTAAATGATTAACATGTGTGTATTAGATTTAAATCATGTTGAGTTATTGTTATGTCAATAAAATAGTGTTCGAAGTGTTGTCAGACGCGACTTAGGGATCAGAGAATGAAATACGAAATTCACGTTAAGAGTGGTAGTATAGAGTAGATTTTCGAGGACAAAAATATTCTAAGTGGGGGAGAGTTGTAACCCCCGTTAATTTAATTAATTATTTAATTAAATTATTTTAGATTATTTGTTGAAGTTGTGAGATGTGTGGATTGTTGGTATAAATTGTTAGATTATTATTAATTAATTAAGTAGTTGATTAATAATAATAATAATGTTGGAATTAATAGAATAATATAAGATTAAGTTGTTGGGCCTATTTTATATGGTGGTATATTGTATTAAGGGGGTGTGAGAATTAAGCCCAAGAGAAATAATTCTATTATTATTGAGTTTGGTTATAATAATAGAAATTAGATGTGACAGTAAGGAGAATAGGTTTTGCTAAGAGGAAGAAGAATAAGGGTTGGAAGAGAGAAAGAGAACATGAAAGTTGCAGAAAAGAAGGAAAAGAGCAAAACAAAATTCAATCGGAAAAATTATAGAGCAACCTTCAATCCAAGGTAAGGGTGGGGTTCTTACTCTATAATAGGGTTTATGATGAGTAGTATGTGGGATTGGATTTGAAAAGTTGTTTTGTTTATGATTGAATATATATATATATATATATATATATATATATATATATATATATATATATATATATATATATATATATATATATATATATATATATATATATATATATATATATATATATATATATATATATATATATATATATATATATATATATTGTTGGTTGATGAGGATTAATGATTTAGAGATGAAGAATGATGCCCTAATGCTGTATAATTGATGTAAAAACATGGGATTATTATAATTGACGATTACCTATGATTAGAGGATATTTTTAGGGCCTAAGGCAGGGAAATCGCAGTGAAAATGCAGTGAAATCGCAGAATATTTTCATCACAGGTCAGTATGAGTCGACCTCAAAAGCCATGCGTCGACACATGCAGGTTTTTGGACTCAGGATGAGTCGATACATAGGATCATGCGTCGATACATGCAGTGTTTCAGACTCAGTATGAGTCAACACAAGGGGATTACACATCGACTCATGCAGGATTTCAACCCAGTACGCATCGACTCAAAATAGCATGCGTCGACTCATGTAGTCTGATTTTTGACAGATTCTTTCAAAGGCTGTAACTTGAGTTTTCGGACTCTGTTTGAGGTGCCGTTTAAAGCGTTGGATAGCTAACGCAATAAACTTCATTCTTAAGGATTAAAATGAAGGATAAGAAGAATAATCATAATACCTAAATTAGGATTAGAGTTAGCTTCCCGCATTAATCACTATGATGATTTTGTGAAGTATGATGAGGATAAGACGATCTTAGATTATTGCTTGGTTTGTAACAGTAAGATTACTGTTGATAATGATGTAGTATTACAGACTAATAATATTTATAGGTTTGGTAGTTAGATATAAACCTTAGATGATTAATTAATTATAGGCATTATCATGTTGTAGGCCTATGGCCAACGTTGAAGGATTGTCGATCGGTCGTTGTATTGTTGTTATGGCTGAGTTGCTGTGGAATTATGTTGATGAATTATGTTGATGAGTTATGTTGATGAATTATGTTGATGAATTATGTTTATAAATTATGTTTATGAATTATGTTGATGAATTATTTTAATGAATTATATTGATGAATTATGTTGATGAATCATGTTGATGAATTATGTTGATGAATGATGTTGAGATGCCTATAATAATTGGCAGCTATTAAGATGTAGGCTTCTGGACAACGATGATGTTGTGTTGAGATGTTGTTAATTATGGTTGTTGTTACTACATTCATGATTGTGTTGCATAGATTTCATATCAAGATGGAGCTAATGCTCGTTAAGATGGCCTGTATTGGCGAATATTAAGATGAAGACTTATGCCTTGTTGATGCCTCTATTTATTGGCAATTATTTTAAGATGGGAGTTCTGCTCTAATGGTACCACATGAATTTGCATTGTGATTGAGTCACATTTTATGTTGCATCTTGAGTTGTGGTAAAGATAGATTCATTGTTGCTTTATGTTGTTGACTTGTTGTGACAAGTATTATCTAAAAGCTGTGGATTCAGTAGTTATGGCGTGCTAATGTTTTGTTGTTATTAATGTTATTTGTGAGTTGTAAAGTGGTGATGATATATGATCTGATCTAATATACTATTTATCATACGTTTTATTATATTGTTAGATATCTCACCTCTTCTGTTTGAATGTTTCCCTCTGTTGGTAACGTGCAGGTAATCAAGAAGGATAATTATTACCTCGTTAGTTCGAGTCGGTATTGTCGCTCTGATACGTAGCACTCGGGGGGATGAACGCTTGATATTTAGTTGTTGATTATTGTTTTACCCCAAAATTTTTCCTCTCACTTATCAAGAATTTTCTTACAAGATCTCCTTGGGCTCAAGACTGCACTAGGGTTTGATCAGCTCAAGACACCTCCTTGAACACTGATGACCAAAATTAGGGTTTAAGATTGCAAAGGGATTTTGGAACTTCTAATGCCCCATATGACTTTCATGGATTATTATGGACCCCCAAGGTTGCTCATGTCAAGTTTCAAGCCTTGGATCACATTTTTGTTCAGTCAATTGAGCAGTTGACCTAAAAATCAGTTGTATTGGGGAAAAAGTCAACCATGGCCAATTTACAGTCAAATTTCATAATTTTTGATCCATATCAACATTATAAACTCATATGTATCATTTTATTAAGTTTGGACCACAATTCCCCAAGAAATTTGATCAAATCATCAAAAGGGCAAAATGGTCAAAATTAGGGTTTTGACTGGGAAAAGGCAATTTCTGATTTTTGACCTAGAAAATGGTCAATTGGTTTAAGGAATGATATCAAGAGTCCAATTGCATCATTTTGACCTAATGGAATGGTTCAAAACATTGCAAGTCCATTAGATTGACAAATGAAATTTGCAGTCAACTGATCAAAAGTCAACTGTACACTGAAAATTCAAACTTTGACTTTTTGATCAAATTCAAGTGCCAAAGATCAAATCATAAAAACATGTCAAAATATGAAAATTATTCATCAAGAAATCAAAAACTAAAGATTTCATTTTGAAAAGTCAAAATTTCTAAACTTAGAAATTTTTTTAAGTGTTGGAAATTTCATGTTTTTTCATAAACTTTGAACAAAATTTTCACCATAATGCAAGATGATTCAAGAGAAACTTATAACATGAAAGTTGTAGATCTCCATGAAATATACAACTTTTATTTACACAACTCCTTCCAAAAATTCTTGGATCTCAAGTTATAATTTTATGAACATGTGGTCATGAAACTAAACACTTAGTGAAATTTTGCCCTAATTTGGTCAGGATTTTGACCCAACTTCATGGAACTTTTTCATATAGTTCCAAGGGTAGTATTCAAAAGCAATTCAAATATGGGTTATAGAGCACATTTCAATCTTTCCAAAATGTCCAAGAACTCCTTGAGATCATTCTTGAGTAGGGAGAATTGAAGAGATGAAGTTAGGGTTTTGTCACTTGAATTACAAGTCATTTTTGATGAACACTTGAACCAAATCCATGCTAGGCTGCATAATATTTGCTTTGCAAACCTCAAACTTGTTTGTCACTCCATAATTAAATGTTTACACAGCTGTTAGGACTTTGATCCAAGCAATTGAGCTATTGTCCAAGTTGCATTTCCATTTATGGAACAAAGTTAACAATGACATTCTTGTAAAGCATGCTTTTTTGCATAAAGTTCACATTGAGCCTCTAACTTGTTACCTCTGATCACACTCCATCCATAATGTAAGAAGCAAGCTTGTTTAAATCATAACAACTCTATCTTAGCAAGTACAAGGCATGGAAACTTGTTTTGTCAAAAAAATCACATGTTTAACTTAAACATGTAAATTTGAATTCTGATCAACTAGAGCACTCCAAACTTGTTGCTTATAAATAGAGTCACTATATGTGAGCTAGAGGACGAGCTTGAACACCCGGAAACACTCCCAAATTCCCTCTAGCCAGAAATTGCACAAAAAACTCCATTGATACACATTTCTGACCTTAAACTTGTATCTTTCATTTCCCTTGTGCGTTTTCCCTCAAATTCATTCCTAAAGCTTCCTTACATCAAATACAACTCATCCCCATCCTTATTCCAGAACTATAACACCATTTACCATAACCTCCATAACCAAAAAACAGAGTCTGCAACTTGACTTCTCTAGGCCATTTCAGCCACTCTCAACTCAAGCAAACCATTGCATTAGCTTCCTAGGACCTCTAGGAAGTTAACTTGATCATCACCATCACTTGAAACAGGCTCAAACTCAAAACACGATTTCCAGTTTTGAGGTAAGTTTTCTCAACTTGGAACTCTTCATACATGCATCTTCAATAGTTTATTTGTGAACAAAATATGTAGATATCATTGCCCTGAAGCTAACCATGTCCATAGTTTCCATTAATTTTACTTGAGAGAGAATTTTGAAACTGAAACTTCTGAAATTTTTAGGGTTCAGATTAGGGCCATTAAAATTCTTGCTTATCTTTGATCTATATTTTTAATACTTTACATTTCTGGAATCGTGAGAAAATTTGCTACAAGTTTCATGTTTACAGTTTTCATTTTTGATGAGAAATGAGCAAGTTACAGTTGGTCTGGCTGGAGGTTGAAGATGAAGTCTTCAGGGCACATTTTGCCTTACATATTTATTGTTTTTCTTGTATTAACGGATGTATAGCCACCCCAGTGGTAGAAGCGCGCGCCTGTAACCTATGGGACCTGGGTTCGAGCCCCAACGGTACCCTTTTCATTTTTCACATTTTCACTTTTCTGATTTTTGTTGTTTTTGGCAGGCGCTGGGCCCCTTTGGGCCTGACTTGTTTTTGTTTTTGCTAGCTGACCTTCCTGCTGACTATTGGCACCCCTGGCCTAAGTTTGTTTATTTTTTTTATTTTATTTCATTTTTATTTTCTTAAATATATTTTCTAAATATTAAAAATTATAAAAATACAAAAAATGATAGATTTATATTTTGACTTATTTTATTTTATTTTTCTCACAAAAAATATTTTTATTTATTATACTTTATTTATTTTATTAAATAATCTTGTAAACTTAATTAATACTATGCTTTTATTTATTTATTTTTCACACCATTTAAAATACATTATTTTTTATATAAAAAAGACTAAAAATATTTTATAATGCTATAAATATTTTCAAGATAAAAATACCAAAAAAACCATTTTTTTTAAACTTATTTTCTTTTAATCAACTAAATAGAATTAGGGTTTTATTCAAAAATCTTTTCTTAATAAAATTCAAATTTAATTAATTATTTTCCTTATTTAATTAGGTTAAGACAAAATCCCCTTTTCATGAAAATCAAACAAAGACACATTTTCTTTACATCTTGCATTTTTTGTACATTCATTCAGTTTATACTTTGTATTTATTTATTTCCTTGTACATTGATATTAATTCAATATGGTTGTAATAGATTAATTAGGTTTAAATTCTTACAATCCCTATTCATGAATTTGTACACCCCCCCCCCCCCCCCCCCACAAATGTTGTAATAGCGTAGTAACTTTAAATTTCGCAATTTATCGCTTTTATATAACATGCTAGTAATTAGGGTTTGCATGGAAAGACTAAAACCAATACTTAGAAAACCCTAATTTAAGAAAAAAACAAGCATGAAAATGATACACTTGCACACAAGCACCCTTAGGGTTATTCCACTTGGTTGCCTAATACAAAATGACCATATTACGCATGTAAGGTATCTTAGCAAAAACAAGCAAATACAAGATCATAGTCCCTCGATGACGCTATCTAAGCTGCCTTACAAATGATCTCAGTCCCTCAAAAAGAATGCTAAGATACCTTGCAACATTTCTAATCATGGTTATACGATGACCCACACCCGTCTTGTTTACATCTAAAGATAAGGTTGCTTACCAAATCAATGGTAAGAAAACAATGTCAAAGGAAAAGAAAATGAACAAGAAAGACATTTGAGTAGGTAGATTGCTCCTAATTACTTGCTCCATTTCAAAATAAACATCCTTACTATTTTCAAAAAACAAACACCTACAGTTTCAAAACATCTTACAAAACTTGAAAACATTTTCAAAAGATCAACATCTTTGTATACATTCTTACGAGCAAGAATCATTACAAAGATTGCCTAAACAATGACCTCTTTTACAAAATACTTTCAAAAACCACATCAATCACAATTTCAAACAAAAAGCAAGTGATCTAGCAAGTAAGTAAGAGCCCATGGAAAACCATGGATGAAAAGGGTGCTAATACCTTCCCTTTTCATAATCTACCCCCCGAACTCAAGAAATAATCTCAAAGGTCTTTCCTGTGCTTTTTCACCTTTCCTTTTGGATAAAAGAAAAATCAGTGGTGACTCTTGCTAACCACAACATTTGTGATCAAACGCAAAACACCTAAGTCAGTTCTCCCACCGTATCACAGAACTGGCGACTCTGCTGGGGAATATTCTAAAAGTGGGGTTACCTTAGGGCTAGATCACATTTATTTGCTTTCATTGTTTGACTTGTATGCTTTACATTATAGTTCTTTGTTTGGGTTTGAATCCTCTACCCGGATTTGGGATACATTATATATAAGTAGTAATACGTTGTGGAAACTGTGCGGGGTATACCGACATGGTCTAAGCAATAGCTATGTTAGTGAGACATATTTGTGGGGTACTAGTAGCCTTTGAGTTAATCAAAGAGAATATGGGGCCGTTGAGTGATGTCATGAAGCACTAATGAACTTTTAGAACCTTTACTTGACCAACTTGGCCTTTAGGATGTAGTGAGATGACCGGCTTTGGTGCAATCCGAAGTTGGTAGATACTCGATACTACACTCATTGAGGTTTGGTTTCTTGGGATATTTCGGTCTCTACTAAAGAGGCTTATGCTGAAACAATGACCAAGGAAACAATCCAGTGATATTGAGCTCCTTAGAACCCGGTTACTATTACTAGGACAGGTTAAGTCAACTAAACTTCAAGAGGGTACTTACCTATAAAACTCCATGCAAGCCTAAACCTAAGGACTTGTTTGCTTTGTTTGTATATAAATACTTATATATAACATCATGAACATCATAACATCATACATATTCACTAACCATTTCAAGGATTTTGGGATTCACCTTTGTTCTTGTTTTGTAGGATATGGATTCTCTTCGCAGAAAAACTATTCAAGTCAACCTTGTGAGGATCCCTCCACAACTTAAGGAGATAGCTTCAAGGATTCCTGAAAACTCTCCATTCATCGAGAGACATGGTCGCCTACTCAACTTGGTCACCTCCAACACAAATGAGGACATGATGAAGGTGTTATTTCAGTTCTTTGAGCCTTTACACCATTGCTTCACATTTCCCGACTATCAACTTGTGCCTACTTTGGAAGAATTCTCTCGACTCTTGATGATTCCCATTCTCAACCAACTACCTTTCAACGGTAAGTAAAGAGATCCAAAGCCAGAAGAGATTGCTCAAGCTCTACACTTGCACTCATCTGATGTCACAACTCATTGGGAAACAAGGAGTGGTGTCAAGGGTTTCCTAGCAAAGTTCTTGTTTGAGAAAGCCCAAAACTGTTGGAATTCCTTGGATTTGAAAGCCTTTGAGGAAATTGTGGCTCTACTCATCGATGGGATGGTTTTGTCTCCAAATTTGGACCAACTCATAGATGTGAACGCCGTCAAAATCTTTATATCCCGCAACCCGGTGCCTACATTGCTAGGGGATATCCTACACTCTTTTCACACTCGCACTATGAGGAAAAGAGGTGTCCTTATGTGTTGCATTCATCTCTTGTTGTTCCTGAATTTGAACGTGACTTGGATTCAAGGTCTTGTTGTTAGTCGAGTTAGAGCGCCTTAAGAGAAATTGATCAGACATTATTGGTGCTTACTTCTCGAAGAATGAAGAGTGATGTAATATTTATTGATTTACGAAGCAAGTGTAAGATATCGATGTTTGAACAATGATGGAGTAATAAAGTTGCTGTAACTTTTGTGTTGGGATCACATAAGTGATTTTCGAAAGTAGTTGACGATGATAAGTAGTTATGAATCGTGAGTCTGAGTCGAAACTTTAATAAGTGAGTAGCGCTGCGAAAAGAATTGTTACCCTGGTGTTTTAGAACCTGAACTTTGGCGAAGGAATGCATCTCTAGAGTTATAAGAAGTTTGGGAGCACGAGATATGTTAAGAGTTGTTTGGAATATATCTAAGTTGAAGACAAATGAGTTTCGGAGTGGAATTTCCGTAAGCAAATTGCAGGAAACTGCAGAATTGTTGTAGGACTTCGAAAATTTATAATTAGAGTTCCGGGCATCCGATTTGAGTTTCATTTGAATCGTTAGAAAGCTAAAGAAATGAGATTCATTTTAAAAATGGTTCCAGTAGCTATAATAGATTCATTTATCACGTGATGATATTGGAAGTAACTGCAATTTGTTGTTAAGTTTGTCTTTGGGACTAGACTTGTTCTTCAGTGTTGTACGGGACGTCAACGTCCGAGTTGGGTGAATTAAAGGAGCAATTGGAAGATTTATTTAAAGTAATTTATGAAATAAAATATATCCTTTGGAAATCTTTGGTGTTTTTAATTAGAACGAAAGACGATAGTGCAAAGGTTTGTGGAATTTACGGTGTCGAAAAGGAGGAAGATTTATGCTAATTTATCAGGATATATGTTATAGTTTTGGGAGAAGGGTTCTCTTGAGTAATTTTATTTCCAAGTGAAAGTGTATATAGATCCATTCAAGGTGGATACAGTTCTAAGTTGGAGAACAATGAAGTCTGTTATAGAGGTTAGTAGCTTATTGAGCTTAGATGATTACTATCATAGTTGTTTGAGGTGTAGATATATATGAAATGTTGTTAGATAAGATGATAATGTTGAGAGTGTGATTGAAATGAGTTTGAGAGGTGGAGATACATGTATTTTTGATGTTGTGAGATTCGGAAGAGGGTTAAGAGTTTAAGAATGTTGTTAGAATCCTTTATATAGATAAAGACTCAGACTAGAGTGGAAGGGTTTGTAATAGATTGATATGCCAACAGATCTCGAGTTAGAAAATGATTGATCATCGTGGGATGGTAGGTGAATGAGGATTAGACATGTTGTATTTTAGAAAACTTGAATACGAGTTTTAAGGAAACGCTATTATAGTTTGGTACGACGATTTATGCTCCCTTATGGTTGTTGAATACTAATTGACAAATTGAGGAATTGATCACCCTCAATCCATTGTTAATAGTAGACGAGATTATGTTAGATGTTATAGATTTGTATTGCTATCTTAATGGTGTGAAAAGTGTGGGTGTTATATCAGGAGGTAGTCGCTCACCAGTTTGTATGAAGTAATAGGGGAATTTCTAGGAAAGAATTATGACGTATTGAACAATTCGGAGTAGCGGGTTGATATGCGAGCTAACGTCGCAAAGTGAAAGATTGAGAATATCAAGTGAATAATGGTATTATGGTGGATGTTAAGGAAAGTGTGAAACTGAAATGAGACTTGTAAACTGTATAGTTGGCAGAAACTTTAATGAGGATGGTGACTTAAGATGGATTATCAGAGTTGCGCAGCTGAAGCGTATGTGGCGTAGTTGCTATGAGTATGCGACTCTACATGCTTGATTTGGTATATTGTGGATGTAGGGATGATGTGCCAAGGTGTTGTGATACCTCAGAGATATTTTCTGATTTATGAGGATATTAATGTGGTTGTTAGTTGATGGTAGGTTGTGTGTATATCTGTTGAGTTATAATGATTTTGTTCCCGTTACCGTGATGTTGTTGTTGGTTACCATAAAGGGTGAATAATACTCCATAATATGACGAAGTTGATTATGTTGGCTATGTTGATGTCACTATAAGAGTGATACGACGATATGAATAGAGTTGTGATAATTGACATATATATATATATATATATATATATATATATATATATATATATATATATATATATATATATATATATATATATATATATATATATATATATATATATATATATATATATATATATATATATATATATATATATATATATATATATATATATATATATATATGAGAATGGAATTGTGTGTGTGTTTTGGTGTTGAAGATGTTGTTAAGATGATAATGTGACGTTGTATATCCAAGTA
This sequence comes from Vicia faba, assembly GCA_948472305.1. Taxonomy (NCBI): domain Eukaryota; kingdom Viridiplantae; phylum Streptophyta; class Magnoliopsida; order Fabales; family Fabaceae; genus Vicia; species Vicia faba. Next base: position 37,447,794 of record OX451735.1, on the reverse strand, counting down.
TAAGTGTGTTACTACTTTAAAATATTGATATGTCAAGATATTGTTAAAGCAGTTGATAAATTGTTAACGATTATGTCGCGGAGGTGTTGAATGATTAGCATGTGTGTATTAGATTTAAATCATGTTGAGTTATTGTTATGTCAATAAAGTAGTGGTCAAAGTGTTTCCAGACGCGACTTGGGGATCAGAGAATGAAATGTGAAATTCTCGTTAAGAGTGGTAGTATCGAGTAGATTTTCGAGAACGAAAATATTCTAAGTGGGGGAGAGTTATAACACCCGTTAATTTAATTAATTATTTAATTAAATTATTTTGGATTATTTGTTGAAGTTGTGAGATGTGTGGATTGTTGGTATAAGTTGTTAGATTATTATTAATTAATTAATTAGTTGATTAATAATAATAATAATGTTTTAATTAATGGAATAATATAAGATTAAGTTGTTGGGCCTATTTTATATGGTGGTATGTTGTACTAAGGAGGTGTGAGAATTAAGCCCAAGAGAAATAATTCTATTATTATTGAGTTTGGTTATAATAATAGAAATTAGATGTGACAGTAAGGAGAATAGGTTTTGACAAGAGAAAGAAGAATAAGGGTTGGTAGAGAGAAAGAGAACATGAAAGTTGCAGAAAAGAAGGAAGAGAGAAAAACGTAATTCAATCGGAAAAATTGTAGAGCAACCTTCAATCCAAGGTAAGGGTGGGGTTTTGACTCTATAATAGGGTTTATGATGAGTAGTATGTGAGATTGGATTTGAAAAGTTGTTTTGTTTATGATTGATGAGAATTATATGATTATATATATATTATTGGTTGATGAGAATTAATAATTAATGATTTAGAGATGAATAATGATGCCCTAATGCTGTATAATTGATGTAGAAACATATGATTATTATAATTGATGATTACCTATGATTATAGGATGTTTTTAGGGCCTAAGGCAGAGAAATCGCAGTGAAAACGCAGTTAAATCGCAGAATATTTTCATCACAGGTCAGTATGAGTCAACCTCAAAAGCCATGCGTCAACACATGTAGGTTTTTGGACTCAGGATGAGTCGATACAAAGGATCATGCATCGATACATGCAGTGTTTCAGACTCAATATGATTCAACACAAGGGGATTACGCGTTGACTCATGAAGTATTTCAACCCAGTACGCGTCGACTCAAAATAGTATGCGTCGACTCATATAGTCTAATTTTTGACAGATTCTTCCAAAGGCTGTAACTTGAGTTTTCGGACTCCGTTTGAGGTGCCGTTTGAAGCGTTGGATAGCCAACGCGATGAACTTCATTCTTAAAGATTAAAATGAAGGATAATAAGAATAATCCTAGTACCTAAATTAGGATTAGAGTTAGCTTCCTGCGTTAACCGCTATGATGATTTTGTGAAGTATGATGAGGATAAGACGATCTTAAATTATTGCTTGGTTTATAACAGTAAGATTAATGATGATAATGATGTAGTATTACAGAATAATAATATGTAGAGGTTTGTTAGTTAGATATAAGCCTTAGATGATTAATTAATTATAGGCATTATCATGTTGTAGGCCTATGGCCAACGTTGAAGGATTGTCGATCTATCATTGTATTGTTGTTATGGCTAAGTTGCTGTGGAATTATGTTGATGAATTATGTTGATGAATTATGTTGATGAGTTATGTTGATTAATTATGTTGATGAATTATGTTGATGAATTATGTTGATGAATTATGTTAATGAATTATGTTGATGAATTATATTAATGAATCATGTTGATGAATTATGTTGATGAATGATGTTGAGATGCCTCTAATAATTGGCATCTATTAAGATGTTGGCTTCTTGCCAATGATGATGTTGTGTTGAGATGTTGTTAATTGTGGTTGTTGTTACTACATTCATGATTGTGTTGCATACATTGCATATAAAGATGGAGCTGATGCTCGTTAAGATGGCCTGTATTGCCGAATATTAAGATGAAGGCTTATGCCTTGTTGATGCCTCTATTTGTTGGTAATTATTTTAAGATGGGAGTTCTGTTTCAATGGTACCATATGCATTTGCATTGTGATTGAGTCGCATTTGACGTTGCATCTTGAGTTATGGTGAAGATAGATTCTTTGTTGCTTTATGTTGTTGACTTGTTGTGACAAGTATTATCTAAAAGCTGTGAATTCAGTAGTTATGTCGTGTTAATGTTTTGTTGTGATTAATGTTGTTTGTGAGCTGTGAATGGTAATGATATATGATCTTATCTAATATACTATTTATCATACGTTTTATTATATTGTTAGATATCTCACCCCTTTTGTTTGAATGTTGCCCTCTGTTGGTAACGTGCAGGTAATCAAGAAGGATAGTTATTACCTCGTTAGTTCAAGTCGATGTTGTCGCTCTGATACATAGCACTCGGGGGGATGAACGCTTGGTGTTTAGTTGTTGATTATTATTTCAGTTGCTGAATTTTTAAGTTGATTACATGAAATAATTGTTGTCTTGAGGTTGTTTTAGTTGAATAAAAGATGTTAAGTGAATTGAAGATGAGTATGTATATTTTGTTGCTTATCAATAAAAAGTTGTTTGATTTTGAAGAATAAATCAGATTGTTATCGGTTCATTCGAGTTAAGTGTTATGTATCTGTTTGCATGCGATTAAATGAAGATTGGGTTTTAGTTGAAAATGTAGCATACTATTTATGTTGAACTCTGATTTTCTTATTATCCGCCGGGTAGAAATGGGGTGTTACACATCGCCCTATGAAGATTCCAACCGTAGGATCGATTTTCACTTGGAACCGGAGCAAAACATCGAACGCACTCAATCCATACAATGGGATTGAAGCTAACACAAGACCAACGTCCAAAACTGAGCGGATCAACATCCAAAGTATGCCATGAATGTATGGTACACAACAACATAATAAAACACGACCTCTGCTAGTCAAATTGCACCATCATTCATGAAATCATAAACAATATTATTCACATAGCATGTATACACATTAAATATGCACATACTCCACTTCATTCAACTTACCATCATCGAATACATCATAGCAAGACACAAATCATCATAGTAACAACAACTCATCATACACCATTAAATTATTATAATTCATCGCATAAAAGTATAATTTCATTATAACAAAAGAACTGGAAAAATACATCATTTTACTCGTTTGATTCCACCAAATTATAGTTCATTGTGTTAACTTTCCAGTGCTTCGAACGACGCGTCAAACGGAGTCAGAAAATGCAAGCTAAAACCTTTACAAAAATGAAAGCACCTCTGCTCGCTAGAACCTCGTCCGTCGAAGTTGGTCTTCGCCTTGAGGCTCGCGCTGGCGATGCAAAGGCTTTCCCAACGCTGGGTACTTGCTCGGTGCTCGCCCGACGAAGCTGATGCGCTTTGCTTAAAAATCAGGTGCACCTAAATTCACTAGGTCTGTCGCCCAGAGGCTCGCCCAGCGCTGCTTGGGCGCCAGTCACTCGTCTGACGATGCATATGGCTCGTCCGACGGCGGCCACGTGACAACAACAATGCTATTCCGATTCCTGCACTGCTCAGCCTAAAAATTCCATTCGATTTCAATACCATTCAGTCCAGAATTTCATATACTTCAATATGGTTTCATCATACAACAATAATGTCGAATGTTACTGCATCCTTTAATATTCCTAATATCATGAATATTGATATCCTTCATGTTATCCTTCTTCAGATACAGACGTTTATGCACCCTATTGCTTTCTTGGTGAATCTAAGGTGAGTTTATATATTGTTAAGTTTACACTTATATAAACATGAGTTTAAAAAATTTAAGTTTTAATTTTTACGATATATTTAATCAATTATGTTTATTTATTATCACTAAAAAATACATATTAATTTATTTTTTAATTTTAATAAAATGAAAATTTTATTTTATCATACAACTAACTTTCCATCTCATGAGTCAATATCATTATAATTGAATTGTTTTTAAATGTTAAAATATTTCTTATTTTCTCCATCTCATGTCTTTTTTTCTTCTTCTTTTTATATGAATATCTAATACAATTGAGTTTATATGATCATTATTATTTTACAATGAAGTAACTCATTTTAAATTTTTATATGAATCTAAATACAATTTAGATTCAATTTTAATAAAATTAATAATTTATTTTATCAAATTGAATAATACTCAATACACGTCCAAACAACTAATAATGTTAACAATTCAATAATTGTTTTTATTTGATAGACAAAATTCTTATTTTTAAACAATGATTGAAGAGAGTATGTTTTATTTGAACTCATGGGTCACTATCAGTACAATACCTATTTTATTTTAATCAATAATTATCTTTATTTGAGAGGCGAAATTCTTATTTTTAAATGTTAAAAGTATTTTTTTTGTTCTATCTCACGGGTCCTTTTTTTCTTTCTTTTTGTATGATTATTTAATACAATTTAAACTTATATGATCATTTTTCATTTTTTACAATTAAATAACTCGTTTTAAATTTATATGTGTATCTAAATATGTTTTATACCATATCAAATAGATTTATCCGTACAAGCGCACAAGTATGTACAGTGGCGGAGCCAGAAAAATTACAAAGCCTGAGCAAAAAATTAAAGACCGCAAATTCATATTGTATATAATATATAAATAGTTATCAATCAAAATAAAAGAGACTCGTTATTTTATCAATAAAAATATAGCTTAAAATAAAAGAGATAAACATAACCTTACAATAGCGGGTTAAATAAAATCACGAGGCAAATGTCCTTTTCGAGACTTCTTTGCGGTAAATGTTAGAATAATATCAATATTATCAAGTGACTTGAATATCTCCCGCTCGGTGTAACATACCATCAAGTCATTAAACCAAACATCGTTGATCTTATTGTGCAATTTAGACTTGATAATCTTCATTGCTGAAAAAGCTCTTTCAACGGATGCTGTCGACACCGACAATATCAAAGCTAACTCAATAAGTTTATAAACCAATGAAAATACCAAATGTTTCTCAGTTTGAACCATCTTCATAGCCAAACTTTGAACATCTTCACAAGTGTAAAATGAAGCATTCACTACTAAAAAAAAGACATTTGAGAAAAGGTTTTTACATAAGGTATCAAAATATATGATGTAAAAAATATCATTAAAAACATTTTACATCAGGTATTTATTTGCAATGATATAAAAAATAAGAAAAAAAATATTTTTCGCTACCTATTACATCGGGCAATCTCATCCACCGATGTAAAAGGTTTTCAGAAAAAAATATGGTGGCATTTTTGTAAATAAGAAACAAGGTGGCAGAAATGTAAATAAAAAACAAGCAAGATATTACATTGGGTTAACTAAAAACCGATGTAAAAGGTTCACAGGCAGATTGTTAATATATAAAATATATTAAAAAAATTACATCGGGGCATATTTTAAACCGATGTAAAAAACCCATAAAAACACGCTTGCATCGAGCCACCTACCAACCGATGTAAAAAACATCATAAAAACACGCTTGCATCGATCATGTGTTTCCACCGATGTAAAAACTACAACGTACCAAACCATTACACCGGTCCTTTGTTTCCACCGATGTAAAAAGGTGTAACACGCTTGCATCGGGCCTTTTTCCACCGATGTAAAAACTGCAAAGGCCCAAACCCTTACATCGGTCCTTTGGTTCCACCGATGTAAAAGGTTATATATTTTATTCAGTTTATTTCCTAAATGCACATTATTTCCACTGTATAATTTCCTCTCACGCATACGCCGCCCCTGTTCACGCATACGCCTCACTGTACAACTTCCTCCTCTCCGTCGTTTTACGCTGTTTCACGTCTCCTCACCGCCGTTCACGACTCCTCTCCTCCGATTCACGCCCTTCACGACTCCTCTCCGGCCGATTCACGCCCTTCACGACTCCTCGCTCGCCGTTTCAACTGTAAGTCATATTCTTCACTTATTTGATCCGTAATGTGACTTATTCAAAATTAGATAGGTTAGGTTTGCTATTGCTGGTTTGCATCCGCTTCATTTGATTCATATAAAATATGCATGCTGTGGTGTGGAAGGGAAAAAAGTGGTAGGTTTTGGACTTAGTGGTTGTGTGGGATCATTGAATTCATAGAAGAAAACATGATGAAGAGGCAGTGATTTTTGTAATTAGGAATTAGTTTTCTCTTTAAGTAACTCTGATTTTGATGCTTCAAGAAATACCTTCCTTGCAAGTTTGAATCAATGCAATTTAGATAGATTCCTACCTCATTATAAAACTAACACCATGCAACTTGTTTTCATCCTTTCAACCTAATTTTTTTCTTTCTTTTAATTCATAAAATTGATGAAATAATTTGACTACATATTCTATAAAAATTTGACTTTGAAAAATTGAATCAAAATATGTTAATTGACTGACTTAGCCTTTGGCCAGCATACAAAAAAAATTATCATTGAAAATTTTAACTTTTTCTCTCTTACAATATCATTAATTATAAAAATAAATATGTTGAAGTAGTATACATTTTTGACAAACCTAGTACTATAACTATTTTCTTTAATAGTGTAAATAATTAATATTCTAATTATGTTACCAAATAGTTGTTCAACGATATTTGGTTTAAAACCAATGTTTTGCCAAATTTTGCTTATCAATTCGTTGTTACAGTCTCATTACTATTACTATACTATTATATATTACACTTTGTTACTCGTTGTTGTACCCCAAAATTTGCCCTCCCATTTCATCACTATTTTCTCATCCCAAGACCCTTGGAGCTCAAGAACCAGTTAGGGTTTGCTCTGCTCAAGACTCCTCCTTGCACTGTTGACCCAAATTAGGTTTTGTGTTTGCACAAAGATGTTTTGACCTAAAAGGCCCAAGATGACTTTCATGCTTCATGTTGGACTCACAAGTTTATCCATACCAAGTTTCAAGCCTTGATTCCAATCTTTGCCCAGTCAATTGGACAGTTGACCTAGAAATCAGTTGTATTGGGGAAAAGTCAACTGTGGTCAATTGACAGTCAAACCTCATGATTTTGACCCACATCAACATTATGAACTCATATGGACCATTTGGTCAAGTTTGGATCACAATTCCACAAGAAATTTGATCAGATCACCAAAAGGGCAAAATGGTCATTTTTAGGGTTTTGACTGCACAAAGGTAATTTTTGACTGTTTGACCTAACCAATGGCAAACAAAGCTCCCTTATGAACTCAAGGACTCAATGGAATTGTCTTGACATGTTCAACAAATTCAAAAGATCCCAAATGCACAAGATTGACAGATGAATTTTCCAGTCAACTGAGTAAAATTTGACTATATACTGAAAAGTCAAACTTTGACTTTTTGGTCAAAATCAAGTGTCAAGATTCATTTTTCATCAAAAAATGTAAAATTATGAAACTTGTTCATCAAGAAACAAAAAATTACAAATTAGGGTTTAGAATGAGAAAATTTCATAACTTAGAATTTTTCTAAGTTATGAAACCTCCTTATTTTTTTCCTAACTTTGTCCCATTTTTTCATCAAGATGCATTTGGATTCAAACAAAACTAAAAACATGAAAGTTGTAGTCCATTGCAAAATATACAACTTTTATTCACAAAGTTTCCTCAAAAGAAGCTTTTAGCTCAAGTTATGATTTTTGGAACAAGGGTGCAAAACATTCTTAACTTAGAAAAATTTTGACCTATTCTAGGCAGGATTTTTGCCTAACTTCATGGCCACTTTTCACATGCTTCCACTTGGAATTTCAACTTGCATTACAAATATGGATTGTAGTACACATTCCAAGATTTCCAAAATGTCCAAGAACTTCTCAAACACCCTTGTGGTTAGGGAGAATCTAATTTATCAATATGGGCAAAAGTCACTTTGATTCATGGCCAAGGGCATGTTCATAACTTGTGCATTTTCAAACTCAGCATGTGCAAGCTACATTACAGGCCTCTAATCTCATTTACACTCAAAAATTAAATGCTAAACCATTGTTCCAAGATATTATTCTATGCATTTGGTCATTGCATGAAGAATTAAGCCTTAATTAGAAAAAGCAAGTTATCCATTTTTGTAAAGTGGCACTTTATGTCAAGATTACAATCTATGAAGTACAATGCAGATCTTTGAGGCACAAGTTCAGGAACCAATCCCACTGATCAAGACAAAAAGGTGCAGCATGCTTGAGGGGCCTGTGGTAGCCTAGAAACCAAGTTGACAAACTTTGCTTATCATAGAAGAAACTTGCATTTTGAAACAACAACTCACATTTCTGTCAACACAAGCCTAAGAAAACATTGTGAACACATTCCATACTCCTCAAGTAACCTAAAACACGACCAAGCCATCCTCAAGACTCCCTCATTCATCAAAACACAGTTTTATGGAAAAACAGGGTATCTTCTGCATATTGACTTCCACAGTTCATTTCCCTCGTGCGTTTTCATCCAAACTACCTCAAACACATTCAATAACATCCATACAAGCTATCCCTAACCTTAGATACAGACTGTAACAGCCATAGCATAGTTTTCCATTTTCATTTTTCTCTCTTGCAGGTTGACTTCCATGGAGTGATTCAGCAAGATTCAAAGCACACCAAGAATTGGAGAAGCATCCCTGAACTTCAAGCAAGCTGTACAAGTCCTCACATTGCCTTGAAAGTGCCTCCATTGTCATACACGATCCAAGCTGAACAGGTAAGTTTTTGAACTTCTATCTCTCTATCCAGGCATAGTTAGAATTAAGTTTGTGAAGGAAACATGTTCTAATCATAGCCCTGAAGCCATCCATATAGTTACTTTTCATTTATATTATGTGTGCTAAGAGTATTTTGAATCTGAACATCTAAAAAAAACTAGGTCAGGAATTGGGGGAGAAGAAATTCTCTCTCATTTCTGAGAGTTAGATTAATTTTTTTATATGTTTAGAATCGTGGCTTCAAGCTCTACAGGTTTCATGTTTTAAGATTTGTCAAAGGATCAAAGAATCAGGAGTTAGGGAGATGAACAAGAAGGCGCGCGTTTTGTGTTTGAACCTGGCCAGAGGTTGAAGACAAAGTCTTTGGGCTGGGCCTGTGTTGTCCTTCATTTTTGCACCACTTTATTTCACACACACACCCCTGGCCCATTGCATGATATATTTGTCATTTTTTATTTTTTCCTTTTGATTTGGATCTATATTTTTATTTAAGCATGAAAAAACATTAAAAATATTTTTCTCACATTTTTTGCATTTTATTTGGTATTTATTTTGTTTCATTTAGTTTATATGTAAATAAATATATAATATACTTTTACTTAAAATACTTAAAATAATACAAAATACATTCTATTTTCTGATTTTATTTTATTTTATCTTTTGAAAACATTTTCTAAAATAATATACTTTTTTTTGTAAATATTAAATATTTTATTTTTGTACATATTTAATATATTTAGTAAATATTATAAATACTTATATATTTATTAGAATATTTAGGATAAAAACATAAAAATAATACAATTTTATTTTTATTAATATTTAACTTAAAAAATCACTTTTTTTACAATATACTTTCTTTTTATTTATTTTTTGTACATAATTAATAAATGTTGTATATAATAAGTAATTAATACATTTTATTTAGCAAATTAGGGTTTTGCCCTAAAAACATAAAAATATCCAAAATTATTCATTTTTATTTTTGTTTATTTGTCACATGAAAAATACCTTTTTACATACATATAAAAATCATTTTTTTGCATCTTGCATATTTATTTTATTTTATTTAATTATTGTACAATTAAATACCTTGTAAATTTCAATTTGGATGTAATAGTTAGATTTAAATTTCTTGCTAAATATCCCCATTTGAACATTTGTACCCCCCATCCCATAATTATGTTGTAATAGTTTAGGACTTTAAATTTCGCATTTAAAAGCTTTCTAAATATGCCATGATAGACTTAGGGTTTTGTATGCAAAAATCAACCAACAATAGCTTGACCTAATTCAAAGATAACAAAGCATGAAAATGGACAACACAAATCACACTTGCACCCCCTTAGGGTTGCTCCACTTGTTGCCTTCAAATAATGGGCCATGTTGCATGTTAGGTGTCTTTGGCAAAACAAAACAATTCAAATGATCATAGTCCCTCGATGACGCTTTCAAAAGTTGCCTAAAAATGATCAAGTCCCTTAAAGGAAAAAGTTGCCAAAGATACTTGGCACCATTGCAATCATGGTCTAAACGATGACCCGTGCCCGTCCCGTTCACATCCTAACACAAGATTGTCCACCAAATACAATGGTGGAACAAAATTGTTAAAAGGGTTAAAACATAGAGAAAACCTTTGAGTAAATTTAGGAGTAGACAACTCTTGGTTACTTGCCAACTTGCAAAACAAAAACACTTGCCAATTTTTCAAAACCACACATCATAACACACTTTCAAACAACTTTCAAAAACATTGAAAACTTTTCAAAAGACATACACCTTTGTATACATCCCAACATGGATCATTACAAAGGTTGCCACCACATTGGCCTCTTTTCAAAACATTTTTCAAACCCACACACAAAGCACCATTTCAAACAATTGAAAGCACCATTTCAAACAATTGAAAATCAAGGCAAGTTGATCTAAGCAAGTAACTAAGAGCCCATGGATAACCATGGATAGAAAGGGTGCTAATACCTTCCCTTTCTATAATCTACTCCCCGAACCCAAGAAAACATCTCAAAGGTTTTTGTTGTGCTTTTTAACCTTTCCTTAGGATAAAATAAAAAGTCGATGGCGACTCTTGCTCAACCGAAACATTTGCGAAAACAAACGCAAAACCTCAAGTCAGTTCTCCCACTGTATCACAGAACTGGCGACTCTGCTGGGGATAACTTTAAAGTGGAGTAACCTTAGGGCTTAGATCACCCTCTTGCATGACTAATTGTTTGATTTGATTGCTTTACATCTGGGCTCTCTTGTTTGGGTTTGCAATCCTACACCCGGATTTGGGGAAACATTCATAGATAGGAATACATTGTGGAAACTGTGCGGGGTATACCGACATGGTTGAAGCAATAGCTATGTTAGTGCGACATATTTGTGAGTACCGGTAACCCTTGAGTTCAATCAAGGAGAGTACGGGGCCGCTGAGTGATGTCACTAAGCACTAATGACCTAGAACCTTACTTGACCATCTTGGCCTTTTATTAGGGGTAGTGAGATGACCGGCTTTGGTGCAGTCCGAAGTTGGTAGATACTCGATACTACACTCATTGAGGGTTGTTTTCTTAGAATATTTTGGTCGCTAGTTAAGTGGCTAAACCAAAACAATGAACATGGAAAACAATCCAATGATATTGAGCTCCTTAGAACCTGGTTACTATTTATAGGACAGGTTTTTAAGCCAACTACACTCAAGAGGGTACTTACCTATGAGACCTCATGCAAGCCTGAAACTAGGGTTTTGTGTGAATTGCTTGTACATATGTTTGTGCATACATCATAAACATCATAAAGCATCATACACATACACTAACCATTTCAAGGGTTTGGATCTTCATCTTTGTTCTTGTTTTGTAGGTCATGGAAATTCTTCGTAGGAAAACTATCCAAGTCAACCTTGTGAGAATCCCTCCTCAACTCAAGGAGCTCACATCCAGGATTCCGGAAAGCTCTCCCTTTAGTGAAAGACATGGTAGACTGCTCAGCCTAGTCAACACCAGCATTGAAGAGGACATGGTAAAGGTGTTGTTCCAGTTCTTTGACCCCCTTCACCACTGTTTCACTTTCCCCGACTATCAATTGGTGCCCACTTTGGAGGAATTTTCTCAACTCTTGAGAATTCCTATTCTTAATCAACTACCCTACAACGGTACGGAAAAAGAACCAAAGCCTGAAGATGTTGCTCAAGCACTACGCTTACAACCATCTGACATCAAGGGGCATTGGGAAACTAGAAGCGGTGTCAAAGGCTTCTTGGCAAAATTCTTGTTTGAGAAGGCACAAGAGTGTTGGAATTCATTGGATCTACAAGCCTTAGAAGAAATTGTGGCACTCCTCATTTATGGGTTGGTCTTGTTCCCAAATCCTGACCAGCTTGTAGATGTCAACGCCGTCAAGATCTTCTTATCCAGGAATCCCATACCAACATTGCTTGGGGACATTCTTCACTCATTTTACACACGAACAATGAGAAAGAGGGGTGTTCTCATGTGTTGTACTCCTCTCCTTGCAAGGTGGTTTATTTCGCACCTTCCACAATCTGTCTTGAAGAATGACCAAGGCTTAAGGTGGTCACAACGGTTGATGACCCTCACTCACTCTGATGTACATTGGTGTTCTCGGTCCAAAGAAAATGTCATCATCATCGATCGTTGTGGAGAGTTCCCTAATGTTCCATTACTTGGCATTAGAGGAGGCATTACCTACAACCCTTGTCTAGCTTTGAGACAATTTGGATATGCACGGAGGGATGGCCCTCACGACATGTTGATTCCTGACCTAGTTTTTGACTTCGACAACGATGCGCAAGGACTTCGCCAAAGATTCATCAGAGCTTGGAGGATGCCTAACAAGGTAGACAGCAAGACACTGGGGCACAAGAACTCCATCCTTCTTGAGCCTTATCTCAAGTGGGTACGAACCCGAGCCCAGAGTCTAATGATGCCTTACCCTCATGTTCTCCCTGTGATTAAAGAGCCCGTTAAGGAAGGAGAGGTTCCCTACACCATCCTATATCCTGACATGCCTACATCATGGGAGGAGATGCAGAAGAGTTGGATCCAACTCAAGGAGGAACGGAAAACTTTTGAAGCCAGCTTCTACGCCAGTGAGAAGAAGGTTTTGGAGCTTACCCGCCGACTCCATGAGGAAGAGACCCTCAACACCTACATCGCACCAAAGAGGATGCACAACGTCTTTTTACCTTGAGAAGTTTTTTTGTAATATTTGGCCCATGGGGCATTTATGTACTGACAAATTTCTTCTTATTAATATGACGTGCGTTCTTTTTGTTTGCAACAATTTTGAATTTGCTAAATCCTTGAATGCATTGCATACATAAGCATATCATTCATCATACGCATAAGCAGGTCTCCACACCAGGTTTCCTTATCTTTCTGCTGTTTATTTCAGTAAGATAGATCTCGAACAGACGGTCAAGGACTTGCAGTCTCAAAACTCACAGTTTCAACATCTCCTGATGACCTTGGCTAAGGGTCAGGATGATCTAAAAGCCCTGCTTGGGAACAAAGAGCAAGTGAAAAAGAAGAAGAAAAGAATCGGGGTGGCTACCCTAGGAAGAAGGTTTGAGGGTGAAGCCAGAAGAGTGCTTGAATTTCCCCCTACATCTGAAGAGGGAACCAGTAAAGGGAATGCGGCTGCGGTACCTTCCGAATCCGAAGCTGAAGAAGGAGAGGCTGAAGAAGACGAAGACTACTCTGAGCAACAATACCCGCTCGCCGATGATAAGTACAAAGGCTTGGAAGACAGGTTGGCAGCTATGGAGCTGCAGAGAGTTCCCGGCTTAGATTTCGAAGATTTGGGATTAGTTGCTGGAATTGTGATCCCCCCGAAGTTCAAAGTGCCAGTTTTTGCAAGGTATGACGGGCTGTCCTTCCTGAAGATGCATCTCAGATCATATGTAAGGAAGATCCAACCTTACACGGCAGACAAGAACCTATGGATCCATTTCTTTCAGGATAGCCTTTCAGGGGCTCAACTCGAGTGGTTCTATCAGCTGGATGGAGCCAGTGTCCGAAACTGAGAGGACTTAGCTACCGCATTTTATAAACAGTATCAGTACAATTCTGACCTCGCTCCTACGCATACCCAACTCCAGGGTATGTCACTGGGGACGAGCGAAGGATTCAAGGAGTATGCGCAAAAGTGGAGAGACTTGGCTGGTAGGGTGCAGCCACCTTTGACTGACCGTGAACTTGTTGACATGTTCCTAGGGACCCTGTCTGGTCCGTTCTTCAACCACCTGATTGGTAACTCTTCTGCTGGGTTTACAGATTTGATCTTGACTGGTGAGAGGATAGAAGCTGGTATCAAGTCGGGGAAGATACAGAAAGGTGCCTCCGCAAGTACTGAAAAGAAGCCCTTCAAGAAGGAAGCCAGTGCTGTTTATGGTCCCAGAAGACAAATTAAGCCGGAACGCCGCCAAGATGTCAATGCATTGGTAATTTCAAAGCCTGCTGCTGCTCCTCAGCAATACAACCAACCAAGGGGTGAGAGGCCCAAAAGGCAGTACACTCGGCTTAGCATGACCCTGTCTCAGATTTTGCCGCAACTACTGTCAACCAATCTGGTGACTGTCAAGGAAGCTCCGAAGGTAGTGAACACAGCTTCTCCAAAGTACAACCCCAACGCCCGTTGCGCTTATCACTCTGATAGCCCGGGGTATACTACGGATGATTGCTGGGCTCTAAGGAATAAGGTTCAAGACCTTATTAATGCTAAAGAAATACAGTTCGAGGCACCCGAAAGGCCCAATGTTGTAACTGCTCCCATGCCCCAGCATGGAGTGAATGCTGTGGAAGAAGACCGGTATGTAGCCTCCGTGGAAGAGTTGTTACTCCGTTATTGACCGTCAAAAAGAACCTGTTGCTAGCCGGTTTATTTCCGGGTTGTAGTAAAGGTTTCCATTTATGTGTTGTTTCACCTGCTGGTTGTCCCTTGCTGAAGTCAGGCGTCCAAAACCTGATGGATAACAGAGAGATCTTGTTCGAGAAGATTGCCGTTCCTGCTACCCCTACTGAAGAAGTTTCTATTGTCACTATTTTCAACAACCCTCCTAAGGCTCCTTCAAAGAAGTCTGTCAAAATCATGTCCACTCAAAAGATTGCTCCTATCATCATCACTGTTCCGGGGCCTCTCCCTTATACATCCGACAAAGCTGTCCCATGGCACTATGGGGAAGATTCTTATGTTCTTGGAGTAAAGCAAGAGTTTGATACTAGTACCAGCGTCAGTAACATCATCGGGCCTGCCAAAATTACTCGCAGTGGTAGGCTGTTCTCACCAGATATTGCGCCACCAACAATTCAGAAACCTCTTTTCATCACACCTGCAAGTGTGCCTGCTTCCCTACCTAATCAAGTTCCTGTTTCTACCCATGCTGCCGAGTCATCTGACGCTCGGGGCAAAAGGGTTGCTACTGATTTGCCTGCCCTGACGGAGGCGCCGAAGACAACCACTGTTGAAGCCTCCCAGCAAGAGATGGAGGCGATCCTCAAGATTATCAAGAAAAGTGATTTCAATGTAGTTGAGCAGTTGGGACACACCCCATCAAAGATTTCTATGCTATCACTGTTGTTGTGTTCAGAGGCCCATGCCAAGGCCCTGATCTCCTTCCTGAAGACGGCCCATGTGCCACAAGAAACGTCTGCTGATCAATTTACTGATTGTGTGGCCAACTTGACTGCTGATAATGGTTTGGGCTTCTCTGACGCCGATCTGACCGCCAAAGGAAAGAAACATAACGACACCCTGCATGTCTCCATTGAATGCAGGGGCACTACTCTTGCCCATGTGTTGGTAGACACCGGTTCTTCATTGAACGTATTACCCAAGAAAGCCCTAGACAGGTTGGATTGTGAGGGTTTAGAGCTCAAACCTAGTAATATTGTTGTCCGGGCCTTTGACGGGTCCAAGAGGATGGTACATGGTGAAGTTGACATTTCAATCAGGCTTGGTTCTCAAGTTTTTGATTCCACTTTCTATGTGATGGATATCCGACCATCCTATTCTTGTTTGCTGGGTCGTCCATGGATCCACAAGGCTGGAGCTGTGACTTCCACACTACATCAGAAGCTTAAGTACCCGGTTAGGGGGAAGATCGTGACAGTTCAAGGGGAAGAAGAATATATGGTCAGCCAC
This sequence comes from Vicia faba, assembly GCA_948472305.1. Lineage (NCBI taxonomy): Eukaryota > Viridiplantae > Streptophyta > Magnoliopsida > Fabales > Fabaceae > Vicia > Vicia faba. The sequence goes on along the minus strand of OX451735.1, from coordinate 37,431,931 downwards.
CTCAATTCATTCCAATACATAGAGATAGATGGGGAATTCATTGAGACTCCATTCCAGCACTTTGAAGAGGTGCCTCAGACCCTGGCGTCAGCTGAAACTGTGATTGAAGACCCTCCTTTGAAGATGGCTTCCTTAAAGGATGCCCGGGCTGTGATTGAGAAGGGTGAGTGCATAAACTGGGGCCGACTTCCTGACTTCACTCCAAAGACTGACAAGTTTGGTTTGGGCTTCACTGCAGAAGCTCAGAGGGCTGTTCGTAAGGCAAGGATTGGAAAACCTCCTGTGTTCATCACCAACCCAGGAGTGAATGCTATTGAAGACAACGTGGAGGAATCTGAATTCGACAGCTGGATCTACCCTACAACCGACGATGGACCAAGCAACTGGACTGCCAAAGATTTCACACCTATTACTTTTGTCACTCAGTAATGAACTCTTTTGTTTTCAATTTGTAACAAACAATATGTTGAAACTTTTATGGCTCAGTGTCCTACCCGGGGCACCGTGGCTTCATTTGTGAGGGCTTTTGTGTGTCATTTTCATATATCATCAATAAAAACATTGGACTTTTGTTGCATTTCAAAATCTTGCGCTCCTTTTCTTTCTTTATTATATATTGTAAAACAACTATATTTACACACACTCACTTATACAGGTTCCAATCCACTCTGGATCTCACTGGTAACGACTCTGCTACTGCCAGTTATGGCTTCGAAAATCCGATCAACTTAGCCGAATACGAAGGTGAAGATGATTGCGAAGTGCCTGGTGAACTTGCAAGACTGCTACTCCAGGAAGAGAGGGCCATTCAGCCACATGAAGAGCCAGTGGAAACGGTAAATCTGGGTATTGAGACAGACAGAAAGGAAGTCAAGATTGGTGCCAATCTAGAGCTCAGTGTGAAACAACGGTTGATTCAGATGCTGCATAACTATGTGGAAATCTTTGCCTGGTCTTACGAAGACATGCCTGGTTTGGATACTGACATTGTGGTTCATCACCTTCCTACCAAGGAAGATTGCCCTCCAGTAAAACAAAAGGTCCGCCGTATGCGTCCAGAGATGTCCGAGAAAATCAAAGTTGAGGTTATGAAACAATTTGATGCCGGGTTTCTAGCAGTGACTTCTTACCCTCAGTGGGTTGCCAACGTGGTTCCAGTGCCGAAGTAAGATGGTAAGGTCCGAATGTGTGTTGATTACAGGGATTTGAACAGGGCAAGCCCCAGAGATGATTTCCCTCTGCCTCATATCGACGTTCTGGTTGACAACACTGCTCAGCATAAAGTATTCTCCTTCATGGACGGCTTCTCCGGTTATAATCAGATCAAGATGGCTCCTGAAGACATGGAGAAGACCACTTTTGTTACTCAGTGGGGCACCTTTTGCTACAAGGTCATGCCATTCGGGTTGAAAAATGCTGGGGCAACCTACCAACGTGCCATGGTTGCTTTATTTCATGACATGATCCATCACGAAATAGAAGTATACGTCGATGATATGATTGCAAGGTCCCAAACTGAGGAGGAACACCTTGACCATCTACGGAAGCTGTTTGACCGTCTGAAGTTGTACAAGCTGAGGTTGAACCCAAACAAGTGCACCTTTGGGGTGAGATCTGGGAAATTGCTAGGCTTCGTCGTAAGCGACAAAGGTATTCAAGTGGACCCTGCCAAAGTGAAAGCCATACAAGAGATGCCGACTCCTAAGATAGAGAAAGAAGTCAGAGGCTTTCTAGGACGGTTGAACTATATTGCTCGACTCATCTCGCATCTAACTGCTACTTGTGAACCAATCTTCAAGCTGCTGAAGAAGGATCAAGTAGTACGTTGGAACGATGAATGTCAGGCCGGTTTCGAAAAGATCAAAGAGTATCTCCAAGAACCACCCATTCTTATGCCGCCGGTTGAAGGGAGACCTATAATCTTATACTTGACAGTACTTGACAACTCAATGGGGTGTGTGCTGGGGCAGCATGACGAGTCTGGCCGAAAAGAGCACGCCATTTATTACCTTAGCAAAAAGTTTACCGACTGTGAGACCCGATACTCACTGCTCGAGAAAACTTGCTGAGCTTTGGTATGGGCTGCTCGCCGGCTGAGGCAGTATATGTTGGCTCACACTACTCTGTTGATTTCAAAAATGGATCCAATCAAGTACATATTCGAAAAGCCTGCTCTGTCTGGAAGAATAGCAAGATGGCAAATGATCTTGACGGAATATGACATCCAGTACACGACTCAAAAAGAAATCAAGGGAAGTGTATTGGCAGACCATTTGGCACACCAAGCAGTGGACGACTACCAGTCGATGAACTTTGAATTTCCAAACGAGGATATCATGGTAGTAACTGATTGTGAAGTACCTGGACCGGATGAAGGACCTGAGGAAGGATCCCGATGGTCTATGCACTTTGATGGAGCCTCAAACGCTTTGGGTAATGGTATCGGCGCTGTGATCATATCCCCCAAAGGCACTCATACTCCACTCACCGCCCGGCTATGTTTCAACTGCACCAACAACATGGCGGAGTATGAGGCATGTATCATGGGTCTTCAAGCTGCAATTGATTTAAGGATCAAGTTTCTGAGTGTCTTCGGAGATTCCGCTCTCATGATCAATCAGGTCAAAGGCGAGTGGGATACGAAACACCCAAATCTTATTCCTTACAAGGAGTATGTGCTGACTTTGCTTCCCCACTTCGAAGAGATAACTTTTGAACACTTCCCAAGAGAGGAGAATCAGTTAGCGGACGCACTAGCTACGATGTCTTCCATGTTCAAAGTCAAATGGGACAATGAGGCTCCCCGGATCATTATTTGGAAGTTGGATGAACCTGCACATTGCTGCGATCTCGAGACCGAAGAGGTAACAGAAAAACCCTGGTATCATGAAATGAAGAGGTACCTTGAAGCTCAAGAATACCCCGAAGGCGCATCTGTTAATGACAAGAAGTTCCTGAGAAGGTTTGCGGCAAAGTTCTTCCTCAGCAATGGCATTCTCTACAATTGAAACCATGATTCAACCTTACTACGTTGTGTGGATAAGACTGAAGCAGAAAGGATCATGGCAGAGCTACATGAAGGTACTTTCGGAACACATTCCAGTGGACATACCACGGCAAATAAATTCCTTCGGGCAGGATATTTCTGGTCCACAATGGAAGCTGACTATTACCAGCATTCTCGGACGTGTCACAAATGCCAGATCTATGCTGATAAGGTGCACATTCCTCCGGTTCCTCTGAACATCCTGACAGCGCCTTGGCCTTTTGCAATGTGGGGCATTGATATGATCGGCAAAATCAGACCTACAACATCCAACGGGCATCGATTCATCTTGGTAGCGATTGATTACTTCACAAAGTGGGTCGAAGCAGCCTCCTATGCTACCGTAACCAAGAGCGTCGTGGCACGGTTCATTCGACACAACCTGATATGTCGATACAGTGTACCTGAGAGGATCATTACAGATAATGGTAACAATCTTAATAACAAGATGATCACTGAGCTCTGCGAGCAATTCAAGATACAGCACCACAACTCTTCTCCATACCGGCGAAGATGAATGGGGCTGTAGAAGCAGCGAATAAGAATATCAAGAAAATTGTGCAGAAGATGACATTGACCTACAAAGATAGGCACGAGATGCTACCGTTTACTCTTCACGGGTACCGTACCTCAGCACGGACGTCAACAAGGGCAACTCCCTTTTCCTTGGTTTATGGCATGGAGGCAGTCTTGCCTATTGAAGTCCAGATACCCTCTCTCCGGATAATGAAGGATGCAGACTTGAGCGAAGATGACTGGATCCAGACTCAGCTTGATCAATTAAACCTAATTGACGAAAAGAGACTCACTGCTATTTGTCATGGTCAGACGTACCAAAAACGAATGATCAAGGCATTTAACAAGAAAGTCAGACGACAAGAGTATCAAGTTAGGGACCTGGTAATCAAGCGCATCATTCTTCCTCAAAGTGATCCCAGGGGAAAATGGACCCCTACGTACGAAGGGCCATTTGTGGTTAAACATATCTTCTCAGGAGGAGCTATGATTCTAACCACCATGGATGGTGACGACCTTCCTCACCCCGCCAATGCAGACATAGTAAAAAGATACTACGCATGATCAAAGACCCGCTGGGTTGACACACCTAGGCAAAAATAAGGGCTTCCCGGCGAACCAAAAGGGTTTGGGCAAAAATAAGGGATGAAATGGAAAAAATCTGTACACCCGGCAAGTCGAAAACCTGAAAAGGCGGCTTGGGCAAAAATGGGTATCCCGGTGGACTGAAAACCCGAAAGGGCGGTCCAGGCAAAAGTTAGGGATAAAGCGTAATACTATGTCTCATTGGATCACCTTGCATCCAGAATACGGCATCAACTATCAGACTCAGACGACATCGATCAATCAGCTTCATCTTCAACTAAACAGCAAAGTGATGAGACGCTTGAAGACATAAAGGCGATAGCAGAGTTAGAACCCAGTGGGATTATTTTCACATAGCTGTTTTGTTTCCTTTTCACAAAATTGTATAAACTCTATGTTGCTCGGCGACGTTCTCTTATTAGGACGTCAGCCTCCTGTACATAAAACGCCTATTTACAGGCAAATTTCAAAATCAATACAAGTTCAATTTTTCAGACAAATTACCCATCATTTTTTCTTTTTTTGTTTTTGTGTTGCAAAGAATGTCCAATGTTCATTTTTGATATATGCATTTGACATTAATTGCTAATCATAAATATTTACATGCGAAACAAAGGACTAATTACATATGACATCAGAAACAGGGGCAATTTAGAATTGTCCAAGCGGTCTAGTTGCTCTGTCCACCAAGGTACCAAGGTAGGTTCGACTGAAGAACGTAACCAAGTCACCTCAACTCCCCACAAAGTAAGACCAGATTCAGCAATACTCTCCTCAAGTAGATTTGGTCTCCCAGCAGCCCTAAAAAGGCACATTGTTCCCCTAGCAAGTCAGCGATGCTCTCCTCAAGCAGAGTTAGTCTATTGTCAGCCTAAAGGAAGTTGGGCATCCCCGGAAGATCTCAACATTCCCCAGCGGAGTATAGACATTCCTCAACAAGCATCCCCAGCAGTCTTAATATAAGATTGTTCCCCGGAGGAATACAGACATCCAGTGTAGCCATTCCCCAGTACAGTTCAAAATCATCCCCAGGAGAGTGGAATCCACATCCCCAGTGAAGTCGCCGGTAGATTCTGAAGCTTATCCCCAGTAGATTCTGGAAGCTTATCACCTGCAGAGTACGAACGCATCTCCCGGTTTCATTCAAAGGTTATTTCCCCACCAGGGTATAATTGGGTTATCCTCAGCTAATTACCACGGAAAGATCGTCCTCGGCGAAGTTCTTCCTATCCCCAGCGGAGTTCATCAAATTCCCCAACATAACTTATCAGCGGAATCCCCAGCGGAGTTCTCGTCAAAACCTCAGCAAAGTATCTCTTCCCACAGAGTAGTTCCCCGCAGAGTAATCTCTTCAACAAGTTTATTCCCCAACGGAGTCGTCTTCTCCTACCGGTTTATTCTTGCAATCATCATCCCCAGCGGAAGCGAAGAATTCTATTCTCCAACATCAGCCCAGGATTCCACAAATCCCCGGCAGTCGTCAAGGATTTATTTTCCTAGACGAAAATACATTCATAGACATTTCACATTTCATACATCTTGCTTACATACATGATAAAGTGCATACAACACTATCTCATTTTGAGCATCATGACATGATGCGTTTCAGTCATCATGACATTGCATACAACTAATGTCTTGCCTTTTCAGGAAAAGGTCAATCCAAAAGATGATTACTATCGACTGTCACAATTCCTAATTCGATTCCTGTATCTAGCCAGGGCATATCTATAAGTGATTTGATTGTAGATTCGATACCTGTATCTAGCCAGGGCATATCTGCATGAAGAGTTTGAAGATCAACCCCTGTAACAGGCCAGGAAATTATCTTTCGTTCTCAGGTCAGAAGTTTACACCTGTATCCAGCCAGGAAAGCTATCTCTACCAACCTCTTGCAATTTCCAGATTCGACACCTGTATCCAGCCAGGGCATATCTGTAGACAACAATTTCCAGATTCGATACCTATATTCAGCCAGGGCACATCTGTAGACGACTAATTCCAGATTTGATTCCTGTATCTAGCCAGGGCATATATGTGAGTGATTTAATTGTGGATTCGATACCTGTATCTAGCCAGGGCACGTCTACATGAAGAGTTTAAAGATTCGATACCTGTATCCAGTCAGGGCACGTCTGTAAGCAACCTTTTTGAAGTTCCGGATTCGATTCCTGTATCTAGCCAGGGCATATCTGTGAGCGTCTGATCGTAGATTCGATACCTGTATCTAGCCAGGGCATATCTTCATGAAGAGACTGAAGATCAACACCTGTAACAAGCCAGGAAAAATCTTCCTTTCTCAAAGCACGCAAGTTCTCGCTAAGGAATCTCTTACGCGATCAACACTTCCAAATGGCATCTATAAGCCCATTCCCGACAAGGTTCTGTCACATCTCCAGATGGCATCTATAAGCCCATCCCCCTATCCACCATCTCTCCAAATGGCATCTATAAGCCCATTCCCGACATCACGCTGCTGATACTCCAGCATGTGAGTGCAAATTTCAGGGCACTCTAGTGTCCAATCTCCTTTTACCCTCGAGTCGCGAAAGGCAAACTTGCCAATCTAACTCTTCAGGTTCAAGAAGATTGAACAGGGGCAACTGTTGTACCCCAAAATTTTCCCTCCCATTTCATCACTATTTTCTCATCCCAAGACCCTTGGAGCTCAAGAACCAGTTAGGGTTTGCTCTGCTCAAGACCCCTCTTTGCACTGTTGACCCAAATTAGGGTTTGTGTTTGCACAAAGATGTTTTTACCTAAAAGGCCCAAGATGACTTTCATGCTTCATGTTGGACTCACAAGTTTATCCATACCAAGTTTCAAGCCTTGATTCTAATCTTTGCCCAGTCAATTGGACAGTTGACCTAGAAATCAACTATATTGGGGAAAAGTCAACTGTGGTCAATTGACAGTCAAACCTCATGATTTTTGACCCACATAAACATTATGAACTCATATGGACCATTTGGTCAAGTTTGTATCATAATTCCACAAGAAATTTGATCAGATCACCAAAAGGGCAAAATGGTCATTTTTAGGGTTTTGACTGCACAAAGGCAATTTTTGACTGTTTGACCTAACCAATGGCAAACCAAGCTCCCTTATGGACTCAAGGACTCAATGGCATTGTCTTGACATGTTCAACAAATTCAAAAGATCCCAAATGCACAAGATTGACAGATGAATTTTCCAGTCAACTGAGCAAAATTTGACTGTATACTGAAAAGTCAAACTTTGACTTTTTGGTCAAAATCAAGTGTCAAGATTCATTTTTCATCAAGACATGTCAAATTATGAAACTTGTTCATCAAGAAACAAAAAATTACAAATTAGGGTTTAGAATGAGAAAATTTCATAACTTAGAATTTTTCTAAGTTATGAAACCTCCTTATTTTTTTCCTAACTTTGTCCCATTTTTTCATCAAGATGCATTTGGATTCAAACAAAACTCAAAACATGAAAGTTGTAGTCCATTGCAAAATCTACAACTTTTATTCAGAAAGTTTCCTCAAAAGAAGCTTGTAGCTCAAGTTATGATTTTTGGAACAAGGGTGCAAAACATTCTTAACTTAGAAAATTTTTGACCTATTCTAGGCAGGATTTTTGCCTAACTTCATGGCCACTTTTCACATGCTTCCACTTGGAATTTCAACTTTCATTACAAAGATGGATTGTAGTACACATTCCAAGCTTTCCAAAATGTCCAAGAACTTCTCAAACACCCTTGTGGTTAGGGAGAATCGAATTTATCAATATGAGCAAAAGTCACTTTGATTCACGGCCAAGGGCATGTTCATAACTTGTGCATTTTCAAACTCAGCATGTGCAAGCTACATTACAGGCCTCTAATCTCATTTACACTCAAAAATTAAATGCTAAACCATTGTGCCAAGATATTATTCTATGCATTTGGTCATTGCATGAAGAATTAAGCCTTAATTAGAAAAAGCAAGTTATCCATTTTTGTAAAGTGGCACTTTATGTCAAGATTACAATCTATGAAGTACAATGCAGATCTTTGAGGCACAAGTTCAGGAACCAATCCCACGGATCAAGACAAAAAGGTGAAGCATGCTTGAGGGGCTTGTGGTAGCCTAGAAACCAAGTTGACAAACTTTGCTTATCATAGAAGAAACTTGCATTTTGAAACAACAACTCACATTTCTGTCAACACAAGCCTAAGCAAACATTGTGAACACATTCCATACTCCTCAAGTAACCTAAAACACGACCAAGCCATCCTCAAGACTCCCTCATTCATCAAAACACAGTTTTGTGGCAAAACAGGGTATCTTCTGCATATTGACTTCCACAGTTCATTTCCCTCGTGCGTTTTCATCCAAACCACCTCAAACACATTCAATAACATCCATACAAGCTATCCCCAACCTTAGATGCAGACTGTAACAGCCATAGCATAGTTTTCCATTTTCATTTTTCTCTCTTGCAGGTTGACTTCCATGGAGTGATTCAGCAAGATTCAAAGCACACCAAGCATTAGAGAAGCATCCCTGAACTTCAAGCAAGCTGTACAAGTCCTCACATTGCCTTGAAAGTGCCTCCATTGTCATACACGATCCAAGCTGAACAGGTAAGTTTTTGAACTTCTATCTCTCTATCCAGGCATAGCTGGATTAAGTTTGTGAAGGAAACATGTTCTAATCATAGCCCTGAAGCCATCCATATAGTTACTTTTCATTTATATTATGTGTGCTAAGAGTATTTTGAATATGAACATCTGAAAAAAAACTAGGTCAAGAATTGGGGGAGAAGAAATTTTCTCTCATTTCTGAGAGTTAGATTAATTTTTTTATATGTTTAGAATCGTGGCTTCAAGCTCTACATGTTTCATGTTTTAAGATTTGTCAAAGGATCAAAGAATCAGGAGTTAGGGAGATGAACAAGAAGGCGCGCGTTTTGTGTTTGAACTTGGCCAGATGTTGAAGACAAAGTCTTTGGGCTGGGCCTGTGTTGTCTTTCCTTTTTGCACCATTTTATTTCACAGACACCCCCTTGGCCCATTGCATGATATATTTGTCATTTTTTATTTTTTCCTTTTGATTTGGATTCTATATTTTTATTTAAGTATGAAAAAACATTAAAAATATTTTTCTCACATTTTTTGCATTTTATTTGATATTTATTTTGTTTCATTTAGTTTATATGTAAATAAATATATAATATACTTTTACTTAAAATACTTAAAATAATACAAAATACATTCTATTTTCTGATTTTATTTTATTTTATCTTTTGAAAACATTTTCTAAAAAAATATACTTTTTTTTGTAAATATTAAATATTTTATTTTTGTACATATTTAATATATTTAGTAAATATTATAAATACTTATATATTTATTAGAATATTTAGGATAAAAACATAAAAATAATACATTTTTATTTTTATTAATATTTAACTTAAAAAATCACTTTTTTTTTACAATATACTTTCTTTTTATTTATACTTTGTACATAATTAGTAAATGTTGTATATAATAAGTAATTAATACATTTTATTTAGCAAATTAGGATTTTGCCCTAAAAACATAAAAATATCCAAAATTATTCATTTTTATTTTTGTTTATTTGTCATATGAAAAATACCTTTTTACATACATATAAAAATCATTTTTTTGCATCTTGCATATTTATTTTATTTTATTTAATTATTGTACAATTAAATACCTTGTAAATTTCAATTTGGATGTAATAGTTAGATTTAAATTTCTTGCTAAATATCCCCATTTGAACATTTGTACCCCCCATCCCATAATTATGTTGTAATAGTTTAGGACTTTAAATTTCGCATTTAAAAGCTTTCTAAACATGCCATGATAGACTTAGGGTTTTGTATGCAAAAATCAACCAACAATAGCTTGACCTAATTCAAAGATAACAAAGCATGAAAATGGACAACACCAATCACACTTGCACCCCCCTTAGGGTTACTCCACTTGTTGCCTTCAAATAATGGGCCATGTTGCATGTTAGGTGTCTTTGGAAAAACAAAACAATTCAAATGATCATAGTCCCTCGATGACGCTTTCAAAAGTTGCCTAAAAATGATCAAGTCCCTTAAAGGAAAAAGTTGCCAAAGATACTTGGCACCATTGCAATCATGGTCTAAACGATGACCCGTGCCCGTCCCGTTCACATCCTAACACAAGATCATCCACCAAATACATGTTAGGACAATGTTTGAATCTACTACCCTATATTTAAGTTTTGATGATAACAAAGTGAAAAGATATAGTATTTATAAGTTTCATGAATGAACTATCTGCTGCCTAAAAATATTATGTTCTGACTTGCAGATACTCTGATGGATATAAGCAAGATCACGTCTATTCAGCATCAGAACTTAACTTCAGACACCAGCATCAGAAGTTGCTATATCAGAACGTCAAAATCAGATGATCAACTCACGTACATGCTGAAGCTTGATGAACAAAGACTGCGCTCAACACTCTGATACAGAAACACAATAGTTCATCAGCAGCGAAGCAGAATCAGAATGAGCCAATCCAGAACTTGCATTAAGTAAGCAACGGTACTGTGCATTGAAAGCTAATCAATTCCAACGGCCTCATTCCAGACAAGATCTGCTCAATAAGGAAAGCTTGTTATTAGCATTGAATCAAGAATATTGCATTCAACGTTCATCATCTCAAGTGCTATATAAACAAGGCTTTGAAGATTATAATGGCTAATGCTCTCCAAATCTCTACACGCACAAAAGCTGAACCATAATCTTCGTTCTACCAGTTTTGCTAAACCACATACTCTGATATTCCATTATTGTTTAGCAATCTAGTTTCTAAGCTTCATTTTGTGTATACATCACAGTTGTGATAAAGTTTTGTAGAAAACATCCACACACATTGTTTTATCTCTTTGTAAGAAAGTGTTACCTTGACAAACCGGGTTGTGGTTTGAATCAAGAAGGCTTTAGCAGTTGTTAAAGCAGTCTGTAATATTCAGTTGAATATAGTGGATTAAGACCTCGTTGGAGAGAGGCGAAATCACCTTGACGGGTGGACTGGAGTAGTTTGAGATCAAACGAACCAGGATAAAAATATCTTGTCAATTGCTTTAGATTTCAGTTTTACAATTCAACCCCCCCTTCTTGTGTTTTTCACCTCTTCAATTGGCATCAGAGCGCCTGGTTCTGAGCTAAAACACTTAACCGTGTCAGTACAAGATCCAGCGTCAGAAAAACACAATGGCAGGAAACAATTCTCACATCAGCAATGACAACAATGAGGACAGAGACAGATTCAGTGGCAAACCTCCAGTCTTTGATGGAGAAAACTTTGATTACTGGAAAGACAGAATTGAAAGCTTCCTTCTAGCACATGATGCTGATCTGTGGGATATGGTGACAGATGGATACACGCACCCTGTGAATGCAAGTGGTCAGAAGATTGATAGAAAATCAATGACTGATCAACAAAAGCGTGACTTCAAGAATCACCACAAGGCCAGAACCATCCTCCTCAGTGCCATCTCCTATACTGAGTATGAAAAGATCTCCAACAGAGACACAGCAAAAAATATCTTTGATTCTCTCAGAATGACGCATGAGGGCAATGTTCAAGTCAAAGAAACAAAAGCTCTGGCGCTCATCCAGAAGTATGAGGCGTTCAAAATGGAAGAATCTGAATTCATTGAAACTATGTTCTCTAGATTCCAGATTCTGGTAGCTGGTCTCAAAGTTCTGGACAAAGGATACTCTACTGCTGACCATGTCAAGAAAATAATCAGAAGTTTACCCAAGCAGTGGAGGCCTATGGTTACTGCTCTAAAGCTAGCTAAAGATCTCAACAAAATCACTCTGGAGGAACTTATAAGCTCCCTCAGAAGTCATGAGATAGAGCTAGAAGCTGATGAGCCTCAGAAGCAAGGTAAGCCTTTAGCATTAAAATCTAACAGAAAATTTGAGTCTAAAGTTTTGCAGGCAGTTGAAGAAACATCTGATGGATCCTCATCAGAAGAAGACGAACTTTCCCTTCTCTCCAGAAGAGTAAATCAACTGTGGAAGCAAAGACAAAGGAAGTTCAGGAATCCCAGAAGATCTGATCAGAACGAGTCCTCTTCCAGATACAGAAGGACAGATTCTTCCTCTGGATACAGAAGATCTGAAGGCTCCTCCAGTAGCAAGAAGCCAAACACCAAAGACATCATCTGCTACGAGTGCAATGAGCAAGGACACTACAAGAGTGACTGCCCAAAGCTTCAGAGGGAAAAGCCCAAAAAGAAGTTTGGAAGAGAGAAGAAGAAAAGTCTCATGGCCACATGGGACGACTCTGACTCGTCTGAAGCTGACTCAGAATCAGATGATGAAAGGGCAAACATAGCTCTCATGGCTAACATTTCAGAAGACAGTGAAGCTTCTGAATCAGACTCAGAATCAGACACAGAAGAGGTATTTCCTAACTTCGCTGTTAACTTTACAAAGGCTGAACTTGCTGAAAGCCTTAATGAGATTCTGGAACGTTATCGGCAGATTAGAGCTAAATTCAGAGACCTGAAAAGGAATCTTGAATCTGACTCTAATAAGTCTGAGAGTCTCAAATTGGAAAATTCTGAGCTGAGAGATAAAATTTCAAAATTAGAAAACACTTTACAAAACTCTCAGAAGGAACCAATTTCTGAAACTCCCAGCAACGCTGATGAGATCATCAAGGAGTATGATCACAGTTTCCAGAAGTTCCTTGCTAAAAGCATAGATAGAAGCAGAATGGCTTCAATGATCTATGGAGTTAGCAGAAACGGAAGGAAAGGAATAGGATACCAAGGTAAGGTTCCTACACCAAAGAATGTCATGGACTTAACCATTAAACACACTCCTCTAAATTCACACTTTGTGTATGGTCACACACATGACATCAAATATACTAGCAGTAAGCACTCTGTGAAACCAAAATTCAACCAGAGTTTTGGTAAAACTAACAAATCAGGACCCAAGAAAATCTGGGTACCTAAGGATAAAATAATACATGTTGCAGATATCTTTAGCAGCAAGTCAGAAACACCAGTCATGGTACCTGGACTCTGGCTGCTCACGACACATGACGGGAAGAAGGCATATGTTCCAAAGCCTGGAACTTAAGCCTGGAGGCCACGTTGGCTTTGGAGGCAATCAGAGGAGAAAGATAATTGGCTCTGGAACTGTAAGTAATGGAAATCTTCCCTCTATTAATAATGTTCTGCTAGTAGATGGATTGATGCATAATCTGTTATCCATAAGTCAATTAAGTGATAACGGTTATGATATAATCTTTAATCAAAAATCATGTAAAGCTGTTAGTCAGAAAGATGGGACTATCCTGTTTAATGGTAAGAGGAAAAACAACATTTACAAAATCAAACTTTCTGAACTAAAGAGTCAGAATGTAAAATGTCTTCTGTCTGTTAACAACGAGCAGTGGATCTGGCACAGAAGATTGGGGCATGTTAGTATGAGAAGAATATCTCAGATTAACAAACTCAATCTGGTCAGAGGACTTCCTAATTTGAAGTTCAATTCAGATGCTCTGTGTGAAGCATGTCAGAAAGGCAAATTTGCAAAACCTTCTTTTAAATCCAAAAATGTTGTTTCTACCTCTAAGCCATTAGAACTTCTGCACATTGACTTATTTGGACCAGTTAAAACTGCTTCAGTCAGTGGTAAGAAGTATGGGTTAGTAATCGTAGATGACTATAGCAGATGGACATGGGTAAAGTTCTTAAGACACAAGGACGAGTCACATTCTGTGTTTGTTACCTTCTGTAACCAAGTTCAGAATGAAAAAGATCTTAGAATCGTTAAAGTCAGAAGTGATCATGGTGGAGAATTTGAAAATAAAGATTTTGAGTCATTCTTTAATGACAGAGGCATTCTGCATAATTTCTCTTGTCCTAGAACTCCCCAACAAAATGGAGTTGTAGAACGAAAGAACAGAACATTGCAAGAAATGGCCAGAACCATGATCAATGAGACAAACGTTGCTAAGACTTTCTGGGCAGAGGCAATAAACACAGCGTGCTACATTCAGAATAGAATCTCAATAAGACCTATTCTGGAAAAGACTCCATATGAATTGTGGAAGAACAGAAAGCCCAACATTTCATATTTTCATCCATTTGGATGTACTTGCTTTATATTAAATACAAAAAATTATTTGAACAAGTTTGACCCTAAGGCACAGAAGTGCATTATGTTAGGATACTCTGAACGCTCAAGAGGGTACAGAGTATACAATACAGAAACACAGATTGTGGAAGAATCAATCAGTGTTCGTTTTGATGATAAGCTTGACTCTGAAAAGTCAAAGCAGAATGAAATTTTTGCAGGTATAGAAATTGAATTTGCAGGTTCTGAAGACAAGTCATCAGAAGCTCTCAACACAGACATTCCTTCAACGTCTGAAAGGAGCACTGCTAGAAATCCTACAACAGCTGCTGATCAACCTCAGAAGAGATTACCCAGAAGCAGCTTGGATCACCCAGAAGAGACTATCCTAGGAAGAAAGGAAGATCCAATCAGAACAAGAGCAAGCTTCAGAAACTCTGAAGAAACTCTTATGGGACTGGTGTCTCTGATTGAACCTTCTTCTATTGATGAAGCACTTCTGGATAATGACTGGATTCTGGCAATGCAAGAAGAGCTGAATCAATTCACCAGAAACTACGTATGGGATCTCGTTCCCAGACCAAAAGGATTCAACGTCATTGGAACAAGATGGGTGTTCAGAAACAAGCTAAATGAACAAGGTGAAGTCATCAAAAACAAGGCACGACTGGTTGCACAAGGTTATAGTCAGCAAGAGGGGATAGACTATACAGAAACCTTTGCCCCAGTCGCCAGGTTAGAATCTATCAGACTTTTAATTTCATTTGCTGTTAATAGAGGCATCACTCTGTATCAGATGGATGTCAAAAGTGCATTCTTAAATGGTTATATAGAAGAAGAAGTTTATGTTCACCAACCCCCAGGTTTTGAAAATACAAAACATCCAGAACATGTTTTCAAACTAAAGAAGTCACTGTATGGTCTGAAACAAGCTCCCAGAGCTTGGTATGAAAGGCTAAGTAACTTTCTGCTTGAAAATGAATTCACCAGAGGGAAAGTGGACACTACTCTATTCTGTAAAACAGTTAAGAGTGACATCTTAGTCTGTCAAATTTATGTTGATGATATTATTTTTGGTTCTACTAATCCTTCTCTTGGAAGAAAATTTGCTAAGTGTATGCAGGCAGAATTTGAGATGAGCCTCATGGGGGAACTGAAGTTCTTTCTAGGAATTCAGATCAATCAAACTCCAGAAGGAACTTACATTCATCAGAGCAAATACATCAGAGATCTTCTGAAGAAATTTGACCTCTCAGAATGTAAGCCATCAAAGATTCCAATGCATCCCACGTGCATTCTGGAAAGAGAAGAGGTAAGCAAAAGTGTAGAACAGAAAGTCTACAGAGGTATGATTGGTTCTCTCCTCTATCTGACTGCTTCAAGACCTGACATATTATTCAGTGTTTGTATCTGTGCTAGATTCCAATCAGATCCTAGAGAATCTCACTTAACAGCTGTTAAGCGAATTTTCAAGTATCTGAAAGGTACTACTAATCTGGGTTTGTTTTATAGAAAATCTAGTGATTACAGCTTAGTAGGCTACTGTGATGCTGATTTTGCTGGAGACAGAGTGGAACGTAAAAGTACTTCTGGAAGCTGCCAGTTTCTGGGAGAAAATCTGATCTCTTGGTCCAGCAAAAGGCAATCAACAATTGCTCTGTCAACAGCAGAAGCTGAGTACATAGCAGCAGCAGGATGTAGCACACAAATGCTCTGGATGAAAAGTCAGCTTGAAGACTTCCAGATTTTTGAGAGTAACATTCCTATACTTTGTGATAATACTTATGCTATTTGCTTAAGTAAGAATCCTATTTTACATTCTAGAGCTAAGCATATAGAAATAAAACATCACTTCATTAGGGACTATATTCAGAAAGGTATTTTGAACTTAAAATTTATAGATACAGACCATCAATGGGCTGATATCTTTACCAAACCCCTTTCAGAAGATAGGTTTAATTTCATTCTGAAACATCTCAGCATGAAAGTATGCCCAGAGTGAAAATGTTTTAAGTCCATATATTTACCTTCAGAATGTAATTATTTCACTGTGAACTTCTGATCAATCTCCTTTCAGAAAGATAGAACATGCAGATTGTATCAGATGCAAGTCTAAAGATCTGAGAGTCTAATCTCAAAAACAGACGTGCTGATCACTACATCAAACAAGTGTCATCCAATCATCAGCATATCTCTGAAGCAGAACGCGTGCACGCTTCTGAGAAGGCAAAGCGCTGATTGGGTGCATTGAGACACATGTCTGGTAACCGTTTTTAAGTATCTTTCTCAAATCCCCCAAAATCAGCAAGCATTTAATGAAAAGTAATCATGCTTTTAAATGGCAATCATGATTTTTCTCTCTCTTAAAAACGTTTATCTTTTCAAAATAATTTTGAAAACTCTATTTAAGCACATTAATCTCTCATTTATTCTTTACGCTTTCTCACTATCACTCAAGCATTTTCTGCATATTTCTGAGTTCATCCCTTGCAAACCTTTTCTTCAAATCATTCTCAAAACCCCTTTTAGTGTGAACAATGGCATCCTCCAGCAGTGTTTCTGCAGGTAATCAGAAGAAAGCAACTTCTGAGCAATATCAGGTGCCACTCAGAACTCTCCTCACTCCGGTGAAGAACCTTGAAGTGCTCTCTGAGTTAATCATTGACTTTGAAAGCTTGAAGGAAAATGGTTTTGACCTAACTGAAGAAATTAGGGCTCAAAAGTGGGAAAGGTATTTCGATAGGTTGGTTGGACCAACATTCCCAGCGCTGGTCAAGGAATTTTAGATTCACGCCAAGGTTTCAAAACATCTAGTCATCTCCTCTGTCATGGGGAAGAAGATTGTGATTTCTGAAGATCTCATTGCAAGGCTAATCGGTCAAAGTGGTGGTGGCGTCCGTTGTGTGGACATGGCTGAAAGATGCGCTGATACAGCTGTGGTAGCTAACAGGATTTTCACTCTTGGGATGCCCAGCAGCAAGATTAAGGATCTGAAGGATCATTGCAGAGTATGGGCTAAGATTGTTCTGGGGTGCTTCAACCACAGGAAACCAACAAGTTCTCCTGATTATATAAATGTGGATCAGCAGTTTCTGATCTACTTTATTGATCAGAAGATAAAGATCAATCTGGCTCACTTCTTGTTTAACCATCTCAAAACCAGTGTGAAAGAAACAAGGGAAGAAGAAAGGACCAAGAGGGACTGGATACCGTTTGGAAGGCTAATATCAGATATTCTGACAGAGAATAGGCTGATTGAACATCTGATAGAAGCTCAAGAGATGAGCACTATTGAACCAACAATTGGGAAACCTCTGAACGCAAAGAATCTGAAAAAGATGAAGCTGATAGAAAATATTCAGAAGGAACCCAGAGTTACTTCCACTGCTGATATCTCCAGCAGAAGAGTGCCTCTGAGTGATTTTCCGGTATTTTCTGAAATGGAATCCAAACCAGAGATGTTTCTCAGGTACCCAGATGTGTACAAGGCAGAAGATACAGGTTCAAAGCTGAATATCAAAGATTTGAGTCAACCCCAACCAGAAGTGACTCTGAAGAAGACAAAGAAGAGGAAAGCGCCATCAGAAGGATCATCTCATCAGACTCCAAAGAAAAGAGGTATTTCATCTGCTGCCCCTATTTCAAATTCTTTTACTATTCCAACATCTATCCCTCCTCAAACCTCTCATAGAATATCCATCCCAATCCCTACCATTGATGAAACCATACAAGAAGAAGACCCTTCTGAGGCATTAAAACTCAGAAGACCTAGAACCAAACTCCCCAAACAACCAACAATTTCAACAACAACAACACTTGACCAAGTGCTGGCTGATATTGAGCGTGAACATGCCTCTGCTCAACCAAACTCTGAACCACAAAATGTTCCTCCTCCACAACCAGAACAACAACAACAACCTGAACCAGAAATACAACAACAACCAGAACCAGAATCACAACAACAACAACCACTCTCAGAAGAACCTCTGATCCCTGAGCAATCAGAGATTCCACCTCCATCTCCCCAACCAGAAATTAATCCACCTTCACCAATTCAATCTGACCCTCACTCACCTCAACCATCACCGCTGGCAATGCAGTTGCCATGTGGAACCACTGTTATCATGCCCCAGTTACCATCCTCAGAAGAATCGACACCACCAAAGACTCCCAAAACACCACCCACTCCAATCGAAATATCTGACTCTGATACCCCTCCTCCAAAACAAACAGCCTCTCAGAAATCCTCTGAAAACCCCAGCAGGACTTTCATTGACTTAACCAGTCTTGACCGTCTTGCTGATCTAAAACACAAAATTGCCATCCCAAAACCAAAGCAACCAGATGTTGGCTCTGGTATTTTGAATTTTGAAACAGGTGTGCTGCAATGGATTGCTTCTTTGAAGCAAGTCTGTCCTGGGATGATTGACCCAGCTGCTTCTGATCAGCTCTGGTCACAGTTCAGATCTTGGGTACGTGCTGAAGCCCTCAAGTTGCAGGATATCAACTATGAGCAGGCACAACAGAACTTCAGCAAGCTGCTGAAGGAAGTTGAAAGTCAGCTGCCTCAGGAAGTTGTGCTCCCTCTGGACAGTGAACCTTGGTCTGAGAAACAGCAAGCTGCAAAGGTGCAACCATCAGAAGAAGACAAGACCATTCAGGATGAAAGTCAAGCAGCGGATGTTGCTGAAAGTTCTGAGAAGCCTCCTCCTTCTGATGCTTCTCAAGCTGCCTTGGACAGGCAGACTCTGGAAGAACTAAGGCTGAATGACTTGCGTCTACAGCAGCGGATGGATGACAACGATCAGAAGATGAAAGCAAGAATGGATGTGCAGGACAGCAAGATTGACACTGTTGTCAGCATGGTTCATAAGCAAAATGAGACTTCTGAAAAGATTCAAGCGATGCTGGAGAGCCTGTTCACACGCTTTCCTCCTCAACCTTAAATCTTTTTTCATGCATGACCTTTTTCATGTTTTCTTGATTTTCTGATGTACTGTTTTGATTATGTTTTGTAATATTTTCTTGCTCTGATTCTGAACTATCTTAATATAATTAGTTTTTTCTGATCTTAATTGTTTTAGCACATCACCAACACTTTTTGATTGCTGACAAAAAGGGGGAGAACAAGAATGATATTTAAATCAATAACGGGCTAACTAGACAGAAATTCTCAAACATTCTAACTTTATTACTTGAAATGTTTTTTCTGTTTTGTTTAAAGTCTACAGGCACAAGGAAGCTCCTGGACACTCTGAAGACTAGAAGCTCTGATCAATGTTGCTCTGATCAATATGAAGTTCTGATCGACCTAATACTCTGATCCAAAGCAAAGCTCTGACAGGAAAAGCTCTGAAGCTCTGCTCTCTGATAAGTCAAAGACTCTGATAATCTGATGTTCAAAGAAAGAAAAAGATCTGATCCTGAAGAACACGTATAAATCAAAGGGAAGTAATAAACTCAGGGGGAGTATCTCTTAACTCTAACTTCTCCGTACTTCTTACTCTGATACATTTTCCAGATACCTTTTCACGTTATTTTCATTTAAAATATCTAGTTTTTGTCATCATCAAAAAGGGGGAGATTGTTAGGACAATGTTTGAATCTACTACCCTATATTTAAGTTTTGATGATAACAAAGTGAAAAGATATAGTATTTATAAGTTTCATGAATGAACTATCTGCTGCCTAAAAATATTATGTTCTGACTTGCAGATACTCTGATGGATATAAGCAAGATCACGTCTATTCAGCATCAGAACTTAACTTCAGACACCAGCATCAGAAGTTGCTATATCAGAACGTCAAAATCAGATGATCAACTCACGTACATGCTGAAGCTTGATGAACAAAGACTGCGCTCAACACTCTGATACAGAAACACAATAGTTCATCAGCAGCGAAGCAGAATCAGAATGAGCCAAGCCAGAACTTGCATTAAGTAAGCAACGGTACTGTGCATTGAAAGCTAATCAATTCCAACGGCCTCATTCCAGACAAGATCTGCTCAATAAGGAAAGCTTGTTATTAGCATTGAATCAAGAATATTGCATTCAACGTTCATCATCTCAAGTGCTATATAAACAAGGCTTTGAAGATTATAATGGCTAATGCTCTCCAAATCTCTACACGCACAAAAGCTGAACCATAATCTTCGTTCTACCAGTTTTGCTAAACCACATACTCTGATATTCCATTATTATTTAGCAATCTAGTTTCTAAGCTTCATTTTGTGTATACATCACAGTTGTGATAAAGTTTTGTAGAAAACATCCACACACATTGTTTTATCTCTTTGTAAGAAAGTGTTACCTTGACAAATCGGGTTGTGGTTTGAATCAAGAAGGCTTTAGCAGTTGTTAAAGCAGTCTGTAATATTCAGTTGAATATAGTGGATTAAGACCTCGTTGGAGAGAGGCGAAATCACCTTGACGGGTGGACTGGAGTAGTTTGAGATCAAATGAACCAGGATAAAAATATCTTGTCAATTGCTTTAGATTTCAGTTTTACAATTCAACCCCCCCCTTCTTGTGTTTTTCACCCCTTCAATACAATGGTGGAACAAAATTGTTAAAAGGGTTAAAACATAGAGAAAACCTTTGAGTAAATTTAGGAGTAGACAACTCTTGGTTACTTGCCAACTTGCAAAACAAAAACACTTGCCTATTTTTCAAAACCACACATCATAACACACTTTCAAAACAACTTTTAAAAACATTGAAAACTTTTCAAAAGACATACACCTTTGTATACATCCCAACATGGATCATTACAAAGGTTTCCACCACATTGGCCTCTTTTCAAAACATTTTTCAAACCCACACACAAAGCACCATTTCAAACAATTGAAAGCACCATTTCAAACAATTGAAAATCAAGGCAAGTTGATCTAAGCAAGTAGCTAAGAGCCCATGGATAACCATGGATAGAAAGGGTTCTAATACCTTCCCTTTCTATAATCTACTCCCCGAACCCAAGAAAACATCTCAAAGGTTTTTGATGTGCTTTTTAACCTTTCCTTAGGATAAAATAAAAAGTCGGTGGCGACTCTTGCTCAACCAAAACTTTTGCGAAAACAAACGCAAAACCTCAAGTCAGTTCTCCCACCGTATCACACTCGTGTGTTTTATACTTTGTTCTATTCTTGTTACTATTATTATACTATTATATTTGAATCCCTTTCTCCTATTTTTATGCTCACCAAATAAAAGAAGTGGAAAATTTAGAAACCTCCGAAAAAAGCGTTAATGGTCCTCTCAGAAACACACTGTTTATCTTTAACCTATCAAACTTAATAGAGTTATCACCTTGCTATTGAAATTTTATTCTATTTTTATTTCTCCGCGAAGCAACACAACTTGCAATCTCGGAATCTCCATGAAGTAGCGCAGCCGCGAGCACACCGTTCGTCAGACCTTCCTCCGTGTGAACATAGTTATGGATCGTAGTTGGATGAGAGCTAATCGATTAAGTGACGAGTACGAACATGGAGTGATGGAATTTCTACAGTTTGCTGAAAGTAATGCTGAAAAAAGTCTTCCTATTCTTTTTCTCTGTCCATGTGTTCGTTGTGCAAATAAATAACCAAAACGTAGTAAGAAAGAAATCATGGATCATCTAAGTTGTGTAGGGATTTGTCAAAGTTATAAAAAATGGATATGGCACGGTGAAGTAGTAGCAAAGTCAAACGTGTCTCAAAGAGATGATGTTAGTGTAGAAATGGATGATCGTCTAGAAGACATGATGCATGATATTGGACAAGATTTGTTTAAGAGGGCACATACGTATGATACTATATGCAGTGACAAGGATAAACCATTGTACCCGGGATGCAAAAAACTTACACATCTATCAGCCGTGTTAAAATTATTTAATCTGAAGGCAAAGAATGGGTGGACTGACAAAAGTTTTACCGAGTTGCTTGAATTGTTGACCGAAATGCTTCCAGAAGGTAATGTAATGCCAAGTCGTTATTACGAGGCGAAGAAAATATTGTGTCTGATGGGTTTGGAGTATGAAAAGATACATGCATGCCCTAATGATTGCATATTATACAGAAAATAGTATGTAAACTATAATCATTGTCTGAAGTGCAAGGCTTTACGCTACAAATATAAAGATGGTGAATCAATTGATGATGAGGTGGTCAAAAAGGGTCCTCCTGCGAAAGTGGTATGGTACCTACCAATAATTTCAAGGTTCAAGAGATTATTCGCCAATGCAGATGACACAAAGAATCTTAGATGGCATGCAGAAGAAAGAAAATATGATGGACAAATTCGTCATGTAGCTGATTCTTTGCAATGGAAGAAAATAGATTCTTTGTTTCCAAATTTTGGCAAAGAGTCGAGAAACCTTAGACTTGGACTTGCTACTGATGGAATGAATCTGTTTGGTAATCTGAGTACTAACCATAATTCTTGGCCTGTTCTCCTGATGATTTACAACCTATCTCCTAGGATGTGCATGAAGCGTAAATATATTATGTTATCGATGATGATATCGGGCCCAAAACAACCAGGAAATGACATAGACGTTTATCTAAGTCCACTGATTGATGATTTAAGAGTGTTGTGGAAGGAAGGGGTGGATGTTTTTGATGCGTATTCTGGCGAATAGTTCAATATGCATGCCATGTTGTTTTGCACCATCAATGATTTCCCGGCATATGGTAATTTGTCTGGGTATAAAGTTAAAGGGCATAATGCGTGTCCTATATGTGAAAAAGACACTTGTTACCATCAGCTTGAAAAAGGAAAGAAGACCGTTTATCTCGGGCATCGAAAATTTCTAAAACGTTATCATCCATATTGTAGATTGCAGAAAGCTTTCAATGGGTAACAAGAGCATGGTGTTGCTCCAAAGCCCTTGTCTGGAGAGGAAGTTTATCAGCGACAACAGGGACTTGATGTTGTCTTTGGAAAGTACCAAAAACGATCTACTGTGAAAAATGTATGGAAAAAGAGATCGATTTTCTTCGATCTTCCATATTGGTCTAGTCTTGATGTAAGACATTGTATTGATGTAATCCACGCAGAGAAAAATGTATGCGATAGTGTAATCGGAACACTTCTCAACATTCAAGGCAAGATAAAAGATGGTATTAATGCTCGTCTGGATTTGGGTTTGATGGGTATAAGAGAAGAGTTAACTCCACAATATATAGGTAACAAGACATATTTTCCTCCTGCCTGCTACACTTTGTCTAAAAAAGAGAAAACAAGTTTTTGTGAGTGTTTACAAAGTATCAAAGTGCCGCATGGTTACTCATCAAATGTCAAGAGGCTTGTATCAGTTAAAGATTTTAAATTAGTTGGCTTAAAATCTCACGACTGTCATGTCTTAATGCAACAACTACTACCATTGGCTATTCGTGGGATATTGCCTAACAACGTAAGGAAGACTATAACTAGGTTGTGCTTATTTTTCAATGCAATTTGTTGTAAAGACATTTATCCACTAAAGTTAGACGATTTGGAAAACGAGGCTGCAATTATCTTGTGCCAATTAGAGATGTATTTTCCTCCTTCATTTTTTGACATTATGGTTCACTTGATTGTTCATCTAGTAAGGGAGATTAGATTATGTGGTCCAGTTTTTTTACGGTGGATGTATCAAATAGAGCGATACATGAAGATTCTAAAAGGGTATACAAAAAACCCACAGCACCCGGAAGCATCGATTATTGAGAGGTACATTGCAGAAGAAGCAATTGAGTTTTGTTCTAACTATTTGTCAGGAGTGGATGTTGTAGGGGTTCCCAAGTCTCGTCATGATGGAAGATATGAGGGTGTGGGTACACACGGTTTAAAAGTCAAGAGCTTAAGTATTGATGTGGTTGTTCAAGCGCATTTGTATATATTGAATAACATAGATGAAGTTCAACCTTACTTATCTGCTCACAAAAGCATCATAAAGAAAAAGTACCCAAGGTGAATGAAAGAGGGTTATTAAAAG
The DNA here is from genome assembly GCA_948472305.1 of Vicia faba. NCBI lineage: Eukaryota > Viridiplantae > Streptophyta > Magnoliopsida > Fabales > Fabaceae > Vicia > Vicia faba. Next base: position 37,407,708 of record OX451735.1, on the reverse strand, counting down.
AGCATAATAAGAGTTTCTCTGAGTGGTTTAAAGAAAGAATTGCTAATGAAGATATTGTTTCTAATACAATTAAGTGGTTGTCTTACGGGCCTAAATGTAACATAATAACTTGAAGTGGATATGATATTAATAAAACCTCTTTTTATACAAAGTCAAAGGATGACCGTAGTACCATGAAAAATAGTGGGGTAATGATTGTGGCCGAGTCCATGCACTTCTTTAGTGCTAAAGATAAAAACCCGGTTATGGCATCTACACCGTACTTTGGGGTGATTGAAGAGATTTGGGAAGTTAATTATGTTGTGTTTAAAGTTCCTATATTTAAATGCAAATAGATTGATATCAACAGTGGTGTAAGAATCGATGAATTTGGAGTTACACTGGTTGATCTTAGCAAGTTAGCTTATGCGAACGAACCATTCATCATGGCATCTCAAGCAAAACAAGTGTTTTATGTCACAGATCCTTCTAATAAAAAGAGGTCAGTGGTTTTACAAGGAAAGGTCCATGATAGTGATGAAAATCATGATGAGAATCTTGATATTTCTGAAACTCATCCTTTCTCAACAAATGCGACTACATTCATTGAAGAAAATGAAGGGGATGATGTGCATGCTATTCGCATAGACCATGAAGAAGGAATATGGGAGGACTAGTAAGATTTTTTGTATAAGTTAATTCCACGTTACTTTATTTTCTAATTGTTTTTATTTTGTGCTTAATTTTATTTCTAATTGTTTTTATTTTGTGCTTAATATTATTTCTAATTATTTTTGTTTTGTGTAAATAGATACATGGGTGATTCAAACCCCAATAAAAGAAGTGTTAGAGGTCCCACTTTAATGATACAAATTGACAAAGTTCATCAAACAGGTGAAAAGATAAAGGTCGAGTTTAATGCAAGAGCCTATGAATGTATTGGTGTTGGTAAAAATGCTACACATTTCAAGAGTTATATAGCATCTCTTGCTCGGCAGTATTGTAGTATTGTGAAAAATGATTGGAAAGAAGTAGATGAAGGCGTAAAAGATGCTATTTGGACTGATATTTAGGTATTTTAAATACAATACTTTATTATATTTTATAATCATATACTAATTAACAACATATGACATATACTATATTTGTAGGCTCATTTTACTATTCCAGAATGTAAAGATCCAAAGAAGGATATGTTGAAGAAAGAATGGATTAAATATACGGGAGAGCGATGGAGAGGTTTTAAGACACAACTCACAGATAGATATATTCATCATCCCATAGAAAATGATCCTCCTTCATATGTCAAGTATAACTTTATTACGGAAGACACATGGAAAGAGTTTCTCAAGATTCGAGATACCCCTGAATTTAAGGTTAGTAGGAGTTATATGTTTTTGTGTGCATAACATTTTTATTATATTTAGTGATTAATTACTTGTTTGAGTTTATAATAGGAAAAAAGTCAGAAGGGTAAGGATAATGTGGCCAAGAATGTATACCCACACGTATTGTCTCGTGGAGGGTATCGCTTGCTTGAGGAGAAAATTATGAAAGAAAAGTCATCATCGAGAGATAATTCCACATTAGATGATAATGATAGTCCATCTCCACCGTCACGCCATGAGTTATGGAAGAGAGCACGACAAAAGAAAGGAGGAGAATGCACATCAAAATCTACACAAGAGGTTGCTGAAAAAATTGTAAGTAAACAATGAAAAATTATTCAAGTATCATTATATTTGTGATTGATTAATTGATGTTTTTGCATTTTGTAGGATTCTCTAGTTCAAGAAGCTGAAAAAGGTGCAATTGTTCCGGATGGACGTAATGATATCTTATCATTAGCCATTGGAACATCTGAGCATGGAGGTCGTGTTCGTGGTGTTGGAAAACACCATAAACAAATCACTTACTTTGGAAGATCACGTCAACATATTGACGTAAATGAACAACTTACAATATTGGAAACAAAACTTAGAGCTGAACTTGAAGAAAAGTTGGTTGAAGAGCGTAAGATGTTTCAACAATCATTAATGGAGACACTTAAGTCTATGGGTTTATCACAAAGCACATGTGATAATAAATGCATTGAAAAATTGGAAATTATCGATGGAAGCGGAAAAGGAAGTTGTTCAGCTGCAAAAGGAAGCACAAAAGAGAGCACAAAAGACGTGGAAGTTGATGATGTTCAGAGATTGTTACTCATGGTTTTGAAAATGGATGATAACCGTTTGGCAATACAATTGAGTCATTGTGCGAGTGTCTCTAATTTTTATGTTTCAGCTAAATGTATCAGAGAGTTATTGGTGGATTTAGGTCATTGGCTTGACGTGTCTATTCTGCAAATTTGGTGCACGTAAGTACATTTTATTGTTTTATTAAAGTCAATCTCTATTAATATGTTATATCTCTCATCACTTTGATTCTATTGTTTATTTTAAAATTATTCATGTATATTCATCGTGTATGTCTTGAGAATTCCATTTCAGAATTATATGGATTTATGGACCCCGCTAGGTGTATTTATAATGATAATGTAGCGAAATCTCAAGTAGATGTTAAAAATTACGTACTAGAAAAGTTACGTGATGAAAACAGAGTGTGCCACTTACTACCATTAATTTATGGGTAAGAATTTTTATGAAATTGTGTTTTATATTATTTAATTTTGATAACATATATATTTTATGTGACTTTTCTGTTTCCACACACACGTACAGGAGACATTGGCAATTAATAGTCATGTGTCCAAGAGACAATTTAGTTATCGTATTTTGTTCACTTCATCGGGAGATTGACCATCACACGAAGAAAATTATTACAAAGTAAGTTTATCTTTCATGTGACTTTCATTGACAACTAATAGTTATATGATTTTTCATTGACGAGTAAATTTAGTTATGTGATGTTAATCTTTCTGTATTAGTTCTTTTGAGATTCATCAAATGGCAAATGGAAATAGAAAAAAGGCTACATGGCTTCATCCCAATGTAAGTGTGATGTAAATTGTAATTCTATAGTTAAATTTATGATAAATATTCACTAATTATGTCATTCAATTGTAGACAAGGCAACAACATAACTCTAATGATTGTGGATACTATGTGATGAAAAATATGTTGGATATTGTCTCTGCTAATATAACCGAGAATTGGATGCAGGTACTAAAAATAACTTTGTTATTTACTTTTTGTTTTTCGACTTAATATGAATTTTTAAAAAATAACTCTATTATTATATTTATGTATTATAGGTATTTGATGACTCAACAGAATTAACACCAGATGATTTGTATGATTTGCGACTCCGTTGGGCAAAATGTTTCTTTGAGTTATATGAAAATTAAGTTTATCTTGGTGAGTTTTATAGAATTATCTAAGTTGTGGTTTTTGCACATAATTGTTATTATTGAGTTTTTGCACAATACATGTGATTTTTGCACATGTATTGAGTTTCTTGATTTTTTTACTGATGTTAATTGTTATTATTTATTGTCAGGCAATGTGATTTTGGTGTTGTCTACCGAAGATTTTATATTGGTAATTCAAGTTTGGAAACTTAGAAATAGTTGAATATTTTTGTATATTTTGTGAATAATATGTAATTGTAAGTTTTGAAAAAGACTTATAAATAGTTGAATATTTTTGTATATTTTGTGAAGAATTTGTAATTGTAAGTTTGTTGTGAGTTTGTTTGTTGTAATACAATACAATTGTTCAATTTGTAAGTTTGTTGTGAAAAATATGAAAACATCGACCTAGATGTGGTCTATGTGATGTTGGAAAGCTATGAAATCTATATAGCGACATAAATATAGTCTGTGTGATATTGGAAAAATATGAAAAAATGGGTACAAATTATTTTTGTACAGGGAAACATCCAAAAAATAAATAATCTATTCTCAAAAAATTTCATACAATTTACATCGGTTATTACTCAAAACTGATGTAAAAACTTTCAAAAAGGGACTTTTTACATCAGTTATTACTCCCAACCGATGTAAAAAGTTGCGTCACTAGAGACTTTTTACATCGGTTATTACTTCCAACCGATGTAAAAAATTGGATCAATTTTTTTAAAATATTGTCATAACTGTTTCTTACATCATTCTTATATTATAACCGATGTAAAAAGTACCTGATTTACTATATCGCCTGACTTTACATCGGATCCAGAATCGATGTAAAAAGTCAGTTTCAACCGATGTAAAAAGTCATTTCTGCACTAGTAATTTCTTCTCACTTAAAGAACATAAGTGTCAAGTTGATCCCTTATTGTTCCTCGGTCATCACTAGAAAAGTCTGCATGATAAATATCAGCAAGACGAGCAAGCTTATCAATATTAAACTTGGAGAAAGAGTTCCTGGAGTCAATACATGAGAAGTAATTAAGGATAATGTTAATTCCTTCACTAAAGTGATGATCAATCTCCACACATATTTTGTCAATAACAACATAAGAAATCTCTGCACGGTAATGATGAAGATCAGTGATAGTCCTCCCTTGCCACGGAATACCTTTAGCAACACAAAAATTTTGGACATCGGAAAATAAATTATCCCAACCACTCTCTCTCGTTGTGGCCAACCGAGCTTTGACATCATCAACTAATTCCATGGAAATTCAAGTGCACAACACGTTGCAAGCTCCTTTTGAAAAAATTAAGCTGCATTCTTCATCTCACTGTATTCTAACCATGTATAATTCTTATACCATGATTTACTAAATAATCTTTTAATACTCCCAAATGGAGTACGAGGAAAGCTTGGCAAATATGATTGCATTGGACCCTTCAATATATATATCCTCCTCACTTGGTCTTGAATATCCGGAGCATACTCATTAATTTATTTCCTACGACCTGGATCACACAGAATCTCATTTGGATTAAAATCATTAACCCCATTAGACAGTGGTTCTAATTCGGCTTCTGGTTGCACAATATTCATATTCTCAATATTTTTTCTAGCAACCAAAAATCTTCTCATCTCTGAACAAAAGATAAAATAATTACAAAATTGTAGTTTCAAAATTTAAAAGAATAATAATCAAATAAAACAACTAAGAATAAACAATGCTCTTCAAACAAATAAAAAAAATTTAAAACTCTAGTAAATAAATTAGTATTTGTAATTGTACATGGTTAATCAAACAACCTAAACTCTAATAAATAAATAAATTAATTAATTAATACATGGTTAATCAAACAACCTAAACTCTAATCAATAAATTAGAATCAAACACGGAATTAAACAAGTATAATATATAGACTTATTACTACAAGTTTCATTTGAAAAATAGCAACTAGCATAATCACTAATGAATTTGTAATTGTAAATATGTCAATTCAATTTTGTACTAGTTTGGTAGCACAAATTAAACTTTTTGCATCGAACATTTGTCAACTTTCCAGTGAAATAAAAGTACAAAAAGAGAAAAATTATATATGTGCTTATCTAATTCTTTACCAGCATATTATTAGTAATATCTAGGTCCTAATTTCTTGTTGTGACAAACATATCAAATAGATTAACAGACTAAGTCAAACACATATAATACATTTGTATTATATAGAAAGAGAAACACACATCTGCTATTTAATAATCAAGTTAGAGTTTTACATTAAAGTTGGCGAAGATAGATTGAAAAGAGAAAGAAAGAGAACGATGACGACTATTCAATAATCCTTTCCTTCTTTAAGTTTTTTCAATTCTAGATTCCACTATTTTTTCTTTTTCTTTTAATTTTATTTATTTAAAAAAAATATGAATACTAAAAAAATTTTGGGCCGGGCCGAGCCTGGGCATTTGCCCAAACTAGCCGTATGGTAGAGCAAAAGATTTTATCTAAGTAATTCCTTTATTTTTCTAGTACACAAGAATAAATTATGAAATTTTATTGCGTAAAATATTGTTGATCGTTATGTTTGATATGCATGTTAAATTCATGTCAAAGTTTCTAAGGTATGTTGAATAGGATTTGTCGGTATATCTTTTTGCATCAAATTTGTCTAAATTTGTGTGGGAGAAGAATCGAACTTAGAGTTTATTGTGAACACATATTTTAAATATATTTTGTGCAAGTTTCATCGTATCTTTTTGATTTTTATTTTTATTTTCATGTTTTGCAGCCGATTTCAAACACAAAATTTAATAATATTTAAGTTTGATTTTGATTTCTAATATATTTTATATTTTTAATTGATAATAAATGATTCAACTTTAAAGGAGATGATAATAACTCTTGGTGAAAAATACTTAGTTAATTCATATAATTTTTAGAATTTGTTAAAATTCAGTTTATATTTTTTTTAAATTAATTTGTGGCTACAATATTGATGAAGAGATGAACACGCTTGTTTATTCATAACCTTGATAAAAGTACATAGTTATTTTAATAAATAACATATATTATATTTTAAATTCATTTATAATATATTAAAAATAATATTTATTTATGTTAAATTTAACATGTGACATTAAATTTTATATAATGTATGTTGTCAAATATTTATGAAAAAAATTATATACCGTAGAGCATTTATATTATATATAAAATTTATAAACTATTTATTTGGATATATTTTATATTAATGTATGTTGTCAAATATTTATGAAAAAAATTATATACCGTAGAGCATTTATATTATATATAAAATTTATAAACTATTTATTTGGATATATTTTATATTAATGTATGTTGTCAAATATTTATGAAAAAAATTATAAAAAATATTAATAATTTTGGTTCATTGTCTATTTTCTATTATGATTCTTGTTTATACCGTAGAACATCCTTAAACAGGAAACAATATTGGGATCATATTTTAAAAATAAAAATTAATTTTGACAAATATTTATGATCCTGGTCGTTGTTGTTATGCATATTTAATGCATCTAGTATATCTTGGATATTTCAAGTTAAAGAGATTATTAAAATATTTTATTAAAAAATCAAGAATGTCATGAAATTTGTATATATGATAAAATAAAATGATAAAAATATCATGATTATAATTTTCCAAAATTAAAAAAAAATATATATAGAAAACATTTTGTAAATAATACAATGTACTAAAATAATTAAAAAAAAATGTAATTGGTTGATGATAGTTGATGAATAATATCAAGAATATATAGTCATCATAAATTTAGTTATGTGAAGTCAAAAGTTTGTGAAAGATTGATTATTAAAAGTTTAAAAAATCTTATAATTTTTTAACAAAAAATCGAAGAGGATATGATGTTTTTGGTTAGAATATTGAAGACATTAAAGAGACCGTTAAAGACGTGGTACAAGCTCATATTGAATTAATCTTCAATAGTGAGATATCAATTTACACTTCATTAGTATCAAGTTTTGATTTCAATGATGAAACTACATTATTAAATAGATTGAAGTATTTAATATTAGATACATCTAAAGTTTTAAAAGCATTAAGACCATAAGAATGGAAGTGGTGAGATATGATTTTCCTCTTAATAGATCTATATCATATATTTGTTAGAATGCATAATTATGTATGAGTGCAATTCTTATATAATCTACCTTTGTGAGAGTGACATAGTGTCATTTCATAGAGTTCAAGGGTTTGACTCTTAAATTATCAGGAGAAAAATATGAGACACAAGTCCTTATTAATTGTGTTATATTGATAATTTGATCACTCATAACAAGATTTTATGTGTGAGTTACACATATTTGTTTTAATTAATAATTAGTTAAAAATTTGTCTATTAATCTATTTGAGGATGAATGAAAATTTAACTTATTAAGTATTGATTCAAATCATAAAATATCTTTCTATGAAATATTAAAACTTCTCAAATAATAGATTTAGATTTTATTTCGAAAATGATAGATAATTTTTGGAGAATTTCTGGGATATACATTTGAAAACTTATGTTTTTTAATTGGTTAAATATAGCCCATCTACATACTTGACATTGAGGAAGTAAATTGGTTAGTGGTTGATTTGTTTGTTCAAAGGTGTGTGTACTTGGGTCCAAAGGTGTATTTACTTTTTCAAAATAATGATAAAGTACATTTAAGGGACGTGAACTCACAACTTTTGAGCAAGAGATGTGTCTGGTCATAAGTGATTGTCATTGAATCATTGTAATGTATTTGATACCAGTTGAACACTGAAAATACATATTTCTTCATAAATTAGTATTTTAAAGAGTTGCTCATCTTCATCAATTTTTATGAGTTTCTCGAATTTTTTCTCAAAATGCCACACCCCTGAAATCAAATGCCTAATATGCCACGCCCTGAAAACAAATTCTCAAAATACCACACCCAGGAGGGGTTCACGCCATTTGAGATGGCGCAAAGGTGAGCTGGAAGGGCTCACGCCATTTCAAATGGCGTGAAGGTGTTTTATATTTTTTTTTTGTTTTTCTGAATTAAAATTATTTATTTTAATAACTTTTATTATTTAATATTTATATTAATTAAGAAAATACTTTTTATTAAATAAACTTTATTATATAATATTTATATTAATTACAAATACTTTTTATTAAATAAATTTTATTATTTTTATGTTTATACCTTTAACAATTAAATATGAAAATAAATAAAATATTTAACAATTACAAAATGAAAATAATTTTTTTTTATTAAATAAATAAAATATGCCAATTACAATCAAAATGCAAAATAAAATAAAACCGTTAAACATTCACAATTATACTATTTAATGCTGATGATCCGGTCCTAAACGAGTACCGGTAAAACAATGACGCGGTCGCGGAGCACGATGACCAAAACCATATTGTTCTTCGATCTCTGTTGTCGGAGGATTTTGTTGTGTTGCATCTGATGTTGGAGGATTATCTTGAGTAGGAGCGGTAGCTTGTGGAGGAGACCAAATACTTTGCAGTAAATCATAATCACTGACGTTAAGATCCTCGCCCAAATTATATTGCGGCTGTTGTGGGGGACACATGGTTGGAAAATATGGCGGGTTATGTTGGGAGGAGGAGGAATCGAAGTTTGGTCGCATGATGGGTGTGAATTGTGTGGTTGGCCTATTATAAAATTGTGGTTGTTGGGATTCATAAATGTAATTTGGTTGGGAGTGAGATTGAGGGTATTGGGTGTTAAAGGTTTGATTTTGATAAAAATAAGGGGCAGGAGTTTGTAGTTGAGATAAATGTGGGTTAAAAGTTTGTTGTTCAGGATAATGGGGGATGGGTGTTTGATGTTGGGAAAAGTGAGGAGTTTGTTGTTGGAAGGATTGGGGTTGGGGAGGCTGAGAATGTTGTGAGTGGTGAGTTTGTTGAGAGCCACTTGCCTGAGTAGAGGCATATTGATTTTGGCGAGGGTCAGTGAGAAATTGTTCGTACGATGCATATCTATGAGGAAGTGAGTGATACCATTGCATGTACTCTTTTGACGGTTTCTCCTCTGTTTGTAGTTGATCTCCATCCAACGTAAACAATTCTCGATGCAACCAACAATTTTGTTCGTCAGAGTATAATGTGATATATGCATGTCGACGCGCTTTTAATGTTGTCATTTTATGGTGTTCAGCCAAGCATCGAGCTTCTTCAGGTATCCCTTGTAAATGGCCAAATTGTAGTTTGACCCTATCAGCTTGATGCATTTCTACAATATGAAAGCATATCATATACGTAGTTGAACTCCATATCAAGCTGTCCTCGTGCCTTTGGGGCGCTAATCCAAGATACGGCCTCCAAATAAACTGAGAAGTTGTAGATAAAATATTTTAGTTTAACCAAAATAAAATTCAAAAATTTATAAGAAATATTAAGGTGAAGACAAAAAAACCTGATCTTCAAGCATGTGATCAATCCTGAATCGGTATCCTTGAAGATGGTGGCGCGGGTTGTTTTGATAGTCAAGTTTCTTGATCAACCATCTAAAAAGAATTCAAAATAAAATTTTATTTTAGAGTATCCTAACAATATTAATTATAATTTTAAATTTAAAATAAAATATTACCTTCTTGCGTATGGATATGGAGATTGAAGCGGAGCCACCGGAGATATTATAGGCATACGTGTGAAAGCCCAAGCTTGAAGAAGTAAAACGCATTCTGACAGCTCTGTTACTTTTACGTCTACCGCCTTGCACATTTCCCTATATAGATTCGCTAAAACGGCGGAACCCCAACTAAATTTTCCACAATCTTCTAAATCAACAACAAATTGTGTCCATTTTGAGTGTATAGTGTTTCCGCTTTTGTTGGGAAACAAAACTTGCCCGATAAGGAGTAAAATATAAATATGAGCATGTTTAATTTTATACTCCTCGGGTGACTCCTCGGTTGGTGGTTCATGTTGGTACATGTCTTTAAGCCATGTCAACCTCGCCGTCATTCCTTTATCACTTTTTGGCGGTTCATCCCCTAAAATAGAACTCCATGCACCATCACCCAGCTCAGATTGACCATTTACCGCTTTTCCATCAATAGGAAGACCCAGTAACATACTCACATCTTCCAACGTAATTGTGCATTCACCATTTGGAAGATGAAATGTATGAGTTTCGGGTCTCCACCGTTCCAGTAAGGCTATAACTAACCTTGAATCGATATGTGTTGACCCTATTGTAGAAACATGGTAGAACCCAGATTGATGAAGGTACGGGATTATGGCTCCATGTGGCTTCAGAGGTTTGTGAGCACGGATTCTCCATTTTGAAATATAATTATCATCAATCTGTAATAGAAATAAATAATATAGAAAAATATTCATTATTTCTATGCAAATTATGAATAAAACTAGTATTGTAAACTCAAAAATAAATAATACGAATAAAGTTGGATAAATCAAAAAAACTTACAACATTGATATTTTCTACCGTTCCCCTATGTTGTGTACCATACCAAAACATATTGGCCATAACTGTGAAAATGAAGAACAAGACTTGTGAAAAGAGAGAGAAGAGAAAACTTATCAAAAGAGAGTAGAGAGTGTGAATAGAATGAAGTGTGTTTGTGGAGAAATGAGGTGAGAGTGATTGGGTATTTATAGGAAAAAAGAGGTGAGTGTGGTTGGTTGGTAGTTGAATAATTTAATTAATTATGGTTAGTAGGTAGTAAAGTTATTTAATTAGAGTTGGTAGGTAGTAGAATAATTTAATGAAAGTTGGATAAATATAAATTTGTAATTTATTGCGAATATTGTAAATTACACGGTTTTGTACACAATGATAAAACCTCATCCGCTGATCTACTGAATCTGACATACAACTCAAAAGGTGTTTTATTAACACCAGTTCGAAAATCCTCAAACATATTAAATACATCTGTATTTGTAACTAACTGTGTAATATGCTGCATCAAGACACCATTTTCGTTGATGGTAGTTCGGTTGAAAGAGATCTCTGTGATGCTCCTATTAATATTTGTGACTTGACGTAATTGATTTTTCAAATGAATTAGTTTAGATCTTTCCATAAGCCGCACAACCAAAGGATTAGAAAATGCATTTCTATACTCAAACATAACAACCTGTGAATTATACGGAATAATGTATACGGAGCAGAGTATCAGACTCATTTTAATCTAATAACATTATCGTTTATTGTAGCTCATATATATATGCATGCAACATATGACTTCACGCCAGACACATAGCCTTCACGCCATTTGAAATGGAGCAACCCTAGGTTTCACGCCATTTGACTTGGCGCAACTAGGGGCTTCACGCCATTTCATTTGGAGCAAACATACGCTTCACGCCATTTCAAATGGCGCCTTTATGGGCTTCACGCCATTTGAAATGGCGCCTTTATGGCCTTCACGCCATTTGAAATGGCGTTAGTGTGCATGCATGAAAATCCAACGCTTTTGCTGTTTGTTATTTAATACATGCATTTTACAATTCAACATAGTGTATTCAACAAACCAAACTATCACATATTTTCCACTTCAACACAATGCCACAAAATCATATTTCTTGTCTGTTACATTTCAACGGTAATATTTATACCGATGAAATTATTGGAGTGGTATTTCAAAATACAGATACAAATATTTTAAAAATTCATCGAAATAGTGATTTAGCTCAGTTGACGGAAAAAATAGAAGAAACTTTACGACAACATGTAGCTTCTATTTTTTATCGATATCCAGTAGTTAATCCAGTTGATCACAATGTCACATACAACACTGCAAAAATAGAAGACGATGAAGATGTCCGTTCAATGCTTCAATGTCACTCAAGGTTTTGCAGTCAACAAGAAATGGAGTTGTATATTTGTTTTCAACAAATGCATGAAGTATTTCCAACACAATCATCACAAACTCATGCATATCAACAAAGTCAGGTCTCCCAACAAGAAGAGTCTGTCGAAGTACAACATAACGAGCCAATATTTCCGGAAGAGGAAGTGGGTGATGATACTGACTCCGACGATGCTAGACAAATTAATTTGTTTAGTGGATCCAGTGATGAGTCAGGTGACGATGATAGGCTGGAGGAAGAACCGGCTCCTATACTTGATCTGTATAACCCACCCTATCACTTGAGAAACGTTTCATTTGAATGTGTGGAACCAATTTCAGTCTTCGAATCCGTACACGAACGTGAGTCATGTGATGACTTAAAGGTTGGTATGACTTTTGAAAACAAAGAAGCATGTCTCCTTGCAATATCTGAGTATCACATAAAAAATTCTCATACATTTAAGGTTTGTAAGTCTGATCCTACACGATATTTAATTAAATGTAAAAAGGAGGAATGCAACTTCACATGTAGGGCTTCGTTAAGGGAGGGGTGTGGTAAATGGGTTATTGGCAGAATTGGAGGCCACACACTTGCATGTCGACTGCTATATGTCAAGATCACAAAAAGCTTACCTCAAAGATGATCGCCCATAACATCAGACCTCTTGTTGACAGCGACGCGGCAATCAAGGTTAGACATATTATTGCTCATATTCGTACGACTTATGGCTACACCGTGTCTTACAAAAAGGCATGGATTGCAAAGAACAAAGCAATCAAAGATATTTATGGTAATTGGGAGGCCTCTTACAACAATCTTCCGCAGTGGTTGCTAGTCATGCAACAATTTCTCCCAGGTACCATCATAGATCTTGAAACACTTCCTGTATATTCAAATGAAGGAACACAAATTGGTGGTGCAAGAATTTTCCATCGCCTTTTTTGGGCATTTCAACCTTGTATTAGGGGTTTCACACATTGTAAACCTATAGTGCAGGTAGATGGTACATGGCTGTATGGAAAATATAGGGGAACATTGCTCCTGGCTGTTGCACAAGATGGGAATGGTAACATTTTCCCAATCGCATATGCATTGGTCGAAGGTGAGACCGGAGGAGCTTGGAGTTTCTTTCTGAAAAATTTGAGACTCCACGTCACACCCCAATCAAACTTATGTTTGATATCTGACCGACACGAGTCCATTAGGAGTGCCTACAATAACCCGGATAATGGCTGGCAGAACCCACCCTCGGTGCATGTGTATTGCATTAGGCACATCGCACAAAACTTCATGCGAGCCATCAAGGACAAAAACCTTCGCAAGACAGTTGTTAACATGGGTAATTACTCTCTAATTTTTAACACGGCATTTCAATATATAGTTCTTTTATATTAATGTTTTAATGCTTTTATGAAGGGTATGCAATTAATGAGTCTACATACGCATATTATCGGGAGGAGATCCGCCAAACAAACACAGAGGCTTTTAATTGGATAGAGAACCTTCCGAGAGAAAAATGGTCGCGAGCTTACGACGGAGGAGCACGATGGGGTCACATGACAACCAACCTAGCTGAATCTTTGAACTCAGTTTTGAAGGAAACCCGAAACCTACCTATTACATCACTTGTAAGATCAACATACTACAGGATGGGAACATTGTGGGGTAAGCGAGGAAAGGATTGGACCAAAAATTTGTCATCAGGAAAGGAGTTCACAGATAACTGCATGAAAGGAATTGCAGAAGAAGTAGAAAAATCCCACAATTATAATGTCTTGGCTTTTGACCGTGAAAGTTATTATTTCGTGGTTCAAGAGACGGTTAATAATAGGAATTGTCGACCACTTACCCATTTCAACGTCAACCTCCAAACAAGAACTTGTGACTGTGGGAGATTTCAAACTTTTCATCTGCCTTGCTCACATGCTATCGCAGCGTGTTCTCACATTAACCACGATTATACTACGTTTATTCCTGACTTGTATAGAGTTATAAACGTCTTCAAAGTTTACATACAAAGTTTCCTCGGTGTTCCCCAAGAAGATAATTGGCCTCCATATTTGGGCGATACTCTTATGCATGATGAAAGGATGCGACGAAACAAAAAAGGTCGCCCAAACAGTACTCGCATTAGAACTGAAATGGACACTGTTGAAAAAATAAAAAGACGATGCGGTATCTGTCAACAACCTCATATGCGGAAAAAATGTCCGCATCGCCTCAACAATGCAGGCCCTTCTAACCAGTTTTATTTTATTTTGCATTTTGATTGTAATTGGCATGTTTTATTTATTTAATAAAAAAAATTTATTTTCATTTTGTAATTGTTAAATATTTTATTTATTTTCATATTTAATTGTTAAAGGTATAAACATAAAAATAATAAAATTTATTTTATAAAAAGTATTTGTAATTAATATAAACATTAAATAATAAAATTTATTTAATAAAAAGTATTTGTAATTAATATAAACATTATATAATAAAGTTTATTTAATAAAAAGTATTTTCTTAATTAATATAAATATTAAATAATAAAAGTTATTAAAATAAATAATTTTAATTCAGAAAAACGAAGAAAAAAAAATATAAAACACCTTCACGCCATTTGAAATGGCGTGAGCCCTTCCAGCTCACCTTTGCGCCATCTCAAATGGCGTGAACCCCTCCTGGGTGTGGCATTTTGAGAATTTGTTTTCAGGGCGTGGTATATTGGGCATTTGGTTTCAGGGGTGTGGCATTTTGAGAAAAAATTCGAGTTTCTCTATAAATAGAAATAATTTTGAGACATAAAAACACGAAAATTCACATGTTTTGTTACAGATTTTGGGAGTTTCAAGAGACTTCTATGTCACATATCCATCAAAATTCGCAAGACAATAGGAGTATGAGTCTATTACCTTATAAATTCAAAATTAGAAACATTTATTGTCGATGTGAGACTCAACCACTCACGCTTGACTTAAAAAATCACTCCACAAGTGTTAGTCACACACATCATTAGTCTTGATCCATACTAAAATCTCACTTTCTCTCTCCCATCGAGCCTAACCATGGCTCATATACACTTGCTGGGGAATTCAGATTGCGTAAAAAGTGTTAATAGACTAAATATCTAAAATTCAAGAGACCTCGACGCCACATATCCATCATAAACCCTAAGGCAATGGATTATGGGTCTATTCTCTTATAAATAAAACATTTAGACAATTTCTAGTATATGTGGTACTTAATCACTCACACTTTAATTTAACATGTTTCATTAGCCAACAGTTATATCTAAGTTATTTCTTTATTTTTCTAGTGCACGAGAATAAATAAAAGAGTTCAATTCTGTAAAATATTGTTGAATGATATGCTTGACATGAATGTGCGATTCATGTCAAAATTTTCATAGTGTCTTGAAAGAGATTCACCAATATACTCTTTTGCAATTTATTTGTCTAAATTGAAGCGAATTAATCGAACCTAAAACTTAGAGTGAGCACACACTTTAAAATTTATTTTGACAACATTCATTATATCTTTTTCATCATCATCTCATTTATGTTTTGCATCATACATCCAAGACAAAATCTAACACTTTTTATTCTTCATCATTTGGGGTGTTTTTCTTTAGTTGGTTGGGTATTCGGCAAACTTTTATTTTTCATGTAATTTTGTGTTTTTTCTTTACTACAATAAATGTCTCTTGCATTTTTATTTTAAATATATTCTATACTATTTTAGTCAACATTGAATATTTCTTTTATTTTGGAAAGATAAATTTTTTATAAAATAAAATGGAAAAATAAAAATTAAGTTAAATTACAGTTTTGTTTCTTCTATTTTAGCCAACTCTCGAAATAAGTCATCTTATTTATTTTTAAACTGTTTTGGTCTTTCATGTCTATTTTGTCCGAAATACGATATTGTGTACTATTTTTTAGATATGTGACATACTTTTATTGACTTGGCATAGGAAAAATTAATTATTCATTACATTTTTTATGTCATTTTTTTCTTCAGTTGTCTTCTACAATCATCTTCTTCATCTTATTTCTCTCATAGCTTGTTCGTAGGTCTTATTCGTTCTCTAGAGATGTTCTCTCTCACTCAGAAAGTATGTCACATATACAAAAAATGACACAACAATATTTTTTTAGACAAAAATGAAGATGAAAGACTAAAACTGTTTAAAAAATAAATAGAAGGATTGATGTCGTGAGTTGGTCAAAATAGAAACATCAAAAATATAATTTAATCTAAAAACTATTAATTATAAAAGCGATATTAATCATCACTTTATAGCTATCTTAGAGGAAATTTAATTTAATTTTTTTAAATATAAAATTAAACTCTCACCATTAAACAAACACTTTGGCACATACATTATTTTTATGACATTTTATTTTATAAATCCAATGTAAACAATTTTACATTAATTTGTATGTGTTGGACAATATACAATATAAATAGTTGTTATATGACTAACGATTTCTCCTGGTTCTTCTAACCCTATCAAAAAAATCAAAAGGTCAAAAATATATAAACCAAAGTATGCCGAAAGTGGGAATAACAACAATGTGATATACAATATTTTTTTTCTTTCTTTCTTGCATATAAAATGAAATTATAAGTTTTTACAGAAATAATCATTTTTCAACTTACCTATTAAATGCAATAACAATTATCAAAAAAACATTTTCCAACTTTAGAAGAGCCACACAAATAATCTGGACAATCATCATTTTCCTCACAACCTCGAGAAGCTGTGGTGTTAAAAAAATATAAAAGAATATTATTAAAACATGATGAAATATTATGTGTATTAAATATATAAGAAAATGGCCTTACCATAGACATTTGTTACAACGAGAAATATGGAGAAAACTAGGACCATAACTCTCAAAATTCTAGACATATTTTGTTCTATAGAAAAAAAATTGTTTGACAGATTTATAATGTAAAAAACATCATAATTTAAAATTATCATAAATTAAACGTAATTATCAATTGTTACAAGAAACCCTTTGTAAAATCAAAATGATAGTTAAATGCCTCACAAATACTTCAATATGAGATGTTTGTCCCTTTGTCTCACCAAAGTGATAACTTTGAACTTTGTAAGGATTTCATACACAAATCTCATTGGTAATCAGAGTTAATTTCCCCATTCTTTCATTAACTTTTAAGTATTATTTTGATTTCTCTTACAACTTTTTATGATATACAAAGGAAAAATATCAAAAGAGGAATACTAATTTTAAATAGTTGAACAATTTGTTTAATATATATATATATATATATATATATATATATATATATATATATATATATATATATATATATATATATATATATATATATATATATATATATATATATATATATATATATATATATATATATATATATATATATATATATATATATATATATATATATATATATATATATATATTAACATTATTATAAAACCATTTTTAATTTCTATAACATGAGTTGTGTATTACTTGAAAATGTTTTTTTTCTTATTGTTTATGTTAGCGGATCAGGTCTGTTAGGTTTTGTTGTGTTGACTGTCTTTTGTTAAAATAAGTAATTCAGTAAGATGTTGGATAAGATGTCCTAATATGTTGGCACGACATCATAACTCAAGATTTGTTTTATTTTTGTGAAGATTTATTTTTAACGCAAGATTATGAAGATTTGATGGAGATATGATTTGTGCAAAATATGGTTATAATTAAGCATGTATTTCTCAAGGCATCAAAGATCCGATCTGATTTGTTTTTTTTCTCAAGATTAGATGTCGTAACATTTAGGGAAACATTATTGTCTTGATTGTTTGTAGAAGATTTGATTTAATTTGCTGTTTGTTTAAAATCCGATTTAAGCATAAAGTTCATGCTGTTTCTTTGGCTATAAAAAGAAGGACTCAAACCTAAACAAGACAGAAGACGCAAGTGAGAGAATATCCATTAGGGTTTAGTTTGTTCTTTGTCATTTCTGAGCCACCCTTGTATAATTTTGATGCTTAAGTTGGACTGAGTTTTGAGTTGTAATTGTGAATCACTCATGAAATTTTAAGCAAGAGTTGATTCTGTTTCATTGGAAGTGTGTCTTCTATTTGTTGTTATTGTTATCATCACTGTTGTGTGATTGAAGGGAATTGAGGGAGTCTCATATCTAAGAGAGTCTTATATAGAAATTACGCGGGTAGTGATTAGGTGAGAAGTTTGGAAAATCAGAGGTTGTTTAGAACAACAAAATAATACTATTATAGTGAATTTCCTTTGTGGCTTGGATGCTCCTCAGATATAGGGGAAGTTGGACCGGACTGGGCTAACAATTATTTGTGTTATTTATTTCACGATGTTGACTTCAACTTGTTTATTATTCTTTCTGTTGTTACGATGTCTTAACATTGCGCTCAATATTTCATTTGATATCCTGGTGTTGTGACATCGTATACGACATCTATCTTGTTGTGCCAGAATTTCAATTGACATCAGAGTAGGCACGCTGTTCTGTTTTTGGGTGAGCTCCAGAGAAGATATTTCCTGGCACTATGTGTAACACCATGAAGTTTATAATTATTTATTTAATTAATTATTTGTAAATTTTGTGTTATTTATGTGGTTGGGAATATTGGATATTGGTGGGAATAGTAGTGAGAATGCGAATTAATTAGAATTATTTAAATAACAATACTATATAGTTTATTAATAAAATAAATGAGGTAAATATGATAACTAGGTGTGTGGAGATATTAGGGGTACGATGGTCATTGTGTAAGGATAAGTGAGGGTATAAAGGGAAGAATATAAAAAGGGTCTAGGGGATAACTAAGTAAAAAGAGAAAATAAGAGATAAGGATTCATTTTGTACGATCATAAGAATTGGGAGAACATGAAGAAGAGCTAGGGCACGAAGAGAAAAGAAGAAGAGATTCATTCTATAGAGTTCGAAGAGATCAAAGATGCTAGGAATTTGAGGTAAGGGGTGTAATCTCGATTTATTATGATTGATAGGGGGTTAAGGTAAATGTAGGTTTTTGGTTCGTATGGTGATTATGATGAAAAGCATGACAAAATTGTTCATTGATCATGTTAGTATACTATGAATTATGTCCATAATATTGTGATGATGTGTTTTGATGTTACTATGTGATATATGATGTTTATAACATGTTTTGGACTGAGTATGCTTCCTGAAATCAGAGTTAGGATGGTCTAGACAGAAGCGAAATTGCAACTGAGAAATTGCTGATTACCTAGTGTCACTAGGTGAGCACAAGACGAGCGGGTCACCCCACCGTCGTCAGGCAAGTGAGGCAATAATGGTCCTAATTGCGCCATTCTTTAGGCGAGAGGAAGGCGAGCAGAGCGCTCCTAGGGTCTTCGGGCGAGGCTTAGGTGAGAAGACCTAGCAGTAACTTCAAAGTGTCGTAACTTGATTTTCAGGACTCCGTTTGACGCATCGTTTGAAGTGTTAGGAAGCTAACACGCAAAACTATATTGTGACAGAATCATATAATTGGTTTGCTGCATGATTCCAGTACCTAGGGATGTCAACTTTCCCCATTAGCAGGGATCCCCGCGGGGATTCTCCATTTGGGGCCCCAAAGATGGGGAATTTCCCCCCCACGGGAACGGGGATGGGGAACAAAGTCTCCTCAAGAAACTTCAGGGATGGGGGGTGGCGTAAATATCCATTGCTCCGTGGAGTCCCCTCCCCTTCTAGATTACCATAATAAACATACTTTATATATGATTTTAAATTTTTATGTAGGTTTATTTTTCATTTCATATAATTTATCTTTGGGGTCTCTGGAGGATCGAATTCAATCTCCTTGTTGTCAATCATGTCCTAGATCTTATTCTTTAAGGCCCATCAATTATCAGTGTTATGACCAGGACTGTTGGAGTGGAAGGCACACATCACACTTAGATTGTATTTAGGAGACGCCTGTTAGGATTTTGGGGAGGATCCCGCAGAGAAATGAGTTCAGCTTTAAGTAAATTTTGCAATGCTTGAGACCAAGGAATACTGAGCTTAGTGAGTTGTCTTCTCTAAACGTCTAGCCTTTGACGGTTACCCTATCGTTATTGTTGGGTAGGTTCCGAATTGGAAATCAAAACTTCCCCCACAGACTCACGGTGATTTACTTTGCTATGGCCTTCCTGGCCATAGATAACATCAACTTCCTCCTGACCTCCGTATGGCTTCTTCGCAGCACTAGAAGATGTGGCCACCGAGATCTTTCCACTTTTTATACCACTATCAATCCTTTCACCAGTCAAAATCATCTCTATAAAACCATATGAGGAGCTCCCAATCAGTAAATTAAATAACGGGCCCGTCAGAGTACCCATAAACATGTCTATCATTTCCTGATCATTCAGAGGAGGTTGCACTCTACCAGCTAGATCCCTCCATTTCTGTGCATATTCTTTAAATCCTTCTCTTGAGCCCAAAGACATGTTTTGTAATTTCACTCAGGTTGGTTACAGGTCAGCATTGTATCGATATTACTTGTAGAAAGCAACAACCAAGTCTTCTCAAGTATGAATATTGGTTCCATCCAGTTGGTAGAACTATTTTAGTTGTGTGCTAGCCAAAATCTCTTGGAAGAAATGGACCCATAACTTCTGCTCAGCAGTGTGAGGCTGTATCTTCCGAACGTACGACCTCAAGTGGAGCTTATGATAAGAGACCCCGTCGTACTTAGCAAAAACATGGACTTTGAACTTGGGTGGGATGACCAACCCGGGAACCAGACCTAAATCACCAAAATCTAGTCCAAGTACCTTCTGGACTTCCATTGTTTTGAGCCTATCCTCTAACTGCTTATATCTATCATTTGCAGAGGGATACTGTTCCTCAACGGAACCTTCATCCTCAGAAGCATTCTCATGACCCTGCTTGTCTTTATCATCCTCATCATTGTTGTCATCTTCTTCAGAAGAGTCATCTTCTATATGGACTGGTTGAATGGGACCCTTGAATCTCCTTCCCAAGTTGAGGACAATAGGCTTCTTGGTCTTCTTTTTCTTAGAAAGAAGTGCCAGCAGATCTTGTTTCCCCTTAGCCAAATTCAGAAGAGTCTCCTGGAACTGAGCATGTTGAGTCTGGAGATCCTTCACGGTTTGTTCGAGTGCCATTTTCTGTTGAAATAAACAGCGATAAAATGAGAAACATGTACAAGAAATCTGTTATACAATGATGCATGATATGTACATGCGATGATTTCAAGGAATTCGTAGGATTTAAACTCTTTTAAACAAAGGAAAAATAAAGATCTTTTATTAGTAAGTTCAAGTGAAACAAATGTTTACAAAGAAATAAATTAAAAATTTCTAAAACTTCTAGGTTTCCCATGGAGGCTTCCTCTTTGTGTTGACATAGGCATTAAGGTTCTTCTCCTCGTGAAGCTGATTTGTCAATTCCAACACTTTCTTCTCACTGTCATAGAATTGGGTCTCAAAGGTGTCTCGTTCTTATTTGAGTTGAATCCAAGACATTTGAAGCTCTTCAAAGTTTGTTGGCATATCAGGATGAAGAATAATGCAAGGCTCGTCCTCTTGAACAATGGGCTCTAAGATCACTGGTAAGATGGTGGGATATGGCATCATAAGACTTTAAGCACAATCTCGCACCCATTTGAGGTAAGGTTCCAAAGGGATGGAATTCCTGTGCCCTAGAGTCTTACCATCAATATTTTTAACCATGCCCCAAGCGCGTATGAACCTCGGACAATAACCTTGCAGATTATTGTCGTAGTCGAACACAAAACCATGAATTAACATGTCATGAGGGTCGTTTCTTCATGCGCAACTAAACTGATGTAAAGCTAGAGAAGGGTTGTAAGTGATTCCCCCTATAATGCCAAGGAGTGACACATTAGGAAATTCTCCACAGCGATCAATAATAGAGACGTCTTCTTGAGAACGAGAACACCAATAGATATCAGAGTGGGAGAGAGAGACATCATCCTTTGAGACCATCTTAAGCCTAGTTAGTTCTTCATTACTGATCGAGGAAGGTGAAAAATAAACCACATATAAAGAAAAGGTATACAACACATAAGAGTTCCTCTTTTCTTCATAGTACGGGTATGGAGGGAATGCAGAATATCCCCGAGCAATGTAGGCACTGGGTTGTGAGTGAGGAAAGTCTTGATGGCATTCACATATATAAGTTGGTTCGGATTAGGGAATAATACCAACCCATAGACCAGGAGGGCCAAGATATCCTCAAAATCATGGAAACTCATGGGGTCTAGTAATACCTGAGCTTTATCTATTAGAAACTTTGCAAGAAGACCTTTGACCCGACTTCTTCTTTTCCACTTAGATTCGATGTCAGATGGCTTCAAGTGTAAGGTTGTGGCAACATCTTTAGACCTTGGGTCTGGTTCTAAACCCGTGAAGGGTATCTACTCCAATATAGGCACTCCAAGTAGTTTAGAGAATTCTTCCAACATGGGCACCAACTGATAATCGGGGAACATGAAGCAATGGTGTTTAGGATCAAAGAACTGGAATAGGACGCTTATCATACCCTCATCAAAACTGGTGGTAACCAAACTGAGCAAGTGACCATGTCTTCTATTGAACTAGGAGCTTTCAGGAACCTTTAAGACCAATTCCATAAGCTTGAAAGGTATTCCTATGAAATTTATCCGAATGGTATTTCTACGAGCGGAACCATAACCTACAAAACAGAGAAGAGATAAATCCCTAGGTCCTTGAAATGGTTAGTGCAAATGACATGTTATGATGTTTATGATGTTAGGTTCACACTTAAAAAAATAGCAAACACAACCAAATCACACAAAGACCTTAGGTTTAAAGGCTCGCATGAGGTCTATAGGTAAGTACCCTTTTGAAGTTTCAGCTGGCTCAACCTGTTCTAGCAATAGTAATTGGGTTCTAGGGATCTCATATCATTGATCTTTCTCTTAGGCATTGTTTCAGCTCAAGCATCTGAATTGTGGCCAAAATATCCCGAAAGTCCAATCTCAATGAGTGTAGCATCGAGTATCAACCAACTTCACTATGTACCAAAGCCGTCCATATCACTACTTTCTAATGGCTAAGATGAGTCAATTTAAGGTTCTAAAGGTCAGTTAGTGCTTAAAGACACTATGTGGAAGCCTAATGTTATCCTTGACTGACTCAAGGAACATTAGTAAAAGCCAGAGTATCATACTAACATAGCTATCATATCATCCATATCGGTCTACACCGTACAACCTCCATGATTTATTGCTACTTACCTAAAAGGTGCCCCAGTTTCGGGTATAGGATCTTTAATAATACCTCAAACATAAACCTGAAACATAAAGCATACAAATCAGACAAGTAAAGCATTTCAAATATTATCTAGCCCTAAGGTAACCCCACCTTTTAAGATTAATGGATCCCCAGCAGAGTCGCCAGTTCTGTAATACGGTGGAAGAACTGACTTTTACTGGTTTTGTGTTTTATCACAAAATGTTGCGGATAGCAAGAGTCACCATCGACTATTCTTTTATCCAACAAAGTAAAGGGTGAAAAGAACAGGAAAGACCTTTCGAGAATTTTCTGAGTAACGGGGGTAGTTTATGGAAAGGGAAGGTGTTAGCACCCTTTTCATTCGTAGTTATCTACGGGCTCTTAGTTGGTAGCTCACTTTGAAAATGCTTTTTTGTGTAAGTGTATTTTGGGAATATTTTTGAAAAGATGCCTTAGTGCGGCGAACTTTGTAATGTTTCTCGTTTCGACGAGAATGTATACAAAGTGTTTTCATGTCTTTGAAAATGTTTAGAAAAAGGTTTGTGTATGTGTGGAAAAATTGTTTTGTTTGAGCAAGCAACTAGGAGCTATCTACTTACTCGAAAGGTTTTTTGTTTTCCTCTTTCCTTTAGCCAGTGTTATCCTACTATTAGTCAGTAGGTAGCCCCGTCGTTGGATTTTTGAGGGACGGGAGAGAGTCATCATACAGTCACAAAAGCAACTAGTAAGATACTTTAGTAATTACCCTAAGGTTTTAAAATCATATACCGAGGCAACGTCGAAAGGGTCATCGATGCACTTATGATCTTTAAACCAAAGGGTCGCCATTAAGATCTCTTATGTTCGAGAGTCGCGACTGTTTATTTATCTGAAGACAACAAGTGGAGATACCTTAGAGGTGCGCATGTGAGAGTGTGTTGTGATTCAGTTATTTATCTTGGATATTAGGTTTCACTAGCGTTTGATTTTAGTCTTATCATACAATCCTATTAGCATTCATCTAATAGTTAATATTAGCGCAAAAAGTAAAGTGCGGAATTTAGAGCTACATTATTACATGGTTTCGAGAAGGGGGAATTACAAACCAAAACGGGGAAAGAAGTAAAGTCATAATTTAAAGCTATTACATCCTATTGCAGTTACATAATTCATAAAGAAAATAAGCATGTAAAAGTTAAATAGGCACGCAAAGATGGAAGTGAGATCAAAACCCTAAAAACTCCTAAACACTTAAAAAATTGTTGTTTTTTTATTGTCTTTTGATTAAAAAAAAGTGATTAAAAAGAAATTAAAATCTACTCATTTCTAAATTATTTAAGAAAATTAAGTTAACGATAATAATAAAAAAAACCTAATGTCTAATTGATTTTAATTAATAAAACTAAGATAAAAATTTTAGTTGTGTTTTAATTAAAAATAAATAAGTTAAATATAAATAAGAATAATAAAAAAAATACCTTGGGCCAGATTTTGGAAGAGAAATGAGGGTGTAATTAAAAAATTCGTTAGGCCAAAATGAGTCTGAGCCCAACAACTATGCTAGATTTGGGGCGCATAATCCTTGGAGACCTATGGTGGGGACGCGTTCTGGGAAGGCTGGATCCACTTGTACTAGTATCTAATGGCCCAGACGTGAGGCGCATGGTATGCATATGGACCTGCTTAACACCAGATCTGCAGAGGAAATGTAATAGAAAATAAAACTCAAGACATGAGGATCGAACCCAGGCTCTTCAGCATTATAAACGCGTGCTTCACCAATGAACCAACCTGCTCATTCGTTAATCCAATGACAATAATGATATTATATGGTGAACATGGATCCAGAGATATTCAAAATGAAAAACACACGCTCGGTGGATTCAAACTGGCCAATGGTGCTACGACATACAAGCTACCAGAGTCAATCCATCGGAGTCAACCTTGTGGTTGTCTTCTCCGGTGGGTTCCAAACCCTAATATGCAAAATCAACACAATTAATGAATCAAAGCAACCCTACCCCCCTTAAAAATATGCCATGAGTCCGAATCTGGAATTAATTTTAGCTAAAGGTCTATGAATTTTACATTTCAAAGCCAAGCTTCCGATCGGGGTTGAGAATGGCATCTCACAAACTAGACCCCAAAACTTACATGCTCCATGTCCAACCTACTCTATATATGATTATGAACACATATGCAAACGTTAAATTTGATAACAATGCAGATTAAACGAAATTGGCTCCAAAAAACTATACCAAACAGTGCAACTCGTAAGGATGGTTTAAGAATGCTTCAGGCCAATGTGAGGGATAGAGATAACTCCTGGGGACCCCAGGAGTGTAAAGATGGCACGAGATTGGATGGAAAAATGCTGGAAATCAAGTTTTGAATTTTCACAACTTTAGATAATTTTTATGAATTTTGAGTTTTTTTCAGGTAGTTTGTGCGTGTCTTAGCTTGAGTTATGATTCTGTATTTATAGAGGAAGGAGGAAAGCACATAATAATGGAAAGAAATCAAGTAATAACTTGGTTTAAAACCAAGAAATCAAGACTTGAAAAAATGCCAAAAATGTGAGATCCTTGCCATTTTGGTCCCTTGCATGAACCTGGTCCTCTTTGATGTATCTTGCACGAAAATATGGGCCTCTCAATGGATCAAACCAAGCCCAAATGTCATGGCCCATTTTTCTTGTATTTTACCTTCATTTATTTAATTTTAAATTAAATAAAAATCAAAATAAATACAAATAAAATCAAGGCCATGCAAAAATGGACTTACAGGTCCTCTAAGAGACTATGGACATGCTTGAAGTCCAAAAAGTAGACCCATTGGTCTGAAAATACAATTTGCTCAATATGTACTTTTTAAAATTCCTCAAAATTCTCCAACTTGTGCAACTCATATCTTGATCAATTTTCATATTTTGGGGATAATATTGGACTTTTTGGAAAGCCCAAGATGTCCAATACCTTTTCTCTTTTAATTATTTTTGCATTTGGAGAAATTATCTTGATGTAAGTTGCCTTGACAAAAAGTGTCTTTTGTTGACTTTTTGAAAATGACCTATAATGTATGAGATCATATCTTCCAAATGAAGCATCTTTTGGACTTGAGGACAAAAAAGAGTTGTAAATAATTGAATTTTCTTCAAAATGAGCTTTGGTTGGGGGAAAGTTGATGAAGCATGTGAAAGTTATGCTTGGTCAAAGTTTAGTTGACTTCTCTTGAGGAAACCCTAATTTGACAATTCTTGACTTTTGATTATTTGAGGACTTTCCTTGGGGAATAATGATCAACCCTTGATAAAATGATGAATATCACATAAAAAATGTTGATGTTGACCAGAAATCCTGAAGTTTGACTGTATATTGACCACATTTGACTTTTTGACCAATACAATTGATTTTCAAGCATTTGAACCATTGACTGAGCAAACTTGTAATGTAGGGCTTGAGACTTGACATGAACCTTGTTGAGAGCCTATGAAGAACCATAGAAGCCATCTGAGACCTTTGCAAACCAAATTTCATTGAGAAACTCTAAACCCTAGTTGCGGGCCTTTGGTCTAGGAGGTGCATCTTGACTAGTCAACCCTTGAGTGTCTTAACTACTTGAGAAGCCTTGAAAGAATATTTTGAGAAAAGTGAGAGGGAAAATTTTAGGGTACAACACAGGCTTTCGAAGAAATCTTGGCTTTGCTGATCTATGGGTTGGTGTTATTCCCTAATCCAGACCAACTCATAAATGTGAATGCCATCAAAATATTTCTCACTCGTAACCCTGTGCTTACTTTGGTTGGGGATATTTTACATTCTCTTCACACTCGTACTATGGGGAAATGAGGGACTATTATGTGCTGCATACCTCTGCTATCCAGGTGGTTTATTTCGCACCTTCCCTGATTAGTAATGAAGAATGAACAAGGTTTGAGGTGGTCGCAAAGAATAATGTCACTTTCTCATATAAACATCTACGTGTATTCCCGATCTTGTGAAGATATCACTATCATTAACCATTATGGGGAATTATATAATGTTCCACTCCTTGGATTTAGGGGAGGTATTACCTACAACCCTTCTCTAACTATACGTCAGTTTGGTTATGCTCGAAGAAACGGTCCTCATGACACACTTATCTGGGGTATTGTGTTTGATTACGAAAATGATCCTCAAGGTTATCGTCAGAGATTTATTCATGCTTGGGGAATGATGAGAAAAATTGATAGTAAGTGTTGTACCCCAAAATTTGCCCTCACATATTCCTCAAGATTTGTCAAGAATGATCCTCAAATTGCACAAAATTATTCAAGGGGTAGACAGTCAAATCACTTCCTAGGACAGCTGAAATTAGGGTTTTGATTCTTTCAAGGAATTTGAGGTTTTCAATGGTCCAATCAAGTCTCATAGGCCTATATGCATTCTCAAGCACCTACATGCCAAGTTTCAAGACTCACAGTGCCAATTTGCACAATCAAAAGCCTCATTTGACCTACAGTCAACTGCAAGGGAAAAATGGTCATTTTGCAGTCAAAAGTCAGATTTTTTGGTCAACATCTTATTTTGAGGTCACAATCATCATTTGATCAAGTCTTGATCATGATTCCACAAGGATAGCTCAAAAATCATCAAGATGCAAGAAGTTACTATTTTTGGACAGTAGAAAAGTCAACTGTATCTTGACCAGGGCATAACTTTTTCATGGTTTGTCAGAAAAATTCCATACAATGCTAATTTTGAAGGGGATGCCATTTCCTACAGTCCATCTTCACACTCCAAGATCATAAAATGCTCTCACAAGAAGTTATCAATTTCTACATTATAGGTCAAATTCAAAAGTCAACAAAAATGCACTTTGAGTCAAAGGCCATAACTTGAGATTGGTAAATCCAAATGACATGGGACCAAAGGCATTGGTTAGAGGACTTCAATACCTTTCCAAAATGTCCAAGAACATGGTCATATGATCAAAATTGAGCAAGATATGCATTGGAGAAGTTGGGAAATTTTTAGGAATTTGCAAAAGTCAACTTTGCTCAAAACACCTTATTTTTGCTAATGGGCCTCAAATCTCTTCTTGAAACTTCATCCATGGCCTATGCACGACCCACCAAGCTTAATTGAATTTATTTTATTATTTTTATTGATTAATTGGATTTTAATTAATATTAATTTATTTAATTAATTTAAATTGTAGCAAAATGCAAGATTTGATTTTTCAATCAACTTGTGAAGCAAATATGGTCAAGATATGCTGGAAATTTCATGCTCAAAGTCAAAGATGCAAAATCTCCAAAATTGGCAACATTTTCCAATCATGAAGATTCAAAAATATTTGATTTCCAATCAAAGATTCAATCATCAATTCAATGGATTTTTGTTCAAGCTTTTGACCTAATTCCATTCCTCTATATATATCCAAGCAAACCCTAATCCCATACACGTGAAAAAGCTGCAGAACAAAGCCATAGCATATTGAGAAATTTCAAGAAAAACTCAAAACTGATTTTTACATTCCAGGCCAATTCAAGGCACTCTATTGATTCAAACACATTGCAGGAAGTGTCAGGAACGTGTGGCAATCAAATTCAGGCCTTAAAGCTCAAAGAATCATCGCTTACAGTTTCACTTTTTGCTTGTTATTTTCAGAATTGTACAGCTTAATTCATGCATATTTAACATGCTTTTGTGTTTGATTTGTATTGATAGGGACCATACGAAGCTAATGGTATAACTGAATTGGATTATAATGCCCTAAATCACAAGATGCCATAGTTGAATTTTTAGGGTTCATAAGCTTTGAATTAGGGCTTTGCAATCCAAGCAAAATCAGGACTCATAAGGCACATGGTTGGAATCGTTGAACCAAGGTGAACACAAATCACCCATCGCGAAATATTTATATATGTTGTAGCTCTAATCGCTATTTTTCGTCGCCATAGTTTGTGGGGGTTAAAAACCCCCGCTATCTAATGTCCTTTTGCAGGTACAAACGAGGAAGATGATGATGTGTTATCATGTGGTTGGATGACTTGAAAAAGCGCGCGCTTGTTTTTGTGTTTACAGCATATTTATTAATTTTCCAATATAATATTTGCCTATTATCTAAAGAACAAAAAGGTGCAGGTGGTGTAGTGGTTGAGTGATTGACCAATGAACACTGGGACCTGGGTTCGAATCTCAGGTCCCCCCAAAATGCTTATTCTATTTTTCTTAACATCTTCATGTGCAGAATTCCAAAAGATGTCCACCATGCACTTCACATCCCAGCGCGCCAAGTGGCCTCAAACTCAAATCTGAAGGCCAGGGTTGAAAGACCATTGTACTCCCCAGTCAACGCGCGTGTGGACAATCCATGGAAGTCAAAATAGGCTTGAGTCAGTGGGCCTGAAAATTGCATCATACACCTCCTAACCTGGCCCATCACCCCCTGGTTTCATTATTTCTTTTCTTCTTTTATATTATTTTCTTTTAAATGTTTTATCATTAATTATTATTATTATTATTTAATTAACCCAAATTAACCTTTTCATAATAAAAATCAGAAAACTAAAGTATAATATATTTTTATTATTTATTAAATTCACCCTTAATTTATTATTTTTGTAAATAAATATAATTAATTAATTTAGTTGTTTTAATTAGGTTAATTTCATTATTTTCACAATATTTTAGGGTTTTTATTAACTTTTGACTATTTTTTATTTATTTCATTAAAACATAAAGAACCAAAAATATTTCTTTTTTATTAATTAGTTTTAGGTTTAATTTAATTTAATTCATAAACAACCAAAACTTCTTTCTTTTCTAAAAAAGGGTCAAAACCCTAAGGACTTCTCCGATTCAATTTTCTCTCGCGCGTATTTTTGATTTATTATTTTTTATTCCAATTATTTATTTTCTCCGAGGATGTAATAGCGTTAATTAGGACTTTTTATCGCTTTCTTTAATTTCCCGCAATTTACTTTTTTCCAAGGGTTTGTTTTTGGCGATGTAAATACCCGACGCCTTGTAATAGCGTAGCTTTACTTTCCGCAATTTACTTTCCGCAAACTATTAATTGTTAGATGTATGTTAATTAGGCTATGCATGACAAGACTTATCTCTGAAATTAAAATCAACTCGTAGCTCACCATAACATGTGCAAAGATAACTTAACTGAATCCTGACACACTCGCACATGCCACTCTTAGGGTACGCCTCACTTGGTTGCCTCGACGTGGTCATTGAGTATAGGGTGTTTTAGAGGTCGCCCTCTTGTCTAAAGATCCAAGTTACCTAGAAACGGTTGCCTCGGATAAAAAGGATCTAGGACATTAGGGTTACCGCTAAGGCATCCTACTATTGCTTTAGTGACCACATGTCCCTATAATCGAATTGACCCGAAAAACTCCAACGACGGTGCTACCCACTTCTCAATAGTGAGATAGTACTATCTAAAGGACATTTACACAGCTTAATTTCTTTTGAGTAGGTAGAGGTTCTTAGATACTTGCTCTTTCAAAACAAAAAAATACTTTTCGCACCTACACTTTTCTGACAAAAGTTTTCAAATAAACACTTCACACACTCTTGAGGACAGATACAAGAGTTAAAACAAAGTTTTCAAACAAAACTCTTTTCAAAACCCACAAACACAAGAAAAGCAAAACATTTTGAAAACATAGTGAGCAAGTACCTAAGAGCCCGTGGATAACCACAGATAGAAAGGGTGCTAACACCTTCCCTTTCTATAATCTACCTCCCGAACCGAGAAACATCTCGAAAAGGAATTTTGCTGTGCTTTTGTCCTTTCCTTGTTGGAGAAAATAAAAGACGGTGGCGACTCTTGCTTACCGCGACATTTCGCGAACCAGCATTCCAAAACAGTCAGTTCTATTTCCACCGATCACAGAACTGGCGACTCTGCTGGGGAGAGTATAAGTGAGGTGTACCTTAGGATTAGATCACTTGTGTTTTCAATTGTATGCCTTGAATGCTTTAATATTGTGGGCTTGTATCGGAGTTTTATAGATCCTAACCCGGATCTGGGGATACCCTTTAGAAGTAGCAACAAACTGTGAGGGAACTGTGCAGGGTATAATGACATGGTTGAAGCAGTAGCTACGTTGATGTGGCACTTTGGTGAGTACCGGTAACCCTTGAGTCAAGTCAAGGAGAGTACGGGGCCGCCACGTGGTGTCGCGAAGCATCAACTGACCTTAGAACCTTAGTTGACCATCCTGGCCTTTTTAGGGGTAGTGAGATGACCGACTTTGGTGTAGTCCGAAGTTGGTAGATACTCGATACTACACTCATTGAGGGTTGTTTTCTTGGAATATTTTGGTCGCTAGTTAAGTGGCTAAATCAAAACAATGAACATAGAAAACAATCCAATGATATTGAGCTCCTTAGAACCCGGTTACTATTTTTAGGACAGGTCTTAACTAACTGAAACTGAAAGAGGGTAGTACCTAAACTTCATGCCAACTTGAAATATAAGGGCTCTTGTATGACTTGTGTGCCTTTACCATGTTTGCCTTTTATGAATACTTGTGGTGTGCCTTTATCATAACATCATAACATCATAACATTGCATACATCCGGCATAAGGACTAATCCATTTCAAGGATCTCAAGGGTTTGTGATGCAGGTCATGATGAACCAAATGTCTAGCAAGGGGCAAATGGGATTTATTTTCCTCTAAGCCAAGGTTGTTTGGAGATCAAAACATGATAACTTGAGTCAGGGGCTATGACCCACTCGATATGGTGAGCTTTGACTCTTGAAGAAGGACTCTCAACAGCATGAAGTTCCTTCAATCAAGCTACCAGATTCAAATTCTAACAAGTTTCTTTGTTTACCCCACGAGACCCTTGAAAACATTGCATACATATATCATACATATCATTGCATTACAGGTACCATTACAGGTCTCTTACCTTCTTCGCTGTTTATTTCAGCAATCATCATGTCTACTAAACCTTCCACTGAACAAGCTATCAAGGCCCTCCAGGCCCAGAACGCCCAGTTCCAAGAGTTGGTTATGAGCCTAGCCCAGGGTCAACAGGATTTGAAGACTTTGATTCTGAAGGAAAGGAAGAAGAAGAAGAAGAGGACCGTCTTGTTCAACACTGGACGCAGATTTGGGAATGGACTGCACAATGAGGTTGATCTGACTACCTCATCTGTAGGCAAAGACAACCCTCAAGAGAGAAGGGTTCCTAGTCCCGTGGTCTCCGACAACGAGACAGATTATGATGAAGAGCAGTATCCTCCTGCTGAGGATAGGTACAAGCAGTTGGAGGACCGCTTAAGTGCTATGGAGATACAAAATGTGCCCGGGTTGGACTTTGGAGACCTAGGCTTATCCTCTGGGGTGGTGATTCCCCATAAGTTCAAGGCACCTGCTTTTGCCAAATACAAAGGAGCTTCATGTCCTAAGCTGCACCTCCGGTCGTATGTAAGGAAGATCCAACCTTACACCGCTGACAAGAATTTGTGGATCCATTTCTTCCAGGATAGTCTTTCAGGGACTCAACTCGAGTGGTTCTACCAGCTGGATGGGGCCAGTATCCGCAACTGGGAGGATTTGGCTACTACGTTCTATAAGCAGTATCAGTATAATTCCGACCTCGCTCCTACGCGTACCCAACTCCAGGGTATGTCACTAGGGATGGGTGAAGGATTTAAAGAGTATGCTCAGAAGTGGAGAGACCTTGCTGGAAGGGTGCAGACACCTCTGACTGATCGTGAACTTGTTGATATGTTTCTGGGGACCCTGTCTGGTCCATTCTTTAACCATTTGATTGGAAACTCTTCAGCCGGGTTTACAGACCTTATCTTGACTGGTGAGAGAATTGAAGCTGGCATCAAAAGTGGGAAGATTAAAGAAGCTACACCTTCTGATACTCAGAAAAAGCCCTACAATGGGAAGAAAGAGTCCAATGCTGTACATGGTAAAAAGAGTCATCATGATCAACATGTAGGGGCAACCCAGATCTCTGATCCCGCGCCTGTTCAACAAAGACAGAGCAATAGGCATAGGGTAAGATATCAAGAAAGGAAGTATACTGACATCAACATGCCTTTGTCTCAAGCGTTACAACAATTGCTGAAGGTGAAACTTATCACATTAAAGGATCCTCCTCAAAATCCTGATACTTCCTCTTCCAAGTATAACCCGAGTGTGAGATGTGCCTACCATTCTGACAGTCCTGGACATGACACCGACGACTGTTGGAGTTTGAAGAACAAGATCCAAGACTTGATTGATGCCAAGGAGATCAAGTTTGATCACTGATCCTACACCAAATCATTGAAGGCTTTTGTTTTATTTGAATTTTCAAGTTGTATTTTTCTTTGCTTATTCAAACAATTATTATCATGGCAAACTTTTTTATTTCATTAATGCATCGCATATGTCTGTTTTGAATCAATCCATTCGTATTCACTATATTCAAATTGCTTTCATTTTTTGATGTTCAACTCTCAATTAAAAAAATTCTAAGCCTTTTGAGGGAGGATGACGAAAATGATACCGCGATCTTTACAGTATGTTTTTGAATAGACCCCGCTGATGAGGTACAAGCATTGTTTCAAATCCTAAACAGTGGAGTTATAAGGAAGATAATCCCTCGTCAACCCTTTTGAGCCAAAGAAGTTGGAGTTTTTCTTTTCAAAAATTAAAACCCTTAATTATAACCTGGGGCAGGGTAGTTCTCTCAGTTGATCCAGGTGCACAACGAACGACATCAAAAGAGTCCTTCCTAAACAAAAGACAGTGATGGTTCCGTATAATCGTAAGAACAGGCAATCATTGTCTCTCAAAATAAAAGCCCAATAAGTCAAAATCTATGAAGGAGACTTACAAAACTAGGGCATCTCGCTGACTGTAATCACAAAAGAAACAGTTCAGGCAAAAAGATAGGGATAATAAAATCAAAAAAAGAAAGAGGTCCTGCAAACCCTCAACAAAAAAAGAAATGACTGCCTATTCAAAATAAACTTTCAGTATCTGAACCATCACTGGAATATCAGAGCAAAGACTCAAACAAAATCTAATGCACGATTAGCTGAGTTTAGGTTTGAAGAACATCACGAAGAACGGGTGGGTACAAATAAAATTTGAGCCTTTATCCTTTGTTTCTTAAACCGTGAACCAGGCCACGTTATAACCCTTAAAAGTCCTAGCTGAAGCATGGGTTAGTTCGAAAGCATACCGTTACAAAGGTATCCTGACTCCTGTAGGGCTTGCTGTAAAATCCTGAGTTGACATCACATTTTACAGAAATTCACTTGTTTTACTGGAAAAAGGTATTTTCAAAAATTTCAAGACAGACATAAGCTTTGCATTCTTAAAATAACATTGTTTGCATATGACTATTTGTTCGAACAACAGAGAAATTCGCACGACAAATATCTAGTGAACAAAAATCTTCTCAAGGATCACCTCAAGTGGAAAAACGCTTCCAACCAAGGGGCAGACATGATCATTGTCCATCATCTGGGGCAGTCAAGTCAAGATTCAAGGAATCTCTCAAGATGCCAAATAGCCAGGGGAAAATCTCCGCCTGAGTCACTTGGGGGATTGGACATGAAGTCCAGCGACGAATCTTGCACATCTTCCGGTAGTATGGCAACACAACGCTACTGACAGTGACAACTCCCTGCACTCTGAGAACATGGACATAGTCAAAAAAATACTACGCATAATCAAATACCCGCTAGGTCGACTGGCCTAGGCAAGAATAAGGGCTTCCCGGCGAACCAAAAGGGTTCGGGCAAGATAAGGGATGAAAATAAAAAAATCTGTACACCCGGCAAGTCGAAAACCTGAAAAGGCGGCTTGGGCAAAAAGGGGTATCCCGATGGACTGAAAACCCGAAAGGGCGGTCCAGGCAAAAATTAGGGATCAAAGCGTACGACTATGTCCCGTCATCTCGTTACTTGCCTACCAGAAGAAGGTTTGTCAATCGGCAGTTATCAAACACCTCATAGGCTTTCTTCTCCCGCAGAAACTGGGGCAATAAGAATTGTCCGAATTGTACAAGCTGCCCTGTCCTCCAGATACCAGGGTATGACCAAGGTACCTTCACTCCCCGCAGAATAAGACAGTAATGGTAGCTCTCCCCAGTGAGACCTGCAACTACTAAGGAATCAGCAATACTCTCCCCAAGCAGAGTTGGTCTACCATCAGCCCTAAAGAAGTTGGGTATCCCCATCAAGTCTTAATATTCCTCAGCGGAGTGTACGGATATTCCTTAGCAAGCATCCCCGACAGTCTTAATATTCCTCAACAAAATATAAGAATGTTCCCCGGCGGAATACAAGATACCCCCAGTGGAGCCATTTCCCAGTGCAGTCTAAAAATCTTCCCCGCCAGAGTTGAATCATCTTCCCCAGTAGATTCTGGAAGCTTGTCCCCTGCAGAGTATAAATATCTCTCCCCATCCATATTCAGAGGTTATCCCCACCAGAGTCTAACTGGGTTATCCTCAGCGAATTGCAATGAAAAGATCATCCTCAACGAAGTTCTTTCTATCCCCAGTGAAGTTCATCAAAATCCCCAACAGAGCTTATCAACGGAATCCCCAGCGGAGTTCATCATCAAAATCCCCAACAGAGCGTAGCAACGGAGTCCCCAGCGGAGTTATCGTTAAAATCTCAGCGAAGCATCTCTTCCCCACAGAGTAATTCCCTGCAGAGTAATCTCTTCACCAGGTTTATCCCCCAACGGAGTCATCTTCTCCTACAGGTTTATTCCTGCAATCATCTCTGTGCATCATCCCTAGCGGAAACGAATAACTCGACTCTTCAATATCTGCCCAGGATTTAACAAACTCCCCGACATTTGTCAAGGATTTATTTTCCTAGACGAAAATACATTCATAAACATATCACATTTCACATCTCCTATTTACATACATGATAAAGTGCATATGACACGACCTCATTTATTCTGGAGAACATCATGACATCATGCATCTCATACATCATGACATTGCATACAACTAACTCTTTACCTTTTTAGGAAAGATCGATCAACAGATAAAAGTCATTACCTTTTGAAGTAGCAGTCGTCAAAGATTCCTTCATCATCCAGCTGAGGTAGTAATCGTCCAAGATTCCTTCACCATTCCTGTTGAAGTAGCAGTCGTTCAGGATTCCTTCATAATCCCGTTGAGGTAGTAATCGTCCAAGATTCCTTTACCATTCCTGCTGAGGTAGTAATCGTCCAAGATTCCTTCACCATTCCCGTTGAGGTAGTAATCGTCCAAGATTCCTTCACCATTCCTGCTGAGGTAGTAATCGCCCAAGATTCCTTCACCATTCCTGCTGAGGTAGTAATCGTCCTAGATTCCTTCATCATCCTGCTGAGGTAGAAGTCATCCAAGATTCCTTCATCATTCCCGTTGAGGTAGAAGTCATCCAAGATTCCTTCATCATTCCCGTTGAGGTAGAAGTCATCCAAGATTCCTTCACCATTCCCGTTGAGGTAGTAATCGTCCAAGATTCCTTCACCATTCCTGCTGAGGTAGTAATCGCCCAAGATTCCTTCACCATTCCTGCTGAGGTAGTAATCGTCCTAGATTCCTTCATCATCCTGCTGAGGTAGAAGTCATCCGAGATTCCTTCATCTTCCCGTTGAGGTAGTAATCGTCCAAGATTCCTTCATCATCCTGCTGAGGTAGAAGTCATCCAAGATTCCTTCATCATCCTGCTGAGGTAGAAGTCATCCGAGATTCCTTCATCATCCTGCTGAGGTAGAAGTCGTCCAAGATTCCTTCATCATTCCCGTTGAGGTAGAAGTCATCCAAGATTCCTTCATCATTCCCGTTGAGGTAGAATTCATCCAAGATTCCTTCACCATTCCCGTTGAGGTAGTAATCGTCCAAGATTCCTTCACCATTCCTGCTGAGGTAGTAATCGCCCAAGATTCCTTCACCATTCCTGCTGAGGTAGTAATCGTCCTAGATTCCTTCATCATCCTGCTGAGGTAGAAGTCATCCGAGATTCCTTCATCTTCCCGTTGAGGTAGTAATCGTCCAAGATTCCTTCATCATCCTACTGAGGTAGAAGTCATCCAAGATTCCTTCATCATCCTGCTGAGGTAGAAGTCATCCGAGATTCCTTCATCATTCTGCTGAGGTAGTAATCGTCCAAGATTCCTTCATCATCCTGCTGAGGTAGTAATCGTCCAAGATTCCTTCATCATCCTGCTGAGGTAGTAATCGTCCAAGATTCCTTCATCATCCTGCTGAGGTAGTAATCGTCCCAGATTCCTTCATCATCTATTTGGAGTAGCAATCGTCTCAGATTCCTTCATCACATCATTATCAATAAAAAAAACCTTTCTTAAGTTCCAGATCAACACCTGTAACTAGCCAGGAAATATATGTGGACGACTGATTGTAGATCTATACCTGAAACCAGACAGGAAAGTTATCTACATGAAGAGATTGAAGATCAACACCTGTAACAGGCCAGGAAACTATCTTTCTTTCTCAAGTCAGAGATTAATACCTGAAACCAGACAGGAAAACTATCTCATCGGCCAACCTTCTTAAGCTCCGGATTAACACCTGTAACTAGCCAGGAAATATCTGTGGACGACGGATTGTAGATCTATACCTGAAACCAGACATGAAAGTTATCTACATGAAGAGATTGAAGATTAATACCTGAAACCAGCCAGGAAAACTATCTTTCTTTCTCAGGTCAGAGATTAATACCTGAAACCAGACAGGACAACTATCTACCTGACCATCATGAAGCAACCCGACACCGGTTCCTTCTCTTCCAAGATGCAGTTTTACACAGACTCATCATCAGGCAACCCTACACAGGTTCCTTCTTTCAACCTACCAAGTTACAATTCAACAAATGACCTCCAGATGGCATCTATAAGCCCATCCTTCTACCAACAATCTCCAGATGGAATCTATAAGCCCATCCTCCTATCCATCATCTTTCTAAATGGCATCTGTAAGCCCATTCCCGACATCACGTTGCTGATACTACACCATGTGAGTGCAAATTTCTGGGCACTTTAGTGTTCAATCATCTTCCACCTTCGGATCACGAAAGGCACGCAAGCCAATCTACATCCTCAGGTTTAAGAAGATTGAACAGGGGCAACTGTTGTACCCCAAAATTTGCCCTCCCATATTCCTCAAGATTTTTCAAGAATGATCCTCAAATTGCTCAAAATTATTCAAGGGGTAGATAGTCAAATCACTTCCTAGGACAGCTGAAATTAGGGTTTTGATTCTTTCAAGGAATTTGAGGTTTTCAATGGTCCAATCAAGTCTCATAGGCATATATGCATTCTCAAGCACCTACATGCCAAGTTTCAAGACTCACAGTGCCAATTTGCACAGTCAAAAGCCTCATTTGACCTACAATCAACTGTAAGGGCAAAATGGTCATTTTGTAGTCAAAAGTCAGAATTTTTGGTCAACATATTATTTTGAGGTCACAATCATCATTTGATCAAGTATTGATCATGATTCCACAAGGATAGCTCAAAAATCATCAAGATGCAAGAAGTTACTATTTTTGGACAGTAGAAAAGTCAACTTTATCTTGACCAGGGCATAACTTTTTCATGGTTTGTCAGAAAAATTCCATCCAATTCTCATTTTGAAGGGGATGCCATTTCCTACAGTCCATCTTCACACTCCAAGATCATAAAATGCTCTCACAAGAAGTTATCAATTTCTACATTATAGGTCAAATTCAAAAGTCAACAAAAATGCACTTTGAGTCAAAGGCCATAACTTGAGATTGGTAAATCCAAATGACATGGGACCAAAGGCATTGGTTAGAGAACTTCAAGACCTTTCCAAAATGTCCAAGAACATGGTCATATGATCAAAATTGAGCAAGATATGCATTGGAGAAGTTGGGAAATTTTTAGGAATTTGCAAAAGTCAACTTTGCTCAAAACACCTTATTTTTGCTAATGGGCCTCAAATCTCTTCTTGAAACTTCATCCATGGCCTATGCACGACCCAACAAGCTTAATTGAATTTATTTTCTTATTTTTATTGACTAATTGGATTTTAATTAATATTAATTCATTTAATTAATTTAAATTGTAGGAAAATGCAAGATTTGATTTTTCAATCAATTTGTGAAGCAAATATGGTCAAGATATGCTGGCAATTTCGCGCTCAAAGTCAAAGATGCAAAATCTCCAAAATTGGCAACATTTTCCAATCATGAAGATTCAAAAATATTTGATTTCCAATCAAAGATTCAATCATCAATTCAATGGATTTTTGTTCAAGCTTTTGACCTAATTCCATTCCTCTATATATATGCAAGCAAACCCTAATCCCATACACGTGAAAAAGCTGCAGAACAAAGCCATAGCATATTGAGAAATTTCAAGAATAACTCAAAACTGATTTTTACATTCCAGGCCAATTCAAGGCATTCTATTGATTCAAACACATTGCAAGAAGTGTCAGGAACGTGTGGCAATCAAATTCAGGCCTTAAAGCTCAAAGAATCATCGCTTACAGTTTCACGGTTTGCTTGTTATTCTCAGAATTGTACAGCTTAATTCATGCATATTTAACATGCTTTTGTGTTTGATTTGTATTGATAGGGACCATACGAAGCTAATGGTATAACTGAATTGGATTATAATGCCCTAAATCACAAGATGCCATAGTTGAATTTTTAGGGTTCATAAGCTTTGAATTGGGGCTTTGCAATCCAAGCAAAATTAGGACTCATAAGGCACATGGTTGGAATCGTTGAACCAAGACGAACACAAATCACCCATCGCGAAATATTTATATTTGCTGTAGCTCTAATTGCTATTTTTCGTCGCCATAGTTTGTGGGGGTTAAAAACCCCCGCTATCTAATATCGTTTTGTAGGTACAAACGAGGAAGATGATGATGTGTTATCATGTGGTTGGATGACTTGAAAAAGCGCGCGCTTGTTTTTGTGTTTACAGCATATTTATTAATTTTCCAATATAATATTTGCCTATTATCTAAAGAACAAAAAGGTGCAGGTGGTGTAGTGGTTGAGTGATTGACCAATGAACACTGGGACCTGGGTTCGAATCCCAGGTCCCCCCAAAATGCTTATTCTATTTTTCTTAACATCTTCATGTGCAGAATTCCAAAAGATGTCCACCATGCACTTCACATCCCAGCGCGCCAAGTGGCCTCAAACTCAAATCTGAAGGCCAGGGTTGAAAGACCATTGTACTCCCCAGTCAACGCGCGTGTGGACAATCCATGGAAGTCAAAACAGGCTTGAGTCAGTGGGCCTGAAAATTGCATCATACACCTCCTAACCTGGCCCATCACCCCCTGGTTTCATTACTTCTTTTCTTCTTTTATATTATTTTCTTTTAAATGTTTTATCATTAATTATTATTATTATTATTTAATTAACCCAAATTAACTTTTTCATAATAAAAATCAGAAAACTAAAGTATAATATATTTTTATTATTTATTAAATTCACCCTTAATTTATTATTTTTGTAAATAAATATAATTAATTAATTTAGTTGTTTTAATTAGGTTAATTTCATTATTTTCACAATATTTTAAAATCAACATAGAATTAGGGTTTTTACTAACTTTTGACTATTTTTTATTTATTTCATTAAAACATAAAGAGCCAAAAATATTTCTTTTTTATTAATTAGTTTTAGGTTTAATTTAATTTAATTCATAAACAACCAAAACTTCTTTCTTTTCTCAAAAAGGGTCAAAACCCTAAGGACTTCTCCGATTCAATTTTCTCTCGCGCGTATGTTTGATTTATTATTTTTTATTCCAATTATGTATTTTCTCCGAGGATGT
Organism: Vicia faba; assembly: GCA_948472305.1. Lineage (NCBI taxonomy): Eukaryota > Viridiplantae > Streptophyta > Magnoliopsida > Fabales > Fabaceae > Vicia > Vicia faba. Next base: position 37,366,460 of record OX451735.1, on the reverse strand, counting down.
AATAGCGTTAATTAGGACTTTTTATCGCTTTCTTTAATTTCCCGCAATTTACTTTTTTCCAAGGGTTTGTTTTTGGCGATGTAAATACCCGACGCCTTGTAATATCGTAGCTTTACTTTCCGCAAACTATTAATTGTTAGATGTATGTTAATTAGGCTATGCATGATAAGACTTATCTCTGAAATTAAAATCAACTCGTAGCTCACCATAACATGTGCAAAGATAACTTAACTGAATCCTGACACACTCGCACATGCCACTCTTAGGGTACGCCTCACTTGGTTGCCTCGACGTGGTCATTGAGTATAGCGTGTTTTAGAGGTCGCCCTCTTGTCTAAAGATCCAAGTTGCCTCGAAACGGTTGCCTCGGATAAAAAGGATCTAGGACATTAGGGTTACCGCTAAGGCGTCCTACTATTGCTTTAGTGACCACATGTCCCTATAATCGAATTGACCCGAAAAACTCCAACGACGGTGCTACCTACTTCTCAATAGTGGGATAGTACTGTCTAAAGGACATTTGCACAGCTTAATTTCCTTTGAGTAGGTAGAGGTTCTTAGATACTTTCTCTTTTAAAACAAAAAAAATACTTTTCGCACCTACACTTTTCTGACAAAAGTTTTCAAATAAACACTTCACACACTCTTGAGGACAGATACAAGAGTTAAAACGAAGTTTTCAAACAAAACTCTTTTCAAAACCCACAAACACAAGAAAAGCAAAACATTTTGAAAACATAGTGAGCAAGTACCTAAGAGCCCGTTGTGATCGGTGGATCTGGAACTGACTGTTTAACGCTGGTTCGCGAAATGTCGCGGAAGCAAGAGTCGCCACCGTCTTTTATTTTCTCCAAATGGAAAGGACAAAAGCACAGAAAAATTCCTTAAAGAGATTGTTCTCGGTTCGGGAGGTAGATTATAGAAAGGGAAGGTGTTAGCACCCTTTCTATCCATGGTTATCCATGGGCTCTTAGATACTTGCTCATTGTGTTTTCAAAAATGTTTGCTTGCTTTTCAATGTGGGTTTAAAAAGTTTCTTTGAAAAATTTCAGTTCGACTCGTACGTCAGAGTGTTTGAAAAATTTGCTTTGAAAGCTTTTGAAAAGTGTTGGTGTGAAAAGATTTCAGTTTGTTTTGAAGAGAGCAAGTATCCATGAGTCGTCTACCTACCCTAAGGAATTCGTCTGTGTAAATGTCCTTTAAAGTAGTGCCATCCCACCATTGAGAGGTAGGTAGCACCACCGTTGGAGGTGTTCGGGTCAATTCAAGTTTATAGGGACATGGTGATCACCGGAGCAACAGGAAGACACCTTAGAAGCTACCCTCATGCCAGGTTCCCGGATCATGAGGACTTACTAAGACATCCTCTACTCGACGATCACCTTTCGAGGCAAGGCAACAGTGAGGCGTACCCTAGGGGTGGTGTGTGCGATTCGTGTGTCGTTTTCATTGATATTTGTCTTGTCATGTTTATTGGTGTTCTACGCTTGATTTTATTTTAAGTCCATACATTCTTTCATGCTTTTGTTAACAGTTAATATTTGCGAGGAAAATAAATCTAAACTATTACAAATGGCGCGGGTCCACATCGCCAAAATTAAACCGGACCCGATTTGACGGAAAGTAAATAAAACAAATAAAAGTGCGAGAAGTTAAATTGTCCGAGTTACATGGCTTTGGGAGAGATACATAATTATTTAAGCAATAAAATAAAATGCGCGAATAAAATAAATTACGAACGAGGGCGTTGGACCCTTTTGCAAAATATTATTAATAAGGAATTAAAATTAAGAATTAAGAAAATGTTTTTTAGTATTTTTGTGTTTTTTTGAGATTTAATAAAAAAAGAATTAATTAAAAACCAAAATGAAATGTTAAACCTAGTTCTAATTATTTTTAAGTTTATTATGAAAGTATTAAAATTTAACCTAAATGCAACCCTAATTAGTTTACAAGTTTAATCATGAAAATAAATAAATCACTAATATTATGGCAACAAACAAGGAAAATTAAAAGGAATAAAAAGTCATTAACCTAATGCTATATTTTTGGATTTTTTTATGGAAGAAAGAATTAAAGTTGCAACCTAAATTAATACTAAGTTAATTTACATACAATTTATTTATGAAAATAACTAAAATAAAATAAATGTTATATTGTTCTCTTTTTCTGATTTTTGTGTATTTTATAATTTGTAAAGAAATAATAATTAGTTTAAACAAACAAAGAAAATAAAATAAGAATTAAAAATAAAACAAGAAAAATATAGAGAAAGCAAACCAGGGGGGTGCTCAGGCCCCAAAATGGAGGTTTTTGTTTCAGGGCATTATAATCAAACTAAATTGTACCAAAAGCTTCGTACAGTCCCTGTGAGCACAAAACAATCCACAAAATACGTTAATGATGCATGAATCGAAGTATGCGTTTATGGAAAAAATTCAAACCGTGTGACTTGTTCTTGCGTGTTCTTGGAGCTTTATGGCTTGTTTTTTTTATTCCAATCCGTTCCTGGGAATATCAGCAGTGTGTTGGAATCACTCTAAGGCTTTGAATTGTGCTTGAATGTGGAATTCGGTTTTCAAATTTTCCTTGAATTTTGGAATTTGCTTATGGTGTTCTGTAGCAGCTTGTGCCCTCTTGGCTTTAGGGTTTGCTTCAATATTTATGTTGGAAGGGAATTATGGTACAAACTAGGTCAAAGATCCATGAAATAAGAGAATTAGGTTTAGGTTTTCCACCTTTAACAAACTTTCCCTTTTTTTAAGCAAACCAAGACTTGGTGTACAACATAACCCTAAACTAGGTCAAAGATCCATGAAATAAGAGAATTAGGTTTAGGTTTTCCACCTTTAACAAACTTTCCCTTTTTTTAAGAAAAACCAAGACTTGGTGTATAATCTAACCCTAGCATGAGTTTGTGAGCTGGCACATGATATATGGAAGCTATCCCAATTCAAATGACACTATTTCATTGACTTTTGAATTTTATTTGAATTTTTAAAGATTTAAAATGAATTAAATTATCAAAAATTAAATAAAATAGAAAAATCAATATTTGGTCTTGAAATTAATCATGGGACACGTGTGTGGCATGACAAGGCTGAATCAAGTGGAAGAAAGTGGGCCCTTTTGTCAAAAATTGAAGTTTCAAGGATAGTTGACTTTTGCCATTTCACAAAAATTTCCCAACTTCTACAAGGCATAACTTGCTCAATGTTTAAGCTTTTCTCATGTTCTTGGACATTTTGGAAAGGTCTTTGAGTCCTTTAACCAATGCCTTTGGTCCCATGTCATTTTGATTTACCAATCTCAAGTTATGGTCTTTGACTTAAAGTCCCTTTTTGTTGACTTTTGAAAATGACCTATAATGTTGAAATTGATAACTTTTTGTGAGAGCATTTCTTGGACTTGAAGTATGAAGATGAGTTGTAGGAAATGTCTTTCTCTTCAAAATGAGCTTTGGATGGAATTTTTCTGATAATCCATGTGAAAGTTATGCCCTGGTCAATTTCAGTTGACTTTTTCAGCTGTCCAAATATAGTAACTTTTGCATCTTTGATGATTTCTGAGCCAAATTTTGAGAATCATGATCAAGCATTGATCAAATGATGTTTGTGGCTTCAAAATGATATGTTGACCAAAAATTTGAACTTTTGACTGTCAAATGACCATTTTGCCCCTACAGTTGACTGTAGTGCAATTTAGGGTTTTGACTGTGCAATTTTGAGCTGAATGCCTTGAAACTTGATATGAGGATACTTGACCATCTTTGTAGGCATGTGAGACTTGATTGGGCTTTTGAACACTCCATTTTCTTGATCAACACACAAACCCTAGTTTTGACTGTATGGAGGCCTTTGCACTGTGCAACTCTTGGGGAATTTTGTAGCTTGACTTGGCAGTTTATTGGAGAATATGGGAGGGCAAATTTTGGGGTACAACACCCGTGGATAACCACAGATAGAAAGGGTGCTAACACCTTTCCTTTCTATAATCTACCTCCCGAACCGAGAAACATCTCGAAAAGGAATTTTGTTGTGCTTTTGTCCTTTCCTTGTTGGAGAAAATAAAAGACGGTGGCGACTCTTGCTTACCGCGACATTTCGCGAACCAGCATTCCAAAACAGTCAGTTCTATTTCCACCGATCACAGTAAGGCTTTAGGACAAAATAACTACATCCCTCTGGAGCCCTACCTCAAATGGGTACGAGCTCGCGCTTAAAACCTCATGATGCCATATCCAATTGTTCTACCATTGATCATAGAGCCTGTTGGCGAAGGAGACATTTCTCGCACCATCCTCCATCCAGACATGCCTACTAACTTTGAAGAATTATAGAAGTCCCATATTCAACTCAAGGAAGAATGGGACACCTTTGAAACTCAATTCTATGCAAGTGAAAAGAAAGTGTTGGAGTTCACAAAGCAACTTCACGAGGAGCAAAGCCTTAATGCATACATTAACACGAAGAGGAAGTGTCAGTGGGAGACTTGAGTCTTAGGTTTTAGAAGTTCATATTGTTGTCTCTTTGAGACCCTTCTGTTTTCATTATAAGCCGAAGAAGCAATTGTAATTTTGAATTTACTAATGAAATCTTTATTTCTGTTTCCTCTTGGCTGGCAAAATTTAAATCTCCTAAGGCCCTTGAAAACATTGCATTTACAAATCATGCATCATTACATAACATGTTTTCCATACAATTTTTCTCATCACCCTTACTATTTATTTCAGTAAAAGATGGCCCTCAAACAAACCGTTAAGGAACTCCAAGCTTAGCATGCACAATTTAAAGAGACTCTCCTGAGCCTAGCCAAATGGCAACGAGATATAATGACGCTTCTCTCCAAGAAGAAGAAGACTAGAAAACCGGCTGCTATCCTCAATATGGGGAGAAGATTCAAAGGTCCTGCTCAACCGGTTCAAGTGGATGATGTATCCTCTGAGGAAGACGATAACCAAGAGGAGGATGGTAGAAGTGTCAAGGGTGAAGGTAGAAATAACCAGGGTTATGAGAATATTCTTGAAGATGAAGACTATTTCGACAAACAATACCCTCCCGCTGGTAACAAATACAAGCAGTTGGAAGATCGTCTCAAAGCTATGGAAATCCAGAAAGTGCCTGGATTAGATTTTGGAGAGCGAGGTCTGATCCCGGGGGTGGTCATCCCTAACAAATTCAAAGTCCTCTCCTTTTCTAAATATGATGGGCCTCTTGTCCCAAACTTCATATGAGGTCGTATGTTAGAAAAATCTAACCTCATACTACTGACAGGAAATTATGGGTCCATTTCTTTCAAGAAAGTTTGTCCGGCACTCAACTTGAATGGTTCTACCAGCTGGAAGGAACCAACATTCACACGTGGGAAGACTTGGCTGCTGCTTTTTACAAGAAGTATCAATATAATGCTGACCTTGCACTGAGTCGTGTACAATTGCAAAACATGTCCATGGGCTCGAATGAAGGGTTTAAGGAATATGTACAAAAATGGAGGGATTTAGCTAGAAGGGTGAAACCTCCCTTGTCTGAACGTGAATTATTTGATATGTTCATGGGTACTCTGACATGTCCATTCTTTAATCATCTGATTGGGAGTTCTTCATCTAGCTTTACTGAGCTAATTCTGACTGAGGAACGAGTCTAAAATGGTATCAAGAGTGGAAAGATCCCAATGGTTGCGTCTTCTAGTGTTGTGAAGAAGATATTCAATAATAAGAAAGAGACCAATGATGTCTATGGCCAGAAGAGCCATAGTAAAAATGACCGCCATCATTCTATGGGAGTGGTGTCGATCTATAATCCAACGCCTGTTCAACCACAACAATAGGGCAATCATCGTAGGTCAGATGCCCCGAGAAAGAAGTTCACCAGGATTAGTATGCCATTATCTCAGGCATTACAACATCTGTTGAAATCATAAATGATAACACTACGGGATCCTCCTCCAAATCCTAACACGTCCTCTCCTAAGTACAATCCGAATGCGAAGTGTGCTTACCATTCCAACAGTCTGGGACACGACACCAACAACTGCTGGGCTCTGAAAAACAAAATTCAGGACATGATTGATGACAAGGAAATTGAGTTCGATCCTCTATAGACTCCAAACGTGATTACTACACCGATGCCGAAGCATGACAAAGGCGTAACTGCTATTGAAGACGTTATCTATGTTACCATTGTAGGTGATGTGGTTACTCCCCTTACAACTATAAAAAAGAATCTGTTATAGGCCGGTTTATTTCCAGGCTATGTTAAAGAATGTTATTATTGTGTAGTTCAACCCAATAGCTACGAGTTACTGAAGGAAGGAGTCCAACTCCTAATGGATGAACATGTAATTTTGATTTAGAAAGTTCCGTATGCTGATAATTTGTGCCAAGATTTTTCTATCGTATCTGATACTCCATTCAGAATCACTTCCAAAGATCCTATAAGGATTACTGCCAATCCAAAATCTACTCTCTTGATCATTACAACACCTGGACCCATTCCATATTCCTCATAAAAGGCTATTCCATGGAACTATGGATCTGACATCTACTACCATGGTGTCAAACAAGAATTGTCTGATGAAGATACTGAAGATGCTGACCCCAATGTTGACAATATTGCGGGGACCAAAAAAGTTACTAGAAGAGGAAGACTTTTCTCCCCGAAAATCACTCCAAAAAATGTTTCTACACCTGTTCGAGTTATCATTACCAAGTCAACTATCGAGGCTCGGGGTAAAGAGTCAATGATAGAGCCTGCCCAAATGGAGGTACCAAAAGAAACCACAGTCGAGGATATCTCTGGACAAGAGTTGGAAGAGATTTTGAAAATAATTCTCAAGAGCGACTATAACATTGTTGAACAGCTGGGGCAGACCCCGTCCAAAATCTCCATGTTATCTTTACTGCTGTGTTCTGAAGCCCATGCACAGACTTTAGTAAAATTCTTGAAGGTTGCTCACGTAACGCAAGAGATTTAAGCTGATCAATTTGGAAGTTATGTGGCTAGCTTAACAACTGATAATGGATTAGGCTTCTCCAATACTGACTGTAATGCGGTGGGAGAACTGACTTGGTTGTTTTGTGTTTGATCGCAATTGTTGCGGTTTAGCAAGAGTCGCCACCGACTTTTCTTTTATCCAAAAGGAAAGACTGAAAAGAACAGGAAAGACCATTGAGATGTTTTCTTAAGTTCGGGGGGTAGATTATGAAAAGGGAATGTGTTAGCACCCTTCCTATCCATGGTTTTCCACGAGCTCTTATTTTCTTGCTAGATCACTTGCTTTTGTTTGAAAATGTGCTTTGTGTGGTTTTTGAAAGTATTTTGAAAAGGCGCCACCGTTTAGGAAAACTTTGTAATGATCCTCGTTCGTAAGAATGTATACAAAGTGTTGATCTTTTGAAGATGTTTTCAAGTTTGAAAGGTGTTTTTGAAAGTGTTGGTGTTTGTTTTGAAAATAACAAGGATGTTTTTAGTTTTGAAATTGAGCAAGCAACTAGGAACAATCTACCTACTCAAAAGTCTTTCATGTTTATTTCCTCTTTCCTTTGACATTATTATCTTACCATTGATTTGGTAAGTAACCATATCTTTGGATGTAAAAGGGATGGGCGTGGGTCATCGCATAGCCATGATTAGCAATGTTGTAAGATATCTTAGCATTTTCTTTAAGGGACTAAGATCATTTTGATAGGCAACATTGATAGCGTCATCGAGGGACTATGATCTTGTATTTTGTTTGTTCTTGCTAAGATACCTCACATGCATAATATGGCCATTTTATAAGGAAACAAAGTGGATTTACCCTAAGGGTGTATGTGTGCAAGTGTGTCTTTTTCATGCTTGATTTGTCTTGATTAAGGTTTGCTATTTGTTGATTTTATTCTTGCCATACAAACCCTAAGTTACTAGCATTTATATATAAAGCATTAAATTGCAGAAAATAAAAATACTAAGCTATTACATCATTAGGGGGTGAGGTGTACAAATTAAAAATGGAGAAATTGCAATAAATTAAAAATGTACAAGAATATAAAGATAATGTAAGAGAAAAGAAGATTGTTTTTGTTTGAGTTTTTACATGAGAGGTTTTAAGGTTAACCTAATTAAACTAAAAAGAAAGAAATTAATTAATTAAAATTCCTAAACTCTAAGTTGATTTAATTAGAAAAGAAAATTAAAACAAAACTAAGTCTAAATTAATTTAATTTAAGAAAATAAATTTGTTAAGAAAATGTTTTTGGTCTTTTGTTTAAAAGAAAAAGTAAAGTAAATATAACAGTTTTTAGTCTAAATAAAATATTTGTGGTATTTTTGATTAAAAATAGTAATAATAAAAGAAAATAAGAAAATAAAATAAAATCAAATAAAATAAATAAAAGTTAGAAGTCAGGGGTTTGAAAATTAGAAGAGAGGTTAGAAAGTAATTCTTTTGAGAAATTAGGCCCAAGGCCATTTTTTGTATAATCAGAAAAAGTTAAAAAAGGTCATGTGGGCTGCGTGATATGAGCAAACAGGGGGGCATTAGTGAGTAAAATTAATCAGGCCCAAGGGAGAGGGCCCAAACGCGCTGGCTGCAAAACACAAAGAAACAAAAAAAATGAAAGAAAAAATGACAAAAGGGACGCTGGGGCTCGAACCCAGGTCCTAAAAGTGAAAGGAGCGTGCTTCTACCACTGGGGTGGCTATACATCCGTTTACTAATATCAAACCATAAATATATATTAGAAACTGCTTCCTGAAGATAACTTCATCTTTAACCTCTAGCCAGACTACCTGCATCTTGTTCATTTCTCATCCATTTGCAAAAGTGTAAACATGAATCTTGTGGCAAATTTCCTCACGATTTCAGAAATATAAAGCATTAAAATTATAGATCAAAGACAAACATAAATTTTATTTTCCCTAATTTGAACCCTAACTTTTCCATAAATTTCAGTCTTAAAATTCTCTAAGCTCAAACAACAAAAATGAAAACTATGGACATGGTTAGTTTTAGGGCAATGATATCTACATTTTTCACTCACAAATTAAACATTAATGATGCCTATATGAAGAGTTCGAAAGTCAGAAAACTCACCTTACAAGAGGGTATCGTGTTTTGAGTTTGAGCAACTTTTGATGAGTTCCAATGATTGGGTTAGCTTCCTCAATATCCCAGGAAGCTAATGTGATGCTTGGCTTGAGCTGAAAGTGGCTGAAGAGTTATGGAGAAGTCAACTTGCAGAGCTATGTTTTTGGTTATGGAGGTTGATGAAGATGGAGTTACAGTTATGAAGCAGGGTCAAGGATGAGTTGTATTTTATGATTAGAAGCTTTAGGAACCAAAAGGATTGAAAATGCACGAGGGAAATGTGAGTTTCAAGTTTTTGGTCAGAATATGCAACAATGGTGATTGGTGATACAATTCTGAGTTCTTGTGTGTTTTAGGGCTTGTGTATGCATGTGTTTTCTTGTAAACAACTTGCGTATATGTATGGAAAAGGTTAGAGCACATATGTTCTCAATATTTCTGAGTTCGGCTCTATAACTTGCTTTTGAAGAAAAGTGAGAAGACAAATCTCAAAATGTTGTACAAGCATATTCTGAGTTCAAAGAGGCTTTAGACACATAGATTTTAGGTTATAGGGGTTGTGTGTGTAGAAAGAACAAGTGCAAAGCTCAAGAAGTTGACAATTGCAAAAGTGATATTTATCAAAATAGAAATGGTGACTTTCTCCCTAAAATGGCAAAATGCTTTGGACAATGCTTGAATCAATTGGATAATTGATCAATCAGTTGTGTAAACATTAAATTAAGGAGTGACAAACAAGTTTGATGCATGAAAAGTTAAGATTATGCAGCATGTCTATGAATTTGGTTCATGTTGCATCACAAATTTTGCCTTGCAAAACAACTTGAAACCCTAACTTCTGGCCTTCGATTCTCCTTGCTCACAAATGATCTCAAGGAGTTCTTGGAAATTTTGGAAAGCTTTTAATGTGCTATAAAACCCATATTTGAATCACTTTTGCAAAATACAAATGGAACTATATGAAACTTGGCCCAGAAGTTAGGTCAAAATCCTGACCAAAGATACTCAAAATTTCTCTAAGTGCTTTAGTTTCATGACCACGACTTCATGGATTAATAACTTGAGATCCAAGCATTTATGGGAGGAGTTGTGTAAAGCAAAGTTTTATATCTCATTGATATCTATAACTTTCGTGTTGAAAGTTTCCTTTGAATCATCTTGCATCATGGTGAAAAATTAGCTCAAAGTTGTGAAAAAATATGAAGTTTTTAACACTTAGAAAAATTTCTAAGTTTGGAAACTTTGACTTTTCAAAATGAAATCTTGACTTTTTGATTTCTTGATGAACAAGTTTCATATTTTGACATGTTTTGATGAATTGTGATCTTTGATACTTGATTTTGACCAAAAAGTCAAAGTTTGACTTTTCAGTGTGCAGTTGACTTTTGATCAGTTGATTGAAAATTAACTATCAGCTCGCTCAAAAATCAGAAATTGCCATTTCTTAATCAAAACCCTAATTTTGACCATTTTGCCCTTTTGATGATCTGATCAAATTTCTTGAGGAATTATGGTCCAAACTTGATAAAATGACATATAGGAGTTCAAAATGTTGATATGGATAAAAAAATTATGAAGTTTGACTGTAAATTGGCCACAGTTGACTTTTTCCCCAATTTTTAGGTCAACTGATCAATTGACTGAGCAAAAATGTGATCCAAGACTTGAAACTCGACATGAGAAATCTTGGGGGTCCATAATTATCTATGAAAGTCAAATTAGGCATTAAAATTTCAATTATCCTTGTGCAATCTCAAACCCTAATTTCAGTCATCAGTGCTTAAGGAGGTGTCTTGAGCTGATCAATCCTTGTACAGTCTTGAACCAAAGGAGATCTTGTGAGAAAATATTTGATAAATGAGAGGAAAAATTTTGGGGTACAACACTGACCTAATTCCGTAGGGGAGAAATCATAATAGGGCCCTATATGTCTCCATTGAATGCATGAGCACTACGTTGGCTCATGTGTTAGTTGATACCAACTCTTCTCTGAATGTTTTGCCAAAGGGCACTCTTGACAGACTAGATTGTGAAAGGATTATGCTGAAACCCAGTGACATTATAGTTCGAGCCTTTGACGGTTCCAAAAGAATGGTACATGGAGAAGTGGATCTTCCTATCAAAGTGGGTTCACAGATCTTTAAATCTATCTTCTATGTAATGGACATCCGACCAGCTTATTCTTGTCTATTGGGACGCCCTTTGATCCATGGGGAAGGTGATGTTATCTCCACATTGCACCATAAATTAAAGTATCCTGTAAAAGGAAAGGTTATTACTATCTGCGAAGAAAATGAGTACTTGATCAACCATCTGAATTTATTCGGGTACATGGAGATGGATGGGGAATTCATCGAGACTCCATGTCAAACTTTTGAAGTGATTTCCCCTGCTGCTATTAAAGATGTTTATGCCATTCCAAAGACTACCAGTGTTCTACACAAGATGTCTTCCTTGAAGGATGCCAAGTCTACTATAGAAGAAGAAGGTCAAAGGTCTGTTCTTCATGCTGGGGCTGGAATACCTCCGTTCCGTATCAGCAATAACGGAGTCAACGCTAAATAAGACGCTGACAATGATTGTGACTTCGACATCTGGATCTTTCCTACCATAGACAACGGGCTCAGTAACTGGAAGATAGAAGAAATTATCTCTATCTCCTTTAGTCAGGAGTAATATCTATTTCTGTTTTATTTCTTTAAGAAGTTTGGTTATGTAATTTCTTTTAAAACAATGATTTAAACCTTATGTCTTGCCCGGGGCGCAATGGTTCATTTGTTAAGGGTTGTTATTTCATATGTTATATTTTTATTTAATAGAAACATTAGACGTTTTGCATTTAAATTTTGTGCTCTTTGTATTTCTTTTACTTTATTGCACTTTCAAATAGCTATGTGTTCTTACGCACACCCATACCCTACATTGCAGATCCACATCCACTTTTGATCTCGTTGATAATGATTCTGCTATTGTCGCATATGACTTTGAAAATACTATCTACCAAGCCGATGATAAAGGTGAGGAAGATTGTGAGATACTTGGAGAACTTGCTAGAATCTTAATATAAGAAGAAAAGGCTATCCAACCACACGAAGAGTCGACCGAAGTGGTAAACTTGGGTTCTGAGACAAACATAAAAGAGGTCAACATAAGTGCCAATTTAGAGGACAATGTCAATAACAAATTGATTCATATGTTGCACGACTATGTTGAGATATTTGCTTGGTCATACGAAGACATGCCAGGGCTCGATACTGATATTGTGGTTCACCGTCTGCCGATGAAAGAGGGTTATTCTCCGATTAAATAGAAGGTTCATCGCACGTGTCCCGAGATGTCAGAGAAGATCAAGGTCGAGGTTATGAAGAAATTCAATACATGTTTCTTAGCAATGACATCCTATCCTTAATGGGTCGCTAATGTTGTTCAGGTGCCAAAGAAAGACGACAATGTGTGTACGTGTGTAGATTACAGGGATCTGAATAGGGAAAGCCCCAAAGATGACTTCCCACTTCGACTTATTGATTTTTTGGTTGATAACATTGCTCAGCACAAGGTATTCTCTTTTATGGATGGTTTCTCAGGGTATACTCAGATCAAGATGGCACCGAAGGCATGGAGAAAACAACTTTTGTCACACAATGGGGCACATTTTGTTATAAAGTTATGCCTTTTGGGTTGGAGAACGCCGGGGAAACTTACCAGCGTGCCATGGTAACTTTATTTCATGACATGATTCATCACGAGATAGAGGTCTACATCGACGATATGATAGCTAGATCACAGACTGAAGAAGAATATCTTGATCATCTGCATAAATTCTTTGAAAGATTGAATAAATACAAGCTGAGGTTGAATCCAAACAAATGCACCTTTGGGGAGAGATCCAGTAAAATCCTAGGTTTCGTCGTCAATGGTAAAGATATTAAGGTTGATCCTGTAAAAGTTAAAGTTATTCAAGAAATGTCGGCTCCCCGTACTGAGAATAAAGTCAGAGGTTTCTTAGGACAACTAAATTACATTTCCCGATTCATTTCTCATTTGATTGCTATCTGTGAGCCAATCTTAAAACTACTGAAGAAAGATCAAGTAGTAAAGTGGAACGACGAATTTCAAATAGCCTTTGATAAAATCAATGAGTACTTACAAGAACCTCCAATTCTGATACCACTCGTTGAAGGAAGACCTCTAATCATGTACCTAACAGTGCTAGATAATTTAACGGGGTGTGTACTGGGGAAACATGATGAGTCTGGTCAAAAAGAGCATTCAATATACCACCTTAGAAAAAAATTTACCGACTATGAAACAAGATATTCACTGCTCGAGAAAACTTGCTGCGCTTTGGCATGGGATGCTCGTCGACTAAGACAGTATATGTTAAATCATACTACTTAATTAATCTCTAAAATGGATCCCATAAAATACATATGTGAGAAGCCATCTCTCTCCGAAAGAATAGCCCGATGGCAAATGGTCCTAACAAAATACGACATTCAGTACACCACTCAAAAAGCAATCAAAGGAAGTGTACTGGTAGATCATTTGGCGCATCAAGCTGTAGATGAATACCAGTCTATGAATTTTGAATTCCCATACGAGAACATTATGCTAGTTATGAATTGTGAAGAACCTGGACCGTATGAAGGACCTGATCCAGGATCCTAATGGACTATGGTTTTCGATGGAGCTTCTAACGCACTCGGCAACAGGATCGGTGTTGTAATTATCTCTCCTCGGGGTTGTCATACGCCTTTCACTACCATATTTTACTTTAACTGCACCAACAATATGTCTGAGTAAGAAACGTGCATCATGGGTATTAAATTTGCTATCAACATGAGAATCAAGTTCTTGAGAGTATATAGGGATTCGACTCTGATAATCAGTCATGTTAAGGGAGAATGGGATAAGAAACACCCAGATCTCATTCTATACCGAGAGCATATGCTGACCTTAATTCCATACTTCGAGGAGATCACTTTGGAGCATATCCCAAGAGAAGAAAATCAGTTGACAGACGCATTAGCTACCATGTCTTCTATGTTCAAGGTCAGATGAGACAATGAGGCTCCCAGAATTACCATCAAAAGATTAGACGAACCAACACACTGCTATCAAATTGATACTGGCGGAGTAGAAACAAAGCCTTGGTTTCATGAAATGAAAATATACCTTGAGGCTCAAGAGTACCCTGAAGGGGCATCTATCAATGACAACAAATTTCTATGGAGGTTCTCAGCTAAGTCCTGCCTGAGCAACGTGGTTTTATACAAGCGCAATCATGATTCGACTCTACTTCGTTGTATGGACAAGAAAGAAGCAGAGAAGATTATGGAAGATATGCACGAAGATATCTTTGGTACTCATTCCAGTGGATATACTATGGCTAAGAAAATCCTGAGAGCGGGTTACTATTGGTCGACCATGGAAACTGATTGCCATCACCACTCCAAAACGTGTCACAAATGCCAAATCTATGCTGATAAAGTACATGCGCCTCCAGTACCTCTAAACGTTTTGACTGCTCCTTGGCCATTCATAATGTGGGGCATTGAAATGATTGGAGAGATGAAACCCACTTCCTCTAATGGACATCGCTTTATCCTCCTCGCCATCAATTACCTTACAAAGTGGGTTGAGGCAGCCTCGTTCACCTCTGTTACCAAGAATGTTATGGCCCGGTTCATCAAGCATAACCTTACCTGTCGATATGGCATCCCTGAGAGAATAATTAAAAACAACGGTACTAATCTCAACAACACTATGATCATTGAACTCTGCACGTAATTCAAGATCAAGCACCATAACTCTTCTCTGTATCGACCAAAGATGAATGGCGTAGTGGAAGCCACCAAAAGAATATTAAGAAGATTATACATAAGATGGTCGTAACCTACAAAGACTGGCACGAGATGTTACCGTTTTCTCTCCATGAATATCGCACTACGGCTCTAACATCAACTGGGGCAACCCCCTTCTCTCTGGTCTATGTTATGGAAGTTGTTCTACCTGTTGAAGTTTATATTCCTTCTCTGAGAATCATGAAGGATGCATATTTGGTCGAAGACGAGTGGATTCGAACTAGGTTGGTTCAGTTGAATTTGATTGACCGGAAAAGGCTTGCAGCTGTTTGTCACGGTCAGATGTATCAGAAGCGTATGATCAAAGCCTTCAATAAGAAGATTAAGCATCAAGTATATCAGGCTGGTGACTTGGTAATAAAGCGCATCATTCTACCATAAGGTGATCCCATGGGCAAATGGACTCCCACCTACGAAGGGCCACTTGTAATTAAGAATATATTTTCTAGCAGTGCTATGATACTTACAACCATGGACGATGAAGATTTTCCGCACCCTGTGAACATGGACATAGTCAAAAGATACTACAAGTGAAAATTCCCTGCTAGGTTGTCTGTCCTAGGAAAAAATAAGGGCATCCCGACGAACCAAAAGGGCTCGGGAAAAAATTAGGGATATATATGTACACCCGACAAGTTGAAAACCTGAAAAGGCGGCTTGGGCAAAAAAGGGTATCCTGGTGGACTGAAAACCCGAAAGGGCGGTCCGGGAAAAAATTAGGGATTAAAGCGTACGACTATGTCCCGTTGGATCACTTATAGAAAGCTTTATTACCAACGTCAATTTCAAACGGTACAGATCAATTCAATCACTTTCTTCCGACAACGAGGGATGAGATGCTCAAAGACATTAGCAGAGATGGATCCCAATGAGATTATTACCACATACCTATTATATTGTTTTCACTTTGTATTCTTTCTATTTCACGATGATTTTCTCTTACTAGGATTTCCGTCTCTTTGTACAAAAATTGTGTGTTTATAGGAAAATTATCAATACAAATACCATTTCAAAATTCAATTTTTTAATACTTTTTTTGTTTTGTTCGCAAAAACGTTCAATGACTAAATTGAATGAACATATGTGTTGTACCCCAAAATTTTCCCTACCTTTTCACTTTTATATGGCTTAGGTCATTCATACATCATTCTTACATTTCAATAAGGCAGTGGTTCGAAGCATCAATGGTTGTGCTAACTAGGGTTCAATTTTGGTTTGAGGCTTCTACATTCTACAATTGATTTCCTTGGCTCCTCCTTGGGAAGTGGACAATGGAATCAGGTTTTGAAGTATGGTTATCATGAGCTTCTTATTCATCCATGTACAAGGTCGTTTCTCATTCAAATTCATCAAGATCTTGGATTAAGATTTATTTCCCTATGTGTGATTAAAAAATAGGGTTCGCTCCTCAGTTACCATCTCCTAGGTTGCTTAGTCGTGCCAATCAGGTTTTCATTTGGGATTTGAGGTTTTTACATCAATAGAGCATGATTCATCTGGTTCTTCTTTGAGCATTTAAATATTCTTTAAGCATTGAAATATACCATTAAAGTCTTGAAGAATGGCTATCAAGGACTTCCTCTACATCAAGTTGCAAAGTTTTCTTCTTCAAGGATTAAGAATTAGGTCTTTATCTATTGTGCTTCAATTGAGGATCAATGAATTAGGGGTTGCTTTGTGGTTTATGATTCAAGCTTGTTATTCCTATGCCGGGCCTTCAAATTTGTCAAGAATTGGTCAAGATAAAGTGTGCATTAAGATCTCGTTTGAGGAGTTATTTTTCATCAATCATAAGGGTTGGTTCAATCAATGGTTGTTTCAAATTCAAATTTGGATATGGAATTCGAGTTTTAAAAAAGAATTTCTTCAGGATGTAAGCATGATCTACAATTTTATTTAGGTTCATTTTCTTGTGGGATCATGAATTGTACAAGTTTTATTCAAGGATTTAAAATTCAAGAGATGGATGAAATTTCTTTATTGTCATGAGTTTGGAAATTACAAGTAAATATTTGATTTCAAGTCTTATTCCAAATTCAAAATTTTAAGGCATCCATCGATTATTTCAAGCCTTTTCAAGGATCCAAGATAATTTTTTTATTCATAAATTCAAATTCCTAATGGCACGAGTTCATCAAAAGGAATTCATCAAAAATTTCAAGCATCCAAGCATATTTCATTATTTTGCAAAAGCCATCACACCAAAATCAAAGAAGTTTTTTTTGTGCTAAGAATACATGAGGTTTTACTTCAAACTTACAAAGAATTACACAAATCTTTTGTACATAGAAAATGAGTCCTAATATTGAAAGTCTAAATCCTAAAAAGCCAAATTTTAAACCATCTTCATGCTTTTCCAAGTTGCTGTCTAAAAACCTGATGAACTGTCCAAAATTCTGCCCTGCTAAGACCTATTTCAGAATCGATCCCAAACCTGCAACAACAGACCCAAAAACAACCATGCTGCTTCTGCACCTTGCTGTCCAAAATCAGCCATGCCGTCCATGCATAACCAGTCCAAACTGTCTACTTCAAAACCTGCAATGCTGTCTAAATCTGCATCAAACCTATCTAATAAATTACACAAATTCAGCAAAAACATTTCTGCATTAGAAAAAAAACAAAAATAGTATCCTAAAGTGTTCTAAACTCACTAACATTTCCCCCAAAATTCCCCGTACTTTCAGCTATAAAAAAGAGAAAAAAATACTACTCATGGACAATGTAGCATTTGAAATGTTCAAGACTAAGCCATTGGATTGACTAGACTTTATACAAATCAAAATAAAAATCTCCACCGCTCTTTATTGTTTCTAAAGGATTGGGAAAAGAGTGAATAACCTAAAGAGAGGGGGGGAAGATTCAAGGTAAGGGGGGTGGTTATGCAAAGGGAAGGTATTAGCACCATAAACATCTACGGTACTCCGCAGGAGCCTCTTTGTAAAATCTGTATATTTTGGCTATAAAAACTGTTGTATATAAAAAGTGGATGGTGGAGGTGAGGAAATAAGCGTATTTATTTTATAATTTTTGCACCCGCCGTGGTTGCGAACCTTTAGTGCCTACGTACCACCATTCGTGCAATAGGGGATCAGGGTACACGTAGTTCCTCTTTTAAAAATTTGAAAACATAAATGTGTTGGTTAATTTTATAAGATAAAACATCATCGTCATTGTCCGTGTGGAAAACTCACTTACTACCCACAATCATGAGAAAGGAGAATTTGCATCATCTCAAAGTGGAGGATATGGCTTGGATTTCAAAATCAACAATGCCTCACTCAACACCCAAGTGGAAAATATCTCTCTTCACTACATGTTGTAGAAGTATAGTTATTTGCATCACTACAAGGATTGAGAAGAGTCTAATCTTTTGAGAAAATTTTAAAGATAAAAAGCCAAAATGGAAAAATGGTTTGAAATGAGATTGATTGACTTTTAGTCTTCTCACAAAAAATGTCAAGGTATCATTAAATTGATTGAAGTTTATTTATGAAAATATTTTGAAAATGCGTGGACATAAGTCCAAGTTTATTATGAAAGTGGTTCAAGTTTAAAACAAGAAGAGTTTTCAAAAGGAGGAAGAAATTTTTTGAAATTAAAGAAGATGGGAGGAGAAGAAGGGACTACCCTAAAGCATAAGGTAAAAGCTAGGGATAAGAACCATCTAACCAATAAGAAGCCAATACTTGACATTATGAGCCAAGATAGAATTCTCATTCTTTGGATTGAAACCAAGCAAGCAAAAATACTAGACCTCTTGAGAGAACCAAACTTCAAGTGTATTAAGTCTTCACAAAAGTTGGGCAGAGTAACAGCTGTATACGGGTGAATTCCATATTATAAACAGAGGATGTAATCACAAAAACCTACACACAAAAACAAACAAGCAACCTAATGCCTTGAGGTAAACCTCAAGAACTCTAGATAAAATAATCAGATAAGATAACAAGGTCTCCAAGATAGGTCAAGGTTTCTAATCCTAAGTCCAAGAAAAGTCCCATGCTCCATAATGCAAAGGATAGTAACCAAATAGTCCAAGTACCATTAAAGAATTCTTTAGGGTTTATGTTAATTATTAAGTATCTTAAGAAAGGAAAAGAAAAGCTCAAGTGAGCAAATTAAAAATGGCAAAAAAATAAATGCTCAAATGAGCAAAGATGAAAATGGCATGAAATGTAAATGCTAAAAGTAAATAGTACATAAAGCATATAAAGAATAAAAGCATAAGGTAAAACAAGTCAATAATTAGTGGTTAGTTGGATGACCATTTTGAAACTTGCATTTGGAACTCATTAGAGGATTGGTAGAACCAAAGCCTCCACACAACAAGTTGCATTTGCTTTTTGTCAAGTATATCATCCATTTGGAATTCTCATAAGTACCATTTAATGATCAACGATGTTTAAGTGATCCTCGTTGACCAAAGGTGTTGTAGATCCATTAGAGGATTGGTAGAACCAAAGCCTCCACACAATGAATCTCAAGGTTATTGGATCAAAGAGATCAAATTAACATACTTGGGCTTACAATTATAAGTTTGGGCCACAAGTGATCATTTATTCGAATCGGGACAAAATTTAGCGCTATGTTAAGCAATTGTAAGTGAACTTATATAGAAGTCGCACCTATTTTGAGGCTGGTCAATAGTAATTTATGCACCACTTGTTTTGAGACATGATATATAGATCATGCTCCAACAATATTTAGTGCAATAAGAAAGGGATGGGATGAAGAGGGATGGGGAAAAATATACAAACCATATTTGAATTAAATTTTAATCAAACAATTATTAAAATCATCCATCCATTTTGTGGAGTTAAACTCAACACCATGGATCCAATGATGTTAATAAAGTTCATGATCCAAAATCTAACCCAAGATCAGCCAGAAAATAGTCACAAAATAATATCACATTTTAATATACACAAAAGGGTTTTAAAAATAATGTTTAAAAATAGAAAATAAAGAGAAAAATATCAACTATGTTCAAATTAATCAAGAAATAAAAAGTAAGACCGTAGAAAAATCATAAAAGCGCACAAATAATTTTACAAATTTTTTGGTAATTTTTTAAAGTCAGAAACTATTTTTAAAATTAAAATAAATGGGTAAAATAAACAAAAAATGATAAAAAATAGTAAAGTCAGAAACAAAAATAAAATAATTTCACCAATATTTGCCACAATATCATTGGATCATTCCATAATTTTTTCAGAATTTAAAAATGTATAAAAGTATTTTTAACATTTTAAACAAATCAAATAAAGTATAAAATTTATAAAAAAATACCAAAACACAAAATTAAATTGTTAAAAAATAAAAATCAGAAAGAGAATAATCAAAAATATTTTTCATAATTTTTTCCGATTTTTTGGATTAAAAATGAATTTTCTATGATTTTTTGAAATTTAAAACAATTAATATATAAAAATCAGAAAAAGAAAATAAAAATAAAATATGTGGACCATTGGATGAGAGTCAAAACACGTTAGTAGTCAAATCCAAGGGATCTAGCACGATGTGCATATCATGGTCATTAGTGAATAATGTACAAAATCATTAATTAAATCAGAATTTGAAAAGAAAAAAAACAGATGGCGCGCCTTCATTGGTTAGAATATGACACGTTGGTCATCTTCAACCTTCAGCCATCACGAATTAAAGGTCTCTCAAATTGTAAAACCATAAGCTCAGACCTATGCCATTTTCTTCGTCTCTTTAAGACGAAGACAACCACACCCTCGCGCCAAACTTATATAAACTGTAGCTCAAGCAATTTGGAAGGAAAGTTTTGAAAAGAGATTTGAAATTTCATGGTCAAAACGTGTTTCCAGTAAAAGGTAAGTGTTGCGACTAGAACCAAGGCAATGAGAGAAACACAATGATATCAGAGTTTTGAAGAATTGATGAAAGAATCTACCTATTGAAGTTGAGTTGTAAAGCTCTGAAACTGGACTTCTATGGAGAAATATAGGGCACGAGTCTTGAATGTAATTCTGTGGTTAGCTTCACGGAAGATCAAGGAAGGTGAATTGATGGAAAAATTGGATTGAAAAAGGCTCGAGAATGGATTTTGAAGTTACAGAAAATTGAGTTATGGGGTAAGTTTGGCAGGGTGATTCTGGCTATCCAAGCTTGGGAAATTGAATGGAACAGTTCATGTATTTATAGGAGAAGCGAATGGGATCAAAAGGAAGAGTGAATGATGCGTTTTGGAGGGAATTCGTGCAAACCTGATGCACGAGTGAAGTGTGATGCAAACTTCATCAAAACTCATCAAATTCTTGCGTTTTGATGCACCAATCCACTTGGGAAAGTTGGCTAATCATGTTTAGACCCAAAACGCGTGTTAATTTGAGGTTTAGAGGTTGTAACATGAAATTCAAATTCTGACTTACAAGGAAACTTCAATTCCAAGTTACCATTTTTGAAACTATGGCATTCTCAGCTCAAGGGGTCTCAAGGCATGATTCTTGATGCTTTAGAAAGATGAGGTTACAAGCTTTGAAATTGAAAAAGAATGGAGTTAAATGTATGCTTGAGCTGAAAGTTGCATTGAGTCAAAGTTGAAGAAAAAGGGTTGACTTTCCATACTTAGAAATATTTCAAATTCTTCTTCAAAAATGACCTATAATCTTTTGCATCCAAACATGGTCTTCCACTTGGAATTTTCCCTTGACCAAAAAAGATGTCATGAAGTAGACCTCTTGAATGACACTTTGAAACTTGAATCATTAAAAATATCCATAATTTGAGCAAGTTATGACTTGTTGAAGTTGGAAAAAAAATCATGAAATGACCTATAATCTTTTGCATCTTTAAGGCAACTTCCATCCATTTTCCCACTTTTCACATAAAATAAGGCATAAAGTTCACATCTTCAAGATCATTATGGAAAAAGAATGGGCTCAAGGTGATAAAAGTTGACCAAGTTAGGACCATTTGAAGCCACTCATGTAAAATTGTGAATTCATCTGGATGACTTGTAATCTTTCTTCTTCACCAAGTTCCTTCCACATGAAAACTCTTTGGAACTTTTGAAGTGATTTGTTGATACCCCTTTGAAGACAAGGATGTCTTTGGAATCACTCAAAAATACCAAAATATGAGCAAGATATGCTCCTTTCAAGTTCAAAACCCTAACTTCTAGATTAAGAGAATGCCTTGAGGAACTTTGACAAGTTTGAACAAACTTGTTGTACCAATATTCTTGCTTTGTGAATATAAGTTGTTGAGGATGATAATGAATACTCATAGCCCTAAAAACCACTTCCATGTCTTGAATTTTGAGAGAAATATGCTCTTGTGACAAATAGGAACAAGGCCTTGTCCAAACATGATAACTTCTCCAATCAACCCCTTGTACTTTTGAGTCAAATCTAATAACCTTGAAATGTGATGAACCAAAGCAACCTTGCCATGCCAATCCTCCCAAAACCAATCCAATGGTGAGGTTTGAACTTCTCAAGCTATATTTACTAGGGCATGGAAATAAACTCATGAACCCATAGAGTAACTTGTTAAATCTCATTGCCCTTCACCTACATGGATAACAAGCAAGACAAACCAACATTGCATTTTATTAGTTAAATGAAGAAAACAAAACAATATTCATGATCACAAAAGAAACATAAGTCAAGGTGCTTGGTAATCCCTCAAAAAGGGGAAAAACTCAAAGTAGGGAGGGGAACCAAGAATCCTAGTGTGATGTTGTTGTGACTGAATCAACATGGTATGATGAAGGGATCTTAGGGGCAAAAATTGGGGTACAATAGCTTCCCTTATTTAAGTTTCTTCTATCCAGAGATACAAAGGTTAAAAATCTTCGTGTCAACGCGATCGAAGATACTTAAATATAAAACAAACCCTATTTTTGGCCCTAAGATGTCATGCAAATGCTTATGCATATGAATGCATATGAACAGGACCAAAGAGATGCAAAGTATCACTGGGGATGCAACAATAATAAAGAAACAAAGGAGCAACCCCACCAGGAAAATAAATCGCTGGTGGACTAAAAGAACTGAATCAGAGAGGATGGCAGGATGGTCAAAGGATACACTAACTTCTAATGAAGGCGAAGCTACCAACGTTTACTGAAGGTAGAGAGAAAGATAAAAAATCGACGTTCACTGCCGATGGTCTACCAACTTTCACTGAAGGTAGAAAGATAATATATCATGTCACTGTCGTTCACTAACGATGAACTATCAACGTTTACTGAAGATAGCAAAAAGATAACAAACATCGACGTTCACTGTCGATGGTCTACCAACTTTCACTGAAGGTAGAGAGAGAATATCATGTCACCATCGTTCACTGACGATGAACTATCAACTTTTACTGAAGATAGCAAAGAGATAACAAACATCAATGTTCACTGCCGATGGTCTACCAACTTTCACTGAAGGTAGAGAGAGAATATCATGTCACCTCCGTTCACTGACGATGAACTATGAACATTTACTGAAGATAGCAAAGAGATAAAAAACATCGACATTCACTGCCGATGGTCTACCAACTTTCACTGAAGGTAGAGAGAGAATATCATGTCACCGCCGTTCACTGGCGATGAACTATCAACGTTTACTGAAGATAGCAAAGAGATAACAAACATCGACATTCACTGCCGATGGTCTACCAACTTTCACTGAAGGTAGAGAGAGAATATCATGTCACCACCATTCACTGACGATGAATTGCCAACGTTTACTGAAGATAGCAAAAAGATAATAAATTTCCCCAAGATTCTGGTGTTTCGCCTAGAACGGGTCTCAACTTCTTCTTTGACCAAGGCACTCCGCCTGGAAAGGATAATACATAAGATGTCTCAAATAAAGAGACTTTCTATTTATGGTCACGGGGGATTGTAAAAGGGAATGACTTTTTTGGGGGAAAGAGGTATGACTTCCTGGGGAGATGCCATGATATTCTTGCTAAGGGGATACAGGCTTCTCATGCAAAATAAATGCACCAACCAAAGCTTGGAGTTTTTCAGGATTCCAAAGTGAATAGCATCATCGGGGAACTACAGATCCCAACCAGAAATAAACTAGAATGAAACAGTCAACCTGAATTCATCCTTTGAGAAATAAACTCAAGATGGAAAACCAAATTTATCCAAACAAGGAGCTGTACCAGAAAGTTTAAAGCAAAAATCTTCTATGAGGGACAACTCAGTAGGGAAATTAAAAGAATGTACATTTTCTGCTCAAGTCCAACATTCTGATGAAAAGATGGTAACTTATCTCTGCAAAATAGGATAATATGTCAACAAAAATATCAACAAATGTCAATGAATAATGACTTGCCAATTTTATCTATGCATGATGCATGTATGAATGAGTGTTATCATGTGCATACTGACAAAACAGATACACAACAATGGGGAACAACCAGGCAAACCTGCCCCAGGCACTAACAACACTCAGCTAAACTTCATCCAAGATGATCATTCCAAGAAGGGTAAAGGCCAGATGCGGAAACCAAACCTACTGCCTGCTTTAACTTTACTGAGGAGAAACATAATCCGGAAGTAGCCAAATCAAACAGATACCTGGGTAGAACATCCTTCTTCATGCTTCACCGGGGAAACCAGTGTTTCTCAAAAGTAACATGCGTACCGGAGATTGTGAGATCAGTCTCAAATAAATCATATTGACACCGAAACATCCAAACATCATTGGGGAATTCAAGCCTACTTCGCTGGAGAAAATGTGGATTAAAACTTCACATCATGAAAACTCAGAAAAAGGAGAAATGAATCCAAACTTGACCGAGGATACCGGAACCATGAACCTAATATGGTGAAAACAACTAGTGTAGACCTTCCTAATAGGAACAAAAGCTTCTCAAAACAACCGAAGTTTGTCCATTCCTGGGATCACCATTTTTGTTGTCATTGTTTCATCACAAATCTCAAAGTAAAAGTAAATTGTAAAAATCTTTTTTTGAAAAACCAATTTTTTTATTTAATCTCTTTGCTTTGAAAGTTATTATCAGTAATAAATGGAGTCTTTGCAAGCTAAATAACATAGGAAATACAAATAATTGGGTAAAAGGTCGAATTTTATTAATAGAATGGTAGTCTGCGAATGGCGAGACTCCATAGATGATTACAAAATTTGGGAAATGGTAATTCATAATGGAAAAGATACACTGAGATACAATGACCACTATCCCCCCTAACAACTTTTGAAATCCTGAGCAACAGCCTTTGTTGAAGTATGGTGAGAATCAGAGAAGATTGTTGCTTCAATGATCAAATCTTGTCTGACGTAGTTACTTGCCAAGAAAATCCCTAACTTTTGTCTAAGCTTCCCTTGCGGGTTTTCAACTTAGTGGGAAATTTATTCTATTTAGGTGTCTAATTTTTGCCCAGACCGCCCTTTCGGGTTTTCGGTCTACAGAGACGCTCCGTTTTGCCTAAGCCACCCTTTCGGGTTTTCAACTTAGCGAGTTGTTCTTTTATTTCTTTAGGCGATGTATTTCTTGACTGTGTCAACATTCATGAGACGTGGGAACTCCTCGCCATCCATAGTTTCACGAATTAATCCACCACCAGAGAAGGCTTTCTTGACAACATACGGGCCTTCAAAATTAAGAGTCCACTTTCCCCTAGAATCAGTGTTGAAAGACATGATCTTCCTGGGCACGATGTCGCCTTCTCTGAATTCACGAGGTTTGACCTTTTTATCAAAAGCTTTATTCATTATTCTTTGATATAATTGGCCATGAGACAAGGCTGTCATTCTATTTTCCTCAATCAAATTTAATTGGTCAAACCTGTTCTGAACCCATTCAGCCTCTGTCAGCTTGGTTTCCATTATCACACGCAGCGAGGGAATCTCTACCTCGACTGGGAGTACAACTTGCATTCCATACACTAGGGAGAACGAGGTTGCTCCTATTGAAGTGAGGACAGATGTTCGATATCCATTCAAAGAAAAAGGGAGCATTTCATGCCAATCCTTATAAGTAACAACCATTTTCTGAATAATTCTCTTGATATTCTTATTAGCAGCTTCAATAGCCCCATTCATCTTTGGCCTGTATGGAGATGAATTGTGATGGACAATCTTGAATTCTTCACACAATTCTGTCATCATCTTATTGTTCAAATTCGAGCCATTGTCAGTGATAGTTCTGCTTGACACACTATACCGGTATATAAGATTATTCTTGATGAAGTGCACAACCACCTGCTTAGTAACATTGGCATATGAATCATCCTCCACCCACTTGGTGAAGTAATCTATTGCCACCAAGATAAAACTGTGCCCATTTGAAGCTTTGGGTTCTATCATCCTAATCATGTCAATACCCCACATAGAGAAAGGCCATGGGGAGGAAATCACATTTAAGAGTGTCAGAGGCACATGGACCTTGTCTGTGTAAATCTGGCATTTATGGCACTTCTTCGCAAATTTGTAACAGTCAGATTCCATTGTCAGCCAATAATAACCTGCCCTTAGCATCTTTTTAGCCATCGAATGTCCATTGGCATGAGTGCCAAATGAACCTTCATGAATCTCATGCATCAACATGTCTGCTTTGTGTCTATCCACGCATCTAAGCAAGACCATGTCATAATTTCTCTTGTATAACACATTTTCACTGAGGAAGAAACTGCCAGCCAATCTTCTCAATGTCTTTCTATCTTTCTTCGACGCACCAATTGGGTATTCCTAAGTCTGAAGAAAATGCTTGATATTATAATACCAGGGTTTTTCATCTGCTACCTCCTCTGTTGTAAACACATGAGCGGGTCTATCCAGCCGTCGAACCGTAATTCGGGGTATATCATTCCAAGTATTCACTTGATACATAGAAGAAAGAGTTGCCAGAGCATCCGCCATTTGGTTTTCATCTCTAGGGATGTGATGGAATTCCACTTTATTGAAAAATGGTAATAATCTCCTAGCATAATCTTTGTAAGGGATCAAGCCAGGGTGACGAGTGTCCCATTCTCCTTTAATATGATTTATTACCAAACCTGAATCACCATACACATCGAGAATTTTAATTCTAAGATCAATAGCTTCCTCGAGACCCATGATTCAAGCCTCATATTCTGCCATATTATTAGTACAATTGAATGTTAACCTTGCAGTAAAAGGAATGTGAGATCTATGAGGAGTGACAATCACAACACTAATTCATTTACCATAAGCATTCACAGCTCCATCAAATACCATACTCCAACAAGATTCAGGGTCAGGACCTTCCTCAGGTAATGGTTCATCACAATCTTTCACTTTCAGGAACATCACATCCTCATCGGGGAATTCATATTCTGCAGACTGGTGATCCTTCACTGGTTGGTGAGCAAGATAATCTTCCAACACACTACTTTTAATAGCCTTTTGAGTGCGGTATTCGATATCATATTCAGATAACAACATCTGTCAGCGGGTGACTCTCCCAGTAAGAGCAGGCCTTTCAAAAATGTACTTGATTGGATCCATTTTGGAGATCAACCAAGTGGTGTGATTCAACATATACTGCCGCAAACGCTTTTCCGCCCAGGCCAAAGCACAACATGTTTTTTCTAGCATGGAATACCGCAACTCACAATCAGTGAATTTTTTGCTGAGATAATGAATAGCGAACTCTTTTTTCCTAGTTTCATCCTGTTGTCCAAGAATACAACCCATGGATTTATCTAACATTATCAAATACATAATCAACGGTCTTCCTTCTACGGGAGGGAGAAAGATAGGAGGTTCAAGCAGATATTCTTTAATACTTTCAAATTCCCTTTGGCAGTCATTCGTCCATACACAACCTTGATCTTTCTTTAACTTAAAGATTGGTTCACATGTCGCAGTCATGTGGGAAATGAATCTGGAAATATAATTCAAACGCCCGAGGAAACCTCTGACTTGCTTTTCAGTTCTTGGTGCTGGCATTTCTTGAATTCCTTTGACTTTATCAGGGTCAACTTCTATTCCTTTCTAGCTAACAATGAAACCCAACAACTTCCCCGATTGAACACCGAAGGCACATTTATTTGGATTCAAGCGGAAACGATACTTCCTCAAACGCTGGAACAACTCCAACAAATCTTCTATATGCCCTTATTCAGTCTGGGATTTGGAAATCATATCATCAACATATACTTCAATTTCCTTGTGCATCAGATCAGGGAATAGGGTTGTCATAGACCTTTGGTACGTTGCACAAGCGTTCTTCAACCCGAAGGGCATCACTCTGTAATAGAATGTTCCCCAGGGTGTGATAAACGTTGTTTTTTCCATGTCCTCTGGAGCTATTCTTATTTGAATATACCCAGAAAATCCATCCATGAACGAGAATACTTTGAATTTTGCTGTGCTATCCACTAACATGTCGATGTGTGGCAATGGAAAATCATCTTTTGGACTATATTTATTTAGATATCTATAATCTACGCACATGCAGAATTTTCCGTCTTTTTTCGATATTGGGACAATATTGTCAATCCATTGAGGATACACTGACGTCACAAGAAAACCATCATTAATATGCTTTAGAACCTCCTCTTTGATCTTTATTGCCATATCTGGATGAGTTCTTCTCAACTTTTGTTTAATTGGCGGACACTCTGGCTTCAACGACAAACGGTGCTCAACAATATATGTATCTAGACCAGGCATATCTTGGTAAGACAAAGCAAAAATATCCACATACTCTTTCAACAACTTAATCAACCTTCTCTTCACATCGGGATGCAACAGTGCTCCAATCTTGACTTCCTTCGGATCTTCTTCTGAACCCAAATTGATCATTTCCAAAGGCTCTTTATATGGCTGAATGGTATTTTCCTCGTGCTCAAGCAACCGTGAGAACTCTTCTGGAATCTCATCATAATCTTCTTCTTCATCCCCAAACACTGGACATTCAAATTTGGGAGAGGGTACAGGGTCATTGTATTCAATGAGTTTTTTAATTAATCTACACATATGATTTATGATTTCTTTTAGAAACTGACACATATAACAAGTGATCATGCATATTGAATTTTAGTTATTATTTATTTTGAAAGGTTTTTTTTATTAACATTTTCCAAGAAAAATAAAAAAATAAAGACATAATTCGGGAAGCAAAGACAACTTTTATTAATGATCTTAAAAGTCACATCAAACAGATAAGCCCTACAACATTAATACTTCCACCTTGGGCAGAGTCAAAGCTTTTCAAAATAAATATTAACAAATCAAATTACTTTGAAACATGTATGCAAGAGGGAACATCAATGGTGACCCATTTCTAAACCCTGACTCCATGTGTCACATAATTCGGCATTTCCTGCTCTATTTCATCCTCCTCAACAACATTAATTTCCAAATCAGTTGGATCTAGGTAACCTCCGTTGCGGAAAACATCATGATAGCCACTCATAGTCGACTTTGACTTCAAAATTTCTCCTTTTCCATTCTTCAAAGAGAAACCCAAGCCAGTTCTATTCTTGTTCACAGGTGGATCCACAATTCGTCCCCACACTGCATCGTGACCATTGCGCACAACCTGCTGCACGTCCTTCAGCGAAACCATGGAATTCTCATTTCTCCTTATGTTGTCAACGGATAGGGCTTGGAACTGGGTTCCAACAGCAGCCCCATCCGCTTCTATAATACTAAAAGAGGACAAATGAGATATCAACAATTCCTGCTCCCCATTTATGATCACTACCTTCCCTTCACGCACAAACTTTAGCTTCTGGTGCAAAGTTGAAGTGACAGCCCCTGCCTCATGTATCCATGGATGTCCTAGCAAACAACTATATGCGGGAATAATGTCCATGACCTGGAAGGTTATCTGGAACAAATGTGGTCCTATATGGATAGGTAAGTCCACTTCACCGATGACTAATTTCCTCGACCCATCAAATGCTTTCACAATGATGCCACTCGGGCACATAGGTGTTCCTTGATATTTCAACTTCATGAGAGTACTCCTCGGTATAACATTAAACACAGATCCATTATCAATTAGCACATTGGACAACGAATCATTCTTGCAGTTCATAGATATATGGAGGGTCGGGTTATGATTCCTCCCTTCATCTGGTAATTCATCATCGCAGAAACTCAAGCTATTACATGACGTAATTTTTCCGATTATGCTGCTAAATTGATCTATTGGCATGTCACTCTCCACAAAAGCTTGGTCTAGTACCCTCATCAAGGATTCTCTATGAGCAGAGGAGTTCATCAATAAAGCCAAGATGGATATTTTTGAAGGAGTCTGCAGTAGCTGATCTACAATTTTGTAGTCACTCATCTTAATTACCTTCAAAATATCATCCACTTCTTTCTCTAGTGTAGCTCCTATAGTCTCTCCTGTAGCCTTCTTAGGTTCATCATTCTCGGCAATTTTCTTTCCAGCAGTAACATCTCTCCGAACAACCGGTACAAACGCACGACCGCTACGGGTGACCCTGTTGTTTTCAGCTATATTTCCAATATCAGGCATTGGCTG
Organism: Vicia faba; assembly: GCA_948472305.1. Taxonomy (NCBI): domain Eukaryota; kingdom Viridiplantae; phylum Streptophyta; class Magnoliopsida; order Fabales; family Fabaceae; genus Vicia; species Vicia faba. The sequence continues at coordinate 37,336,065 of OX451735.1, read as the reverse complement.
GATGGGAACTTCCACTCCATCTTCTAAGATTGTAGCGTTGTATTTGTAAGGCACAACCTTATCTGATTTGTAGGGGATAGGACCTGGAAAACTAATTATCAATGGGGTAACAGCTGGCTTGCTATGATACTCAACTTCAAAATGGGCGGGTGCACCAAAACAAGGCACAATAATGTTTACCTCTTCTTCAACACAATCAGTCATTAATAAGTCATTTCTGGAAAACAATTCTTTGTCTGAAGAGAAATACTCATCCGCAGAGGCATAGTCTTCCTCTGATTCTCATTCCATTAAACAAACCTCAACCATACCAACTTCATGATAATCATCTCTCTGACATGTGATCTTGATAGTTCCATTGTCTAACAACAACTAAACACCCTTCTTCACGATTGAACATCCTCGGGGATCTCGACAGCAAACTAGGCAAGATCCATATTGGTGTTCCACCTGTCCAGCCGTATGGAAGAAGGTAGCATGCAACTGCACAAGATCCTCATACATATACTCCACATCAAAAATTCTGAATTCACCAGGACATCCAGAAACCATGTTCACTTCCTCTTCATACTCTGCCCTAGGTCTGATTATATGGATGAGGCCCTCATCCATCATCTCCTGTAAATCAGCCTTTATCTTCTCGCAACCCTGTATGTTTTACTGAAAATAGCACAACCGGTATGGTCATGCGTATAGTAGCTAAATTCATAGGTCTGCGTGCATTTTCACCAAATCTCCTCTAACCAGATTAATGTCAAAAATCCGGAAATTGCCTGGACAACCGGCCACCATATTTACAACATTTACTCCCCCATGCTTGGGTAGAGGATTATCTTTCACATTAGATCCCATGTCCTTGAAAGATAGAACACCAGATTTTACCAATTTCTGCACTTCATTCTTCAACGGATAACAATTCTCAACATTATGCCCTGGTGCTCCCTGATGAAAAGCACATGTTTGGTCTGCCTTGTAATACCAAGGCAATGGTGATGGTACAACGGGAGGTGGTTGTGTCTGGACCAACTTTTTCTTAATCAATGCTGGTAATTACTCTGTATAACTCATGGGAATAGGGTCATAACTCTCCCTTCTCTGATTAGACCCTTGATTCCCCTGCTGGGATGGTCTCTGATAAGCAATGGTAGTTAGAGTGGCATTCATAACAGGAGTAAATGAGGCGACTTGCTGATGACGCTGATAATTCCTTCTAGGAGCCTTTACCCTCCTCTCTTGCATAACAACATTTGCATATTCCTCTTTCTTCTTGGTAAACCCATACGATGGCTTCTTTACACCTCCAGATCCTTCACTCTTCGTCAAACGGCCTTCTCTTACAGCCTCTTCCAAGCAGATACCCATTCCTACCATCTCAGAAAAGTCACTTGGTGCGCTTGCTACCATCCTTTCGTAGTAGAAAGCACCCAGTGTCTTTAAGAAAATCTTAGTCATCTCCTTCTCTTCCATGGGAGTAATCACTTGAGCGGCTACCTCATGTTATCTCTGCGCATACTCTTTGAATGATTCCCTGTATTTCTGAACCATGGCCCTAAGTTGATCATGGTCAGGTGCCATGTCCATGTGGTACTTGTATTGTTTGATGAATGCTTCTCCCAAATCATTAAAAGTATGGATATTGGTGCTATCCAAACTCATATACCACTTCAATGCAACACCAGTCAAACTATCCTGAAAAAAGTGAATCAGCAGACGCTGATCATCAGTATGGGTAGACGATCTCCTCACGTACATCACCAGATGAGCATGAGGGCAAGTGTTGCCCTTGTACTTCTCAAATTCCAGGACCTTGAACTTAACAGGTATCTTAATGTTTGGGACCAAGCATAGCTCATTCACATTCTGCCCATATAGCTCTTTTCCCCTGAGGGCCTTCATCTCCCTCTGCATCTTTTCAAACTTCTCTTCAAAGTCATCCATTCTGTCATAAAGACCCAAGTCTTCACTCGACGGAGGTAAAGGACGACACACATCATCATTAACAAATGGAACCATATTCACCGAAGGAGGTGCAACAGGAACATCATGCACCACAAGAGGTGCTGGAGTAACAATAGTCTGAACCACTGGAGTATCTTGAGTACCAAGATTGAAACCTTCAGATGTGAAATTCTCTGGCATTCCCCGTGCATAACCTTGAGGCATGCGATTCTGAATAACAGCCGAAGTAGCAGATACGGCAACAATCGGAGCTTCAGTAGTTGTCCTTGTTGGTTGAGGTTGAACACTCAGTGGCTAATTCTGAGCAGCCACCAGATCTTCCATCAGAGTAGTCAAATTGGCCATGCTGTCCTTCAAAGTAGAAAATTCCTCGCGCAGCTCGCGATTCTCTTGTTCTAAGTTGTCCATCTTCTTTTTGAAATTAGCCCGAGTGTTGTAGTGACGAGTCATCTTGCTGAACGAAGTAAATAAGATTGGTAAGACACCTGGATATGAATAAAAAATGCAAGAGAAATGTGCAATATGATGCATGATATGCAATGCACATGATTATTTTTACTTTGTTATTTAATATTTCAAGGGATTTAAAGATTATAGACATATTGCAAACATCAAATTAGTGAATCTTATGAAATACTGAAAGTTTTTTTATTATAATAACTCCAAAATGGATTACAAGTTTTAATGATCTCAAGTACAAGATGAAAATGAAATCTAGAATCCTGAGAAAAAGAGCTGATGGAGATCACTCTATACGCTGGCGCTTCCCTGTAAGCCTGGCAATATGAGCCTTAAACCTCTGGTTTTCTTCCACATGTCTGATGGAAACCTTCTTCCAATCATCTGAATCCGGAAGTGAGTGATCAACACCTAATTGAGGCTTAGGAGAAAATAAATCCCCTTGCCTCTCCATAGACTCTACCGCTCGACTCTCAGGGATCTCAATCAAGTCGTCTTTCTCCTTCAGGGCTGCTCTGTAGGAACTCTCTAAAGTTTGGAACTTGTTCTTCCAAGCATCCCTTTCCTGTTGCATCCTAACCAAAGCAAGTTGCAGCTCTTCCAGATCATCTAATAAGGGAAGAGTGGTCTTCAGAAATAGACCAGGCATGGGTGTCACCCGGGTATACGACATCTTTAACTGAATCGCTCTTGATCGGACCCACTGAAGATATGGCTCCAAAGAAATAGCACCCTAGGTCCCAAATCCTTCCTAGCCTTCTTATGAATGTGTCGCCAGGCCTTCGCAATATGCTCCCTAGCTTCCCTATGGTCTTCCCCTTCCTTCAGAAAGAAACTACTCAAATGAATACTATTTGGTTTATCCCTCATCGGATAACCAAGCTGTCACCGTGCAAGAACATGGTTATAGTTAATTCCTCCCTTTGTACCAATAAGAGGTACATTGGGGAAACTACCACACCTGTCAATAATCTCTATATCCTGGTAAGCTCGATGATACCAATCAATATCCGAGTGAGTAAGTGCCATGAACTTAGGAGCCCATCGAGGTTCCTTCTTGATATCCCAAAAAGCATCAGACTGAGGCATATGAGAGATAAACCACTGGTACAACAGAGGCTTACAATAGATAATCATCCCCCCATGATAAGAATTCTGAAGACGAATAGAGTAATAAACATCACCCAATAATGTAGGAACTGGGTTTCCAATCATGAAAATCCCGATAGCGTTAATGTCGACAAACTTGTCCACATTAGGAAATAAGAACAACCCGTAAGCAAGTAGAGCAAAGATGGCCTCAAAAGCAACTGTACTCTTCATTCTGGCAAAGTAACGAGCCTTCTCCAATAAGAACTGAGCTGGTAATCCTCTAATCCCTCCTTTGATAGTCATATGGGCTTCCACCTCAGACTTCCCCAGATGAATCAAAGCAGCAATCTCATGTGGTTTTGGCTCACCCTCCAAACCAGTAAAAGGAACACGATTAGTAACAAGTAAATCAAACAGATAAGAATACTCCTCCAGTGTAGGCATCAACTGATAGTCGGGAAAAGTAAAGCAATGATACATCGGATCATAGAACTGGACCAATGTCGAGAGAATACCCTCCTTCATCTTCAGCTTCATAAGAGGAATAATGGACCCATACTTCTTCCGAAAGTCTGTAGAACACTCGATCTCGAGAATTAGACTGATCAACTCATCTATCTTGGGATCCTTGAAACTGTATTTCCCGGTCTTTCTCTTTCCAGAATCCATGGTTAAAAAGTATCTGAGATATTCACAAATAGTCGACCTTTAAATCCCTTGAAATATGGTTTCTTCAAAAGATGCTTATGAGTGCATGGATGCATTATGCAACAATCACACACAAGATCATACATATAGGGTTCATAGGTTCAATGTCACGAGCATGAGGTCGAAGGTACTACCCATAAGGTGTTGGTCTAAAGTTATCACCTGCCGAACAAGGTTCTAGAGGTTCCCAGAGTCTACATCCTTCCTTCAGATATTACCAACTTCCTGATTAACTCGATAATTAGTAATATTCTCAAGAAATACTTGTCCGAGTGTAGTATCGCATGACAACTATTTCCAGATTACTCCGTCATAGCTTCCGCACTACACCTTAAAGGCCAAGATGGGTTTGGTATTCTACGGTCCTCATTTTCAGCAGGCTCCCAGGTTGAAAGCAGTACGTCTTCCCGATTACTCGGTAAACGACACTACAATCAAAGGGGCCTCCACTGAGTGTGGGATCTCATGCCTCCTTTTTTGGGATTACTCCCTCAAAGTTAACATGACTATACTGCCCGTACTATCTTAAAGTTTGACCAAGTACGGGTATAGGACTTATGAGTAATCACCAAGCACCCTGAAAACCAGGAAAATCCAGACAAACATATATACAACATATAACATAAAAAACAGTAATAACACATATACAAATATAAACAAAGATAGGCTTAACCCACTTAGGGATGGACCAACAAGAGGTCAATCTTTCCCCAGTGAAGTCAGCATTTTTCTGTAGCCGTAGAAATGTTCAAGACTAAGCCATAAGATTGACTAGACTTTATACAAATCAAAATAAAAATCGCCACCGCGCTTTATTGTTTCCAAAGGAATGGGAAAAGAGCGAATAACCCAAAAAGAGGGGGGAAAGATTCAAGGTAAGGGGGTGGTTATGCAAAGGGAAGGCATTAGCACCCTAAACATCTACGGTACTCGGCAAGAGCCTCTTTGTAAAATCTGTATATTTTGGCTATAAAAATTGTTGTATATAAAAATTGGATGGTGGAGGTGAGGAAGGAAGCGTATTTATTTTATAATTTTTTCACCCACCGCGGTTGTGAACCTTTAGTGCCTACGTACCACTTTTCGTGCAATAGGGGATCAGGGTACACGTAGTTCCTCTTTTAAAAATTTGAAAACACAAATGTGTTGGTTAATTTTATAAGATAAAACATCATCGTCATTGTCCGTGTGGAAAACTCACTTACTACCCACAATCATGAGAAAGGAGAATTTGCATCATCTCAAAGTGGAGGATATGGCTTGGATTTCAAAATCAATAATGCCTCACTCAACACCCAAGTGGAAAATATCTCTCTTCACTACATGTTGTAGAAGTATAGTTGTTTGCATCACTACAAGGATTGACAAGAGTCTAATCTTTTGAGAAAATTTTTAAGATAAAAAGCCAAAATGGCAAAATTGTTTAAAATGAGATTGATTGACTTTTAGTCTTCTCACAAAAAATGTCAAGGTATTATTAAATTGATTGAAGTTTATTTATGAAAATATTTTGAAAATGCATGGACATAAGTCCAAGTTTATTATGAAAGTGGTTCAAGTTTAAAACAAGAAGAGTTTTCAAAAGGAGGAAGAAATTTTTTGAAATTAAAGAAGATGGGAGGAGAAGAAGGGACTATCATAAAGCATAAGGTAAAAGCTAGGGATAAGAACCATCTAACCAACAAGAAGCCAATACTTGACATTATGAGCCAAGATAGAACTCCCATTCCTTGGATTGAAATCAAGCAAGCAAAAATACTATACCTCTTGAGAGAACCAAACTTCAAGTGTATTAAGTCTTCACAAAAATTGGGCAGAGTAACGACTGTATATGGATGAATTCTAGATTACAAACAGAGGATGTAATCACAAAAACCTGCACACAAAAAAAACAAGCAACGCAATGTCTTGAGGTAAACCTCAAGAACTCCAGATAAAATAATCAGATAAGATCACAAGGTCTCCAAGATAGGTCAAGGTTTCTAATCCTAAGTCCAAGAAAAGTCCCATGCTCCATAATGCCAAGGATAGTAACCAAATAGTCCAAGTACCATTAAAGACTTTTTTAGGGTTTATGTTGATTATTAAGTATCTTAAGAAAGGAAAATAAAAGCTCAAGTGAGCAAAGTAAAAATGGCAAGAAAATAAATGCTCAAATGAGCAAAGATGAAAATGGCATGAAATGTAAATGCTAAAAGTAAATAGTACATAAAGCATAAAAAAGAATAAAAGCATAAGGTAAAACAAGTCAATAATTAGTGGTTAGTTGGATGACCATCTTGAAACTTGCATTTGGAACTCATTAGAGGATTGGTAGAACCAAAGCCTCCACACAACAAGTTGCATTTGCTTTTTGTCAAGTATATCATCCATTTGGAATTCTCATAAGTACCATTTAATGATCAACGATGTTTAAGTGATCCGCGTTGACCAAAGGTGTTGTAGATCCATTAGAGGATTGTTAGAACCAAAGCCTCCACACAATGAATCTCAAGGTTATTGGATCAAAGAGATCAAATTAACATACTTCGGATTAAAATCATAAGTTTGGGCCACGAATGATCATTTATTCGAATCGGGACAAAATTTAGCGCTATGTTAAGCAATCGTAAGTGGACTTATATAGAAGTCACACCTATTTTGAGGCTGGTCAATATCAATTTATGCACCACTTATTTTGAGACATAAGATAGAGATCATGCTCCAACAACATTTAGTGTAATAAGAAAGGTATGAGATGAAGATGGATGGGGAAAAATATACAAACCACATTTGAATTAAATTTTAATCAAACTATTATTAAAATCATTCATCCATTTTTGTGGAGTTAAACTCAACACCATGGATCCAATGATGTTAATAAAATTCATGATCCAAAATCTAACCCAAGATCAGGCAGAAAATAGTTACAAAATAATATCACACTTTAATATACACAAAAGGGTTTTAAAAATAATGTTTAAAAATAGAAAATAAAGATAAAAATATCAACTATGTTCAAATTAATCAAGAAATAAAAAGTAAGACCATAGAAAAATCAGAAAAGGACTCAAATAATTTTACAAATTTTTTGGTAATTTTTTAAAGTCAGAAACTATTTTTAAAATTAAAATAAATGGGTAAAATAAACAAAAATTAAAAAAAAAGTAGTAAAGTCAGAAACAAAAATAAAATAAGGTCACCAATATTTGTAACAATATCATTGGATCATTCAATAATTTTTTCAGAATTTAAAAATGTATAAAAGTATTTAACATTTTAAACAAATCAAATAAAGTGTAAAATTTATAAAAAATACCAAAACACAAAATTAAATTGTGAAAAAATAAAAATCAGAAAGAGAATAATCAAATATATTTTTCATAATTTTTTTCAGATTTTTTGGACTAAAAATGAATTTTCTATGATTTTTTGAAATTTAAAACAATTAAAATATAAAAATCAGAAAAATAAAATAAAAATATAATATGTGGACCATTGGATGAGAGTCAAAACGCGTTAGTAATCAAATCCAAGGGATCTGGCACGCCGTGCATACCATGGTCATTAGTAAATAATGTACAAATCATTAATTAAATCAGAATTTGAAAAAAAAAAACAGATGGCGCGCCTTCATTGGTTGGAAGATGACACGTTGGTCATCTTCAACCTCCAACCATCACGAATTGCAGGTCTCTCAAACTGTAAAATCAGAAGCTCAGACCTATGCCATTTGCTTCGTCTCTTCAAGACGAAGACAACCACACCCTCGCGCCAAATTTATATAAACCGTAGCTCAAGCAATTTGGAAGGAAAGTTTTGAAAAGGGATTTGAAATTTCATGGTAAAAACGTGTTTCCAGTAAAAGGTAAGTGTTGCGACTAGAACCAAGGCAATGAGAGCAACACAATGATATCCGAGTTTTGAAGAATTGATGAAGGAATCTACCTATTGAAGTTGAGTTGCAGAGCTCTGAAACTAGACTTCTATGGAGCAATATAGGGCACGATTCTTGAATGTAATCATGTGGTTAGCTTCAGGGAAGATCAAGGAAGGTGAATTGATGGAAAAATTGGATTGGAAAAGGCTCGAGAATGGATTTTGAAGTTACAGAAAATTGAGTTATGGAGTAAGTTTGGCAGGGTGATTCTGGCTATCCAAGCTTGGGAAATTGAACGGGATAGTTCATGTATTTATAGGAGAAGCGAATGGGATCAAAAGGAAGAGTGAATGATGCGTTTTGGAGGGAATTCGTGCAAACCTGATGCACGAGTGAAGTGTGATCCAAACTTCATCAAAACTCATCCAATTCTTGCGTTTTGATGCACCAATCCACTTGGGAAAGTTGGCTAATCATGTTTAGACCCAAAACGCATGTTAATTTGAGGTTTAGAGGTTGTAACATGAAATTCAAATTCTGACTTGCAAGGAAACTTCAATTCCAAGTTACCATTTTTGAAACTATGGCATTCTCAGCTCAAGGGGTCTTAAGGCATGATTCTTGATGCATTGGAAAGATGAGGTTACAAGATTTGCAATGGAAAAAGAATGGAGTTAAATGGATGCTTGAGCTGAAAGTTGCATTGAGTCAAAGTTGAAGAAAAAGGGTTGACTTTCCATACTTAGAAATATTTCAAATTCTTCTTCAAAAATGACCTATAATCTTTTGCATCCAAACATTGCCTTCCACTTGGAATTTTCCATTGACCAAAAAAGATGGCATGAAGTAGACCTCCTGAATGACACTTTAAAACTTGAATCATTCAAAATCTCCAAAATTTGAACAAGTTATGACTTGTTGAAGTTGGCAAAAAATCATGAAATGACCTATAATCTTTTGCATCTTTAAGGCAACTTCCATCCATTTTCCCACTTTGCACATAAAATAAGGCATAAAGTTCACATCTTCAAGATCATTATGGAAAAATAATTGGCTCAAGGTGATAAAAATTTACCAAGTTAGGACCATTTGAAGTCACTCATGTAAAATTGTGGATTCATCTAGATGACTTGTAATCTTTCTTCTTCACCAAGTTCCTTCCACATGAAAACTCTTTGGAACTTTTGAAGTGATTTATTGATAACCCTTTGAAGAGAAGGATGGATTTGGAATCACTCAAAAATACCAAAAGATGAGCAAGATATGTTCCTTTGAAGTTCAAAACCTTAGCTTCTAGATTAAGAGAATGCCTTGAGGAACTTTGACAAGTTTGAACAAACTTCTTGTAAAAATATTCTTGATTTGTGAATAGAAGTTGTTGAGGATGATAATGAAGACTAATAGCCACAAAAACCACTTCCATGTCTTGAATTTTGAGAGAAATATGCTCTTGTGACAAATAGGAACAAGGTCTTGTCCAAACATGATAACTTCTCCAATCAACCCCTTGTACTTTTGAGTCAAATCTAATATCCTTGAAATGTGATGAACCAAAGAAACCTTGCCATGCCAATCCTCCCAAAACAAATCCAATGGTGAGGTTTGAACTTCTCAAGCTATATTGACCAGGGCATGGAAATAAACTCATAAACCGATGGAGTAACTTGTTAAATCTCATTGCCCTTCACCTACATGGATAACAAGCAAGACAAACCAACATTGAATTTTATTAGTTAAATGAAGAAAACAAAACAATATTCATGATCACAAAAGAAACATAAGTCAAGGTGCTTGGTAATCCCTCAAAAGGGGCAAAACTCAAAGTAGGGAGGGGAACCAAGAATCCTAGTGTGATCTTGTTGTGAGTGAATCAACATGGTATGATGAAGGGATCTTATGGGAAAAAATTAGGGTACAACAGACACGAAAAAAATCGCTCCTCAATACCTCTTCAAACTCTTTCAAAATCCGTGCAAAATCTTTGTTCAATATTCCACTAAAAACCAGAAAAAACAAAAACCTCAAAAAACTCTACTGCAAATTCATCCAAAACTCACCTCTCATATTCACACAAACCTCATCATATCACCACCATGACCACACTTGACTTCCGCCCTCCATCTTTAACCTTAGACCTCAACATACATCCTTCCTCAAACCTGAAAAAAACCTCTCTATGAACAGAAGCTTTTCACTATCAACAATACACTACAAACCGTACCTCTGCTCATTCTCTCCAACCCAAAAATCATATTGAAATCATACTCTTCCATACTATACGTTCCTTCAACCGAAAGCTACAGTAAAACTCTACCCAACTCAACTTCAAACCCTCACACAACAATAACAGAACCTCACAATAAATCTTCACTACCAGCAAAGGGGAATTGGGATAGCAACGCAGAACACACATCAACTGTAACACAACAACTTTCATCAAACACCGAAGCATAATTTTTTCCAGAAGAAACACAACATATCAAAACAAGTATTCCAACCATACCTCAATAATTTCCGGCGAAACCTCCCCACTGTAGATAATTCGATTCACTCTCTCTTCAACAATTTTTGCCATTCAGATTTGTATTGTTGTACATTGTTGTTTTTTGATCGAATTATGAGGTTTCATTTTCTGCCTTTTTCAAACTTGGTTTTTGAGTGTTCGATTGAGAGGAAGTAATAGAACGATTTTTGTGCTGCTGCTCCGAGCTGAGAAATCGTGAATAAGAGTAGACGAACCGAGAGCGAGAGCTGAATCGAGAGAGAAACATGAAGCCATGAAAGAAACTGGTGAAGATTTCATTTTTTTTTCTTGGAATAGAGAAACAAGGGTGTGGTTTGTGATTGAAAAGAGGTGTTGCCTCTGTTTTCAATTTAGGGTTTGAAAACCCTCATTTTCCCTGTAGGCAAAAAACCGGGTTTGGGCTAAACAACAACCAACCCGACCATTTTTTTGTTTTATTTATTTGTTTGTTTTTAAATTTGATATAATATTCGGTTTGGGCTTAACTAATTAAACTCAATCCGCCTAGTTTCCCTTTTTGTTCTAGTTTTAATATTTTTTCGTAATTCTAATTAATTTAGCCTTTTTTTTAATTCAATTAACAATGACATAGTTTTTATTAACTAAATTTTCTTTTTTTTTAATAGTTTAGTTTAAATATGGTTTCTCTCTCTTTTTTTTAGGCTTCATTTTCAAATTTTTGTTTATTCTTAATTATTTTGACTTGGTCTTATTTCTTTAAAAGAAAATATAAAACACAAAAATGATTTTAGAATTTAGGTTATAATTTCCTTTTGCTCTTTAACATTTTCTTAACATTTAAAAAAATAATAATAACAAAATATATAGTTTTATTTTTCTTGATATAAAAAATCAAAATATATATATTAGAACTTAGTTTTATTTTTCCTTTAGATTTTATTTAAATTGATAAAATACCAAAAATATTATTTAGAATTCTTGAATTTCCGTTCATAGCTTTTAATTGATATAATTTCCTTATTTAATAAAATCACAAAACAATTTCCTTTTTCTTTTTTTTGTGTAATTTACTATTTTCGCATTCTTTCGATTATTGTAACTGTTTATGGTTTGTAATAGTTTAATTAGGCCTTTACTTCATCCACATTCATAAATTTGTACCCCCACTCCCGAAGCATTGTAATAGCATAGAACTTTATTTTCCGCACTTTACCGCATTTCCTTACATTGTATAGTAATTAGGCGTGTATGACAAGATTTAAGATCGATTGCTAGATAACCCTAAGAAAGACAAATTAATTGAATCAAACACACTTTGCACACACATACCTCTAGGGTAACATTGCTTGTTGCTTCAGAAAAACAGTCATGTCCCTCGATGACCCTTCGATGTTGCCTTCGGTAAAACGATCTGAGTCCCTTACAAAAAATTGCTAAAGCGTCCCACAAGTTGCCTTCTATGACTGTACGACAACCCACGCATGTCCCTCACATCCAATAATAGGGCTTCCTACGAATCAATGGTAGGATAGCACTATCTAAAGGAGGAGAAAAAGAACAAAGACTTTTTGAGTCGGTAAATTGCTCATAATTGCTTGCTCATAAATCAAAAAAATCTTCGTACCTCACATTTTAAAAACATCTTTTGAACACTTTCTAAACAACAAATATTTCAAAACCAAGACTTTGTGTACATTCTCAACGATACGAGAATCATTATAAAATTTGCCTTACTAAGGCGTTTTCAAAATATTTCCAAACAAATATTTTGTATACATTCTCAATGATACGAGAATCATTACAAAAGCACAACTTTAAAAACATCTTCAAAATTAGACAAAACACAGAGCATTTCAAAGTGAGCTAGCAATTAAGAGCCTATAGATAGCTACAGATGAAAAGGGTGCTAACACCTTCCCTTTTCATAACCTACCCCCCGAACTCAAGAAAATTCTCAAAAGTTATTTCCTGTTCTTTTCACCCTTTCCTTTATTGGATAAAAGAAAAGTCGGTGGTGACTCTTGCTATCTGCAACATTTGCGATAAAATGCAAAACACCAAGTCAGTTCTCCCACCGTATCATAGAACCGACGACTTTGCTGGGGAGAAACTAAAAGTGGGGTTACCTTAAGAGTTAGATCACCTTTATTTCTTTATTTGCTTGTCTCATTTGCTTTACATTTGTGGGTTATGCTTGGGTTTATTACTTGTAAAAATCCTATACCCAGATTTGGGGCATTTTAGGTAAGTAGCAATAGATCGTGGAAACCGTATGACATAAATAGATATGGTTGAAGCGATAACTTCGTTAGTGTGACACATTTGTTGGTACCAGTGTCCCTTGTGTTGAATTAAGGAGAATACGGGGCCGTTGTATGGTGTCATGAAGCACTAACTAACCGTAGAACCTTAGTTGAATAACTTGGCCATTAGAAAGTAATGAGATAACTGGCTTTGGTGCAGACTGAAGTTGGTTGATACTCGATACTACATTCATTGAGATCTGACTTTCAGGATATTTCGGTCGCTAAAATAGAGGGTTATGCTGAAACAATGTCCGATGAAGAAAGATCAGTGATATTGAGATTCCTTAGAACTCGGTTAATTCTCTTTTAGGACAAGTTGAACCAACTAAACATCAAGAGGGTACTTACCTATAAACCCCATGCATGCCTAAACCTAAGGCATTGTGTGCTTTGTGCATATATGGTTATTTGTTCATAACATCATGACATCATGCCATTGCATTTTCACTAACCCATTTCAAGGACCTAGGGGTTTATCTTTGTTCTGTTTTGTAGGTCATGGATTCCACTTGCAGAAATACCATCTGAATCAGCTTCGTAAGAGTGCCTCCTCAACTAAAAGAGTTAGCATCAAGGGTTACTGAAGATTCTCCCTTCACCAAAAGATATGGTCGACTTATCAATCTGGTTACCTCAAGCTTTGAAGAAGACATAATGTGTGTGCTCTTTCAGTTCTTCGACCATGTACATCATTGCTTCACCTTTCTCGATTACCAATTGGTGCCCACATTGGAAGAATTCTCTCAAATATTAGGAGTGCCTGTGTTTGATCAAAAACCCTTCACCGGTCTAGAGGAAACTCCAAATATTGAAGTTATAGCCAAGGTCTTGCATTTGAAGGGGTCCGACATTATAGATAATTGGGAAACAAGGAGTGGAGTCGAGGGTTTTCTAGCTAAATGTCTGTTGGAGAAGGCTCGACTATTTTAGGAGGCTATGAATTTTCAAGCTTTTAAAGAAGTATTGGCTCTTATAATCTATAGGTTAGTATTGTTCCCTAATCCAGACCAACTCGTAGATATGTGTTGTACCCCAAAATTTGCCCTCCCATATTCTTCAAGGTTTGCTAAGATCATGCTTCAAAATCTCCCAAGGTTGCACAGTTCAATGGCCTCCTAACAGTAAAAAAAATTAGGGTTTTGGTTCTGGAAAAGAAATTGAAGTTTCCAAGGGTCCAAACAAGTCCCACATGCCTACATACATTGTCAAGCATCTATATGCTAAGTTTCAAGACTCACAGCACAAGATTGCACAGTCAAAAACCCTAATTGCTCAACAGTCAACTGCAGGGGCAAAATGGTCATTTGACAGTCAAAAGTCAAAAATTTTGGTCAACATCTTATTTTGAAGCCACAAACATCATTTGATCAATTCTTGATCATGATTCTCAAGGCATGGCTCAAAAAGTCTCAAGATGCAAAAGTTTCTATTTTTGGACAGTTGAAAAAGTCAACTGCAAATTGACCAGGGCATAACTTCCACATGGTTTATCAGAAAAATTCCATCCAAGGCTCATTTTTAAGAGAATGACATTTCCTACAACTCATCTTCACACTTCAAGTCCAATAAATGCTCTCACAAAAAGTCATCAATCTCAACATTATAGGTCATTTTCAAAAGTCAACAAAAAGGCACTTTAAGTCAAAGACCATAACTTGAGATTGGTAAATCAAAATGACATGGGACCAAAGGCATTGGTTAGGGGACTTCAAGACCTTTCCAAAATGTCCAAGAACATGATCAAAGCTTAAAAAGTGAGCAAGATATTCCTTGTGGAAGTTGGGAAATTTTTGGGAATTTTGAAAAGTCAACTTTGCTTCAAATGCCTCAAAATTGCTAATGGGCCTCAATTTCTTCCATGAATCATTACCCAAAGGCTATGCACGACCCATTGACCCAAAGGGGAGTTATTTTCTTATTTTTAATTAATTAATTGAGTTTTTAATCCTATTAATTCATTTAATTAAAATTAAATATAAGAAAAATACTAAAACATGTTTTCCAAATCTTTTTGTGCAGCATATTCCCTCATCATGACCTAGAGATTTCGTGTACCACATCAAGAGGCAAGATCTTCCAAAATAGGCATGTTTTTCATGACAAAAAGATTTGGAAAAAGATGCTTGAAAATCAAATATTGAAAGCATTGATTCAATGGATTTTGGGCCAGTTTTTCTAACCTAAATCATTCACATACATAAGCATAACAAAACCTAATGCACAAGAATAAGAAAGCGGCACAAAAATCACAAGAACAACTTTGCATTTTTTTCAAAAAAACCTTGAAACTGTTTTGATAGCTAGAGCATAATTCAAGGCCTCAAAACTATTCCACAAGCTTGCCAAGACTACCAGGAATCTTTTCCAATCAAAGCCAAGTCTCCATACTCGAAGAAGTGGTAGAATGCAGTCGCCCTGTTCATGAAAATTTTCTTAATCGTATTTGAATTTACATGCATTTTCCATACGTTCTAATGTTTGATTTACACTAATATAAACTCTCTGAAGCTATTGATGTATTTTAATTGAGTTAATATGGCCTGTATGAGAAGTTGCCATGGACGCAGGTTAGGGTTTCAGAAGCTTCCATTTGGGGCTTTACACATCTGGAAAAATTAGACAACAAGACCTACACCATTGAAATCGTGACATTCTGAAGGATAAAATCCATACCTCGCGCCCTTTTTCTTTTTTACTATGCTCTATTCGCTATTTTTGTAGGTACCATTTAGTGGGGGTTTAAAACCCCCGCTATCTATTCTGTATTTTCAGGACAAGCGAAGAAGAAGACTGGGTGTCATCACGTGGTTGGTTGATTCAAAAAGCTGGCGCATTTTCTTGTTTTCATATCATTAACCCTTGTTTACTATTATATTATTTAATGTCCAGAATTATTACAAACGCGTTGAATGGCATAGTGGTTGGGAACGTGATTGGTAAGCCTTGGGACCTGGGTTCGATTCCCAGGTCCCCTTGTATATTTCATATTTTTTCCTCTAACTTGTTCCTATGCAGCGTGCTCTTCAGTGGTCCATCAAACACCCAACGCTTGGGCCTGCCACATGTCCCCAGGAATCAATCCAAAGGCCAGGATGGGCCGTCCACCATGGACACCAGTCAACCACTCCTCACACGCGCCAGAAAAGTCTACGAAGGTCTTGAATCTGTTGGGCCAAAATGCTTCCCATACACCTCCATAATTGGGCCAGAAACCCCTTGTTTGTATTTTCTTTCTCTCTTTTTTCTCTTTTATTTATTTTAATTTGTTTTATTGTTTTAATTAATTCACCAAAATAATTTTCATAAAACCACAAAAAATCAGAAAAGTCAAAAATAAAAATATGTTTATTTAATTTTTAATTCATTAATATTTTTTGCAAATAAATCTTATTAATCAATTTAGTTTAATTTAGGGTTTTAAATTTTAATGTTTTTCTTAATAACAAAAAAATATAAAAAATAGGTTTTTTAGCATTTCTTATTCTTTTTTAATAAATAACCTTTTTTATTTCTTATCATTATTAATTATTAATTATCTTTGTAAATAAACTTATAATTAAATAATTTGAGTAAATTAGGTTTAAACTTTAATTCTTTTCCTTAAATAATTAAAAACATGTAGAATTAGGGTTTCTTTTCCTTTAAATTTCCTTATTTCCATTAAATACAAAAACATTAAAAAACAATTTCTTTTCTTTACTTCATCATTAATTAATTTGTAATTTCAATTTAATTTCTTTAAAGGGTCCAACGCCCTTGCACCTTCGATTATAATTTCTTTTCGCGCGTTTGCTTCTATTTTTCATTTTAAATATTATGTAATTGCCCCAAGGCCTTGTAATAGTAATTAGGACATTTACTTTCCGCACTTTTATTTAAAATCGGGTCTTTGTTAATTTGGCGATGTATAGACCCGCGCCTTGTAATAGCGTAGGACTTTTATTTTCCGCATTTTAATTCCCGCACCTGTTAACTGCTAATAATTGTATGAAAGAATGAATGGCCCAAATAAAAAGCAAAGCGCAGATCACCAAATGCATGACAAGACAAATATTATCTGAAAATGACACACAATTCACACACCACTCCTAGGGTATGCCTCACTGTTGCCTTGCCCCTCGAAACGTGGTCGTCGAGTATAGGACGTTTTAGTAAGTCCCCATGTCCATGAACATGGCATGGGGGTAGCTTCTAAGGTGTCCTACTATTGCTCTGGTGACCACACTGTCCCTAAATCGAATTGACCCGAACACCTCCAACGGTGGTGATACCTACCTCTCAATGGTGGGATGGCACTACCTCAAGGACATTTACACAGACTAATTCCTTAGGGTAGGTAGATGACTCGTAGATACTTGCTTTAATTCAAAACAAATCAAAAAACCTCTTTTCACACCCACACTTTTCAAAAAGCTTTCAAAAACAATTTTTCAAACACTCTTGAGGACTGATACAAGAGTCGATCTGAAACTTTAAACGAAACTTTTTCAAACCCACTCACCTTGAAAAGCAAACACTTTTGAAAACACAAATGAGCAAGTATCTAAGAGCCCATGGATAACCATGGATAGAAAGGGTGCTAACACCTTCCCTTTCTATAAATCTACCTCCCGAACCGAGAAACAATCTCACTAAGGAATTTTTCTGTGCTTTTGTCCTTTCCATGTTGGAGAAAATAAAAGACGGTGGCGACTCTTGCTTCCGCGACATTTCGTGAACCAGCGTTAAACAGTCAGTTCCAGATCCACCGATCACAGAACTGGCGACTCTGCTGGGGAATCTTATAAAGTGAGGTGTACCTTAGGACTAAGATCACTTGTGTTTTCAATTGAATGTTTTGTTTGCTTTATTATTGTGGGCTGCATCGGAGTTACATAGATCCTAACCCAGATCTGGGGATACCCTGTTAGGTAGCATAAGCTGTGAGGGACCTGTCCGGCGTAGACCAACATGGGAGAAGTAGTGGCTACGTTGGTGTGGCACCTTGGTTTGTACCGATATCCCTTGTGTCGCAACGAGGAGAATATGGGTCTTTTGAGGAGTCATTAAGCACCAACCGACCTTAGAACCTTAAATGACCCAACTTGGCCAATAGAACAGTAGCAGTATGCTACGCCCATTGAGGCTAAACTCTCGTGATGGTTCTGGCCGCAAGAAAAGATTGCGACGCTGGAGTTATAACCGATTGAGGGTAGTCAGTGATATTGGGATCCTCTAGAACCCGATTACTTCTGATAGGACAGGTCTTAACCAACAAACTGAAAGAGGGTAATACCTAGACCCCATGCTGGCCTAAACTCTAAGGGTTTCTCTTGTGTGACTTGTGTGCCTTCCAACTTGACTACTTGCATGCTTGTTATCTGACACTTGAGTTTCTTGCAGGTTTTGTTTATAGTCCTTAATTGGGACTCATAACAGGGTTTACATATATCACTCCATGCATAGCATAACATCATACCATTGCATGCATCCTGCATAAAGACTAACCCATTTCAAGGATCTCAAGGGTCTGTGATGCAGGTTATGATGAACCAACTGTCCAGCAAGGAGCAAAGGGGATTTATTTTCCTCTAGCCAAGGGTGTCAGGGGCTATGACCCACTCGATATGGTGAGCCTTGACTCTTGAAGAAGGACTCTCAACAATATGAAGTACCTTCAATCAAGCTACCGGTTTCCAGTTCTAACAATCTTCTTGTTTACCCCGCGAGGTCCTTGAAAGCATTGCATGCATATCATACATATCATTGCATGACAGGTACCCTTGTTATAGGTTACTTACCTTCTTCGCTGTTTATTTCAGCCATGACTTCCCAACAAGATAACCAGGACCTTCATGCTCAAGAGACTCGGTTCGGGGAAATCCTCCTGAATCTATCCAAGGGGCAGGAAGAGCTGAGGACACTTCTCATGGGGACTTTGGTCAGGAACAGTGCTGAGGATGAACGACTGAAACACCTGCAAGCTGAAATGGATACAAGGAAAGCCCAGATGTTGGGGCAGATGACTATCATTCAAGGCTTAGCTCAAAGACAAGAAGAGCTCGGGGTTCTCGTCAACCAATTGCTTCGGGGTAACCAACTGGGGCAAACATATAAGGGTGGAGGGCCAGTCATCATTCAACCACCTTTGAGACCAGAAGATAAGGGGAAAGCTCCTCAAATGGCTCCAGTGTCACAGATTCAGCATCAACCTCACCAGCTTCAGGCAGACAAGCCCAAGAGGCAATTCACCAAGCTCAGCGTGACGTTGCCTCAAGCTCTACAACAACTGTTGAGGTTGAAGTTGGTAACTCTCAGGGACCCTCCTAAGAATCCCAACAGGACACCTTCAAGGTATAACCCCAACGCCCGCTGCGCTTATCATTCTGACAGCCCGGGGTATGCTACAGATGATTGTTGGACCTTGAAGAACAAGATCCAGGATCTGATTGATGAAGGAGCTGTGGAGTTCACCCAAGATGGCCAGGCTGAGTGCTTCTACCATCCTTACAGGAGGCACCATTTGAAGTAACAAGCCCTGAGACGAGAAGACTTTTGTTTATTAGAGTTTTCAAGTTGTAATTTTCTTTTGACTGTTCAAAACATCTATTCATGATTAAACGTTGTTATTTCATTAATGCATCGCATATGTATGTTTTGAAGCAATATATTCGCATTCACTATATGCAAACTGTTTTCATATTTTTTATGATGGTCAACTCTCAATAATTCTAAGCCTCTTGAGGGAGGATGACGAAAACGATACCACGATCTTTACAGTATGATTTTGAACAGACCTCGCTGATGAGGTACATGCATTGTTTCAATTCTTAAACACTGGAGTTATAAGGAAGTTAATCCCTCGTCAACCCCTCTGAGCCAAAGAAGTAGGAGTTTTTCTTTTCGAAATTTAAAACCCTTAATCATAACCTGGGGCAGGGTAGTCTCTCAGTTGATCCAAGTGCATAACGAATGGCACCAAAGAGGTCCTTACAAAAAAAAAGAAGACAGTGATGATTCCGAATAATCATAAGGATAGGCAGTCATTATATCTCAAAAATAAAAACCCAATAAGTCAAAACCTATGAAGGAGACTTACAAAACTGGGGCATCCCGCTGACTGTAATCACAAAAGAAACAGTTCAGGCAAAATTCAGGGATAACGAAATTAAAAAAAGGGAAAGAGGTCATACAAACCCTCAACAAAAACAAAAATGACTGCCTATTCAGAATAAACTATCAACATCCGAACCATCACGGGAATATCAGGACAAAAACTCAAAAAAGGTCTAACGCATGATCAGCTGAGTTTAGGATTGAAGAACATCACGAAGAGCGGGTGGGTACAAATAATTTGAGCCTTTATCTTTTGTTTCTTAAACCGTGAACCAGGCCACATTACAACCCTAAAAAGTCCTAGCTGAAGCATGGGTTAGTTCGAAAGCATACTGTTACAAAGGTATCCTGACTCCTTAAGGCTCGCAGTAAAATAACGAGTTTGACATCACAGTTTACAAAAGAACTCACTTGTTTTATTAAAAAAACTGCATTTTCAAAAAACTTCGAAACAGACATAAGCTTTGCATTTTTAACATAACCTTGTTTGCATATGACTTCTTGTTTGAACAGCGGAGAAATTCGCACGACGAATGTCTAATGAACAAAAGCACCTCCAATCAAGGGGCATGGCCTGATCATTGTCCATCATCTGGGGCAGTCCAATCAAGATTCGGAGAATCTCTCAAAGGCCAAACAGCCTGGGGCAAATCTCCACTTGAGTCACTTGGGGGCATTCCAGCAACGAATCTGGCCTGATCAAACATCTCCTGGTGGCATGGCAAAACACTTCTAACAGGGGCAACTCCCTACATTCTGAGAGCGTGGATATAGTCAAAAATACTACGCGTAATCAAAGACCCGCTAGGTTGACACACCTAGGCAAAAATAAGGGCTTCCCGACGAACCAAAAGGGTTCGGGAAAAAATGAGGGATGAAATGAAAAAAAATATATATCCCCGGCAAGTCGAAAACCTGAAAAGGCGGCTTGGGCAAAAATGGGTATCCCGGTGGACTGAAAACCCGAAAGGGCGGTCCAGGCAAAAGTTAGGGATCAAAGCGTACGACTATGTCCCGGCATTTCGTCACTTGCCTACCAGAAGAAAGTTTGTCCATCAACAACTATCAGCACCTCACAGGTATCTTCCTCTCCCATATTAGAAACAAGGGTAATAATGAGCGGTCTAAGCGATCTAATTGCTCTGTCCACCAAGGTACCAAGGTAGGTTCAGCTGAAGAACATAACCAATATACCCTAACTCCCCAGAGAGTGAGCCAGCAAGTCAATGCACTCTCCCCAAGAAGAATTATCCTGTCAGCCTTAAGGAAGTTGTGTATCTTCCAGCACATCTCAAAATTTCCCCAGGAAAGTTTGAATCCATCTCCCCAACAGGAAGCTCATCCCCAGTAGATTCTGGAAGCTTATCCCCTACAGAGCACGAACGCGTCTCCCGGCTTTATTCAAAGGTTATTTCCCTACCAGGATATAACTGGGTTATCCTCAGCCAAAAGCCACGAAAAGACCGTCCTCGGCAAAGTCTTCTTATCCCCAGCGGAGTCTATTAACACTTCAATCATAACAACGGTATCCCCAGCGGAATTATCATCAAGCATCCCAACAGAATACCTCTCTTCCCACAGAGTATTGTTCCCCATCAAGATCGCTAGAGTAATTTTCTCCCCACAGAGTAATCCATTTGCCAAGTTTATTCCCTAACGGAGTTATCTTCTCCTACCGGTATCCTTGCAACTATCATCCCCAGCGGAAACAACAAAGCACTATTCTCCAACATCAGCCCAGGACGTGACTTCTCGGCACCCGTCAAGGATCTATTTTCCTAAGACGAAAGCATACATTCATAAACATCGCATTTCCATACATTATAGCATGCATATACGCATCATGAACATACAATCTCATCTATGTTGAGAGCATCATCGCTTGATCCATATCATGCATTGCATATGAATGACCTTTACCTTTCAGGAAAGATCCAGTTAAGTTCTCAGCTATGTCTAAGACCTCCTCTGGTTCAGTTAAATCGATTCCTAAAGATTTTTCTGATGCCGATCCAGTTGAAGTTATTTCAAGACCTTCTCTGGTTCAGTTAAATCGATTCCTAAAGATTTTTCTGATTCTTATCCAGTTGAAGTTATTTCAAGACTTTCGTCTGGTTCAGTTAAATCGACCCTAAGATTTTTTTGATTCTTATCCAGTCAAAGATATTCCAAGACTTTAGTCTGGTTCAGTTAAATCGATTCTAAGATTTTTCTGATTCTTATCCAGTCAAAGTTAATCCAAGGGATTCTTTGGTTCAGTCAGATAGACCCTAAGATCTCCCTGATGCTTATTCCAGTTGAAGATTCCAAGACCTTGCCTGGTTCAGTTAAATCGATTCCTAAAGATTTTTCTAATTCTTATCCAGTTGAAGTTATTTCAAGACTTTCGTCTGGTTCAGTTAAATCGACCCTAAGATTTTTCTGATTCTTATCCAGTCAAAGATATTCCAAGACTTTAGTCTGGTTCAGTTAAATCGATTCTAAGATTTTTCTGATTCTTATCCAGTAAAAGTTAATCCAAGGCCTTCTCTGGTTCAGTCAGATCGACCCTAAGATCTCCCTGATTCTTATTCCAGTTGAAGATTCCAAGACCTTGCCTGGTTCAGTTAAATCGACTCCTAAAGATTTTTCTGATGCCGATCCAGTCAAAGGCCTTCTCTGGTTCAGTCAGATCGACCCTAAGATCTCCTTGATTCTTATTCCAGTTGAAGATTCCAAGACCTTGCCTGGTTCAGTTAAATCGACTCCTAAAGATTTTTCTGATGCCGATCTAGTCAAAGGCCTTCTCTGGTTCAGTCAGATCGACCCTAAGATCTCCCTAATGCTTATTCCAGTTGAAGATTCCAAGACCTTGCCTGGTTCAGTTAAATCGACTCCTAAAGTTTTTTCTGATTCTTATCCAGTCAAAGGCCTTCTCTGGTTCAGTCAGATCGACCCTAAGATCTCCCTGATTCTTATTCCAGTTGAAGATTCCAAGACCTTGCCTGGTTCAGTTAAATTGACTCCTAAAGATTTTTCTGATGCCGATCCAGTCAAAGGCCTTCTCTGGTTCAGTTAAATCGATTCCTAAAGATTTTTCTGATGCAGATCCAGTTGAAGATTCCAAGACCTTGCCTGGTTCAGTTAAATCGACTCCTAAAGATTTTTCTGATGCCGATCCAGTCAAAGGCCTTCTCTGGTCTAGTTAAATCGATTCTTAAAGATTTTCCTGTTGAAGACTCAGTAGAAGACATCCAAGATTCTCTCATCGTTACTGTTGAGGTAGTAATCGCCCCAGATTCTCTCATCGTTACTGTTGAGGTAGTAATCGCCCCAGATTCTCTCATCGTTACTGTTGAGGTAGTAATCGCCCCAGATTCTCTCATCGTTACTGTTGAGGTAGTAATCGCCCCAGATTCTCTCATCGTTACTGTTGAGGTAGTAATCGCCCCAGGTTCTCTCATCGTTACTGTTGAGGTAGTAATCGCCCCAGATTCTCTCATCGTTACTGTTGAGGTAGTAATCGCCCTAGGTTATCTCATCGTTACTGTTGAGGTAGTAATCGCCCAAGGTTATCTCATCGTTACTGTTGAGGTAGTAATCGCCCAAGGTTCTCTCATCGTTACTGTTGAGGTAGTAATCGCCCAAGGTTCTCTCATCGTCCCGTTGAGGTAGTAACCATCCCTGATTCATTCATCACCGTTTGAAGCTCCAGAATCGATTCCTGTATCTCGCCAGGGCACGTCTGAAGAGGTTTAAGGATTCAATTCTTATAACCAGTCAGGGCACATCTACACAAAGAGTTTGAAGATCAACTCCTGTAACAGGCCATGTAATTATCTTTCTTTTTCAGGTACGCAGGTTCTCGCTAAGGAAACTCTTACGCGATCGACACCCAGATGGCATCTATAAGCCCATCCACATATCCATCACCTCTCAACATGGCATCTATAAGCCCATCCTCCTATCCACTAATCTCCAGATGGCATCTATAAGCCCATCCACATATCCATGACCTCTCAACATGGCATCTATAAGCCCATCCTCCTATCCACTAATCTCCAAATGGCATCTGTAAGCCCATTCCCACCATCACACTACTATGTGAGCGCAAATTTCTGGGCACTCTAGTGTTCAATCATCTTCCACCTTCGGATTACGAAAGGCACGCCAGCCAATCTACATCCTTAGGATTAAGAAGATTGAACAGGGGAAACTGTTGACCCCAAAATTTGCCCTCCCATATTCTTCAAGGTTTGCTAAGATCATGCTTCAAAATCTCCCAAGGTTGCACAGTTCAATGGCCTCCTAACAGTAAAAAAAAATTAGGGTTTTGGTTCTGGCAAAGAAATTGAAGTTTCCAAGGGTCCAAACAAGTCCCACATGCCTACATACATTGTCAAGCATCCATATGCTAAGTTTCAAGACTCACATCACAAGATTGCACAGTCAAAAACCCTAATTGCTCAACAGTCAGCTGTAGGGGCAAAATGGTCATTTGACAGTCAAAAGTCAAAATTTTTGGTCAACATCTTATTTTTAAGCCGCAAACATCATTTGATCAATTCTTGATCATGATTCTCAAGGCATGGCTCAAAAAGTCTCAAGATGCAAAAGTTTCTATTTTTGGACAACTGAAAAAGTCAACTGCAAATTGACCAGGGCATAACTTCCACATGGTTTATCAGAAAAATTCCATCCAAGGCTCATTTTGAATAGAATGACATTTCCTACAACTCATATTCACACTTCAAGTCCAAGAAATGCTCTCACAAAAATTCATCAATCTCAACATTATAGGTCATTTTCAAAAGTCAACAAAAAGGCACTTTAAGTCAAAGACCTTAACTTGAGATTGGTAAATCAAAATGACATGGGACCAAAGGCATTGGTTAGAGGACTTCAAGACCTTTCCAAAATGTCCAAGAACATGATCAAAGCTTAAAAATTGAGCAAGATATGCCTTGTGGAAGTTTGGAAATTTTTGGGAATTTTGAAAAGTCAACTTTGCTTCAAATGCCTCAAAATTGCTAATGGGCCTCAATTTCTTCCATGAATCATTACCCAAAGGCTATGCACGACCCATTGACCCAAAGGGGAGTTATTTTCTTATTTTTAATTAATTAATTGAGTTTTTAATCCTATTAATTCATTTAATTAAAATTAAATATAAGAAAAATACTAAAACATGTTTTCCAAATCTTTTTGTGCAGCATATTCCCTCATCATGACCTAGAGATTTCGTGTACCACATCAAGAGGCAAGATCTTCCAAAATAGGCATGTTTTTCATGACAAAAAGATTTGGAAAAAGATGCTTGAAAATCAAATATTGAAAGCATTGATTCAATGGATTTTGGGCCAGTTTTTCTAACCTAAATCATTCACATACATAAGCATAACAAAACCTAATGCACAAGAAGAAGAAAGCGGCGCAAAAATCACAAGAACAACTTTGCATTTTTTTCAAAAAAACCTTGAAATTGTTTTGATAGCTAGAGCATAATTCAAGGCCTCAAAACTATTCCACAAGCTTGCCAAGACTACCAGGAATCTTTTCCAATCAAAGCCAAGTCTCCATACTCGAAGAAGTGGTAGAACGCAGTCGCCCTATTCATGAAAATTTTCTTAATCGTATTTGAATTTACATGCATTTTCCATACGTTCTAATGTTTGATTTACACTAATATAAACTCTCTGAAGCTATTGATGTATTTTAATTGAGTTAATATGGCCTGTATGAGAAGTTGCCATGGACGCAGGTTAGGGTTTCAGAAGCTTCCATTTGGGGCTTTACACATCTGGAAAAATTAGACAACAAGACCTACACCATTGAAATCGTGACATTCTGAAGGATAAAATCCATACCTCGCGCCCTTTTTCTTTTTTACTATGCTCTATTCGCTATTTTTGTAGGTACCATTTAGTGGGGGTTTAAAACCCCCGCTATCTATTCTGTATTTTCAGGACAAGCGAAGAAGAAGACTGGGTGTCATCACGTGGTTGGTTGATTCAAAAAGCTGGCACGTTTTCTTGTTTTCATATCATTAACCCTTGTTTACTATTATATTATTTAATGTCCAGAATTATTACAAACGCGTTGAAAGGCATAGTGGTTGGGAACGTGATTGGTAAGCCTTGGGACTTGGGTTCGATTCCCAGGTCCCCTTGTATATTTCATATTTTTTCCTCTAACTTGTTCCTATGCAGCGTGCTCTTCAGTGGTCCATCAAACACCCAACGCCTGGGCCTGCCACATGTCCCCAGGAATCAATCCAAAGGCCAGGATGGGCAGTCCACCATGGACACCAATCAGCCACTCCTCACACGCGCCAGAAAAACCAAAAAAGGCCTTGAATCTGTTGGGCCAAAATGCTTCCCATACACCTCCATAATTGGGCCAAAAACCTCTTGTTTGTATTTTCTTTCTCTCTTTTTTCTCTTTTATTTATTTTAATTTGTTTTATTGTTTTAATTAATTCACCAAAATAATTTTCATAAAACCACAAAAAATCAGAAAAGTCAAAAATAAAAATATGTTTATTTAATTTTTAATTCATTAATATTTTTTGCAAATAAATCTTATTAATCAATTTAGTTTAATTTAGGGTTTTAAATTTTAATGTTTTTCTTAATAACAAATAAATATAAAAAATAGGTTTTTTAGCATTTCTTATTCTTTTTTAATAAATAACCTTTTTTTATTTCTTATCATTATTAATTATTAATTATCTTTGTAAATAAACTTATAATTAAATAATTTGAGTAAATTAGGTTTAAACTTTAATTCTTTTCCTTAAATAATTAAAAACATGTAGAATTAGGGTTTCTTTTCCTTTTAATTTTACTTATTTCCATTAAATACAAAAACATTAAAAAACAATTTCTTTTCTTTACTTCATCATTAATTAATTTGTAATTTCAATTTAATTTCTTTAAAGGGTCCAACGCCCTCGCACCTTCGATTATAATTTCTTTTCGCGCGTTTGCTTCTATTTTTCATTTTAAATATTATGTAATTGCCCCAAGGCCTTGTAATAGTAATTAGGACATTTACTTTCCGCACTTTTATTTAAAATCGGGTCTTTGTTAATTTGGCGATGTATAGACCCGCGCCTTGTAATAGCGTAGGACTTTTATTTTCCGCATTTTAATTCCCGCACCTGTTAACTGCTAATAATTGTATGAAAGAATGAATGTCCCAAATAAAAATCAAAGCGTAGATCACCAAATGCATGACAAGACAAATATTATCTGAAAATGACACACAATTCACACACCACTCCTAGGGTACGCCTCACTGTTGCCTTGCCCCTCGAAATGTGGTCGTCGAGTATAGGACGTTTTAGTAAGTCCTCATGTCCATGAACATGGCATGGGGGTAGCTTCTAAGGTGTCCTACTATTGCTCTGGTGACCATACTGTCCCTAAATCGAATTGACCCGAACACCTCCAACCGTGGTGCTACCTACCTCTCAATGGTGGGATGGCACTACTTCAAGGACATTTACACAGACTAATTCCTTAGGGTAGGTAGATGACTCGTAGATACTTGCTTTAATTCAAAACAAATCAAAAAACCTCTTTTCACACCCATACTTTTCAAAAAGCTTTCAAAAACAATTTTTCAAACACTCTTGAGGACTGATACAAGAGTCGATCTGAAACTTTAAACGAAACTTTTTCAAACCCACTCACCTTGAAAAGCAAACACTTTTGAAAACACAAATGAGCAAGTATCTAAGAGCCCATGGATAACCATGGATAGAAAGGGTGCTAACACCTTCCCTTTCTATAAATCTACCTCCCGAACCGAGAAACAATCTCACTAAGGAATTTTTCTGTGCTTTTGTCCTTTCCATGTTGGAGAAAATAAAAGACGGTGGCGACTCTTGCTTCCGCGACATTTCGCGAACCAGCGTTAAACAGTCAGTTCCAGATCCACCGATCACAATATGAATGCCGTCAAGATTTTCCTTTCTCGTACCCCTGTGCCAACTTTGCTTGGAGGCATCCTACATTGTCTTCACACTCGCACTATGAGGAGGAAATGGGCTCTTATGTGTTGCATACCGTTGCTTTCAAGGTGGATTTATTTCGAACCTTCCCCGGTCAGTATTAAAGAATGAACAAGGCTTGATGTGGTCTCAAAGGATGATGTCGCTCTCTCATTTGAATATCTATTGGTGTTCCCGATCTTTGGAAGATGTCACCATCATTAACGGTTGTGGGGAATCCCCTAATGTTCCACTCCTTTACATTAGGGGAAGTATCACTTATAACCCTTCTCTAGAACTACGACAATTTGGGTATTCTCAGAGAGATGGTCCTCATAACGCGCTTATCCAGGGTATTATATTCGACTACGAGAATGATGTCCAATGTTATCGTCAAAGGTTTGTACGATCTTGGGGCATGGTGAACAAGGTTGATATCAAGACTTTGGGACACAAGAATTCCATCCCTTTGGAGCCTTATCTTAAATGGGTGCGAGCTCGCGCTTAAAATCTCATGATGCCATATTCAACTATCCTACCAATAGTTGTGGAGCCTGTGGCTGAGGGGGATGTTCCTTATACCATTCTCCATCCTGATATGCCTAATGACCTCGAGGAATTGCAGAGATCTTGGATTTAACTTAAAGGAGAATGAGATACCTTTGAAGCTTGATTCTACGCAAACGAGAAGAAAGTGTGGAGCTCACCAAGAAACTTCACAAGGAGCAAATCCTAAATGCCTACATTGACACGAACAAGAAGTGCCCATGGGATACTTGAGTCTTTTATTTTAGAAGTTCGTTTTGTTGTCATTTGACACCCTTTTGATTTTTCATTGTAAGCCCAAGGGGAAATTGTAATTTTTGAACTTATTAATACAATTGTTATGTTTGTTTCTTTTTTTTTTGCTAGCAAATTTAAATCTCATGTGGTCCTTGAAAACATTGCATCCATATAGAATGCATCATTTAATAAGCAGGTTTCTCGATACAAGTGTCCTCATCTTTTTACTATTTATTTCAGTATAAGATGGCTCTGGATAAACCCGTCAAAGATCTGCAAACTCAACACGCACAGTTTCAAGAGACCCTACTCAACATATCCCAAGGTCAACAAGAGCTAATGGAACTTCTCGTCACAAAGAATAAGACCAAGAAACAAGTTGTTATCAACATGGGAAGGAGGTTCAAAGGACCTGCCTGACAGGCTCAAGCAAATGTTATCTCCTCCGAAGAAAATGACAATCAAGACGAGGATGTTAGAAGCACCAGAGCTAGGGGTGGAAAATAACTGGATTTTTGAGGTTGAAGACTACACCGAGGAGAAGTACCCACCAACGGATGAGAAATACAAATAGCTAGAAGACCGACTTAAGGCTGTAGAGATCCAAACAGTGCCTGGTTTGGACTTCAGAGACTTAGTTTTGGTTCCTGGGGTGGTCATTCCCCACAAATTTAAGGTCCCCGTCTTTGCCAAATACGATGGAGTCTCCTGTCCCAAGATGCATCTAAGGTCTTACGTCGGCAAGATTCAACCACACACTACCGATAGAAAGTTATGGGTGAAATTCTTCCAAGAAAGTTTATCTGGAACACATATGGAATGGTTCTATCAACTTGAGGGGACTAATATCCACACATGGGAGGATCTGGCTGCTGTCTTTTATAGACAATACCAATACAATATTGACCTTGCATCAACTTGCATGCAATTACAAAGCATGATTATAGGCTCGAATGAAGGCTTTAAAGAGTATGCCTAAAAATGGAGGGACCTAGTTGGAAGGGTGCAAACCCCTTTGATTGACAGATAATTAGTGGACATGTTCATGGGCACCTTGACTGGTCCATTCTTTAATTTTCTGATTGGGAGTTCTTCATCAGGGTTTACTGAGTTGATCTTGATTGGCGAGCGAGTTGAAAGTGGAATCAAAAGTGAGAAGATCCCGATGACCTAAACCTCTAATGCTGTAAAGAAACTGTTTGTTGGTAAGAAGGAAACTAATGTTGTTTATGGACAAGGGAGCCGTATCAAGAGTGATCATCATATGTCGGTAGGAGCAGTATTGATTTCAAACCCGACCTCAGTTCAACGACCAAAATAATAAAACAATCAACAAAGGCCTGGCGCCCCGAGGAGGCAGTTCACTAAGATCAACATGCCACTGTCTCAAGCTCTACAAAATTTGTTGAAGGCATATTTGGTAACGCTGCGAGATCCCCCTGCTAATCTCAATACTTCCTCTCCCAAATATAATCCGAATATGAAATGCGCCTACCATTCAAATAGTTATGGCCATGACATAAACAAATGTTGGGCGTTGAAGAACAAGATCCAAGATTTGATTAATAACAAGGTGATCGAGTTTGACCCTCCACAAACCCCTAATGTGATTATCGCACCCATGCCTAGCCATGTTAAGGGTGTCAATGCCATCGACAGTGTCTCCTTTGTCTCCACCATTAATGATTTGACTACTCCTTTATTAACCATTAAGAAGAACCTACTAAGAGTTGTTTTATTTCTGGGCTACCTTGAAGACTTTTACCATTGTGCTTCCCAGGCTAACGACTATATATGGCTGAAGAAAGGTATTCAATGCCTGATTGATAGCCATGAAATTTTGTTCGAAAAAACTACGTCCGTTAAAAGTTTGCCTGAAAGTACACTTTGTTGTACCCAAATTTTTGCCCCTAAGATCCCTTCATCATACCATATTATTTCAATCACAACAAGATCACATTAGGGCTTTTGGTTCTTCTACCTATCTTTAGCTTTGCTCTTTGAGGAGTTACCAAGCACCTTAACTTGTTCTCTTTTGTGATCATGGATATTTTTCTTTGATTTTCTCTCTAATTCTCAAAATACAATATTGGTTTGTCTTACTTATTAATAATGTAGGTAAAGGCAATGAGGTCTAACAAATTGCATCATGGGTTCATGAGTTTATTTCCATGCCCTAGTATATAGCTTGAGAAATTCAAACCTCACCATTGAAGTTGTTTTGGAAGAATTGGTATGGAAGTGGATTTGGTGGCCATGAGTCCTCATCATCATCCTCAACAATTTCTATTCACAAAGGAAGAATATTGGCACAAAAAGTTTGTTCAAACTTGGCAAAGTTCCTCAAAGAATTCTCTTGATCTAGAGGCTAGGGTTTTGGACTTCAAAGGAGCATATCTTGCTAATCTTTTGGTATTTTTGAGTGATTACAAAAACATTCTTCTCTTCAAAGAGTTACCAACAAATCACTTCAAAAGTTCCAAAGAGTTTTCATGTGGAAGGAACTTGGTGAAGAAGAAAGATTACAAGTCACCCATATGAATCCCCAATTTTCCATATGTGACTTCAAATGGTCATAACTTGGTCAATTTTTATCACCTTGGGCTCATTCTTTTTTCATGATGATCCTAAAGGTGTGTAATTCATGCCTTCTTTTATGTGAAAAGTGAGAAAATGGATGAAAGTTTCCTTAAGAATGAAAAAGATTATAGGTCATTTCATGATTTTTGGCCAAATTCAATAAGTCATAACTTGCTTAATTTTTGGAGATTTTGAGTGGTTCAAATTGAAAAATGTCATTCAAGAGATCTACTTCATTCCATATTTTTTATCAAGAGCAAATTCTAAGTGGAAGGCCATGTTTGGATGCAAAGGATAATAGGTCATTTTTAAAGAAGAATTTGAAATATTTCCAAGTATGGAAAGTCAACTATTTTTCTTCAACTTTGACTCCATGTAACTTTTAGCTCAAGCATCCATTTGATTCCATTCTTTTTCCATTGCAAAGCTTGTAACCTCATATTTCCAAAGCATCAAGAATCTTTCCCTAAGACCCCTTGAGGAGAAAATGCCATTGGATTGAACTTGGTAACTTGGAACTGAAGTTTCTCCATAAGTCAGAATTTGAAATTCATGTTTTGGCCTCTAAACATCAAATTAGCACGTGTTTGTGATCTAAACATGTTTAACCAAGTTGCCAAAGTGGATTAGAGCCTTGAAATGCAAGTATTGGATGCGTTTTGATGCAAATCAGATCACACTTTGCTCGTGCATCAGGTTCACACGATTTTCCTCCAAACTTCATAATTTTACACGCTTGAACATTCCATTTGATTCCCTATAAATAGAGGGTCATCCCCTATTCAATTTCCCAAGCTTAGATAGCCAGAATCACCCTGCCTAACTATCTTCACAATCCAGAATTCAGCTACTTCGAATTCTATTCTCAAGCCCTTTTCAATCCATTTTTTCCCATCAATTCACCTTCCTTGATCTTCCCTAAAGCTAACCATATAATTACATTCAAGAATCGTGCCCTATATTGCTCCATAGAAGTCCAGTTTCAGAGCTCTATAACTCAACTTCAATAGGTAGATTCCTTCATCAATTCTTCAAAACTTTGATATCATCGTGTTGCTCTCATTGCCATGGTTCTAGTTGCAACACTTACTTCTTACTAGAAACACGTTTTGAACATAATTTTTCAAATCCCTTTTCAAAACTTTCTTTCCAAATTGCTTGAGTTACAATTTATATAAATTTGGCGCGAGGGTGTGGTTGTCTTCGTCTTGAAGAGACGAAGCGAATGACATAGGTTTGAGCTTTTGATTTTACAGTTTGAGAGACTTGCAATTCGTGATGGCTGGAGGTTGAAGATGACCAACGTGTCATCTTCTAACCAATGAAGGCGTGCCATTTGTTATTTTCAAATTCTGATTTTATTAATGATTCTGTACATTATTCATTAAAGACCATGATATGCACAACGCGCCAGATCCCTTGGATTTGATTACTAACGCGTTTTGATTCTCATCCAATGGTCCACATCTTTTGCTTTTATTTTCTTTTTCTGATTTTTATATTTTAATTGTTTTAAATTTAAAAAAAAATCATAGAAAATTCATTTTTAGTCCAAAAAATCTGAAAAAATTATGAAAAATATTTTTGATTATTTTGTTTCTGATTTTTATTTTTTCACAATTTAATTTTATGTTTTGGTACTTTTTATTAATTTTGTACTTATTTGATTTGTTTAAAATGTTTAAAAATACTTTTACACATTTTTAAATTCTGAAAAAATTATGGAATGATTCACTGATATTGTGACAAATACTGGTGACCTTATTTTATTTTTGTTTCTGAATTTACTATTTTTTGTTTATTTTTCCCATTTATTTTAATTTTTAAAAATAGTTTCTTACTTTTAAAAATTCCCAAAAATTTCATAAAATTACTTGGCCTCTTTTCTGATTTTTCTATGGTCTTATTTTTTATTTCTTAATTAATTTGAATATAATTGATATTATCCTCATTATTTCCCCTTTTTTTTTACATTTTTAAACCCTTTAATGTATATATTAATTATATTATTATTTTGTGATTATTTTCTGGCTGTCTTGGGTTGATTTTTTGATCATGGCTTTATTAACATCATTGGATCCATGTTGTTGAGTTTGACTCCACAAAAAATGGATGAATGATTTTAATAATAGTTTGATTAAATATTAATTCAAATATGGTTTATCTTTTTACCCTAAATCCCCTTCATCTCATCCCCTTCTCATTGCACTAAATGTTGTTGGAGCATGATCTCTATATCATGTCTCAAAACAAATGGTGCATAGATTATTATTGATCGACCTCAAAATAGGTGCGACTTCTATATAAGTCCACTTGCGATTGCTTAACATAGCGCTAAATTTTGTCCCGATTCGAATAAATAATCATTTGTGGCCCAAACTTATGATTGCAAGCCCAAATATATTAATTTGATCTCTTTGATCCAATAACCTTGAGATTCATTGTGTGGAGGCTTTGGTTCTACCAATCCTCTAATGGATCTACAACACCTTTGGTCAATGCAGATCACTTAAACATCGTTGATCATTAAATGGTACTTATGAGAATTCCAAATGGATGATATACTTGGCAAAAAGCAAATGCAACTTGTTGTGTGGAGGCTTTGGTTCTACCAATCCTCTAATGAGTTCCAAATGCAAGTTTCAAGATGGTCATCCAACTAACCACTAATTATTGACTTGTTTTACCTTATGCTTTTATTCTTTTTTATGCTTTATGTACTATTTACTTTTAGCATTTACATTTCATGCCATTTTCATCTTTGCTCATTTGAGCATTTATTTTCTTGCCATTTTTACTTTGCTCACTTGAGCTTTTCTTTTTCTTTTCTTAAGATACTTAATAATTAACATAAACCCTAAAAAACTCTTAATGGTACTTGGACTATTTGGTTACTATCCTTGACATTATGGAGCAATGGACTTTTTATTGGACTTAGGATTAGAAACCTTGGCCTATCTTGGAGACCTTGTGATCTTATCTGATTATTTTGTCTGCAGTTCTTGAGGTTTACCTCCTTTGTTTGTAATCTGGAATTCACCTA
This sequence comes from Vicia faba, assembly GCA_948472305.1. NCBI lineage: Eukaryota > Viridiplantae > Streptophyta > Magnoliopsida > Fabales > Fabaceae > Vicia > Vicia faba. The sequence goes on along the minus strand of OX451735.1, from coordinate 37,301,721 downwards.
TATACATCCATTACTCTGTCCAATTTTTGTAAAGACTCAATACATTTGAAGAGGTCTAGTATCTTTGCTTGCTTGGTTTCAATCCAAAGAATGAGAATTCTATCTTGGCTCATGATGTCAAGTTTTGGCTTCTTGTTGGTTAGATGATTCTTCTCCTTAGCTTTTACCTTATGCTCTAGGATAGTCTCTTCTTCTCCTCCCATCTTCTTTAATTTCAAAAATCCTCTCCCTCCTTTTGAAAATTCTTCTTGTTTTGAAACTTAAATCACTTTCATAATAAACTTGGACTTAGGTCCATGCATTTTCAAAATATTTTCATAAATAAACTTCAATCTATTTAATAATACCTTGACATTTTTATGAGAAAACTAAAAGTCAATCAATCTCATTTCAAACCATTTTTCCACTTTGGCTTTTATCTTTAAACTTTTCTCAAAAGGTTAAACTCTTGTCAATCCTTGTAGTGATGCAAACAACTATACTTCTACAATATATAGTGAAGAGAGATATTTTCCACTTGGGTGTTGAGTGAGGCATTATTGATTTTAAAATCCAAGCCATATCCTCTACTTTGAGATGATGCAAATTCTCCTTTCTCATGATTGTGGGTAGTAAGTATGTTTTCCACACGGACAATGACGATGATGTCTTATCTCTTAAAATTAACCAACACACTTGTGTTTCAAACTTTTTAAAGAGGAACTACGTGTACCCTAATCCCCTATTGCACGAAAGGTGGTACGTAGGAACTAAAGGTTCGCAACCGTGTAGGGTGCAAAAATCATAAAAAATATATTTCTTTTCTCACCTCCACCATCCATTTTATATATAACACCTTTTTATAGCCAAAATCTACAGATTTTACAAAGAGGTTCCTGCGGAGTACCATAGATGTTTAGGGTGCTAATACCTTCCCTCTGCATAACCAACCCCCTTACCTTGAATCTTTCCCCCTTTTTTGGGTTATTTACTCTTTTCCTATTCCTTTGGAAATAATAAAGCGCAGTGGCGATTTTTATTTTTGATTTGCATAAAGTCTAGTCAATCCAATGGCTTAGTCTTGAACATTTCTATCGCTGCACACTTGAAGATGTTTCCATAATCACCATTTCAAATACTCCTATTAGGATCACCTCTAAAGACCCTATAAGTATTTCTACTGAGCCAATAGTAGCTCCCCTGATTATCACTACAACAGGGCCAATCCCCTATTCATCTGACAAAGTTGTGCCCTGGAACTATGGGGCAGAGGTTTATTATTATGGTGTTAAGAAAGAGCCTTGGATTGCTGAGAATGAAGAGTATGAAATTACAAACATTGCTGGAACTAGTAAGGTTACTAGGACAGGAAGGGTCTTCTCTCCGGAGATCTCTCCTCCAACAACTACTACAACACCTGTTCGCATTCCTGGTGCTGGGCCAACTGCCAGTGCCCGAGGTAAAGAGAAAGTTACTGAGCCTTCCCGGACGGAGGCACCCACAAAAGATGCTACAATTGAAGGCCCTTCTCAACAAGAGATGGAAGAAATTCTGAAGATCATTCGTAAGAGTGATTACAAAATAGTTGAGCAACTGGGGCAGATACCCTCAAAGATATCCATGATGTCCTTGTTGTTATGCTCCGAAGCACATGCCCAAGCTCTTTTGAATTTCATGATGAATGCCCATGTTCCACAAGAGACCACTGCTGATCAATTTGAGAATTATGTTGCAAGCTTAACTGCTTATAATGGTTTGGGCTTTTCTGATGTAGATTTAAATCTGGTGGGGAAGAATAATAACAAAGCTCTTCACATCTCCATTGAATGAAAAGGCACCACCCTGGCGCATGTGTTAGTAGATATTGGATCCTCCCTAAATGTTTTACCCAAAGGTGCTTTAGATAGATTGGACTGTGAAAGGATGGTGCTAAAACCCAACGATATTGTAGTAAGAGCCTTCGACGGTTCGAAAATAATGGTCCACTGAGAGGTTGATATTCTGATCAAGGTGGGATATCAAGTCTTTAATTCAACCTTTTATATAATGGATATTCGCCCGACCTATTCTTGCTTGCTGAGATTCCCATGGATTCTTGGGGCATGAGCAGTTACCTCTACATTACATCAAAAGACGAAGAACCCAATGAAAGGTAAGATCGTCACAGTTTGCGGAGAGGAAGAATATATGGTCAGCCATTTGAATTCTCTCAAATACATTGAAATGGATGGTGAATTCATCGAAACTCCTTGTCAAGCATTTAACGTAATCCCTCCAACGATTGCTGCTGCTAAAGAAACTACTCCCAAGATTACCAATGACACATTAAGAATGGCCTCTCTGAAGGATGCTAGGGCGGTTGTAGAAGACAGAGGTTGAATTATCGGGGGATAACTTCCTGACATCCCCTACAAATCCAACAAATTTGGGTTGGGTTTTACTTCAAAGGCTCAGAAAGGGGTTCAATGTGTTCGTGCTGGTGGACCACCTCTCTGTATTAGAAACAATGAAGTCAATGCTCTATAAAAAAATGACTATGATGGTGACCTAGACGACTGGATATTCCCAACTACCGACGGTGGACTCAATAACTAGAAGGCCAAAGACTTCATCTCAATCTCCTTCAGCCAGGAGTAATTACCATTTTATGTTTTTATTGCTTTAAGAAGTTTGTCTGTATAATTTCCTTCAAAATAATGACTTTAAACCATGTGCCTTGCATGGGGAACAATGGTCCATTTGTTAAGGGTTATCATTTCATATATCATATGCTCATTTAATGAAAAAACATTGGACGATTATGTATTCAAATTTTGTGCTCCTTGTCTTTCTTTTACTTTACTGTATTTTCAAATAGCCATGTGACCTTACATGCACATACACACATTTGCAGATCCACATCCACTCTGGATCTCATTGACAATAATTCTACTATTTTCGTTTATGACTTTGAAAATCCAATCTGTCAAGCCGAAGAAGAAAGTGAAGAAGATTGTGAGATACCTGAAGAACTCTCCATACTCCTGATACAAGAGGAAAAGGCTATCCAACCGCATGAAGAGACGGCCGAGGTGATAAACTTGGGTATCGAGGCAGATAAGAAAGAAGTCGAGATTAGCGCCAACTTGGAAGACAATGTTAAGAGCATATTGGTTCAGATGTTGCACGACTATATTAAGGTATTCGCTTGGTCATGCGAAGACATGCCAGGGCTCGATACTGATATCGCGGTTCATTTTCTTCCAATGAAATATGGTTGTTCTCCAATAAAACAAAAGGTTCATCGCATGCACCCGGATATGTCAGAGAAAATCAAGGCTGAGGTAATGAAACAGTTTGATATAGGTTTCTTGGCAGTGACGTCGTATCCCCAATGGGTTGCAAATGTTGTTCCAGTGCTGAAGAAAGACGGTAAAGTCCATATGTGTTTAGACTACATGGATTTAAATAGGGCGAGCCCCAAAGACGACTTCCTACTACCACATATTGATGTCTTGGTAGACAATAGTGCTCAACACAAGGTATTCTCATTCATGGATGGTTTCTCCGGGCACAAATAAATAAAAATGGCGCCTGAGGACATGGAGAAAACTACCTTTGTCACACAATAGGGAACCTTCTGTTATAAGGTCATGCCTTTTGGGATGAATAATGCAGGCACAACTTATCAACGAGTTATGGTGTTTTTATTTCATGATATGATTCATCATGAGATAGAAGTCTATGTAGACGACATGATAGCCAGAATACAAACTGAGGAAGAACACATTGCTCATCTGCACGAGTTGTTTGAAAGGATGAAGAAATACAAGCTGAGGTTGAATCCAAACAAATGCACCTTTGGGGTAAGGTCTAGAAAACTCCTAAGTTTCGTCGTCATTAGCAAAGGAATTGAGGTTGATTCTGCAAAAGTCAAAGCTATCTGAGAAATTCTAGCTCCTCATACTGAGAAGGAGGTTAGAGGTTTCTTAGGACAATTAAACTACATTACCCGATTCATCTCTCACCTAACTGCTACTTGTGAGCCAATCCTCAGACTGCTGAAGAAAGATCAGGTGGTAAGATGAAGTGATGACTGTCAAATGGATTTTGATAAAATCAAGGAATACTTGCAAGAACCTCCAATCTTGATGCCACCAGTTGAAGGAAGAACTATGATCATGTACTTAACTATTTTAGATAATTCAATGGGATATGTGTTGGGGAAGCATGACGAGTCTGGTTAAAAAAAGCATGCAATATACTACCTTAGCAAAAAGTTTACCGACTGTGAAATAAGATATTCACTGATCGAGAAAACTTGCTACGCTTTGGCATGGGCTGCTCGTCGACTAAGACAATATACGTTGACTCATACTACTCTATTGATCTCTAAGATGGACCCTATCAAGTACATCTTCGAGAAGCCAACTCTCTTCGGAAGAATAGCCCGATGGCAAATGATCTTAACTGAATACGAAATCCAGTACACCACTCAAAAAGCAATCAAAGGAAGTGCACTGGCAGATCATTTGGCGCATCAATCTGTAGATGACTACCAATCTATAAATTTTGAATTCCCAGATGAGAACATCATGCTAGTAACAAATCATGAAGAACCTGAACAAGGATCCTGATGGACTATTGTTTTTGATGGAGCTTCTGACGCACTTGGCAACGGAATTGGTGTTGTGATCATCTCCCCCGAAGGTTGCCATACACCTTTCACTTCCAGACTTTACTTTGATTGTACCAACAATATGGCCGAATATGAGGCATGCATCATGGGTCTTAAAGCTGCTATTTACTTAAGAGTTAAATGCTTAAACGTGTATGGAGACTCAGCCTTGGTGATCAGTCAAGTTAAAGGAGAATGGGATACAAAGCATCCAAATCTTATCCCTTACAAAGAACTTGTGATAACCTTGATCCCATACTTTGAAGAGATTACCTTTGGACATATCCCAAGGGAAGAAAATCAGTTGGCAGATGCCTTAGCCACTATGTTATCTATGTTAAAGGTTAGATGAGACAATGAAGCTCCCCGTATTACTGTCGAAAGATTTGACGAACTAGCACATTTCTACGAAATAAATACCGATGGAGTAGAAGAGAAGCCTTGGTTTCATGAAGTGAAAAGATATCTTGAAGCTCAAGAATACCCTGAAGGGGCATCAATGAACAACAAGAAATTCTTGTGGAGGTTCTCAACCAAGTTCTTCCTAAGCAATGGGATTTTGTAGAAACACAACCATGACTCAACCATACTCCGTTGTATGGACAAGAAGGAAGAAGAGAGGATTATGGAGGATATGCACGAAGAAATCTTTTGTACTCACTCTAGCGGACATACCATGGCCAAGAAGATTCTGAGAGCTCGTTACTATTGGTCGACCATGGAAACCGACTGTCATCACCACTCGAGGACTTGCCATAAGTTCCAGATTTGTGCTGATAAGGTTCATGTGCCTCCAATACCTTTGAATGTCATGACTGATCCTTGGCCATTTGCAATGTGGGTCATTGATATGATCGTAGAAATAAATCCTACTGCCTCTAATGGATATCGCTTCATTCTCGTTGCCATTGACTACTTCACCAAATGGGTTTGAGTGGCTTCATTTGCCTCAGTTACCAAGAACGTTGTAGCTTGGTTCATGAAGCATAACCTTATATGTCGATATGGTATCCCTGAGAGAATCATCATTAATAATGGTACCAACCTCAACAATTCCATGATCACTGGACTCTGCATGCAGTTCAAGATCAAGCATCATAACTCTTCTCTATACAGACCTAAGATGAATGGCACAGTGGAAGCTGCCAACAAGAATATAAAGAAGATTGTGAAAAAGATGGTTGTGACCTATAAAGAATGGCATGATGTTGTACCCCAAAATTTGCCCTCCCATATTCTTCAAGATTTGTCAAGAATCATCTTCAATGGGTTCAAGACCATTCAAGGGTTGCACGGTCCAACTGCCTGCTAAGCCAGTCAAAATTAGGGTTTTGGTTCTGTCAAGGAATTTGAGGTTTTCAGTGGTCCAATCAAGTCCCATAGGCCTATATACATTGTCAAGCATCTACATGTCAAGCCTCAAGTCTCACAATGCCAGTTTGCATAGTCAAAAGCTTCATTTGGTTCACCATCAACTGCAGGGGTAAAATGGTCATTTTACAGTCAAAAGTCAGAATTTTTGGTCAACATCTTATTTTGAGCTCACAATCATCATTTTATCAAGTCTTGATCATGATTCCACAAGCATGGCTCAAAAATCATCAAAGATGCAAAAGTTTCTATTTTGGGACAGTAGAAAAGTCAACTGTACCTTGACCAGGGCATAACTTTTTCATGGTTCATCATAAAAATCCCATCCAATTCTCATTTTGAAGGGGATGACATTTCCTACAACTCATCTTCACATTCCAAGTCCAAGAAATACTCTCACAAAAAGTTATCAATTTCTACATTATAGGTCAATTTCAAAAGTCAACAAAAAGGCATTTTAAGTCAAAGACCATAACTTGAGATTGGTAAATCCAAATGACATGGGACCAAAGGAATTGGTTAGAGGACTTCAAGACCTTTCCAAAATGTCCAAGAACATGTTCATAGGATCAAAATGGAGCAAGATATGCATTGGAGAAGTTGAGAAATTTTTGGGAATTTGCAAAAGTCAACTTTGTCCAAAACACCTCATTTTTGCTAATGGGCCTCAAATTCCTTCTTGAAACTTTGTCCAAAGACTATGCACGACCCATCAAGCCTAAATTGATTTATTTTCTTATTTTTATTAATTAATTAGATTTTTAATTGATTTTTAATTCATTTAATTAATTTAAAATGTAGGAAATTCAAAGATGTGATTTTTTCAATCTTTTGTGAAGCAAATAAACTCAGGGCAAGCTGGCAAATTCGTGTATCAATCAAGGACATCAAAATCTCCATGTTTGGCAAGTTTTCTCAATCAAAAAGATTGAAAAATATTTGATTTTCAATCAAATATTGGAACATCAATGCAAGGGATTTCTTGTGCAAGATTTGACCTAAAACCATTCTACTATAAGTGCATAAGCTAAACCTAATTCCTAACACGTGAGATTGCTGCATACAGAGCCATAACCACATTTAAAAAATCAAGAACAAAGTCAAAACTGTTTTCTCACTTCCAGGCCACTTCAAGGGCTTTTGTGGATTCAAACACATCGCTGGGACATTCAGAAACCTTTTGCAATCGAAGCCAAGCGCCAAAGCTCAAGAAATCATCATACACGAACTCACGGTTTGCTTAACTTTTTCAGAATCGTAACTCCAAAATTATGCATCATTAACATGATTTACTGTGTGTTTTGTGTTGCTAGAAATCATACAAAGCTTTTGGCATAGATTAATTGAGTTATTACGCCTTGAAACGAAAGTTGCCATTGGAGAGTTTTAGGGTTCCGAAGCTTTACTTTTGGGGCTTTGCTATATAGGAAAAATCAGGACCCCTAATGCCCATGACTGAAACCGTCTGAATAAGACGAGCAAGATGGAACCCTCGCGAACAATTTATATTACGCACAGACTTAATCGCTATTTTTCCTTTTTCAGTTTATGGGGGTTAAAAACCCCCGTTATCTAACACATATTTTGTAGGTTTCAGCGAAGGAGATGAAGATGTATTGCTCCATGATTGGTCCATTCAAATAAAGCGCGCGCTTGTTTCTCTTTCCAGCATAAGCGTTATGTTTTTTATATTATATTTATTGGTCATTATACTAACAGAAGCAAGCGCGTGGTGGAATGGTTAGTGATCTGGCTGATCATCATTGGGACCTGGGTTCGATTCCCAGGCCACCCAAAATCCTCATATTATTTTTCATAATGTATTCTCATGCAGCGCTTTAGGAGGTGTCCATCATACACCTTGCTCATCCAGACGCCAAGTGTCTTCAAGCATCAATCCAGTGATCAAAAGATGAGGAGCACCATGCTCCCAGTCAACAAGCGCTTTGGAGGATCCACAAAATCAACGCAGGCTTGAGTTTATGGGCCTCAGTTTGCTAATTCACCTCCATATTGGGCCATCAACCCCCCTGGTTTCTATTTCCTTTTTATTTTCTTTCTTTTTATTTTCTTTTAATAGTTATTATTTCTATTATTTAATTAATTCACAAATTATTTTCCACAATAAAATTCAGAAAACCTAAAAAAATATTTTTTTTAATTTCAATTACTTTTTGTAAATAAATATAAATTAATCAATTTAGTCCTTTTTATTAATTAGGTTAACTTTGATTTCTTTTTTTACAAAATATAAAATGAATTAGACTTAGGGTTTTTCTTTTGAGACTTTTAATTTCTTATTTTTATTTTCATTAAAAACATAAAAAACACCAAAACATTTTTTTTCTTTAATTATTTAATTAATTAGTTATTAGGTTTAATTTTTTAATTAATTGCAAAAAAGGGACAAATCCAATTCTTTTCTCAAAAAGGGTCAAAACCCTAAGGACGTCCCGATTCAATCTTTCGCGCGCATATTTTTAATTCATTATTTATTTGATGATATTTATGTATCTGCTCTGGAAATGTAATAGTTAATTAGGCTTTTATCGCTTTATTTACTTTCTCGTATTTATTTTCCAAACGGGTTTTGTTTTTGGCGATGTATATACCCGCGCCTTGTAATAGCGTAGATTCAACTTTCCGCAATTTATTTTCCGCACTCTTAACTGTTAATATGCATGAAAGACTTGTATGAAAAATAAAATCAATCCGTAGCTCACAAATGCATGTTCAAAGATAAACATAAACTGAAACAACGCACATGCACATGCCACTCTTAGGGTACGCCTCACTTGGTTGCCTCGAGGTGGTCATCAAGTATAGGGTGTTTTAGAGGTCGCCCTCCTGTCTAAAGATCCAGTTGCCTCGAAACGGTTGCCTCGGATAAAAAGGATCTAGGACATTAGGGTTACCTCTAAGGCATCCTACTATTGCTTTGGTGACCACACATGTCCCTAATAATCGAATTGACCCGAATAACTCCAACGACAGTGCTACCTACTTCTCAATAGTGGGATAGTACTGTCTAAAGGACTCTTACACAGCCTAATTCCTTAGAGTAGGTAGATTTCTCCTGGGTACTTGCTCTTTCTAAAACAAAAACATCTTTTCGCACCTACACTTTCAAATAGTTTTCAAACAAATACTTCATACACTCTTGAGGACTGATACAAGAGTTACCTAGAAGTTTTCAAAACGAAACTTTTTCAAAACCCACACACACTTGAAAAGCAAACAATTTTTTGAAAACATAGTGAGCAAGTACCTAAGAGCCCATGGATAACCATGGATAGATAGGGTGCTAACACCTTCCCTTTCTATAAATCTACCTCCCGAACCGAGAAACATTCTCGAAAAGGAATTTTGCTGTGCTTTTGTCCTTTCCATGTTGGAGAACATAAAAGACGGTGGCGACTCTTACTTACCGCGACATTTCGCGAACCAGCTTAAAAAACAATCAGTTCTATTTCCACCGATTACAGAACTGGCGACTCTACTGGGGACTTTATATAAGTGAGGTGTACCTTAGGATTAGACCACTCTTGTTTTCAATTGTATGCCTTGTTTGTTTTAATATTGTGGGCTTGTATCGGAGTTTCATAGATCCTAACCTGGATCTGGGGGATACCCTTTAGAAGTAGCAACAAACTGTGAGGGAACTGTGCGGGGTATACCGACATGGTTGAAGCAGTTGCTATGTTGATGTGGCACTTTGGTGAGTACCGGTAACCCTTGAGTCAAGTCAAGGAGAGTACGGGGCCGCCGCGTGGTGTCGTGAAGCATCAACTGACCTTAGAACCTTACTTGACCATCCTGGCCTTTTTAGGGGTAGTGAGATGACCGACTTTGGTGCAGTCCGAAGTTGGTAGATACTCGATATTACACTCATTGAGGGTTGTTTTCTTGGAATATTTTGGTCGCCAGTTCAGTGGCTAAACCAAAACAATGAACATAGAAAACAACCCAATGATATTGAGCTCCTTAGAACCCGGTTACTTTTGATAGGACAGGTTTTGAGCCCACCAACTTCAAGAGGGTAGTACCTAAACTTCATGCTGGCCTAAACTTAAGGCTATATGTGTGACTTGTGTGCCTTCAAACTTGAATTACTTGCACATACTTGTTATCTGACAACACGAGTTCCTTGCAGGTTTTGTTTACAGTCCTTAATCTGGACTCATAACAGGGTTTACTTACATCACTCCATGCATAGCATAACATCATACCATCATACCATTGCATACATCCTGCATAAGGACTAATCCATTTCAAGGATCTCAAGGGTCTGTGATGTAGGTCATGATGAATCAAAATGCCTAGCAAGTGGCAAGGGGATTTATTTTCCTCTAGTCAAGGTTGATAACTTGAGTCAGGGGCTATGACCCACTCGATATGGTGAGCTTTGACTCTTGAAGAAGGACTCTCAACAACATGAAGTTCCTTCAATCAAGCTACCAAGTTCAAATGCTAACAAATTTCCTTGTTTACCCGCGAGATCCTTGAAAACATTGCATGCATATCATACATATCATTGCATTACAGGTACACTTTTTACAGGTCACGTACCTTCTTCGCTGTTTATTTCAGCAGTCACCATGTCTTCTGAGCCTACTACTGAACAAGCTATCAAGGCCCTCCAGGCCCAGAACGCCCAGTTTCAAGAGCTGGTCATGAGCTTAGCTCAGGGTCAACAGGAGTTGAAGACTCTGATTCAGAAGAAGAAGAAAAAGAAGAGGACTGTTTTGTTCAACACTAGATGCAGATCTGGGAATGGACTACCGAATGAGGCTGAGCTGACTACCTCATCTGTGGGCAACGACAGTCCCCAAGAGAGAAGGGTTCCTAGTCCCGTGGTCTCCGACAACGAGACGGATTTCAATGATGAACAGTACCCTCCTGCTGAGGATAGGTACAAACAATTGGAGGACCGACTAAGCGCTATGGAGATTCAACACGTGCCTGGGTTGGATTTCGGAGATCTAGGTTTATCTTCTGGGGTGGTGATCCTGCACAAGTTCAAGGCGCCTGCCTTTGCGAAGTACGACGGGGCTTCCTGCCCTAAGCTGCACCTCAGATCATATGTAAGGAAGATCCAACCTTACACTGCAGACAAGAATCTATGGATCCATTTCTTCCAGGATAGCCTTTCAGGGGCTCAACTCGAATGGTTCTATCAGCTGGATGGAGCCAGTATTCGAAACTGGGAGGACTTGGCTACTGCATTTTATAAGCAGTATCAGTACAATTCCGACCTCGCTCCCACGCGTACCCAACTCCATGGTATGTCACTTGGGACAGGTGAAGGTTTTAAGGAGTATGCGCAAAAGTGGAGAGACCTGGCTGGAAGGGTGAAGCCACCGTTGACTGACCGTGAACTCGTGGACATGTTTTTGGGGACCTTGTCTGGTCCGTTCTTCAACCATCTGATTGGTAATTCTTCTGCAGGGTTTACAGATCTAATCTTAACCGGTGAGAGGATAGAAGCTGGTATCAAGTCGGGGAAGATACAGAAAGGTGCCTCCTCGAGTACTGAAAAGAAACCATCCAAGAAAGAATCTAGTGTTGTCTATGGTTCAAGAGGGCAGGATAGGCCCGAACACCGGCAAGATGCCAACGCGGTAGTTATTTCAAAATCGGCCAGTGCTCCTCAACATTGCAACCAACAAAGGGAAGAGAGACCTAGAAGGCAATTCACTCCCCTCTGCATGACCTTGTCCCAGATATTGCCACAGTTGCTGGAGACCAATTTGGTAACTCTAAGGGACCCTCCTAAGAATCCCAACAAGACACCTTCCAGGTATAACCCCAACGCCCGCTGCGCTTATCATTCTGACAGCCCGGGGCATGCTACAGATGATTGTTGGACTCTGAGGAACAAGGTTCAGGATCTAATCGATGCAAAGGAGGTCCAGTTCGAAGCGCCCGAGGCTCCCAATGTGATCACGGCTCCCTTGCCAAAACATGGCTAAGATTGAAAAACTTTTGTTCATTCGAATGTTCAAGTTGTATTTTTCTTTGATTGTTCAAACATTTTATTCATGTCAAACGTTGTTATTTCATTAATGCATTACATGTGTCTGTTTTGAAGTAATTATGTTCACTATGCTTAAAACTGCTTTCATTTTTTGATGTTCGACTCTCGATTAATAATTCTAAGCCTCTTGAGGGAGGATGACGAAAACGATACCACGATCTACAGTATGCTTTTGAACAGACCCCGCTGATGAGGTACATGCATTGTTTAAATTCCTAAACACTGGAGTTATAAGGAAGATAACCCCTCGTCAACCCCTTCGAGCCAAAGAAGTAGGAGTTTTTTTTTCTTCTTCTTTTCACAAAAAATTAAAACCCTTAATCATAACCTGGGGCAGGGTAGTTCTCTCAGTTGATCCAAGTGCACAACGAATGGCACCAAAGGAGTCCTTCCAAAACAAAAGATGGGGATGGTTCTGAATAATCATAAAGACAGGCAGTCACTATCTCGTAGAAATAAAAGCCCAATAAGTCAAAACCTATGAAGGAGACTTACAAAACTGGGGCATCCCGCTGACTGTAATCACCAAAAGAAACAGTTCAGGCAAAAAATAGGGATAATAAAATCAAAAAGAAAGAGGTCCTACCAACCCTCGACAAAAAAGAAATGACTGCCTGTTCAAAATAAACTATCAACATCTGAACCATCACTGGAATATCAAAGCAAAGACTCAAAGAAGATCTAACGCACGATTAACTGAGTTTAGGATCGAAGAACATCACGAAGAGCGGGTGGGTACAAATAAAATTTGAGCCTTTATCCTTTGTTTCTTAAACCGTGAACCAAGCCACGTTACAACCCTTAAAAGTCCTAGCTGAAGCATGGGTTAGTTCGAAAGCATACTGTTATAAAAGGTATCCTGACTCCTGTAGGGCTTGCTGTAAAATCCTGGGTTGACATCACATTTCACAAAAATTCACTTGTTTTATTGAAAACTGCATTTTGAAAAACTTCAAGACAGGCATAAGCTTTGCATTCTTGAAATAACATTGTTTGCATATGATTATTTGTTCAAACAGCAGAGAAATTCGCACGAAGAATATCCAGTGAACAAAAGTCTTCTCAATGAAAGAGTCACCTCAGGTGGAAAAACACTTCCAATCAAGGGGCAGACGTGAGCACTGTCTATAATCCGGGGCAGTCAAGTCAAGATTCAAGGAATCTCTCAAGATGCCAAGCAGCCAGGGGAAAATCTCTGCCTGAGTCACTCGGGGCATTAGACATGAATTCCCGCAACGAATCTTGCACGATCAAGCATCTTCTGGTGGTATGGCGATACAATGCTACCGACAGTGACAACTCCTTGCGTCCTGAGAGCATGGACATAGTCGAAAAATACTACGCATAATCAAAGACCCGCTAGGTTGACACACCTAGGCAAAAATAAGGGCTTCCGGGCGAACCAAAAGGGTTCGGGCAAAATAAGGGATGAAAATGAAAATTTTGTACACCCGGCAAGTCGAAAACCTGAAAAGGCGGCTTGGGCAAAAATGGGTATCCCGGTGGACTGAAAACCCGAAAGGGCGGTCCAGGCAAAAGTTAGGGATCAAAGCGTACGACTATGTCCTGTCATCTCGTCACTTGCCTACCAGAAGAAGATTTGTCAGTCGGCAATCATCAAACACCTCCACAGGTACCTTCTCCCGCAGAAACTGGGGCAATAAGAACTGTCTAAGCGATCTGGATGCTCTGTCAACCAAGGTACCAAGGTAAGTTCAGCTGAAGAACATGACCAAGACACCTTCACTCCCCGCAGAGTAAGACAAGATTCAGCAACACTCTCCCCCGAGCAGAGTTGGTCTCCAATCAGCCCCGAAAAGGCACAGTATCTCCAGCAAGTCAGTGATACTCTCCCCAAGCAGAGTTAGTCTACTGTCAGACTTAAGGAAGTTGGGTATCCCTAGAAGATCTTATCATTCCCCAGCGGAGTATAGATATTCATCAGCAAACATCCCCCAGTGGAATCAATCTCCCCAGTACAGTCCAAAAATTTCCCCAGGAGAACCGAATCATCCTCCCCAATAGATTTTGGAGCCATATCCCCAATAGAGTCTAGAAGCTGGTCCCCTGTAGAGTACATATCTCTCCCCGGCTTTGTTCAAAGGTTATTCCCCACCAGAGCTTATAACTGGGTTATCCTCAGCTAATTACCACGGAAAGATCGTCCTCGGCGAAGTTCTTCCTACCCCCAGCGGAGTTCATCAAATTCCGCAACATAACTTATCAAACGGAATCCCCAGAGGAGTTATCATCAAATCTCAGCGAAGTATCTCTTCCCCACAGAGTATTTCCCTGCAGAGTAATCTCTTCAACAAGTTCATTCCCCAACGGAGTCATCTTCTCCTACCGGTTTATTCTTGTAATCATCCTCCCCAGTAGAAATGAAGAACTCTACTCTTCAACAGCAGCTCAGGATTCAACTTCCCGGCATGCGTCAAGGATTTATTTTCCCAGACGAAGATACATTCATAAACATCACATATGCATCATGTCATACAATCTCATTTATGTCGACAACATCATTGCTTGATCCATATCATGCATTGCATATGACTGACCTTTACCTTTCAGGAAGGATACAGTTAAATGATCAGCTATGTCAAAGTAGACAAATATAGTCAAAAGAGACCAATCCAGTCAAAGAAGACAAATCCAGTCAAAAAAGACAAGTACAGTTAAATCCCAAAGGTTTTTCTGATGCTCATCCAGTCAAAGAAGACAAGTCCAGTTGAAATTAATTCCTAAAGTCATTAAAGACAACCCGTCATTTTAGACACCCGTCGTTATAGACACCCGTCGTTATAGACACCCGTCGTCATAGACACCCGTTGTTATAGACACCCGTTGTTATAGACACACGTCGTTATAGACACCCGTCGTCATAGACACCCGTCGTCATAGACACCCGTCATTATAGACACCCGTCGTTATAGACACCCGTCGTTATAGACACCCGTCGTCATAGACACCCGTCGTTATAGATACCCATCTTTATAGACACCCTTCGTTATAGACACCCGTCGTTATAGACACCCGTCGTTATAGACACCCGTCGTTATAGACACCCGTCGTTATAGACACCTGTCATTAAAGACAACCCGTCATTTTAGACACCCATCGTTATAGACACCCGTTGTTATAGACACTCGTTGTTATAGACTGATGGGAAAATCTGTAACGTATAGCCTAAATATAGTACTGCAAGTGCACAGCCTATCGAAGTAATATATAAGATTATCGAACCACAGAGACCAATTGTCAATCTATCAACTCTATTGCTAAGGTGCTTATCTAAGGCGAGCAAGAATATTGATGTGAGTGCAGTGCAACAAAGTAAATGAGCGAGGTAAATAACAGTTTAAAAGACAGGTTGGAATGTAAATCATGTAATCAGATATTGGTCCGGTCATGCGTAGATGAAACTACTTATGGGGCAGTATTTTCTATTGATAGCAAAGAATCAATTTAACGGGAACTTGTAGCTTTTGGCTACTAAGAACCGAATTTACTCTTTAAATTAAATTCCTTTATTGTCACATATAAAGGGTGCCTTCCGCGTTAAAGAGGTAAACCTATTTTTAAGAAATTGATAGTTTTGACTTAACAGAAAAGTAATTTTACTTGGAAAGATTAACTTAAAGAGACTTTTGGCTTTTGACCAAGAGTCAGATTTCAAACCTACAAACGCGTCCGAAAATAGTTTCAAAATCGTTTTCTAAAAAGGTCAATGATTCCTATTTAACCAATCAACGGCTTTCGCTCTTTTTGTTTGGTTAAATAATAATCAAGTCGTATCATTAGTTTGGACGGCTTTCGATCTTACCCAATAAACATTTAAACATAGTTGACTTAAGTTAAAAGCAAAACATCCCCAGAGTATTTTCACTAGCATGATAATTGGAACACGACCATGATGACAATCATTACATCCAAACCTTTATAGTTTAGCCAGACATAATAAGTGCGAGTCTATAAAACGTGTAGACTATGATAAGAGCGAGTAAGTAAAAGAGTGCGAGTCTATAAAACGTGTAGACTATGGTAAGAGCATTTAGAGTCTATAAAACGTGTAGACTATGGTAAGAGCATTTAGAGTCTATAAAACGTGTAGACTATGGTAAGAGCATTTAGAGTCTATAAAACGTGTAGACTATGGTAAGAGCAATTATAAGTAAAGAAATGCAATAAAATAGAACCTTGCTCCAGTCGGAGACTTGAATCTGATACAAATCTGCAGAATGGTAAGGCTGGTATGATCAACTTCAACCAAAGTGCTCCAAGACTCGATTACAACTCAATCTACACCACAATAACTCCCCAATGTGAAGAGATTATTACTTTACAGAAACTGATAGTATATGGCTTAAGATTGTACTAAGCTTGGATGAAACTAAAAAATGAAAATCGAAAACTATTTATAGAGGATCCTTGAGATGCGTAAAGACCAGCATGCCCCTCAACTTCTCTTGAGCGGGAAAGCTTTTGTGAAGGCCGCGGGCGCGGTGGCAGTGGCCGCGGGCGCGGTGACTGGAACTGTTAGATCATGGGAACGTGGTAGTTGGTCTCTGGGTGAAAGTGGGCCACGTCATCGCGTTCCCTGTAGTCGGCGCGGCGCTGAACGCCATAAGTGCAGAATATCTTGAAAAACCCTAATTTCTTGGCGTTTTGGCTCGTTTCTTCACAGAAGGCTCTGAAATGACAAGAATCCTGAAAACAAAGGAAAAAGGAACATAATACGAGAAAATGATAATAAAAACTAAGGAAAACATTTGATATTTGAGTCAGAAACATAGTGTGATTTAGTGCGATCAAATCCTCCCACGCTTAGACCTTTGCTTGTCCTCAAGCAACAACTCTTAGAAGTAGATGAAAGAAAATTATGGTGTATACAGGTTTTGGGCAAAGAGGGCTTCTAAGTTCGAGTAAGGGTGTGTTGTCAGGCACTAACTATCTGAACCAAGGGTATCGTAATTACACTACTCGCAGAAATGCGGACATAAACCTCATAAGTATACAGATCGATCCTAATATCCTTACTATGCTAAGACTTCTCTTTGTACGAGGTCCTTTTTCATTCAGGCGCAATCACATTAAGCCCGTTATCCGTACATACTCATGGTGTAGTGACCGGTTAGTGACTCTGATCTCAAGTGATGGGATTCTGGTACAAGAGTTGGTTTAACCCCTTTTTATTTTACCCATTTGCAGTTGCGGGGGATCGGACCGTAGTCCGCCCTACCAAGTCCAGCACCAGATACCTCTGGACCAACTACAACGGATGTGCCTTATATATATTTTTTTCTTTGTTTTTATTAGTGCTTACAACTTTCTTGAGTTGAGTAATCTTTGTGAGGATCACCCAACTCGTAGTCGTATTCATACTTTATTTTACAAACTTTTAAGGCAAAATAGAGATCATCCACTTATATTCATCGATCCTACACTTAGAGCATGCTTAGGCCGGAGCTGACTGCTAAGATAAACTACTTGAAGACCTATTTGTACAGTTTTATTCAAAATCATAGCATATTGGGAAGAAAGGATCTAATCTAAATGTTCAAAAAGGCTTACGGTGTTAAAACGATAACGAATTTTTCAAAAAGTGAGTGCCCAAGAAATAGACCCTATCTAGGACCTGTCTCATAGCCCAAATCCTTAAAAACAACCACAATTCTTTGAAAAAGATTTTGTAAAAATTTTGTAAGGCTAAAAAGTGGGGGAAATGAAAGGGTACACTACGCAGAAAGACTCGCCTATCACATGCATTTTATTAACTACGAATATAACATACCTAAAAGGAAAAATGCGGAAGGGAAATAAAAGCAGGAAAAACGGGAAATAAAAGCGATAAATGCTCCTCCCACACTTAAATCGGACATTGTCCTCAATGTTCCAAAATAAGGTAGGAGGAGGTACCTGAAAATGCTAGTGGGGGCCACTAGGACCTTCACCATCCTGGTTGGTACGACCGGAACGGCGGCTACGGCTGCGACGGCGGCTCTCTCGGTCCAAAACTAGCTGCTCCATTCTCTCTGTCAAGGCGGCATTTTTCGCTTGTAGCTCTTGGGTCCTACCAATGAGGGTGCCTTGGGTTGCCTCCATCAATTGGAAGTGACGAGCGTATGTGGTCTGGTTAAGGTGCTGTTCTCTCTGGAAAGCCAGCTGACTTTCCATAATAGTGCGCAGAGAGCTAGCATTTTGCTGTTGGGATGCTTGCATGAAGGCCATGTTCGCCTGTTGCTGCAAAGTAGCAAGGAGGGTGTCCCTCTGGGCCTCTCGGGCCATATGCTCACGCCACATGTCCTCAGTGACATGGAAACTAGGAGCTGTACCTGCATGTGGGTTAGAAGTAGATGGTGTCGTGTGTGGTGGTGAAAAGTGGGGTGGTTCTTCCGTACGGAAATCGTACTCATCATCAGTGTTGTTACCCTCATTTAAAGGTAGATTTGGGGGCAACGGACCAATAAAAGCAGGAGCGTTGAGATCGTAGGTCCAGTTACGCTCAAATCTGATATCAGTACGACGGGTGCAAGGAATAACAACACTGGGTACAACGACACCTCCAACCATGAGGAAGTAACCACCGTCCCTCCTCGTCTTGCATAAACGCATATCCCTTAAAAATTTAAGATTTGCAATACGAGGAGGAAGTGGCTCAAGGGTGGCAAGTTCTGTATCCAATCCTATGGCACGGGCAATAGTAGTAATCAGTCCACCAAAGGAAATCGGCCCACCTTTTCTTAAAACATGGTGCATGTGGGCAATCATAAATGGGACTGGATTAACTTTGGTGTCTGTGAGGCAGCTCTGCATGATAATTAATTCTTTAGCATTCACCTTGTTTGGGTTTTCCTGAGCAAAGATGGTGGATGCTAAAAGAAATCTAAAAACACGAAGGGCAGGATTGTGGATATGAGAAGCAAGTAGGCCATCAAAAGATGTTGCATTTTGTTTAGTAATCCTGGCCCAAAATGCTTCAAATGCCCAATCCGTGTCTAAAGGTGCTTCACAAATGGCACCATCCCCATAAGGCCATCCTAACATGGAAGCTAGACCGTCAGTGGAGTAGTCATATTCAACATTAAACATTCTAAATTTTACTCCACCTACGACGCTACCAGTGTTAGGAGAGACGTTATAAATTAAAGAACTCAAAAATTCGAACGTCAGCCTAGGGTAGGTTGGTGCTTGAGTAGCAAAAATATCATGCATGCCTAGTTTGTCGAGAAGGAAAAATACACTATGGTATATACCTAATGAATATAGACAGTTTTCATCGATATACCTGGTAGAGTGTATTGGTGTTGTCAGCAATTTCTCAAGCCGCTTTTGTTGTCTTTCTTCGGGTTGGCCATCTCGCAAAATGTAGCCGTGATACTCCATAGGATTTTCTTGTGGATGAATATAAAGAGAAAGAATGGGATGTAGAAGTAGTGAAGGTGTGAGGAAGAAAATGAAATAGTGGGGGTATTTATAGGTAGTGAAGAAAATGGTGGTTGATGAATATTTATGATGGGAATAAATGTAGTGGGGTAGGTATGGATAATAAAGGAAGTTATGGGGGGTTAAGAATGGAAGAAAATGGGATTGGAAGTGGAAAAAGAGGCAAAATGGGGGGAAAAACGAGCCACTAGCCGTTAGGTGACCGTTACGTCACCGCGGGCGCGGCAGGGATCACCGCGGGCGCGGTCAGGGCGAGCCAAGTTGGGCCGGTCTTGCTTCCTTTCCATTGGGCTTTTCCTTCCTTGCCATTAGCTTCAATTTTTGGAGGTGTACCTAGTTTTCTTACGAACGTGCATATATGTATGTGAATACATATATGCATGTATATTTATTTATTTTTATATCAAAATTTTCATTATGGTGACCAGAAAAACAAAAACATTAGTAAATGAAAGATATATATAGAGAAAAAAACACATATGCATATATATATATAGGTACGGACATCGGGTCACCAAAATAGTTATTAATAATGCAGGAAACAGATAATGCAAATAAAAATGAGTCTGAAAAGGAAATCAACATAATACTAATAATACTAGAACTAGAGATCTTGTGAATAACACAGATCTATCGCCAACCGGGAGGATGCTCTGCAGGAGTGTCTGGGCCACGCAGCTCAGTCAGCTGGCATCGAATCTCTGCCACCTCGTGAGCTAATTCATCTAACTCACCAGCAAAGGTAACATCATTCAGTTCCAACTGTAAATGAAGGTCAGCCACCTCATTGCGGAGAGTGGCTATCTTAGTGCGCATAGCAGTTAACAGAGTGCGAATATCAGGTTCCTACAAGCTGAGGTTATTAGTAAGAACAGTAGTGCGTGTAACCTCGGGTCGGGATGTGTGATCTGGAGTAGAGTCCTCGGGAGCAGAAGTGTATTCAGGAGTGGGATCTTCGGAAGCAGGAGTGTATTCTGGAGTGGGATCTTCGGAAGCAGGAGTATATTCTGGGGCATACTCTGATATCTCACCCCAACCTTCTACAGAATAGTTCCAATTAGCAGGGTTGGAAACACAAGTCATCTGAGGGTCTGGCAGTGTGAAGGTGTAAACTGTCTGGTCATCGATGAGCAATCTGTACTGATATGGGTGGAAAGAGGCCCTCCTCATGAGCCCACGATCCATGCAAAAGTCTAAATCCAGGAAAGTATATCCACAGTATGGGGTCATGCATCCTGAAAATATAAACACAAGAAATTAGTCCAGATAAAACATATATAAATTAATAAAATAAAATTAAAATTAAGAATAAACCATGGGTTGCCTCCCATGCAGCGCTTGTTTAACGTCTTTAGCTTGACGATTAGATCTTACTTTATGTGGGTATTGGTGGGTCTATAAGAATATGACTAGAGTAGTCAACAGGCAAATCGCCTCCTTTGTATAGCTTCAGTCTTTGTCCATTTACCACAAATGGAGCGCATGAATTGTTTTTGATTTCTACTGCTCCAGACTTTAGAACTTTTGACACTTCAAATGGACCTGTCCATCTTGAACGAAGCTTACCAGGAAAAAGTCGTAACCTTGAGTTAAATAGGAGAACAGGGTCACCAATGTTGAAATCTTTCTTGATGATTTTTTTATCATGCCACATCTTGGTTCTTTCCTTATATATGATGGCATTCTCATAGGCATTCAAGCGAAGCTCTTCCAGCTTGTGAATGTCCAGGATACGTTTTTCTCCGGCTTTTAGGTAATCTAGATTCAAGGATTTAATGGCCCAATAGGCTTTATGTTCTAGTTCGAAGGGTAAATGACATGACTTTCCATAAACCAATTGATAAGGAGTTGTTCCAATAGGGGTTTTATAAGCCGTTCTATAATCCCATAAGGCGTCTTTAAGTTTTCCAGACCAGTCTTTTCTGGATAATGATACGGTTTTCTCTAGGATCTGCTTAATCTCCCTATTCGATACTTCTACTTGGCCACTGGTTTGCGGGTGATATGGTGTTGCTACTCTATGTTTTACTCCGTATTTGCTTAGAAGCTTGTCAAATATCTTAGATATAAAATGCGATCCTCCATCACTTATGACTAACCTCGGGGTTCCAAACCTAGGAAAAATAATATTCTTAAACAGTTTGATAACTACCTTGGTATCGTTTGTGGGTGATGCAACAGCTTCTATCCACTTTGAGACATAATCGACAGCTACTAGGATATACTTGTTACCCATTGAGGAAGGAAAAGGTCCCATGAAATCTATACCCCAGACATCAAATATTTCCACTTCTTGGGTGTTACTTAAAGGCATTTCATCACGTCTTGAGATGTTCCCAGTGCGTTGGCATCGGTCACATTTTGTAATGTAAGTGTGGACATCGCGCCATACAGTAGGCCAATAAAAACCTGCTTGAAATATTTTGGCGCATGTTTTAGATGTGCTTGCATGTCCACCATAAGGTGCAGCATGACAATGTTTAATGACGTTGCCTACTTCTTCTTCCGGCACACATCGTCTGAATATATTATCTATTCCTCTTTTGAATAGGAGGGGTTCATCCCAAAAGAAGTGTTTAACATCACTAAAAAACTTCTTCTTCTGTTGGTAGCTTAAGTCAGGGGGTATGATATCAGCGGCCAGATAATTCACAATATCTGCGTACCATGGTATGTTGTTCAAGGTTGAGATTTCCTCATAGGTCTCTTCTTCAGTTGAGTTTATCCCAGCTATTAATCTTTCATAAGTAGAGTGATCGTCTATAGGTATAAGTTCAGGTTTAAGGTGTTCTAACCTAGAGAGATGATCAGCTACTAAGTTTTCAGATCCTTTTTTATCCTTAATATCCAAGTCAAATTCTTGGAGTAAAAGAACCCATCTGAGCAATCTAGGCTTAGCATCTTTCTTACTTAACAAGTACCGGATTGCTGTATGATCTGTGTATACTATTATTTTTGCTCCCACCAAATAAGATCGAAATTTATCAATAGCAAAAACTACGGCTAGCAATTCCTTTTCTGTGGTTGTATAATTTAGCTGGGCAGCGTCTAGTGTTCTACTAGCGTAGTAAATAGCATGCAGTTTCTTGTCTTTTCTTTGCCCTAGTACAGCTCCTACAGCGAAATCACTAGCATCGCACATGATTTCAAAGGGTTGTGTCCAATCAGGTGGTCTTATGATAGGTGCTGAAATAAGAGCTTGCTTTAAAACTTCAAAGGCCTCAAGACATTTTTGGTCGAATTCAAACTCGACATCCTTCATCAATAAGTTAGTTAAAGGTTTTGTTATTCCGGAAAAATTCTTGATGAAACGTCGGTAGAACCCGGCATGTCCTAGAAAACTTCTTACTTCCCTAACGGTCTTAGGTGGGTTTAGGTTTTCTATAACTTCTATTTTGGCCTTATCAACTTCTATACCTCTTTCAGAAATAATGTGTCCCAAGACTATCCCTTCATTTACCATAAAGTGGCACTTTTCCCAATTCAACACAAGGTTCACTTCCACACATCTTTTTAAGATTTTCTCTAAGTTTGAGAGGCAGTTTTTGAAATCAAACCCACACACTGAAAAATCGTCCATAAATACTTCCATAATTCCATCAAGGTAGTCTGCGAAAATTGCCATCATACAACGTTGGAAAGTGGCAGGTGCATTACAGAGTCCAAAGGGCATTCGTCTATAAGCGAATGTTCCATAAGGGCAAGTAAATGTGGTTTTTTCTTGGTCCTCTGGGTGAATAGGGATTTGGAAAAACCCCGAATACCCATCAAGATAGCAGAAATATGAGTGTCTTGCTAGACGTTCAAGCATCTGATCTATAAATGGGAGAGGGAAATGATCTTTTCTCGTTGCCTTATTCAACTTTCTGTAATCTATACACATACGCCATCCTCCTTCTGTTCATTTTGCCACATGCTCACCTTTCTCATTTTCCATAACAGTGATACCTCCTTTCTTGGGTACCACATGGACTGGGCTTACCCATTCACTATCCGAAATTTGGTATATGATACCAGCTTCTAATAACTTAAGAACTTCTTTCTTGACTACATCACTCATGATAGGGTTTATTCTTCTTTGATGTTCTCTTGAGGGTTTTGAATCTTCTTCTAGCATAATCTGATGCATGCATACGGATGGGCTTATACCTTTTAAATCTGAAACTTTATACCCTAAAGCTGAGGGATATTTTCGCAAGGTATCTAAGAGTTGATTTGTTTCTATTTGGTTTAGAGCGGCGCTAATTATAACAGGTCTATTCATCTCCTCATCCAAAAACTCATATCTTAGATTCTTGGGTAGTTCCTTAAGTTCTATAGTGGGTTTCTCAGTACGCGGCATAAGGTCAGGGGTAAGAGCTAAGCATTCGAAAAGGTTGTCGTCAATGTACGGTTTGATACTCTTAAATCCGTCATCCTCTAAAATAGGGGTTGATGGTAATTTGATTAAAGATTCGTTTTGTTCGAGCTCATTTACACATTCGTCAATGACGTCGATGGCATAACACGCATATCCTATCACTGGTGCCATTAGAAACTTTGATAAAATGAACTCAATCTTTTCATCTCCTACCTCGAAAGTCAGTTTCCCTTTCTTAACATCTATTATAGCTCCGGCGGTCGATAGGAATGGTCTTCCTAAGAGGATCGGGATGTCTTCATCTTCTTTAATATCCATTACGACGAAGTCGGTCGGAATGTACAACTGACCAATCTTGACAGGTATGTCTTCTAAAATACCCATGGGATATTTGACAGATCTATCAGCTAGTTGTAAGGACATCTTAGTAGGTTGAAGTTCTCCTAATTTTAACCTCTTACAGACGGCCAGAGGCATCAGACTTACGCTTGCTCCTAAGTCTAAAAATGCTTTGTCTATCATATGGTTAACTAGGATGCAAGGGATAGAAAAACTTCCAGGGTCTTTATCTTTCTTGGCAAGTTTATTTTCGGATATAGAATGACATTCTAAAGGCTTGGGATCATCGAGTCGCCGTTTATTGGTCAAAATATCTTTCAAGAACTTAGCATATGATGGTATCTGGGTTATAGCTTCAGTAAAAGGAATCTCTACATGGAGTTTCTCTATTACCTTAATAAACTTTTGGTACTGGTTTTCTACTTTGGTGTTTTTCAGCCTCTGTGGGAACGGAATGGGTGGTTTATAAGGTTGTTGAGTGTTATTCCCTGGTTCTGGTTTTGATTGCTTTTCTGGTTTCTCTGGTTCCTCTACCTGGTCTTTAGGTGTAGCATCTTCCATAGGTTTTTCTGATGTGCTTAAGTTAGGATTTCTAGGCTCTTCATAAGCAGTTCCACTTCTTAAGGTGATAGAATTTGCTTGGCCTTTTGGATTTGGTTGAGTTTGTCCAGGAAATTGTCCTCCAGGTGCAACTTGTACAGAGGTGTTTTGTGCTACTTGGGAAATCTGAGTCTCAAGCATTTTGGTGTGGGTTATTATCTGGTCAAACTTGGTTTCCAGTTGAGTAACTAGTTCGTTCGTGTGAATGTGTTGGTTCATAAACTCCTTATTTTGCTGAGTTTGAGTCTGAATAAAGGTGTCTATGGTTTCTTTAAGGTTTGGTCTTGGGGGCACTATTTGCATAGGTTGGTTTTGTTTTTGCGTTTGGAATCCTTGAGGTCTCGAAGGTCCGGGATTTTGGATAGGGTTATTGTTTTTGTAAGAGAAATTCGGGTGGTTCCTCCATCCAGGATTGTAGGTATTCGAGAAAGGGTTCCCTTGGGTATAGTTAACTTGGTCTGATCTAGATTCGTTCAAAAGGTTACAGTCAACGGTTTGATGTCCTTGAGTTCCACAGAGTTCGCATTCCGATTGGATTGCTGCTACTGTGGTTGGGTTTTGAGACATGTTCTCGACTCTCAAAGCTAGGGCGTCCATCTTGGCATTAATCATGTCCATGCAACATACCTCATGCTTTCCTCCATGGCTCTCCTTTTTCTCTACTGTCGCTCGTTCTAATCCCCACTGGGCGTGGTTTTGGGCCATGTCCTCTATTAGGGCACAAGCGTCAGGGTAAGGTTTGTTCATCAACGCTCCGCCAGCGGAAGCGTCTATGGACATCTTTGTGTTGTAATGGAGTCCATTATAGAAGGTATGTATGATTAACCATTGCTCCAGGCCATGGTGTGGACAAGCTCTTAAAAGTTCTTTATATCTCTCCCAGGCATCAAAAAGTGATTCGCCTTGGTTTTGGGTGAAACAAGTGATCAGGTTCCTAAGAACAACGGTCTTGCTTGGTGGAAAATATCTCGCAAGAAAAGCTCTCCTAAGGTCTTCCCAAGTTGTTATTGAGTTAGCTGGAAGGGCGTCTAACCAGTCGTGAGCTTTACCTCTAAGGGAAAAAGGAAACAGTCTTAAACGGATGGCTTCGGGTGTGGCTCCATTTGCCTTAAGGGTGTCAACTAACTGGATAAATACCTTTAAATGTTGATTCGGGTCCTCGGTAGCGAGACCAGCGAATTGGTTTTGTTGTACTAATTGTAATAATGAGGGCTTTAGTTCAAAGTTGTTGGTAGTTATAGTAGGGTTTACTATACTAGAACTAGGTTCCTCGTTAGATGGTTGGGCGAATTCCTTGAGTGGTCTTTGGTTACGATCTTCTGCCATAGCTCTTCTTATCTTGCGTATAAAAAGACGGGCACGAGCGTAACGTTCAGGTTCTACTAAAGGATCTATTAGGTTACCGGTGCTACGATTTCTACGCATCTACCGGCTAGAATAGCCTTAGTCTAAACGGGATAACAATAGGGTACGAAATTTGACGAAGTTGGTCCCCGGCAACGGCGCCAAAAACTTGATGGGGAAAATCTGTAACGTATAGCCTAAATATAGTACTGCAAGTGCACAGCCTATCGAAGTAATATATAAGATTATCGAACCACAGAGACCAATTGTCAATCTATCAACTCTATTGCTAAGGTGCTTATCTAAGGCGAGCAAGAATATTGATGTGAGTGCAGTGCAACAAAGTAAATGAGCGAGGTAAATAACAGTTTAAAAGACAGGTTGGAATGTAAATCATGTAATCAGATATTGGTCCGGTCATGCGTAGATGAAACTACTTATGGGGCAGTATTTTCTATTGATAGCAAAGAATCAATTTAACGGGAACTTGTAGCTTTTGGCTACTAAGAACCGAATTTACTCTTTAAATTAAATTCCTTTATTGTCACATATAAAGGGTGCCTTCCGCGTTAAAGAGGTAAACCTATTTTTAAGAAATTGATAGTTTTGACTTAACAGAAAAGTAATTTTACTTGGAAAGATTAACTTAAAGAGACTTTTGGCTTTTGACCAAGAGTCAGATTTCAAACCTACAAACGCGTCCGAAAATAGTTTCAAAATCGTTTTCTAAAAAGGTCAATGATTCCTATTTAACCAATCAACGGCTTTCGCTCTTTTTGTTTGGTTAAATAATAATCAAGTCGTATCATTAGTTTGGACGGCTTTCGATCTTACCCAATAAACATTTAAACATAGTTGACTTAAGTTAAAAGCAAAACATCCCCAGAGTATTTTCACTAGCATGATAATTGGAACACGACCATGATGACAATCATTACATCCAAACCTTTATAGTTTAGCCAGACATAATAAGTGCGAGTCTATAAAACGTGTAGACTATGATAAGAGCGAGTAAGTAAAAGAGTGCGAGTCTATAAAACGTGTAGACTATGGTAAGAGCATTTAGAGTCTATAAAACGTGTAGACTATGGTAAGAGCATTTAGAGTCTATAAAACGTGTAGACTATGGTAAGAGCAATTATAAGTAAAGAAATGCAATAAAATAGAACCTTGCTCCAGTCGGAGACTTGAATCTGATACAAATCTGCGGAATGGTAAGGCTGGTATGATCAACTTCAACCAAAGTGCTCCAAGACTCGATTACAACTCAACCTACACCGCAATAACTCCCTGATGTGAAGAGATTATTACTTTACAGAAACTGATAGTATATGGCTTAAGATTGTACTAAGCTTGGATGAAACTAAAAAATGAAAATCGAAAACTATTTATAGAGGATCCTTGAGATGCGTAAAGACCAGCATGCCCCTCAACTTCTCTTGAGCGGGAAAGCTTTTGTGAAGGCCGCGGGCGCGGTGGCAGTGGCCGCGGGCGCGGTGACTGGAACTGCCAGATCATGGGAACGTGGCAGTTGGTCTCTGGGTGAAAGTGGGCCATGTCATCGCGTTCCCTGTAGCCGGCACGGCGCTGAACGCCATAAGTGCAGAATATCTTGAAAAACCCTAATTTCTTGGCGTTTTGGCTCGTTTCTTCACAGAAGGCTCTGAAATGACAAGAATCCTGAAAACAAAGGAAAAAGGAACATAATACGAGAAAATGATAATAAAAACTAAGGAAAACATGTGATATTTGAGTCAGAAACATAGTGTGATTTAGTGCGATCATAGACACCCATCGTCATAGACACCTGTCGTTATAGACACCCGTCGTTATAGATACACGTCGTTATAGACACTCGTCGTTATAGACACCCGTCGTTATAGACACCCGTCGTTATAGACACCTGTCATTAAAGACACCCGTCGTTATAGACACCCGTCGTTATAGACACTCGTCGTTATAGACACCCGTCGTTATAGACACCCGTCGTTATAGACACCTGTCATTCAAGACAACCCGTCGTTATAGACACCCGTTGTTATAAACACCCGTCGTTATAGACACCCGTCGTTATAGACACCCGTCATTATAGACAACCTGTCGTTAAAGACAACCCGTCGTTAGAGACAACCAGTCGTTAAAGACAATCCGTCCATAAAGACAACCCGTCCATAAAGACAACCCGTCCATGAAGACGACCCGTTAAAAGAGACAACTCGTCAAAAAAGACAAAATCTCCCCTGGTTCAGTTAAATTGGTTCCTAAAAGATTTTTCTTAGATAACCTGTCAGTAGAGACAACCCATCAACCCTTTGAAGTTCCAGATTCGACACCTGTATCTAGCCAGGGAATATCTGTGAGTGATTGATTGTAGATTCGATACCTGTATCCAACCAGGGCATATCTGCATGAAGAGTTTAGAGATTCGATACCTGTATCCAGCCGGGGCATATCTGTAGACGACCAATTCTAGATTCGATACCTGTATCCAGCCAGGGAACATCTGTGGGCGACTAATTCCAGATTCGATACCTGTATCTAGCCAGGGAATATCTGCATGAAGAGTTTGAAGATCAACCCCTGTAACAGACCAGGAAATTATCTTTCTTTCTCAGGTATGCAAGTTCTCGCTAAGGAATCTCTTACGCGATCGACACACAATTTCCAAATGGCATCTATAAGCCCATTCCCGACAAGGTTTTGTCACATCTCCAGATGGCATCTATAAGCCCATCCTCCTATCCACCGTCTTTCCAAATGGCATCTGTAAGCCCATTCCCGACATCACACTGCTGATAATCTACTATGCGAGTGCAAATTTCTGGGCACTCTAGTGTTCAATCATCTTCCACCTTCGGATCACGAAAGGCACGCAAGCCAATCTACATCCTCAGGTCTAAGAAGATTGAACAGGGGCAACTGTTGTACCCCAAAATTTGCCCTCCCATATTCTTCAAGATTTGTCAAGAATCATCTTCATTTGGTTCAAGACCATTCAAGGGTTGCACATTCCAACTACCTCCTAAGCCAGTCAAAATTAGGGTTTTGGTTCTGTCAAGGAATCTGAGGTTTTCAGTGGTCCAATCAAGTCCCATAGGCCTATATACATTCTCAAGCATCTACATGTCAAGCCCCAAGTCTCACAATGCCAGTTTGCATAGTCAAAAGCTTCATTTGGTTCACCATCAACTGCAGGGGTAAAATGGTCATTTTACAGTCAAAAGTCAGAATTTTTGGTCAACATCTTATTTTGAGCTCACAGTCATCATTTTATCAAGTCTTGATCATGATTCCACAAGCATGGCTCAAAAATCATCAAAGATGCAAAAGTTTCTATTTTGGGACATCAGAAAAGTCAATTGTACCTTGACTAGGGCATAACTTTTTCATGGTTCATCAGAAAAATCCCATCCAATGCTCATTTTGAAGGGGATGACATTTAATACAACTCATCTTCACATTCCAAATCCAAGAAATGCTCTCACAAAAAGTTATCAATTTCTACATTATAGGTCAATTTCAAAAGTCAACAAAAAGGCATTTTAAGTCAAAGACCATAACTTGAGATTGGTAAATCCAAATGACATGGGACCAAATGCATTGGTTATAGGACTTCAAGGCCTTTCAAAAATGTCCAAGAACATGTTCATAGGATCAAAATTGAGCAAGATATGCATTGGAGAAGTTGGGAAATTTTTGGGAATTTGCAAAAGTCAACTTTGTCCAAAACACCTCATTTTTGCTAATGGGCCTCAAATTCCTTCTTGAAACTTTGTCCAAAGCCTATGCACAACCCATCAAGCCTAAATAGATTTATTTTCTTATTTTTATTAATTAATTGGATTTTTAATTGATTTTTAATTCATTTAATTAATTTAAAATGTAGGAAATTCAAAGATGTGATTTTTTCAATCTTTTGTGAAGCAAATAAACTCAGGGCAAGCTGGAAAATTCGTGTATCAATCAAGGACATCAAAATCTCCATGTTTGGAATGTTTTCTCAATAAAAAAGATTGAAAAATATTTGATTTTCAATCAAATATTGGAACATCAATGCAAGGGATTTCTTGTGCAAGATTTGACCTAAAACCATTCTACTATAAGTGCATAAGCTAAACCTAATTCCTAACACGTGAGATTGTTGCATACAGAGCCATAACCACATTCAAAAAATCAAGAACAAAGTCAAAACTGTTTTCTCACTTCCAGGCCACTTCAAGGGCTTTTGTGGATTCAAACACATCGCTGGGACATTCAGAAACCTTTTGCAATCGAAGCCAAGGGCCAAAGCTCAAGAAATCATCATACACGAACTCACGGTTTGCTTAACTTTTTCAGAATCGTAACTCCAAAATTATGCATCACTAACATGATTTACTGTGTGTTTTGTGTTGCTAGCAATCATACAAAGCTTTTGGCATAGATTAATTGAGTTATTACGCCTTGAAATGAAAGTTGCCATTGGAGAGTTTTAGGGTTCCGAAGCTTTACTTTTGGGGCTTTGCTATATAGGAAAAATCAGGACCCCTAATGCCCATGACTGAAACTGTCTGAACAAGACGAGCAAGACGGAACCCTCGCGAACAATTTATATTACGCACAGACTTAATCGCTATTTTTCCTTTTTCAGTTTGTGGGGGTTAAAAACCTCCGCTATCTAACACATATTTTGCAGGTTTCAGCGAAGGAGATGAAGATGTGTTGCTCCATGATTGGTCCATTCAAATAAAGCGCGCGCTTGTTTCTCTTTCCAACATAAGCGTTATGTTTTTTAAATTATATTTATTGGTCATTATACTAACAGAAGCAAGCGCGTGGTGGAGTGGTTAGTGATCTGGCTGATCATCATTGGGACCTGGGTTCGATTCCCAGGTCCACCCAAAATCCTCATATTATTTTTCATAATGTATTCTCATGCAGCGCTTTAGGAGGTGTCCATCATACACCTTGCTCATCCAGACGCCAAGTGTCTTCAAGCATCAATCCAATGATCAAAAGATGAGGAGCACCATGCTCCCAGTCAACAAGCGCTTTGGAGGATCCACAAAGTCAATGCAGGCTTGAGTTTATGGGCCTCAGTTTGCTAATTCACCTCCATATTGGGCCATCAACCCCCCCTGGTTTCTATTTCCTTTTTATTTTCTTTCTTTTTATTTTCTTTTAATAGTTATTATTTCTATTATTTAATTAATTCACAAATTATTTTCCACAATAAAATTCAGAAAACCTAAAAAAATATTTTTTTTTTAATTTCAATTACTTTTTGTAAATAAATATAAATTAATCAATTTAGTCCTTTTTATTAATTAGGTTAACTTTGATTTCTTTTTTTACAAAATATAAAATGAATTAGACTTAGGGTTTTTCTTTTGAGAATTTTAATTTCTTATTTTTATTTTCGTTAAAAACATAAAAAACACAAAAACATTTTTTTTCTTTAATTATTTAATTAATTAGTTATTAGGTTTAAGTTTTTAATTAATTGCAAAAAAGGGACAAATCCAATTCTTTTCTCAAAAAAGGTCAAAACCCTAAGGACGTCCCGATTCAATCTTTTGCGCGCATATTTTTAATTCATTATTTATTTGATGATATTTATGTATCTGCTCCGGAAATGTAATAGTTAATTAGGCTTTTATCGCTTTATTTACTTTCTCGTATTTATTTTCCAAACGGGTTTTGTTTTTGGCGATGTATATACCCGCGCCTTGTAATAGCGTAGATTCAACTTTCCGCAATTTATTTTCCGCACTCTTAACTGTTAATATGCATGAAAGACTTGTATGAAAAATAAAATCAATCCGTAGCTCACAAATGCATGTTCAAAGATAAACATAAACTGAAACAACGCACATGCACATGCCACTCTTAGGGTACGCCTCACTTGGTTGCCTCGAGGTGGTCATCAAGTATAGGGTGTTTTAGAGGTCGCCATCCTGTCTAAAGATCCAGTTGCCTCCAAACGGTTGCCTCAGATAAAAAGGATCTAGGACATTAGGGTTACCGCTAAGGCATCCTACTATTGCTTTGGTGACCACACATGTCCCTAATAATCGAATTGACCCGAATAACTCCAACGACGGTGCTACCTACTTCTCAATAGTGGGATAATACTGTCTAAAGGACTCTTACACAGCCTAATTCCTTAGAGTAGGTAGATTTCTCCTGGGTACTTGCTCTTTCTAAAACAAAAACATCTTTTCACACCTACACTTTCAAAAAGTTTTCAAACAAATACTTCATACACTCTTGAGGACTGATACAAGAGTTACCTAGAAGTTTTCAAAACGAAACTTTTTCAAAACCCATACACACTTGAAAAGCAAACAATTTTTTGAAAACATAGTGTTGTACCCCAAAATTTGCCCTCGTATTTTTCCAGAACTTCAGGCTTTTACTGATTTTTCAGATTGGCTCAAGAATCGGTCAAACAGACTTTTCTCGTCAGTCAGACAAAATTAGGGTTTTCATTGGTTTTCATGGCTCTGGAACAATTCAAACAGTTTGTTTAGGGTTTGGTTGATTTTGGCTCAACTTTGATCAGGCGAACGCTTCTTTGGCATTTGATAAGGAATTAGGGTTTTTGTGCGCAGATCTCTCAGAAGGTTGAACTCTACAGTGTTTTTCAAGTTATGCTGAGATGTGGATTGAAACATCTGGATTGAGTTCGCATTGTGTGATTAAATCAGTAAAAGGATACATTTGGATTGAATTTGCAAGGTTTGATTAAAGCCAGTAAAAGGAAAATACGTCTGGACAGTTGTTGTGATTGACTGTGCTTTGCTTGGGATGTTGGAAGCACCAAGTTTATTAATTGATCAATGCTGAAACAATGTTTATTTAATTATTTATTATTCTAAGATTAAATAGTTGGAATTCATTTTCAATTATTTTAATTTAAAGAATTATAAATAATAAAGTAAACAATTGAAAAGAAGAAAAGAATTAATTGGATAAAAAAGCTTTTATTTATCTGTATAATTGTTTTTGTTTACAAATTGTTTACAATAATGATTTTACAGTAATTAAGACTATCCTAATTTTTTCTAAATCTTCAATTCTTCATTCTTCATTTGGTGCTACCCCTCTCCATTTAATTTTCATCTGCAAAGAAAAGAAAAAAGAAGTCAGAAGCAGATAAATATTTAAAAAGCAGACAATTAATTTGGGCTCATCATTAAAGGCAACTGACTGGGATCAGTTAGCCCTTTCTGCAAATCATAGGATTTCTCCCGGTTCACAAAAAGGATGAATATTGCTTGCTAGTCATGAATGCACAAAGGTGAAATTCACAAGTCAAAATTGTCAAAGCTGCATAGTCCAAAAGTTTCAAACTGAATGGTATAAACAAAGTCCAAATCCAAATTAAACCACAAAGTCCAACTAAGTTCCAAATTCAAACTTGCCACAAGCTGCCAAAAAAGCTGTCAAAGATATCAAAGTATCACAAAAGTGCAGCACAAAATCTGGAAGAAAAGAGATAAAGTATGCAGAGTAAACATGTAATGCAAGAAAGTTGTTCATTTCATCATTTCCCAGTGTTGCCCTTTCAGAAAAGTACACATAAACATTATTTTAATGTTTTGAATTGTACTGGAGAGAGAGAGAAGAGAAAAAAGTGATTAGGCTTACAGGTTTGGCTTTAGGCAAGAAAGGATAGAAAAACAAAACTGTCAAATATAAAAACCATCTGCTGGAACTCTAAGAATCCCCCAGCCAAAAAACACCATCAACCTTAAACCAGTAAAGCTAAAAACCTGTGCAAGAAACTGAAGCTGAAACCTAAAGCCAGTGAAACCAAACTCAAATAATGGTTAACCTGCAATCAAACCAACCAAACACATAACCTGCATAAACCTTCCGGTCTCCAAACCAGCGACAACCAGTAAGGCCATAAACCAGTAAACCCTATCAAGACCTCATATGCCCAAAACCTGCAAGCTTAAACCTATTAGGCCAAAGTATAATCAAAACAAATAACCAGCCTAACCATTCAAGGCCAAAACCTGTCAAGTTTAAACCAGTAAAACCCAACCTGCTAAGCCATAACTTTAAACCAACAGCCATATCCAAACAGAGAACTAGTATAACCTGTTCAAACCTCACATCCAAACATCAGCCATGTCAAACTGTCGAGCCTAGCGTTCAAGGCAACAAAAAGCCCTCAGGAAACACCATCATTGGGCAAACACACTAACCAACAAAATTTCAGCATATCAATATTCAGAAGCATATTCAGAAACACACAGGGTCAAACATCACAAGGGCCCTCAGAAAATTTCATCATTGGGAAAAGATTCAAATAAATCTCAAGCATACAAAGGCGACCAGAAGAAGATAAGGCAACCATAAGAAGAAGATAAAGAAGCGTACATAGGCAAAGGCAAGGCAACATAAACGAGCAAAGGTGAAGAGGATAAAGATTTGTTTTCAGAAGCTCATCACAAAACAAAAAAATAAAATACAAGATACCAAGGTTTCCAAAGCTCGCGCGTCCTCAAGCCACCGCGTCACATTTTCCTCCGCCGTCCAAGCCGCCTACGCGCCTCCTAGATCCCTCCTCCGTCTCCGAAAGGTAGTCTTCTTATATCCTTTGCATGCATGTCAAAATAACGAAAGAAAACACATAAATCAAGACCCAATCGAAACTTAAAATCAAAGATATAACAAAAGCCCTAAACGCGAGAAAGACAGAGTTCGAACCTTGTAAGTGTCGCCTAAACGGTCCATTGGAGGGAGAAAAGGGAACGGTGGCGCCGGTGGCTTTGGATGAAGAAGCTTTATCGGAAGTTGGCCGGAGAAGACAAAGTGAAGCAACGGCGCTGTAAACCCTAAGCCCAATCACCAAATGAACGAAACAGTTAAGCCCCTTTGCAAAACGTTTTGCTCAGAATGTGGGCCTGGCCCTTTCTAAAAATACCATTTGCCCCTCTAACATTAAACAATGTTTTACGTTTTTAGTATATATCACATAATAAATTGTTATAGAAAATCAAAACACCAATAATAATTTTTCTTTCCCTTTTTTTTACAATTTCTCCTTTCTTTTAATTGAGTTTGTATATACAATACCCCTTTTTCATATAACCTAATCATAATTTTATATATAATACATTGATTAAAATAGAAATATTATTTTTAGACTTAAAACATTTTTTAGTTAATAATTTGTACATAATCAATTAAAATACATTTTTTTTAATATACATAATATAATTAAAATTTAAAACATTTCCCTTTTTTAATTAATTAAAATACTTCTTTGTACATATTAACAAAATACAAGATTACAAAGATTAAATAAAGAAAATATTTAATTCCTTTTCTTAGGTTAAACAATACTTAATCTTCACATTAAATTCACATTTTCTTAACTTGTAAATAAATACATGTGCACTTACACATTTACAATACACAAATACATTTACATTGCTCTTATACACATTTGCTTATCTTATACATTGCTATACTTATATATTACATTTGCGCAGTTCGATTGGGTTGTAAATTATTGGACACTACATTCCTAAAAGTCTCATCCCCATTTGTGAATTTGTACCCCCATTCCCAGATACTATTTGTAATAGCGTAGACTTTAAATTCTTGCAATTTACCGCTTTCGAATTATACCATGGTTAGACCTAGGGTTTGCATGTACATAAAACCAAACGCTAGATAACCCAATACAAGACAAATACATGAAATCAATACACAATCACACTTGCACCCCCTAGGGTAATCCCACATGTTGCCTTCCAAAATGGGCCATGCTTGCACGTCGAGTTTCTTTGGCAAAACAAATTCAAATGATCATAAGTCCCTCGATGACGCTTTCGAAAGTCGCCTATCAAAATGATCAAGTCCCTTCAAGCAAATTGCCAAAGACACTTGGCACCATTGCATTCATGGTCCATACAATGACCCGCGCCCGTCCCGTTAAACATCCTAAACGCAAGATTGTCCACCAAATTCAATGGTGGAACAAAATTGTTAAAAGGGGTTGAAAACATAGAGAAAACCTTTGAGTACAATAGGGGTAGACGAAACTCTTAGTTACTTGAGATCAACTTGCAAAAACACTTGTCTCCTTTTCAAAAACCACACCTCACAAACACTTTCAAAACAAACTTTCCAAAAACATTTTGAAACATCTTTTCGAAAAGATACACACTTTTGTAAAACACTCAAACACGAGTCAATTACAACGATTGTCGAAGCAAAGGCGTCTATTTCAAAAACATTTTCAAAACACACACACACACACCACAATTTCAAAGCAATCGAAAATCAAGGCAAGTGATCTAAAAACCAAGTAACTAAGAGCCCATGGATAACCATGGATGAAAAGGGTGCTAATACCTTCCCTTTTCATAATCTACCCCCCGAACCCACGAAATATCTCAAAAGGTTTTTGTTGTGCTTTTTAACCTTTCCTTTAGGATAAAATAAAAAGTCGGTGGCGACTCTTGCTAAACCGAACAAGTGCGAAAACAAACGCAAAACTCAAGTCAGTTCTCCCACCGTATCACAGAACTGGCGACTCTGCTGGGGATAGGATTAAAAAAAAAGTGGGGTTACCTTAGGGTTTAGATCACCTTTGTTTTCAATTGGTTGCTTTGTTTGCTTTTATATCTGTGGGCTTTGCATTGGAGTTTCATAGATCCTAACCCGGATCTGGGAAATACCCTTTTAGGTAGCATAATCTGTGAGGGACCTGTCCGGCGTAGACCGACATGGGTGAAGCAGTGGCTACGTTGGTGTGGCACCTTAGTCTGTACCAATATCCCTTGTGTTGCAACGAGGAGAATATGGGTCTTCTAAGGAGTCATCAAACACCAACCGACCTTAGAACCCTAAATTGACCTAACTTGGCCATAGAACAGTAGCAGTATGCTACACTCATTGAGGCTAAACTCTCGCGATGGTTCTGGCCGCAAGAAAAGATTGCGATGCTGGAGTTATGACCGATTGAGGGTAGTCAAGGATTTGAGATCCTCTAGAACCCGGTTACTTTTAATAGGACAGGTTTTAACCAACGAAACTGAAAGAGGGTAGTACCTGAACCTCATGCAAGCCTAAACCTAAGGACTTGCTTGCTTTGTGTGAATATGTTTGTCTGTATATACACTCACTTGCTTTTTGCATAACATCATAACATCATACCACAACATCTTCAAATAACCATTTCAAGGATCTCGAGGGTTCTGTTGATGCAGGGATACGTTGAACCAGACGTCTACCAAGGGGCAAGAGGTTTCTCCTCTAACCAATGCCAATCAAAGATCAAGTACAATAACTTGAATCAGTGGCTATGACCCACTCGACATGGTGAGCTTGATTCTCGTGGAAAAAACATCCACCAGTGCACAGTTCTCCAATCAAAGATCAAGTGCGACAACTTGAATCAGTGGCTATGACCCACTTGACATGGTGAGCTTGATTCTCGTGGAAGGACATCCACCGGTGCAAAGTTCTCCAATCAAAGATCGAAGTTCAACCTCTAACATTCTCTTGTGTTTACCCCAAAAGATCCTTGAAAACATTACATATATATCACACATATCATTGCATAACAGGTTTCTCCCATACAGGTCTCCTTATTCTTCCTACTGTTTATTTCAGTAAGATGGATATAGAACAAACAGTGAAAGATCTTCAAGCTCAAAATGCTCAATTCCAACAAATGCTGCTGGCTATGGGTAAAGGGCAAGAGGATCTGACAGCTCTTCTTCTCGAAGACAAGAAGAAGAAGTCCAAGAAGGCAGTCCGCATCCTGAACTTGAGGAGAAGACCTAAGACCCAAGACCTTGCAACTCCATCCAACACAGGAGGTAGTCTTGAAGAAGACCACAATGTGGAGATTGTTGAAGAAGAAGCTGACTACTCTGAGGGGTAATATCCTCTCATTGATGACAAATACAAAGAGTTGGAGGATCTCCTCAGTGCTA
This sequence comes from Vicia faba, assembly GCA_948472305.1. Classification (NCBI taxonomy): domain Eukaryota; kingdom Viridiplantae; phylum Streptophyta; class Magnoliopsida; order Fabales; family Fabaceae; genus Vicia; species Vicia faba. The sequence continues at coordinate 37,263,643 of OX451735.1, read as the reverse complement.
TGGAGATCCAACAGATACCTGGCTTGGATCTAGGAGACATGGGCCTAGTTCCTGGATTGGTCATCCCTTCAAAGTTCAAAGTTCCTACCTTTGCTCTGTACGACGGAGTCTCTTGCCCTAAGATGCATCTAAAGTCTTATGTCCGCAAGATTCAACCATACACAACTGATAAAAGGCTTTGGATCCATTTCTTCCAAGAAAGTCTAGTAGGGGCTCAACTCGAGTGGTTCTATCAATTGGAGAGTTCTCGCATCCACACCTGGGAAGATCTAGCCAGGGCTTTTTACGAACAGTATCAGTACAATGCTGATTTCGCACCAACTCGAGTACAATTGCAGAGCATGACCATGGGTTCTGACGAGAGCTTCAAAGGGTATGCTCAAAAATGGAGAGATCTGGCTGGTAGGGTGCAACCCCCTTTAACTGACAGAGAGCTGATTGACATCTTCATGGGAACTTTGACAGGGCCTTTCTTCAAGCACTTAATTGGAAGCTCCTCAGCTGGGTTCACCGAGCTAATACTGACCGGCGAAAGGGTCGAAGCTGGCATCAAAAGTGGAAAGATCCAGGGAGCTACAACCTCCGATACTCAGATAACTCCCTACAACGGAAAGAAAGAGTCCAATGCTACGAACGGTCAAAAGGGTCGTCATGACCAACACGTAGGAGCAGTCTTGATCTCCAGTCCTACGCCTGCTCAACAAAGACAGGGGCATCAACATAAGGAGGTCGCACCTAAGAGGCAATTCACCAAGATCAACATCTCACTGTCTCAAGCACTGCAACACTTGTTGAAGAGGGATCTGATTACATTGAGGGCTCCTCTCCGGAACCCAAACACTTCTGCTCCTACCTATCACCCCAATGAAAGATGTGAATACCACTCTGATAGCCCGGGGCATGATACCAACAACTGTTGGCCTCTGAAGAACAAGATCCAAGACATGATCGATGCCAAGGAGATTGAGTTTGGTCCCCCAGAGACCCCAACATGATCACTCCTCCTATGCCAAATCATTGAGTTTGTTTTTGTTTCGTTCGAATTTTCAAGTTGTAACTTCTTGTATTATTCAAACAATTATCTTTTAATGTCAAACTCTGTTTCATTAATGCATTGCATATGTTTGTCTTGAATTCATTCATTCGCTTTCATTACTCTTATCCTTTCTTTTTGACATTTAACTCTTGATAAAAAGCTGCAAGCCTTAGAGGGAGGATGACGAAACAATACCATAATCTCATACAGTATGCTTTTGAACAGACCTTGCTGATGATGTACAGGCATTTCTTTCAATTCCCAAACACTGGAGTTATAAGGAAGATAATCCCTAGTCAACCCCTTCGAGCCAAAGAAGTAGGAGTTTTCTGTTCTAAACAATCAAAACCTTTGATATAAACCTGGGGCAGGGTAGTATCTCAGTTAATTCAAAGAAAATGCGCATTGAAGTCGCAAACTCTCAGTTCGTAACACAACGAACGACGTCAAAAAAGAAAGCATTCCGCTGGAATCAAAAGACAAGGGTGGTTCCCTATCACATAGGCAGTCAATCTCTCAAAAGAAAAGCCCACCAAGCCAAAACCTGTAAAGGAGGCTTAAGAAAGCTGAGGCATCCCGCTGATTGTAATCTCAAAAAAAACGGGAACGGTCAGGCAAAAATTAGGGATAACAAATCAAAATCAAAATAGTGAGGTCATTACAAATCCTCAACAACATGAAAAATGTTGAAAAGGAAAAAGGAGATGATGACTGTCTCCCCAAATTCAATTGGTGAACCATCACCCAAAAGGTCGTTCCAAACTCAAAACAGAGTGCGACACGCAATTAACTAAGCTTAGGTTTGAAGAACATCACGAAGAGCGGGTGGGTACAAATACACTTTGAGCCTTTATCCTTTGTTTCTTAAACCGTGAACCAAGCCACGTTACAACCCTTCAAAAGTCCTAATTGAAGCATGGGTTAGTTCGAAAGCATACTGTTACAAAAGGTATCCTGACTCCTGTAAGGCTTTGCTCTAAATCTTGTGTTGACTTGTCTTATAAAAAGTTTTCTGCTAAGAAACGCATTCTTCAAAACTTCGAGACAAACATAAACTTTGCATTGCTTGAATATCACTGTCTGCATTTGGCTATTTGTTTGACAGCGAAGAAATTCATACAGCGAATGTTCGGAGGAACGAAAACTCTCTCAGTGAATAGAATCACTTCAAAAGGATGACACTTCCAACGATAAATCTCCTATCAACAAGGGGCATGACATGTCACCATCCTGTTAACCTGGGGCATTCCAGTCAAGGTTTCAACAGATCTTTCAAAGTCCAGTTAACCTGGGGAAGTCCAGTCAAGATTTCAAGAAATCTCTCAATCCGCAGAGTAATCTGATTCAAGACTCCTTCATCACCACTTGGGGCATTCGAATGTCAAAAGTGCTCAACAATTCCCTCATCACCTCAGAAGATTGATATAGTTCAAGATGTGACCCAGAGATGGCGACATTCTATAACTCATTCAGATTCTCTTCCAGATATAGTTCAAGATGTGACCCAAGACCTGGCGACATTTTATAACTCATTCCGAGATTCCTTCTAGATATAGTTCAGATGTGACCCTGATTCGGCGACATTCCGTAACTTATTCAAGATTTCATTCATGATATAGTTCAGATGTGACCCTGATTCGGCGACATTCCGTAACTTATTTAAGATTTCCTTCTAGATATAGTTCAGATGTGACCCAAGATTTGGCGACATTCTATAACTCATTCAGACTTTCTTCATGATATAGTTCAAGATGTGACCCAAGATTTGGCGACATTCTATAACTCATTCAAATTTGCATCCAGATATAGTTCAAGATGTGACCCAAGATTTGGCGACATTCTATAACTCATTCAGACTTTCTTCATGATATAGTTCAAGATGTGACCCAAGATTTGGCGACATTCTATAACTCATTCAAATTTGCATCCAGATATAGTTCAAGATGTGACCCAAGATTTGGCGACATTCTATAACTCATTCAGACTTTCTTCCAGATATAATTCCAGATGTGACCCAGAGATGGCGACATTCTATAACTTATTCAGATTTTCATTCATGATATAGTTCAAGATGTGATCCAAGATTTGGCGACATTCTATAACTTATCCAAGCCTGCTTCCAGAAATAGTTCAGATGTGACCCACGATTTGGCGACATTCAGATTTGTTTCTAGAGATAGTTCAAGATGTGACCCAGAGATGGCGACGTTCAGTAACTTATTCCAGACCAACACCTACAGCAATCAGAGGACTCTCGCAATCCCCAGCCAGAGAACCTTCCAGAAGCTAACTCCACTCAGAGTCAAGTTTCATTATCCCCAGCGAAGCTAAAACTTCCAACTATCAATCCCCAAGCAGATTGAAGACTCTCATTCTCAGTTCCCCACATAATATTCGAATATTCTCCGGTGAAGATCTCCTCAAGACAGGAATTCCCCAGTAGTTTGGCATACAACACAAGCTTTTGATTTCCCCAACAGTGGTCCCAAGACTTCTCATTTTTTAACAATCAAAGATTCTTGCCCTCCACAGTAGCAACCAACGAATTGTTCTCCCCGGCAGCAGTCAAGATTCTTTTATCTTTAGTCATCCAGGATTCATCTATCCTCAGCAAGACAGCTCATTAGCTTACATGCGCATTCATCACATTCATGTCATAAACATTAATGTCACATACATTGCATCACGCATCATGACATTGCATACAACTAACTCTTTACCTTTTCAGGAAAGATCAGTCAACAAACTAGGACCATCATCTTCCGAGATTATTTTCTAGAAATAGTTCAGATGTGACCCAGACATGGAGACATTCTGATACTTATTCCAGATTCACTCAGAGACAGTTCAGATGTGACCCAGACACGGAGACATTCTGATACTTGTTCCAGATTCATCCAGATGCAGTTCTACACGGACTCATCATCAGGAAACCCTACACCGGTTCCTCCTTCAGACTTCTGAAAATAGTTCACGGATTCTTCCCAACACCGGATGTTAATCTATCACTTGTTCAGATGCAACTTCTTCACGGACGCTTCCCAATAATGGATGCTGCTTCAACCCCTGAAAACAGTTCATGGATTCTCCAGACACGGATGTCAATCTATTGCTGGCTCAGACCCCCAGTTCAGAGATGTTCCAAAACATGGATACCTTTCTGATACTCGTCCACTCACCATTGACATACAGTTAAACATTTCCAGATGGCATATTTAAGCCCATTTCATGATGGCATCTATAAGCCCATCCTTCTATCAGCAGTCACTAGATGGCATCTTTAAGCCCATCACCAAATGGCATCTTTAAGCCCATTCCCTCTACCGTCACGTCACCGAGTGCAAATTTTCTGGGCACTTTAGTGTCCAATCTCCTTTTACCTTCGAGTCGCGAAAGGCAAACTAGCCAATCTAACTCTTCAGGTTCAAGAAGATTGAACAGGGGCAACTGTTGTACCCCAAAATTTGCCCTCGTATTTTTCCAGAACTTCAGGCTTTTCCTGATTTTTCAGATTGGCTCAAGAATTGGTCAAACAGACTTTTCTCGTCAGTCAGACAAAATTAGGGTTTTCATTGGTTTTCATGGCTCTGGAACAATTCAAACAGTTTGTTTAGGGTTTGGTTGATTTTGGCTCAACTTTGATCAGGCGAACGCTTCTTTGGCATTTGATCAGGAATTAGGGTTTTTGTGCGCAGATCTCTCAGAAGGTTTAACTCTACAGTGTTTTTCAAGTTATGCTGAGATGTGGATTGAAACATCTGGATTGAGTTCGCATTGTGTGATTAAATCAGTAAAAGGATACATTTGGATTGAATTTGCAAGGTTTGATTAAAGCCAGTAAAAGGAAAATACGTCTGGACAGTTGTTGTGATTGACTGTGCTTTGCTTGGGATGTTGGAAGCACCAAGTTTATTAATTGATCAATGCTGAAACAATGTTTATTTAATTATTTATTATTCTAAGATTAAATAGTTGGAATTCATTTTCAATTATTTTAATTTAAAGAATTATAAATAATAAAGTAAACAATTGAAAAGAAGAAAAGAATTAATTGGATAAAAAAGCTTTTATTTATCTGTATAATTGTTTTTGTTTACAAATTGTTTACAATAATGATTTTACAGTAATTAAGACTATCCTAATTTTTTCTAAATCTTCAATTCTTCATTCTTCATTTGGTGCTACCCCTCTCCATTTAATTTTCATCTGCAAAGAAAAGAAAAAAGAAGTCAGAAGCAGATAAATATTTAAAAAGCAGACAATTAATTTGGGCTCATCATTAAAGGCAACTGACTGGGATCAGTTAGCCCTTTCTGCAAATCACAGGATTTCTCCCGGTTCACAAAAAGGGATGAATATTGCTTGCTAGTCATGAATGCACAAAGTTGAAATTCACAAGTCAAAATTGTCAAAGCTGCATAGTCCAAAAGTTTCAAACTGAATGGTATAAACAAAGTCCAAATCCAAATTAAACCATAAAGTCCAACTAAGTTCCAAATTCAAACTTGCCACAAGCTGCCAAAAAAGCTGTCAAAGATATCAAAGTATCACAAAAGTGCAGCACAAAATCTGGAAGAAAAGAGATAAAGTATGCAGAGTAAACATGTAATGCAAGCAAGCTGTTCATTTCATCATTTCCCAGTGTTGCCCTTTCAGAAAAGTACACATAAACATTATTTTAATGTTTTGAATTGTACTGGAGAGAGAGAGAAGAGAAAAAAGTGATTAGGCTTACAGGTTTGGCTTTAGGCAAGAAAGGATAGAAAAACAAAACTGTCAAATATAAAAACCATCTGCTGGAACTCTAAGAAACCCCCAGCCAAAAAACACCATCAACCTTAAACCAGTAAAGCTAAAAACATGTGCAAGAAACTGAAGCTGAAACCTAAAGCCAGTGAAACCAAACTCAAATAATGGTTAACCTGCAATCAAACCAACCAAACACATAACCTGCATAAACCTTCCGGTCTCCAAACCAGTGACAACCAGTAAGGCCATAAACCAGTAAACCCTGTCAAGACCTCATATGCCCAAAACCTGCAAGCTTAAACCTATCAGGCCAAAGCATAATCAAAACAAATAACCAGCCTAACCATTCAAGGCCAAAACCTGTCAAGTTTAAACCAGTAAAACCCAACCTGCTAAGCCATAACTTTAAACCAACAGCCATATCCAAACAGAGAACCAGTATAACCTGTTCAAACCTCACATCCAAACATCAGCCATGTCAAACTGTCGAGCCTAGCGTTCAAGGCAACAAAAATCCCTCAGGAAACACCATCATTGGGCAAACACACTAACCAACAAAATTTCAGCATATCAATATTCAGAAGCATATTCAGAAACACACAGGGTCAAACATCACAAGGGCCCTCAGAAAATTTCATCATTGGGCAAAGGTTCAAATAAATCTCAAGCATACAAAGGCGACCTGAAGAAGATAAGGCAACCATAAGAAGAAGATAAAGAAGCGTACATAGGCAAAGGCAAGGCAACAGAAACGAGCAAAGGTGAAGAGGATAAAGATTTGTTTTCAGAAGCTCATCACAAAACAAAAAAATAAAATACAAGATACCAAGGTTTCCAAAGCTCGTGCGTCCTCAAGCCACTGCGTCACATTTTCCTCTACCGTCCAAGCCGCCTACGCGCCTCCTAGATCCCTCCTCCGTCTCCGAAAGGTAGTCTTCTTATATCCTTTGCATGCATGTCAAAATAACGAAAGAAAACACATAAATCAAGACCCAATCGAAACTTAAAATCAAAGATATAACGAAAGCCCTAAACGCGAGAAAGACAGAGTTCGAACCTTGTAAGTGTCGCCTAAACGGTCCATTCGAGGGAGAAAAGGGAACGGTGGCGCCGGTGGCTTTGGATGAAGAAGCTTTATCGGAAGTTGGCCGGAGAAGACAAAGTGAAGCAACGGCGCTGTAAACCCTAAGCCCAATCACCAAATGAACGAAACAGTTAAGCCCCTTTGCAAAACGTTTTGCTCAGAATGTGGGCCTGGCCCTTTCTAAAAATACCATTTGCCCCTCTAACATTAAACATAGTTTTACGTTTTTAGTATATATCACATAATAAATTGTTATAGAAAATCAAAACACCAATAATAATTTTTCTTTCCCTTTTTTTTACAATTTCTCCTTTCTTTTAATTGAGTTTGTATATACAATACCCCTTTTTCATATAACCTAATCATAATTTTATATATAATACATTGATTAAAATAGAAATATTATTTTTAGACTTAAAACATTTTTTAGTTAATAATTTGTACATAATCAATTAAAATACATTTTTTTTAATATACATAATATAATTAAAATTTAAAACATTTCCCTTTTTTAATTAATTAAAATACTTCTTTGTACATATTAACAAAATACAAGATTACAAAGATTAAATAAAGAAAATATTTAATTCCTTTTATTAGGTTAAACAATACTTTATCTTCACATTAAATTCACATTTTCTTAACTTGTAAATAAATACATGTGCACTTACACATTTACAATACACAAATACATTTACATTGCTCTTATACACATTTGCTTATCTTATACATTTCTATACTTATATATTACATTTGCGCAGTTCGGTTGGGTTGTAAATTATTGGACACTACATTCCTAAAAGTCTCATCCCCATTTGTGAATTTGTACCCCCATTCCCGGATACTATTTGTAATAGCATAGACTTTAAATTCTTGCAATTTACCGCTTTCGAATTATACCATGGTTAGACCTAGGGTTTGCATGTACATAAAACCAAACGCTAGATAACCCAATACAAGACAAATACATGAAATCAATACACAATCACACTTGCACCCCCTAGGGTAATCCCACATGTTGCCTTCCAAAATGGGCCATGCTTGCACGTCGAGTTTCTTTGGCAAAACAAATTCAAATGATCATAAGTCCCTCGATGACGCTTTCGAAAGTCGCTTATCAAAATGATCAAGTCCCTTCAAGCAAATTGCCAAAGACACTTGGCACCATTGCATTCATGGTCCATACGATGACCCGCGCCCGTCCCGTTAAACATCCTAAACGCAAGATTGTCCACCAAATTCAATGGTGGAACAAAATTGTTAAAAGGGGTTGAAAAATAGAGAAAACCTTTGAGTACAATAGGGGTAGACGAAACTCTTAGTTACTTGAGATCAACTTGCAAAAACACTTGTCTCCTTTTCAAAAACCACACCTCACAAACACTTTCAAAACAAACTTTCCAAAAACATTTTGAAACATCTTTTCGAAAAGATACACACTTTTGTAAAACACTCAAACACGAGTCAATTACAACGATTGCCGAAGCAAAGGCGTCTATTTCAAAAACATTTTCAAAACACACACACACACCACAATTTCAAAGCAATCGAAAATCAAGGAAAGTGATCTAAAAACCAAGTAACTAAGAGCCCATGGATAACCATGGATGAAAAGGGTGCTAATATCTTCCCTTTTCATAATCTACCCCCCGAACCCACGAAATATCTCAAAAGGTTTTTGCTGTGATTTTTAACCTTTCCTTTAGGATAAAATAAAAAGTCGGTGGCGACTCTTGCTAAACCGACAAGTGCGAAAACAAACGCAAAACTCAAGTCAGTTCTCCCACCGTATCACACATAGTGAGCAAGTACCTAAGAGCCCATGGATAACCATGGATAGAAAGGGTGCTAACACCTTCCCTTTCTATAAATCTACCTCCCGAACCAAGAAACATTCTCGAAAAGGAATTTTACTGTGTTTTTGTCCTTTCCATGTTGGAGAACATAAAAGACGGTGGCGACTCTTGCTTACCGCGACATTTCGCGAACTAGCTTAAAAAACAGTCAGTTCTATTTCCACCGATCACACATGAGATGTTACCATTTTCTCTTAATGGCTATCGTACCTCGGCGTGAACATCAACTGGGTTAACCCCTTTCTCTTTGGTCTATGGCATGGAAGTTGTTCTGCCCGTCGAAGTTCAGATTCCTTCTCTAAGGATTATGAAAGAAGCATACTTACACGAAGACGAATGAATTCATACTAGTTTAGATCAGTTGAATTTTATTGATGAAAAGAGGTTGGCTACTATCTGTCACAGTCATATCTACCAAAAATGCATGATCAAAGCCTTCTACAAGAAGATCAAGCATCGAGTATATCAGGATGGAGATTTGGTGATAAAGTGCATCATTCTACCACAAGGTAATCCCAGGGGCAAATACACTCCCACTTACAAAGGGTCGTTTATTATGAAGAAAGTATTCTCGGGTGAAGCTACGATACTAACCACCATGGACGGTGAAGATTTCCCACACCCAATGAATGCAGACGTAGTCAAAAAATACTGCGCATAAAAATGACATGCTAGGTTGACATACCTAGGCAAAAATAAGGGCATCCCGGAGAACCGAAAGGGTTTGGGAAAAAATTAGGGATATATACAAAAGATTGTACACTCGGCAAGTCGAAAACCTGAAAGGGCGGCTTGGGCAAAAAAGGGTATCCCGGTGGATTGAAAACCCGAAAGGGTGGTCCAGGCAAAAGTTAGAGATTTAAAATATGTCCCGTTGTATCACTTACAACCAGCTTTATTACCAAGGTCAAAGGTTCAAATGGTGCAAGATCAGTTCAATCAACTTCTTCCGACAGAAAGGGATGAGATGTTCAAAGACATAGAGGCAATAAAGGAGTTGAAACCCAATGAGATCATTTCCACATGGCTATATATTTGTTTTAACTTTGTACTCTTTTCATTTCATGACGACTTTCTCTTACGAGGATTTACACCTCTTTGTACAAACTCGCCTGTTTATAGGGAAATTATCAATCCAAATATACCTTGAAGTTCAAACTTTTTGTTTCTCTATTTTGTTTGCAAAAACGTCCAATGACTAAATTGAATGAACATATGCATACGAATACGATTAACTATTAACAAATAAATGCATAAAAACTGGAATAAGCATTTACTCAAAATTTTATGAACTGGGTTGACATTCTTGCTGTCCATAAATCCCCGTAGAGTCACTTTCATAAGATTATCCCAACAGAGATACTCCTAAGAGATTACCCCCACAGAGTAATCTTCACAAATATGGGTACATTCCTCGCAATCTCCATGGAAGATCACTCCAGCAAATAAAGGAGTATAATCTCTTCCCCATAATTTCCCTATGGAGTTCCAATCATGGAAATTCTCTTCCCCAGCTAAGTTTGGTCCTCCAAAACTGGAAAAAACCTACGGAGTTTTTCTCTTTAGCAAAGTCAATTTCCTCAAGAGAGTTGGTTTTCTCATCAGAATATTTCTCCATCAATAAGGGTTTATTTACCCAACATGGTTTATTTCCCCAACAACCTACAAATTCCCCAGCTCGAGTCTATTCCTCAGACTATTCTTCTCCCCAGAAAGTTGTTGCAAAACTTGGAATCTGACCAGATACCAGGTAACTTTATCCTCCCCAAACAAGTTAGAAGATTATCCATCTCTTTTATCCCCAGTCAGGGTATATAAGAAATAAATTCCCCAGTAGAGCAACAGACAACCAAGGTTCCTAAAATCTACTCCCCAAACTGAAATCAATACATCCCTTGCAGAGTTTCCTCAAACAAGTAAGCAGGAATCCCCAGCAGAAGCATTCTAGACAAGATTGAAGATATACATACTCTTCATCCCCAACAATAGTCAGGGATTTATTTTCCCAAACAAAGATGTTGCACGGGTTTACAATTACATTTCAACAACATTTCACATCCATACATCACGACATATGCATACGAGATGCATATAGCACAATCTCATTTATTTTGGGAACATCATTACACAATGCATTTCATACATCATGACATTGCATACAACTAACTCTTTACCTTTTCAGGGAAGATCAATCAACAGACGAATATCATCAACAATTCTCAAATAGGTCAAAGATTAATTCCTGAAACAAGACGGGACAACTATCTATGTGACCAGGTCATAGATTAATTCCTGAAACAAGACATGGTAACTATCTTGATGGCCAATAAAAAGCAGGTTCCAGATTAATTCCTGAAACAAGACGGGGCAACTATCTGAATGACCAGTGTGATATGGTGGGAGAGAATTGACTGTTTTTGGAATGCTGGTTCACATTTTGCGTTTGTTTTCGCAAAATGTCGCGGTAAGCAAGAGTCGCCACCGACTTTTATTTTATCCAACAAGGAAAGGAAAAAAGCACAGAAAAATTCCTTTTTCGAGATGTTTCTCGGGTTCGGGGGGTAGATTATAGAAAGGGAAGGTGTTAGCACCCTTTCTATCCGTGGTTATCCACGGGCTCTTAGGTACTTGCTCATATTGTTTTCAAAATTTCTTTCTTTATGCTTGTGGGTTTGAAAAGAGTTTTTTTTTTGTTTGAAAGGTGTAAGTGTGAAAAGTTTGTTTTGTTTCGAAAGAGCAAGTATTTAAGAACCATCTACCTACTCGGAAAAGGAATCAATCTGTGCTAATGTCCTTTAGATAATACTATCCCACTATTGATGAGTAGGTAGCATCGTCGTTGGAGTTTTAAGGGTCAATTCGATTAAGGGACGTGCGGTCACTAAAGCAATGTTAGGACGCCTTAGTGGTAACTCTAATGTCTTAGATCATTTTTCCGAGGCAACTATGATCTTTGGACAAGAGGGTGACCTCTAAAACTTCCTATACTCAATGACCGCGTTACGAAGGTAACCAAATGAGGTGTACCCTAAGAGTGCGCATGTGCGAGTGTGTTGTTTTTCAGTTATTTTGTCTTTGTACATGTCAATGGTTATCTATGTTGATTTTAGGTTAAACATTCGATCTTGTCATGCATTCCCTATTATCAAACATCTAACAGTTTATAAGTTGCGGAAATTAAATTTCGGAAATTAAACTAAGTATTACAAGGCGTCGGGTATTTACATCGCCAAAAGCAACCCTTGGAATTAAAATGCGGAAAATAAATAAAGCGATAAAATAGTAACGTCCTAATTATCTATTACATTCCAGGAAACAGATACAATATTGATACAAAATAGATCGCATGCGAGAAATTAAATCGGGCGAGTTCTAGGGTTTTGACCCTTTGTTTATTAAAGAAAAGATTTTTTTTGGTTTATTTTTGAATTAAAAAGAAATTAGTCTAAGTTAATTATTAAATTAATAAGCTAATTAATTAATTAATGAAAATAATATTTTTGGATCTTTGATATTTAAAGAAATAAAAATAAATTAATCAAAGTTAATAAAAACCTAATTGTCTAAGTTAATTTTAATTATTGCAAAATATATTAAAAGTTATTCCTAATTAAAACTAAATTAATTAAATTAATATTATTAACAAAAATAAAATGCTGAAATTTAATTTTAATAAAGAAAATGTTTTTTGGTTTTTTTAATTTTATTAAGAAAAAGTTTTAATTGGTTAGTTAATAATAAAAATAATAACAATAAATAATTTAAAGAAATAATAAAAAATAGTAAGAGTTTAGGAGGTTTGAGCCTGATTAGGGGGTGAGGATGGCAATTTTGTGGCCCATTAACACGCAGGCCTGGTGGACTTTGCTGATTCCCTATGGCACTTTGACTTGATCCCACCATAGGCCATCATCCCTGGATTTCCAGATTTGGCCTTGGGCCACCTGGCGCTGGATATCTGATGGTGTATGATGTGCTTCCAACGTTGGTTTGTACCTGATTACATGATAAAATAAAGGAAAATGCAAAGCGCTAGAGGCAGGGATCGAACCCCTGACCTCCAGCCAACAACGCCTTGAGAGCACTCCCCTTAACCACTGGATCACTTTGCTTCAATCGTTAGTAAAATACAAACTAAATATAATATATAAAAACGCATAATTATGCCAAACAAAAAGAAAACGCGCCAAGTATTTGAATGGGGCAATCGGATGGGGGAACATGGTCGTCCCTGTCCTCAAGTCTGCAAGCAAATTACCTGTGGATTTAAATTTGCAGCTAAAAGCGTAGGTCATTTCAAAAACCCATCTCAGGCCATATAAACTCCATCCAAGGCCATGGTTGTGCTTGTCTTTCTCCTCCGGTCATGCCTATGCCCATCAATAGGTCTAATTTTACCTGTAACAAAAACCCCTAAAAAAACCTAGAAAGTCCTACAATGGAGTTTCACGATACAAAGCATGAAAATAAAATTGGTTATTCCAGAAAGTTGGCAAATGATGTGAGGAATCAGAATATGCAATCGTTTTTGGGAATGGATGCAAGAATAAAGATTTGATATTTCATGAACATAGCGGATTCGTGGGATGCTTACAGTGCTCTAGGAGGCTGGAGATTGAGTGATTCTGATTGGTTTTGCTTCTGAGAATTGCCAGGAAGCGATTGTGGTGCTTGTTAGGTCCTGAAAGTGCCTCCAAGCTTGATTTCAGTTTCACACTTTTTGCCAATTTTTTCAAGTTTTTCTTTTGGTGTTCTTGCAGTCTCTAGGCCTGATCTCGTGTGCTTTGGCTTGTATAAGTAATATGAAATGCATTAGGTCAACAAATATGGGCTGAATCCTTCCAAATCAATGCCTTGAGATTGGATTTTATCCTCCATTGAAAGCTTGCCTATTTTGTCCAAAATCCAATATTTTTGCTCATGGAATGCTTGATACGAATTTGATACACTTGATGATGATGATTAAGTCCTGAGAATAGAAAAGGATCTCATGTAATCAAGTTTTGTGATTTTATTTGATTTAAATTGATTTAAAATGAAATAATTCAATAAAAAATAAAATAAAATAATAAAATTGATAAATAGACACAAGGCTGAAGATAGGACACGTGTGTAGTGTGACAAGATCAAATCAAGTGGAAAAGAATGGGCCCATTTGATAAAATTTGAAGTTTTGGGGATAGTTGACTTTTGGCAATTTTGCAAAAATGCCCAACTTCAACAATGCATAACTTCTTCAATTTTGAGCTTTTGGAAGTTTTCTTTGACTTTTTAGAAAGCTTAAGATGTCCTCTAACCAACCCTTTTAGTCTCATCTCATTTTGATATTCCATTATCAAGTTATAAGCTTTGGCAAAAAAGGTGTTTTTCTTGACTTTCAAAAATGACCTATAATGTCCAAATTTATAACTTCTTGTGAGTGCATTTTCTAATCTTGGGGTATAAATATGGATTATAGTAAATTGAATCCTCTTCAAAATTATCTTTGGATGGGTCATTTCTCATAAAGTATGAGAAAGTTATGCTTGGTCAAAATTGAGTTGACTTTTCCTCCAAAACCCTAATTTAGCAACTTTTGAGTCTTGATGAAATTTGAGAAATCCTTGATGAATCATGATCAAACCTTGATCAAATGATGAAATATACTTAGAAATGAGAATGTTGACAAAAAATCTTGAAGTTTGACTGTATTTGGGTCACAGTTTGACTTTTGCCCTAACATAGTCGATTTTTGGACCCTTTGAGCAATTGACTGAGCAAACTTCCTCTGCAAGGCTTGAAACTTGACATGGATGATCTTGAGAACATATTAGGACATTGGGGAGCACTTGAGGTCATTTGGATGCAAGGACCTTGATGCAACACAAAACCCTAATTTGGGACTGACTGCCTTAGGAGATAGCTTGACTGTCCAACTCTTGAGCAATCTTGAGACACTTGGAGACTTTTCTTGAAATGTTTTGAGAAATATGAGAGGGAAAATTTTGGGGTACAACAACTTCCCCTGTTCAATTTTATTAAACCTGTGGATGTAGATTGGCTTTCGGGCCTTTCGTGATCCGAAGGTGGAAGATGATTGAACACTAGAGTGCCCAGAAATTTGCACTCGCATGAAGTGGTATCAGCATTGTGGTGTCTGGAATGGGCTTACAAATGCCATTTGGAGACTGTTGATAGGTGGTCCGAACTTCTGATGGAATATGAATCAGGGAGATCTTATCGTCGATCTGACTGAACCAGGGAAGGTCTTGGACTAACTTTGACTGGATAAGAATCAGAAAAATATTAGAATCGATTTAACCGAACCAGACGAAAGTCTTGGAATAACTTCAACTGGAATACGAATCAGGGAGATCTTCGCGTCGATTTGACTGAACCAAAGGAGGTCTTGGATTAACTTTGGCTGGATAAGAATAAGAAAAATCTTCGAATCGATTTAACTGAACCAGACGAAAGTCTTGGAATAACTTCAACTGGAATATGAATCAGGGAGATATTCACGTCGATCTGAATGAACCAGAGGAGGTCTTGGATTAACTTTGGCTGGATAAGAATCAGAAAAATCTTCGAATCGATTTAACTGAACCAGACGAAAGTCTTGGAATAACTTCAACTGGAATACGAATCAGGGAGATCTTCGCGTCGATCTGACTGAACCAGAGGAGGTCTTGGATTAACTTTGACTGGATGAGAATCAGAAAAATATTCGAATCAATTTAACTGAACCAAACGAAAGTCTTGGAATAACTTCAACTGGAATACGAATCAGGGAGATCTTCGCGTCGATCTGACTGAATAAGAGGAGGTCTTGGATTAACTTTGACTGGATAAGAATCAGAAAAATCTTCGAATCGATTTAACTGAACCAGACGAAAGTCTTGGAATAACTTCAACTGGATTACGAATCAGGGAGATCTTCGCGTCGATCTGACTGAACCAGAGGAGGTCTTGGATTAACTTTGGCTGGATAAGAATCAGAAAAATCTTCGAATCGATTTAACTGAACCATACGAAAGTATTGGAATAACTTCAACTGGAATACGAATCAGGGAGATCTTCGCGTCGATATGACTGAACCAGAGGAGGTCTTGGATTAACTTTGGCTGGATAAGAATCAGAAAAATCTTCGAATCGATTTAACTGATCCAGACGAAAGTCTTGGAATAACTTCAACTGGAATACGAATCAGGGAGATCTTTGTGTCGATCTGACTGAACCAGAGGAGGTCTTGGATTAACTTTGGCTGGATAAGAATCAGAAAAATCTTCGAATCGATTTAACTGAACTAGACGAAAGTCTTGGAATAACTTAAACTGGAATTTGAATCAGGGAGATCTTCGCGTCGATTTGACTGAACCAGAGGAGGTCTTGGATTAACTTTGGCTTGATAAGATCAGAAAAATCTTTGAATCGATTTAACTGAACCAACGAAAGTCTTGGAATAACTTCAACTGGAATACGAATCAGGGAGATCTTCGCGTCGATCTGACTGAACCAGAGGAGGTCTTGGATTAACTTTGACTGGATGAGAATCAGAAAAATATTCGAATCGATTTAACTGAACCAAACGAAAGTCTTGGAATAACTTCAACTGGAATATGAATCAGGGAGATCTTCGCGTCGATCTGACTGAACAAGAGGAGGTCTTGGATTAACTTTGACTGGATAAGAATCAGAAAAATCTTCGAATCGATTTAACTGAACCAGACGAAAGTCTTGGAATAACTTCAACTGGATTACGAATCAGGGAGATCTTCGCGTCGATCTGACTGAACCAGAGGAGGTCTTGGATTAACTTTGGCTGGATAAGAATCAGAAAAATCTTCGAATCGATTTAACTGAACCATACGAAAGTATTGGAATAACTTCAACTGGAATACGAATCAGGGAGATCTTCGCGTCGATATGACTGAACCAGAGGAGGTCTTGGATTAACTTTGGCTGGATAAGAATCAGAAAAATCTTCGAATCGATTTAACTGAACCAGACGAAAGTCTTGGAATAACTTCAACTGGAATACGAATCAGGGAGATCTTTGTGTCGATCTGACTGAACCAGAGGAGGTCTTGGATTAACTTTGGCTGGATAAGAATCAGAAAAATATTCGAATCGATTTAACTGAACTAGACGAAAGTCTTGGAATAACTTAAACTGGAATTTGAATCAGGGAGATCTTCGCGTCGATTTTACTGAACCAGAGGAGGTCTTGGATTAACTTTGGCTTGATAAGATCAGAAAAATCTTTGAATCGATTTAACTGAACCAACGAAAGTCTTGGAATAACTTCAACTGGAATACGAATCAGGGAGATCTTCGTCGATCTGACTAAACCAGAGGAGGTCTTGGATTAACTTTGGCTGGATAAGAATCAGAAAAATCTTCGAATCGATTTAACTGAACCAGACGAAAGTCTTGGAATAACTTCAACTAGAATACGAATCAGGGAGATCTTCGCGTCGATCTGACTGAACCAGAGGAGGTCTTGGATTAACTTTGACTGGATAAGAATCAGAAAAATATTCGAATCAATTTAACTGAACCAGACGAAAGTCTTGGAATAACTTCAACTGGAATATGAATCAGGGAGATCTTCGCGTCGATCTGACTGAACCAGAGGAGGTCTTGGATTAACTTTGGCTGGATAAGAATCAGAAAAATCTTCGAATCGATTTAACTGAACCAGACGAAAGTCTTAGAATAACTTCAACTGTAATACAAATCAGGGAGATCTTCGCGTCGACGTGACTGAACCAGAGGAGGTCTTGGATTAACTTTGGCTGGATAAGAATTAGAAAAATCTTCGAATCGATTTAACTGAACGAGACGAAAGTCTTGGAATAACTTTAACTGGAATACGAATCAGGGAGATCTTTGCGTCGATCTGACTGAACCAGAGGAGGTCTTGGATTAACTTTGGCTGGATAAGAATCAAAAAAATATTCAAATCGATTTAACTGAACCAGACGAAAGTCTTTGAATAACTTCAACTGGAATACGAATCACAGAGATCTTCGGGTCGATCTGACTGAACTAGAGAAGGTCTTCGACATAGTTGAGAACTTAACTGCATCTTTCCTGAAAGGTAAAGGTCAGTCATATGCAATGCAAGATATGGATCAAGCAATGGTGTTCTCAACATAAATGAGATTGTATGGTATGATGCGTATATGCATGTATCATGATGTATGGAAGTGTAATGTTTTTGGTGGGGAAAATAAATCCCGGATAGCTGCTGGAGAATAGAGTTGAGTTCTTCGTTTCCGTTGGGGATGACGAACGAAGGTGATTGTGAGAATAAACCTGCAGGAGAAGATAACTCCGTTGGGGAATAAACTAACGAGGAGATTACTCTGTGGGGAAGAGATGCACTACTGAGAATTCCACTGATAAATCCCGCCGGGATGAATTATCGTTGCTGGTGATATTGAATCTGTTGAGGATTGAATTCCTATTTGTGAAAGGCAAGAACTCCGTCGGGGATGATCTTTCAGTTACGGCTTCACTGGGGATAACCTGTTAGATTCTTGTGGGGATAATCTTCTGAATTATGCTGGGAGTGATCCTTTGAACTTGGCTGGTGATATTTATTTTGTACTCCGCTGGGGATAAACTTCCAGAGTCTACTGGGGGTGACGCTTCAACTCCGTTGGGGAAGCTTTTTCAGTCTGTGCTGGGAAAATTTTAACTCCATTGGGGGTATCTTGTATTCTATCGGGGAACATTCTTATACTTCGCTATGGAACATTAAGACTGTCGGGGATATCAAGCCTTTTTAGTGCTGATGGTAGATCAACTCTGCTTGGGGAGAGCATTGTTGATTCGTTCATAGTTGCAAGTCTCAGCTGGGGGAGAGCTACCATTACTGCCTTACCCTGCGGGGAGTGAAGGTATCTTAGCCATATTCTTCAGCTGAATCTACCTTTGTACCTGGTGGACAGAGCAACTATACAGTTCAAACAATTCTTATTTGCCCCTGTTTATGATATTACCAGTAATCATCTTTTGTTTCGCATGTAAATATTCATGAGCAGCAATTAATGTCAAATGCATATATCAAAAATGAACATTGGACGTTCTTTGCAAAACAAAACAGATAAAGAAAAAAAAAATTGAAATTTCTCTGAAAGTGAATTGTATTGATTTTGAAGTTTGGCCTGTAAATAGGTGTTTTTGTACAAGAGGCTGACGTCCTAGTAAGAGAACGCCGCCGTATAATAGAATTTACACAATTTGTGAAAAACTAAACAAAACAGCTATGTGAATAATCCCACTGGGTTCCAATTCTGCTATTGCCTTTATGTCCTCGGGCATCTCATCACTTTGCTGCTTGGTTGAAGGTAGATCAGATTGATTAGTGTCGTTCGAGCTTGATAGTCGATACCGAAGTCTGGATGCAAGGTGATCCAATGAGACTTAGTGTTACGCTTTGATCCCTAACTTTTTCCTGGACCGCCCTTTCGGGTTTTCATTCCACCGGGATACCCTTTTTTGCCCATGCCGCCTTTTCAGGTTTTCGACTTGCCGGGTGTACAGATTTTTCATTTTCATCCCTTATTTTTTCCCGAACCCTTTTGGTTCGCCGGGAAGCCCTTATTTTTGCCTAGGCCAGTAAACCTAGCGGGTCTTTGATTATGCGTAGTATCTTTTCACTATGTCTGCATTGACGGGGTGAGGAAGGTCGTCACCATCCATGGTGGTTAGAACCATAGCTCCTCCTGAGAAAATGTTCTTAACCACAAATGGCCCTTTGTAAGTAGGGGTCTATTTGCCCCTGGGATCACCTTGAGGTAGAATAATGCGCTTGATTACCAGATCCCCAACTTGATACTCTTGTCGTTTAACTTTCTTGTTAAATGCCTTGATCATCCGTTTTTGGTACGTCTGACCATGACAAATAGCAGTAAGTCTTTTTTCGTCGATCAAGTTGAACTGATCAAGCCGGGTCTAGATCCAGTCATCTTCGCTCAAACCTGCATCTTTCATGATCCGAAGAGAGGGTATCTGAACTTCAATAGGCAAGACTGCCTCCATGCCATATACCAAGGAATGGGGTGTTGCCCCTGTTGACGTCCGTGCTGAGGTACGGTATCCATGAAGAGCAAATGGTAACATCTCGTGCCAGTCTTTGTATGTCACTGTCATCTTCTGCACGATCTTCTTAATGTTCTTATTAGCCGCTTCGACATCCCCATTCATCTTCGGTCGGTAAGGAGAAGAGTTGTGATGCTGTATCTTGAACTGCATGCAGAGCTCAATGATCATCTTGTTGTTGAGATTGGTTCCATTGTCCGTAATGATCCTCTCTGGTACACCGTATCGACAGATCAGATAGTGCCGAATGAACCGTGCCACGACGTTCTTGGTTACGGTAGCAAAGGAAGCTGCTTCAACCCACATCGTAAAGTAATTAATAGCTACCAGGATGAAACGGTGCCCGTTGGATGCCGTAGGTCTGATCTCGCTGATCATATCAATGCCCCACATTGCAAAAGGCCAAGGTGATGTCAATACATTCAGAGGTACCAGAGGTATGTGCACCTTATCAGCATAGACTTGATATTTGTGACATGTCCGAGAATGCTGATAACAGTCGGCTTCCATTGTGGACCAATAATATCCCGCCCGAAGGATTTTCTTTGCCATGGTGTGTCCACTGGAATGAGTTCCGAAAGTACCTTCATGCAACTCTGTCATGATTCTGTCCGCCTCGTTCTTATCCACACATCGCAGTAAGGTTGAATCATGGTTACGCTTGTAAATAATGCCATTGTTGATGAAGAACTTCGTCGTGAACCTTCTCAGAAACTTCTTGTCATTAACATATGCACCCTCGGGGTACTCCTGAGTTTCAAGATACCTCTTCACCTCATGAAACCAGGGCTTTTCTGTTACCTCTTCAGTCTCAATATCACAACAATGTGCAGGTTCGTCCAATATTTCAATGATGATCCGGGGAGCCTCATTGTCCCAATTGACCTTGAACATAGAAGACATCGTAGCCACCGCGTCCGCCAACTGATTCTACTCTCTAGGGAAGTGTTCAAAGGTTATCTCCTCGAAATGGGGAAGCAACGTCAATACATACTCCTTGTAAGGAATAAGATTAGGGTGTTTCGTATCCCACTCGCCTTTGATCTGACTGATCACAAGAGTGGAATCTCCGAAGACACTTAGAAGCTTAATCCTTAGGTCAATTGTTGCTCGAAGACCCATAATGCATGCTTCATACTCCGCCATATTGTTGGTGCAGTTGAAACATAGTCGGGCGGTAAACGGAGTATGAGAGCCTTTAGAAGATATGATCACAACGCCAATTCCATTACCCAAAGCGTTTGAAGCTCCATCAAAGTACATAGACCATCGGGATCCCTCCTCAGGTCCTTCATCCGGTCCAGGTGTCTCACAATCAGTTACCAACATGATATTCTCATCCGGGAATTCAAAGTTCATAGACTGGTAATCATCCACTGCTTGATGTGCCAAATGGTCTGCCAACACACTTCCCTTAATTGCCTTTTGGGTCGTGTACTGGATGTCATACTCAGTCAAGATCATCTGCCATCTTGCTATTCTTCCGGACAAGGCAGGCTTTTCGAAGATATACTTGATTGGATCCATCTTTGATATCAATAGAGTAGTGTGAGTCAGCATATACTGTCTCAGCCAGCGAGCATCCCATGCCAAAGCGCAACAAGTTTTCTCGAGCAACGAGTATCGGGTCTCACAGTCGGTAAACTTTTTGCTAAGGTAATAAATAGCATGCTCTTTTCGGCCAGACTCGTCATGCTGACCCAGCACACACCCCATTGAGTTGTCGAGTACTGTCAAGTATAAGATCAAAGGTCTCCCTTCAACTGGTGGCATCAGAATGGGTGGCTCTTGGAGATACTCTTTGATCCTTTCGAAAGTGGCCTGGCATTCATCGTTCCAACGTACTACTTGATCTTTCTTCAGCAGCTTGAAGATTGGCTCACAAGTAGCGGTCAGGTGCGAGATGAATCGGGCAATGTAATTCAGTCGTCCCGGGAAGCCTCTGACTTCTTTCTCTATTCTGGGAGCTGGCATCTCCTGTATAGCCTTCACCTTTACAGGATCCACTTGAATACCTTTGTCGCTTACGATGAAACCTAACAGTTTACCAGATCTCACCCCGAAGGTGCACTTGTTCGGGTTTAACCTCAGCTTGTACAACTTCAACCTGTCAAACAACTTTTGAAGGTGGTCAAGGTGTTCCTCCTCAGTTTGGGACCTTGCAATCATGTCGTCGACGTATACCTCAATCTCGTGATGGATCATGTCATGAAACAAAGCAACCATGGCACGCTGATACGTTGCCCCGACATTCTTCAATCCGAAAGGCATGACCTTGTAGCAAAAGGTACCCCACTGAGTAACAAAAGTTGTCTTCTCCATGTCTTCGGAAGCCATTTTAATCTGATTATAACCGGAGAAACCATCCATAAAGGAGAATACCTTATGTTGAGTGGTGTTGTCAACCAGAACGTCGATATGAGGCAGAGGGAAATCATCCTTGGGGCTTGCCCTGTTCAGATCCCTATAGTCAACACACATTCGAACCTTACCATCCTTCTTCGGAACAGGAACCACGTTGGACACCCACTGTGGGTAAGAAGTAACTGCTAGAAAACCGGCGTCAAACTGTTTCATAACCTCAGCCTTGATTTTCTCAGACATATCTGGGCGCATTCGAAGGACCTTCTGTTTCACTGGAGGACAGTCTTCCTTGGTAGGCAGGCGGTGAACCACAATATCGGTATCCAACCCAGGCATATCTTCATAAGACCATGCAAAGATATCAATGTAGTCACGCAGCATCTGAATCAACCGTTGTTTCACACTAAGCTCCAGGCTTGCACCGATCTTGACCTCTTTCTTGTCTATGTCTGTACCCAGATTTACTGATTCCACTGGCTCTTCATGTGGATGTATAGCCCTCTCCTCTTGGAGTAACAGTCTTGCAAGTTCACCAGGCACTTCGCAATCATCTTCACCTTCATCTTCGGCTAAGTTGATCGGATTTTCGAAGTCATAACTGGAAGTAGCAGAGTCGTTAACAGTGAGATCCAAAGTGGATGTAGACATGTATATGTGAGTGTGTGTAAAATAGCTGTTTTGAAATATATAATAAAAGAAAAACAAGGAGCGCAAAATTTGAAATGCAAGAAACGTCCAATGCTTTTATTAATGATATATGAAAATGACACACATAAAGCCCTCGCAAATGAAGCCACGGTGCCCCGGGCAAGACACCGGGCCATAGAGTTTAAAACATTGTCTGTTACATATTCAAAACAAAAAGTTTCATTACTGGGTAACAAAATAAATAGGGATGAAGTCCTTTGCTATCCAGTTGCTTGGTCCACCGTCGGTCGTAGGATAGATCCATCTGTCGAACTCAGACTCTTCCATATCGTATTCAATGGCATTCACTCCCGAGTTGCTGATGAACACAGGAGGTCTTCCGATCCGTGCATTCCGAACAGCCTTTTGAGCTTCTGCAGTGAAACCCAAACCAAACTTGTTAGTCTTCTGTGTAAAATCAGGGAGTTGGCCCTAATTCACACACCCACCTTTCCCGACAACAGCCCGGGCATCCTTAAGAGAAGCCATCTTCATAGGAGAATCTTCAACAACAGTCTAAGTTGACGCCAGTGTCTGGGGAACCTCTTCAAAATGCTGAAATGGGGTCTCAATGAACTCCCCATCCATCTCTACATATCGGAAAGAGTTGATATGGCTCACCATGTACTCCTCCTCTCCTTGTACTGTCACAATCTTCCCTTTTACTGGGTACTTCAGCTTCTGGTGGAGCGTTGAGGTTACGGCCCCAGCTTTATGGATCCATGGACGACCCAACAAACAAGAATAAGTTGGCCGAATGTCCATCACATAGAATGTAGAGTAGAAAATCTGAGAACCAACCTTAATCGGAATATCAACTTCTCCGTGCACCATCCTCTTAGATCCATCAAAGGCCCTAACAACAATGTTGCTTGGCTTCAGTTCCAACCCTTCACAGTCCAACCGGTCTAGAACTTTCTTAGGCAAGACGTTCAATTAGAACCCAGTATCCACTAATAAATGAGAAAGAGTAGTGCCCCTGCATTCAATGGAGATATACAGGGCATCGTTGTGATTCTTCCCCTTAGCAGTCAAGTCGGCGTCAGAGAAACCTAACCCATTATCAGCAGTCAGATTGGCCATGCAATCTTTAAACTGGTCAGCTGATGTCTCTTGTGGTACGTGTGCAGTCTTCAGAAATGTAATCAGAGCCTTGGCATGGGCCTCTGAGCATAACAACAGTGACAACATAGAAATCTTGGACGGGGTTTGCCCCAGCTGCTTGACTACATTGTAGTCGCTCTTTTTGATAATTTTCAGAATCTCTTCCATCTCTTGTTTAGAAGCTTCAACAGTAATCGTCTTCGGTGCCTCTGTCTGGGCAGGCTCACTGGTGATCCCTTTGCCCCGAGTGTCAGATGACTCTGCGACAGGGGTAAGAATAGAAACTTGAACAAGAATAGTAGCAGGTACACTGGCAGGTGTGATAACAACAAGTTTTCGGGCAGTCGGCGGAGAGATATCAGGGGAGAAAAGTCTTCCGCTGCGGGTAACTTTAGCAGGTCCAACAATATTGCTGACCTCAGTATCAGAATCTAACTCTTGCTTAACTCCATGAAAATAAACATCGGCCCTGTAATGCCAAGGGACAGCTTTATCAGAGGTGTAGGGGATAGGCCCAGGAATAGTGATGATCAATGGTGCGATTCTTGGAACAGATGTAATTCTAACAGGCTTTCTCGAGGAAGCCTTGGAAGAATTGTCGAGAATGGTGATAATAGCAATTTCTTCAGTATGAACTAAGGGAACAACAATATTCTCAAATAGAATTTATTTACTATCCATCAGGCGTTAGACACCTGATTTCAGAAGTGGGTAACCAGTTGGTAGGGAAGAACACATACGGCAACCTTCGTCACAGCCCGGAAATAAACCGGCTAGCAAAAGGTTTTTCTTCACATTCATCAAAGGGGTAACAATGTCGTTCATAGAAACAACAAACGAGTCTTCATCTATAGCATTTACTCCATGCTTGGGCATAGGAGTAGTCACAACATTAGGTCTTTCGGGCGCCTCGAACTCAATCTCCTTAGCATCAATTAAGTCCTGTATCTTATTCTTCAAAGACCAACAATCATTTGTATTATGCCCCAAGCTATCAGAGTGAAAAGCACAGCGGGCATTAGGGTTATACTTTGGTGATGTAGTGTTGGGATTCTTCGCGGCCTCCCTTGGAATCACTAGATTGGTTTTCAATAACTGTGGCAGAATCTGAGATAAAGTCATGTTGAGCTGAGTGAATTGCCTTCGCGGTCTCTCGGCCTTTTGTTAATTTTTGTGCTGAGGAGCACCAGCAGGTCTTGAAATAACAACCGCATTAACAGCTTGTCGGCGTTCAGGTCTATTCTGGCTTTTCGAACTGTAGACAGCGCTGGACTCTTTCTTAAAAGGCTTTTTCTCGGTGCTTGATGAAGCACCCTTTTGTATCTTGCCAGCCTTAATACCAGCCTCAATCCTCTCACCGGTCATAATTAGCTCTGTAAACCCAAACGAAGAGCTTCCAATCAGATGGTTGAAAAATGAACCAGACAAGGTCCCCAGAAACATATCTACAAGCTCCCGATCAGCCAAGGGTGGTTGCACTCTTCCGGCGAGGTCCCCCCACTTCTGAGCATAATCTTTGAAACCTTCTCCCGTTCCCATTGACATACCCTGGAGTTGGGTACCTGTGGGAGCAAGGTCGGAATTGTATTGGTACTGCCTGTAGAAAGCAGTAGCCAAATCTTCCCAACTGTGGATACTGGCTCCGTCCAACTGGTAAAACCATTCAAGCTGAGTCCCTGAGAGACTGTCTTGAAATAAATGGATCCATAGGTTCTTATCAGCGGTGTACGGCTGAATCTTCCTTAAATTTGATCGGAGGTGCCAACTTCGGACAAGAAACTCCGTCATACTTAGCAAAGGCTAGTGCCTTGAACTTGTGGGGAATTACCACCCCAGATGATAGACCTAGATCACCAAAGTCCAGACCAGGCACTTTCTGAACTTCCATCGCACTCAATCGGTCTTCCAGTTGCTTGTATCTATCCTCAGTCGGAGGATAATGGTCTTAGTCGAAGTCCGTCTTGTTGTCTGAAACTACAGGGCTAGGAGCCCTCCTCTCTTCCTGACTATATTTCCCTCCAGATGAGGTGGTCAAATCAACTTCATCTCGTAGCCTATTTCCAAACCTGTGACCTATGTTAAACAGGATTGTCCTCTTCTTCTTCTTCTCTTTCAGAATCAGGGTCTTCAGATCTTACTGACCCTTAGCTAGATTCATGAACAGCTCTTGGAATTGGGCATTCTGGGCCTGTAGGGCCTTGATTTCTTGCTCAGTTGATGGTTCAACAGACATGATGAATGCTGAAATAAACAGCGAAGAAGATAAGTGACCTGTAATGGGTACCTGTTATGAAGTGCATGGGATGAAATGCGTATGACATGATTTCAAAGACAATCGAGGGATTCAAATTCGTAAACAAGAAATGAAACACACTTTTATTAGATAAACTTTGAAATTCAAATTGTTCAACAAATTGCCCTTAAGGCGTTACAAGAAAGGAAATACTGAAAATTAAATAAAAACTGGAAAGGAAATAATCAAAGGACAATCAGTGCTCCCATGGTCGCTTCTTATCGGTGCGGACATAGTCATTGAGAATTTGCTCGTTCTCTAGCTGCCTAGTCAACTTCTGGATCTTCTGCTCTTGCTCGTTAAACTTTTCTCGGTAAGCATCCCGCTCTTCTCTCAGCTGCATCCAAGACCTTTTCAGTGCCCCAATGTCAGTGGGCATGTAAGGGTGGAGGATGGTAGGAAGAACCCCCTCTTCATTAGCAACTTCAACAATGATAGGCAGGACGACTTCATACGGCATACCCAGCTTTTGGGCACGGATACGAACCCATCTGAGATATGGCTCCATTAGAAGAGAAGTCTTTGGACCCAACTCATGTGGATCAGATATGTGAACTCTATCCCAAGCCCTTATGAATTTGCGGCGTTGCTCGCCGCTATCCCCTTGAAAATCAAAGATGATACTAGGCATTAGTAGCTCATGAGGTCCTTATCTTCTGGCTCTCCCAAACTGACGTAAGGACAAGCATGGATTATAAGAAATTCCTCCATGGGTTCCTATTAGTGGAACATTGGGATATTCCCCACAGCGATCAATAATGGCCACCTCGTCCATACCCTTGATAGTCCAGATGGCGTCATTATGAGAGAGAGACATAACCCTATAAGCCCAACCCATGCCTTCTTTGTTCTTCGGCACTGATTTGGGAAGGTGCGAAATAAACCACCTCGCCAATAATAGAGCACAGCACATCAAGGTTCCCCGCTTTCGGGCAGTAGGGGCATAAAGCTGATGAAGAATGTCACCCAAGAGAGTGGGTACATGATTACGAGAGATGGAGCTTTTCACCGCATTCACATCAACAAAGGAGTCAGGATTCGGAAACAATACCAAGCCGTATATGAGAAGAGCCAGAATATCTTCGAACGCCTTAAAGTCTAGACTATCCCAGAAATAATTAGCCTTACCAACCAAGAACTTAGTCAGAAAGCCCTTTGCTCCACTTCTAGTCTCCCAATTAGCCATTACCTCATCTTTTGTCAAATGAAGGGCTGAAGCAATCTCTTCCGGCCTAAGAATCTTCTCCCAACCAGTAAATGGGGTCTGCTCCAGAATAGAGATACCGAGCAGATCAGAGAACTCTTCTAAGGTGAGAACCAACTGGTAGTCCTGAAAATTAAAGCAATGGTACAACAGATCATAGAACTGGACCAGGACACTCATCATCTGTTCGTCCAATTTGGAGGTAACCAAACTGAGAAGGTACCCACGTCTTCTGATGAAGGAGGTAGTATCAAGCATCTTTGCAATCAATTCTTTAAGCATGGTGGGAACCTGGACAAAGTTGATCCGGATGGTATTCCTACGCATGGGCATCATGACCTACAAAACAGAACAAAGATGAATCCCTCCTGTCTTTGAAATAGGTTAGTCCAATGCAAGATGTATGCAATGTTATGATGTTATGATGTCATGATAGAAAGCACATCACAAGTATCCACAAATAGCAAACATGGTAAAGGCACACAAGTCACACAGAGAGCCCTTAGATTTCAGGATGGCAAGGAGCTTTGGTACTACCCTCTTTCAGTTCAGTTGGTTTAAACCTGTCCTAAAAATAGTAACCGGGTTCTAGAGGATCTCAATATTACTGACTACCCTCAATCGGTCATAATTCCAGTTTAGCAACCTTTTCTGGCGACCGGAATCATCGCGAGAGTTTAGTCTCAATGAGTGTAGCAAACTACTACTGTTCTTTGGCCAAGTTGGTCAATTTAAAGGTTCTAAGGTCAATTGGTGCTTAATGACCCCTTAGATGACCCATATTCTCCTCGTTCCAACACAAGGGATATCAGTACAATCTAAAGTGCCACACCAACATAGCTACTACTTCAACCGTATCGGTCTACGCCGTATAGTTCCCTCACAGTTTATTGCTACTTACCTAAAGGGTATCCCCAGATCCGGGTTAGGATCTATAGTAACTCCAATACAAGCCCACAAATATAAAGCATACAAAGCAAACAATTGAAAACACAATGATCTAATCCTAAGGTACACCCCACTTATTAAGTCCCCAGCAGAGTCGCCATTTCTGTGATACGGTGGGAGAGAACTGACTGTTTTTGGAATGCTGGTTCGCGTTTTGCGTTTGTTTTCGCAAAATGTCGCGGTAAGCAAGAGTCGCCATCGACTTTTATTTTATCCAACAAGGAAAGGAAAAAAGCACAGAAAAATTCCTTTTTCGAGATGTTTCTCGGGTTCGGGGGGTAGATTATAGAAAGGGAAGGTGTTAGCACCCTTTCTATCTGTGGTTATCCACGGGCTCTTAGGTACTTGCTCATATTATTTTCAAAATTGCTTTCTTTGTGCTTGTGGGTTTGAAAAGAGTTTTTTTTGTTTGAAAGGTGTAAGTGTGAAAAGTTTGTTTTGTTTCGAAAGAGCAAGTATTTAAGAACCATCTACCTACTCGGAAAAGGAATAAATATGTGCTAATGTCCTTTAGACAATACTATCCCACTATTGATGAGTAGGTAGCATCATCGTTGGAGTTTTAAGGGTCAATTCGATTAAGGGACGTGCGGTCACTAAAGTAATGTTAGGACGCCTTAGTGGTAACTCTAATGTCTTAGATCATTTTTCTGAGACAACCGTTTCGAAGCAACTATGATCTTTGGACAAGAGGGCGACCTCTAAAACTACCTATACTCAATGACCGCATTACGAAGGCAACCAAATGAGGTGTACCCTAAGAGTGCGCATGTGCGAGTGTGTTGTTTTTCAGTTATTTTGTCTTTGTACATGTCAATGGTTATCTATGTTGATTTTAGGTTAAACATTCGATCTTGTCATGCATTCCCTATTATCAAACATCTAACAGTTTATAAGTTGCGGAAATTAAATTGCGGAAATTAAACTAAGTATTACAAGGCGTCGGGTATTTACATCGCCAAAAGCAACCCTTGGAATTAAAATAAAGAAAATAAATAAAGCGATAAAATAGTAACGTCCTAATTATCTATTACATTCCAGGAAACAGATACAATATTGAGACAAAATAGATCGCGTGCGAGAAATTAAATCGGGCGAGTTCTAGGGTTTTGACCCTTTGTTTATTAAAGAAAAGATTTTTTTTGGTTTATTTTTGAATTAAAAAGAAATTAGGCTAAGTTAATTATTAAATTAATAAGCTAATTAATTAATTAATGAAAATAATATTTTTGGATCTTTGATATTTAAAGAAGTAAAAATAAATTAATCAAAGTTAATAAAAACCTAATTGTCTAAGTTAATTTTAATTATTGCAAAATATATTAAAAGTTATTCCTAATTAAAACTAAATTAATTAAATTAATATTATTAACAAAAATAAAATGCTGAAATTTAATTTTAATAAAGAAAATGTTTTTTGGTTTTTTTAATTTTATTAAGAAAAAGTTTTAATTGGTTAGTTAATAATAAAAATAATAACAATAAATAATTTAAAGAAATAATAAAAAATAGTAAGAGTTTAGGAGGTTTGGGCCTGATTAGGGGGTGAGGATGGCAATTTTGTGGCCCATTAACACGCATGCCTGGTGGACTTTGCTGATTCCCTATAACACTTTGACTTGATCCCACCATAGGCCATCATCCCTGGATTGCCAGATTTGGCCTTGGGCCATCTGGCGCTTGATATCTGATGGTGTATGATGTGCTTCCAATGTTGGTTTGTACCTGATTACATGATAAAATAAAGGAAAATGCAAAGCGCTGGAGGCAGGGATCGAACCCCTGACCTCCAGCCAACAACGCCTTGAGAGCACTCCCCTTAACCACTGGATCACTTTGCTTCAATCGTTAGTAAAATACAAACTAAATATAATATATAAAAACGTATCATTATGCCAAACAAAAAGAAAACGCGCCAAGTATTTGAATGGGGAAATCGGATGGGGGCACGTGGTCTGCAAGGAAATTACCTGCGGATTTTAATCTGTAGCTAAAAGCGTAGGTCGTTTCAAAAACCCATCTCAGGCCATATAAACTCCATCCAAGGCCATGGTTGTGCTTGTCTTTTTCCTCCGGTCATGTCTATGCCCATCAATAGGTCTAATTTTACCTGTAACAAAAACCCCTAAAAAAACCTAGAAAGCCGTACAATGGCGTTTCACGATACAAAGCATGAAAATAAAATTGGTTATTGCAGAAAGTTGGCAAATGATGTGAGGAATCAGAATATGCAATCGTTTTTTAGAATGGATGCAAGAATAAATATTTGAGATTTCATGAACATAGCGGATTCGTGGGATGCTTACAGTGCTCTAGGAGGCTGGAGATTGAGTGATTCTGATTGGTTTTGCTTCTGAGAATTTCCAGGAAGCGATTGTGGTGCTTGTTAGGTCCTGAAAGTGCCTCCAAGCTTGATTTCAGTTTCACACTTTTTGCCAATTTTTTCAAGTTTTTCTTTTGGTGTTCTTGCAGTCTCTAGGCCCGATCTCGTGTGCTTTGGCTTGTATAAGTAATATGCAATGCATTAGGTCCACAAATGTGGGTTGAATCCTTCCAAATCAATGCCTTGAGATTGGATTTGATCCTCCATTGAAAGCTTGCCTATTTTGTCCAAAATCGAATCTTTTTGCTCATGGAATGCTTGATACGAATTTCATACACTTGATGATGATGATTAAGTCCTGAAAATAGAAAAAGATCTCATGTAATCAAGGTTTGTGATTTTATTTGATTTAAATTGATTTAAAATGAAATAATTCAATAAAAAATCAAATAAAATAATAAAATTGATAAATGGACACAAGGCTGAAGATAGGACACGTGTGTAGTGTGACAAGATCAAATCAAGTGGAAAAGAATGGGCCTATTTGATAAAATTTGAAGTTTTGGGGATAGTTGACTTTTGGCAATTTTGCAAAAATGCCCAACTTCAACAATGCATAACTTCTTCAATTTTGAACTTTTGGAAGTGTTCTTGGACTTTTTAGAAAGCTTGAGATGTCCTATAACCAACCCTTTTTGTGTCATCTCATTTTGATATTACTTGCTCAAGTTATAAGCTTTGGCAAAAAAGGTATTTTTGTTGTATTTTAAAATGACCTATAATGTCCAAATTCATAACTTCTTGTGAGTGCATATTTTGAACTTGGGAGATGAAGATGAATTGTAGGGAATTGCATCCTATTCAAAAGTATCTTTGGATGGGTCATTCATCATAAAGTATGAGAAAGTTATGCTTGGTCAAAGTTGAGTTGACTTTTCCTACAAAACCCTAATTTAGCAACTTTTGAGTCTTGATGAATTTTGAGAAATCCTTGATGAATCATGATCAACCCTTGATCAAATGATGAAATATACTTAGAAATGAGAATGTTGACAAAAAATATTGAAGTTTGACTGTATTTGGGTCACAGTTTGACTTTTGCTCTAACATAGTCGATTTTTGGACCCTTTGAGCAATTGACTGAGCAAACTTCCTCTGCAAGGCTTGAAACTTGACATGGATGATCTTGAGAACATATGAGGACATTGGGGAGAACTTGAGGTCATTTGGATGCAAGGAACTTGATGCAACACAAAACCCTAATTTGGGACTGACTGCCTTAGGAGATAGCTTGACTGTCCAACTCTTGAGCAATCTTGAGACACTTGGAGACTTTTATTGCAATGTTTTGAGAAATATGAGAGGGCAAATTTTTGGGTACAACAACCAGCCAGAGATTAACTCTTGAAATAAGACATGGCAACTATCTGTGAAGAACAAAATTGATGAAGATCAAATTCTTGAAATAGGACGGGGCGACTATCTTTATCACCAATGGTATGAACTCCCGAAACAGGAGGGGTTTACCAAAAAACAAATTGTAGATCAATTCCTGAAATAGGACGGGGCGACTATCTACATGATGGACTTTTCTTTCAAGCTTTTTCTAGCTCAGATTAAATTGACCAAAGATTTATTCTGATGCTTCTCTCAGTTAAAGACAGACAAAAACATCTTCTGTCTCAGTTTAAATTGACCGAGAATTTATTCTGATACTTCTTCTATTTGATACTTTTTCGGGCTCAGATTAAATCGACCAAAGATTTATTCTGATACTTCTCCTAGTTAAAGACAGACACAAACATCTTCTGGCTCAATTTAAATCAACCAAAGATTTATTCTGATACTTGTTTCAGTAGATACTTTTTCTGGCTTAGATTAAATCGACCAAAGATTTATTCTGATACTTCTCCTAGTTAAAGACAGACATGGATATCTTCTGACTCAGTTTAAATCTACCAAAGATTTATTTTAATACTTCTCCAAGTAGATACTTTTTCTGGATCAGATTAAATCGACCAAAGATTTATTCTGATACTTCTCCCAGTTAAAGAGAGACAAAAACATTTTATGGCTCAGATTTAAATCAAACGTAGATTTATTCTGATACCTCCTCAGATACAGTAGAGGTAGACTCATTCTGACGCCTCTATCAACAATGACTTTGGATGGCATCTATAAGCCCATCTCCTACGACTCTCCATCATTCCTGGATGGCATCTATAAGCCTATCTCCGACAATATTCGGTCACTATCCTGGATGGAATCTATGAGCCCATCTCCAGAAACTCTCGATCACCTCTCCAAATGGAATCTTTAAGCCCATTCTCGGTATAATCAAC
Organism: Vicia faba; assembly: GCA_948472305.1. NCBI lineage: Eukaryota > Viridiplantae > Streptophyta > Magnoliopsida > Fabales > Fabaceae > Vicia > Vicia faba. Next base: position 37,230,562 of record OX451735.1, on the reverse strand, counting down.
CAACAATGTTACTTCTTGCACATGCGAGTTAAAATTTCTAGGCACTTAAGTGTTCATTCATCTTCTACCTTTAAGTCACGAATGGCGGACACGCCAATCTAACCTGTCAGGTTTAAGAAGATTGAACAGGGGCAACTGTTGTACCCCAAAATTTTACCTACCTTTTCACTTTTATATAGCTTATGTCATTCACACATAATTCCCTCATTTAAATATGGCAGTGGTTTGAAGCATTAGTGGTTGTGCTAACTAGGGTTCAATTTTGGTTTCAGGCTTCTACATTCTATAATTGATTTGCTTGGATCCTTCTTGGGCAGTGGACAGTGGAATCAATTTTTGAAGTATGGTTATCATGAGCTTCTTATTTATCCATGTACAAGGTTGCTTTTCATTCAAATTCATCAAGATCTTGGATTAGGGTTTATTTCCCTATGTGTGACTAAAAATTAGGGTTCGCTCCTCAGTTACCATCTCCTGGGTTGCTCAGTCGTGCCAATCAAGTTTTCATTTGGGATTTGAGGTTTCTACATCAATAGAGCATGATTCATCTGGTTCTTCTTTGAGCATTGAAATATACCATTAAGGTCTTGAGGAATGGCTATCGAGGACTTCCTCTACATCAATTTTCAAAGTTTTCTTCTTCAAGAATTAAGAATTAGGTCTTTATCTATTGTGCTTCAATTGAGGATTAATGAATTAGGGGTTTCTTTGTGGTTTATGATTCAAACTTGTTGTTCCTATGTTGGACCTTCCAATTGGTCAAGAATTGGTCAAGATAATGTGTGCATTAAGATCTCATTTGAGGAGTGATTTTTCATCAATCATAAGGGTTGGTTCAGTCAATGGTTGTTTCAAATGCAAGTTAGGATATGGAATTCGAGTTTTAAATAAGAATTTCTTCAGGATGTAAGCATGACCTACAATTTGATTTAGGTTCATTTTTCTATGGGATCATAAATTGTACAAGTTTTATTCAAGGCTTTCAAATTCAAGAGATGGAAGAAATCTCTTTATTATCATGAGTTTGGAAATTACAAGTCAATATTTGATTTCAAGTCCTATTCCAAATTCAAAATTTCAAGGCATCCATCAATTATTTCAAGCCTATTCAAGGTTCCAAGATAAAAAATTTATTCATGAATTCAAATTCCTAATGGCACGAGTTCATCAAAAGGAGTTCAACAAAAATTTCAAGCATCCAAGCATACTTCATTATTTTGCAAAAGCCATCACACCAAATCAAAGAAGTTTTTTTTGCTAAGAATACATGAGGTTTTACTTCAAACTTACAAAGAATTATACATATCTTTTGTACAAAGAAATTGAGCCCTAATCTTGAAAGTCTAAATCCTAAAAAGCCAAAATTTAAACCATCTTCATGCTTTTCCAAGTTGCTGTCCAAAAACCCGATGAACTGTCCAAAATTCTGCCCTATCAAGGCCTGTTTCATAATCGGTCCCAAAACTGCAACATCAGCCCCAAAAACAACCATGCTGCTTCTGCACCTTGCTGTCCAAAATCAGCCCTGTTGTCCCTGCATAACCAGTCCAAATAGTCTGCTTCAAAACATGCAATGCTGTCTAAATATGCATCAAACATATCCAATAAATTACACAAATTCAGCAAAAACATTTATGTATCAGAAAAACAACAAAAACAATAGCCTAAAGTGTTCTAAATTCACAAACAGTTCCCTCCAAATTCCCCATACTTTCATCTATAAAAAAGAGAAAAAAGACTACTCGTGGACACGAAAAAAACCGCTCCTCAATACCTCTTCAAACTCCCTGCAAAAACTTTGTTCAATATTCCACTAAAAACCAGAAAAAACAAAAACCTCTAAAAAATTACTGCAAATTCAATCAAAACTCACCTCTCATATTCACACAAATCTCATCATATCACCAATGTGACCACACTTGACTTACGCCCTCCATCTTCAACATTACACCTCAACATTCATCCTTCCTAAAACCTAAAAAAAAACTCTCTATAAACAGAAGCTTTTCACTATCAATAATACACTATAAATCGTACCTCTGCTCATTCTCCCCAACCTGAAAATCATACTGAAATCATACTCTTCCATACTATACTTTCCTTCAATCGATAGCTACACTAAAACTCTACCCAACTCAACTTCAAACCTTCACACAATAATAGCAGAACCTCACAACAAATCTTCACTACGATCGAAGCAGAATCGAGATAGTAACGCAAAAGAAGCATCAACTGTAACACAATAACTTTCATTAAACACCGAATCGTAATTTTTTCCAGAAGAAACACAACATATCAAAAGAAGTATTCTAACCAAACCTCAATAATTTCCGGCGAAACTTCCCTACCGTAGGTAATTTGATTCACTCTCTCTTCAACAATTTTTGCCATTCAGATTTGTATTGTTGTGCTTTGTTATTTTTTGATCTAATTATGAGGTTTCATTTTCTGCCTTTTTCAAACTTTTTTTTTAGTGTTCAATTGAGAGGAAGTAATGGAACGATTTTTGTGCTGCTGCTTCGAACTGAGAAATCATGAAATAGAATAGACGAACCGAGAGCGAGAGCTGAATCGAGAGAGAAACATGAAGCCATGAATGAGAGAGATGAAGATTTCATTTTTTTCTTGGAATAGAGAAACAAGGGTGTGGTTTGTGATTGAAAAGAGGCGTTGCCTCTATTTTCAATTTAGGGTTTGAAAACCCTCCCTTTCCCTCTAGGCCAAAACTGGGTTTGGGCTCAATAACAACCAACCCGACCCATTTTCTTATTTTATTTATTTGTTTGTTTTTAAATTTGATATAATATTCGATTTGGGTTTAACTCACTAAACCCAATCTGCCCAGTTTCCCCTTCTAATTTATGGCCCATTCAAAATTTCACTTGCTTACCCCCTATTTGTTGTTTTCACCTTTTTGTTCTAGTTTTAATATTTTTCGTAATTCTAATTAATTTATTCTTTTTTTTTTAATTTAATTAACAATAACATAGTTTTTTATTAACTAAATTTTATTTTTTTAATTAGTTTAGTTTAAATATGGTTTCTCACCCTTTTTTTAGGCTTCATTTTCAAATTTTTGTTTATTCTTAATTATTTTGACTTGATTTTATTTCTTTACAAGAAAATATAAAACACAAAAGTGATTTTAGAATTTAGGTTATAACTTCCTTTTGATCTTAACATTTTCTTAACATTTAAAAAAAATAATAACAACAAAATATGTAGTTTTGTTTTTCTTTATATAAAAAATCAAAATATATATATATTAGAACTTAGTTTTGTTTTTCCTTTAGATTTTATTTAAATTGATAAAATACCAAAAATATTATTTAGAATTCTTGAATTTTCGTTCATAGCTTTTAATTGATTTAATTTCCTTATTTGATAAAATCACAAAACAATTTCCCTTTTCTTTTTTTTTCTCCGTGTAATTTACTATTTTCGCATTCTTTCGATTATTGTAACTGTTTACGGTTTGTAATAGTTAAATTAGACCTTTACTTCATCCCCATTCATAAACTTTTACCCCCACTCTCGAAGCATTGTAATAGCATAGAACTTTATTTTTCGCACTTTACCGCATTTCCTTACATTGTAAAGGAATTAGGCGTGTATGGCAAGATTTAAAATCGATCGCTATATAACCCTAATCAAGACAAATTAATTGAATCAAACACACTTTGCACACACGCACCTCTAGGATAACTTAGCTTGTTACTTCGGAAAAAACAGTCATATCCCTCAAATAAGGGACACTTTAGCAAAGACCCTCGATTAAAAAAAATCTTAGTCCCTCGATGATCCTTCAACGTTGCCTTCGGTAAAACGATCTGAGTCGCTTTCAAAAAATTGATAAAGCGTCCCACAATTTGCCTTTTATGACTGTACGACGACTCACGCCTGTCCCTCACATCCAGCAATAGAGCTTCCTACTAATCAATTGTACAATAGCACTATCTAAAGGAGGAGGAAAAGAACAAAGACTTTTTGAGTTGGTAAACTGCTCATAATTGCTTGCTCATAAATCAAAACAATCTTCGCACCTCACACTTTCAAAACATCTTTCAAACACTTTTCAAACAACAAATATTTTCAAAACCAACACTTTGTATACATTCTCAAAGATACGAGAATCATTATAAAGTTTGCCTTACTAAGGGGTTTTCAAAATATTTCCAAACAAACATTTTGTATACATTCTCAACGATACGAGAATCATTACAAAATCACCACTTTCAAAACATCTTCAAACTTAGAAAAAACACAAAGCATTTCAAAGTGAGCTAGTAATTAAGAGCCCATAGATAACTACGGATGAAAAGGGTGCTAACACCTCCCCTTTTCATAACCTACCCCCCGAACTCAAGAAAATTCTCAAAAGGTCTTTACTGTTGTTTTCACCCTTTCCTTTATTGGATAAAAGAAAAGTCGGTGGCAACTCGTGCTACCCGCAACATTTACGATAAAACACAAAACACCAAGTCAGTTCTCCCACTGTATCATAATATGCATATGAATATGATTAACTATTAAACAAATATATGCGTAAATACAGGAATAAGCATTTGGTCAAGACTCTATGAGCCGGGATAGTGTTTAAGTCATCCACACATCTCCACAGAAAGATCCTCACAGGATTATCCCCACAGAGTCATCTTCACAAACTCATTTTCAACAAAGATGCATTTCTGGCGAGCCCGAATTAACCTAATCATACTCACCAGTAAGTCACCCTAGTGGATAAAGGAATATGATCTTTTTCCCGGTAATATCGCCAACCTAACAAAATTCTAGTCTCCATCAGAGATTATGGCGTTGATACAGTTTATAGAAATTATTTTCTCCAACTGAGTTTATTTCTCCAAGAATGTAAAAACCCCTGCATATTTCTTTTCTCCAACAGAGCTCATTTCCTCAGCAGAATATTTCTCTGTCCAGTTTAGGGTTTATTTCCCCCAACAAGGTTTATTTCCCCAACAGGGTTTATTTCCCCAACATGGCTTATTCCCCTAGAAAAGTTCACTCTCCCCAGCCTGAGTCTATTTATCTAAATTCCGGCAAGATTCCCATCTTCAGCAAAGAGCAGTCTGAACCACTATCCCCAGAGAGTTGCTATTGAATCTGGAACAAGACCAAATATCATTCAACCTTATCCTCCCCAGACGAGTCGACATCCGTATCAGAAACTCAGTCAGACAACACAAAATATTATCCATCTCTTATATCCCCAGTCAGGGTATATAAGAATTAAGTCCCCCAGTAGAGTGACGAACGACTAACGTTCCTGAGCTCTTCCCCCAATCAGAAATCAATGTTCCCCAACAGAGATTCCTCAAACAGAGAGCAAGAACCCCCAGCGGTAACATTCCAAACGAGATTGAAGATTACACATATTATTCATCCCCAACACCATTTATGGATTTATTATCCCCAACGAGATGTTATACGGAGCTACGCTTCAACGACATCTCACATTCATACATCACTTACAAACATCATGGCATATGCATACGAAATGCATATAACACACTCTCATTTACCTTGAGCAATGCATTTCATACATCATGACATTGCATACAGCTAACTCTTTATCTTTTCAGGTAAGATCTATAAACAGACGAATATCATCAATAACTCTTAAATGGGTCCAAGATTAATTCCCGAAACAAGACGGGGAAGCTATCTATGTGACCAGGTCAGAGATTAATTCCCGAAACAAGACGGAGCAACTATCTCTACGGCCAACAAAAAAGCAGTTTCCAGATTAATTCCCAAAACAAGACGAGGCAACTATCTAGATGACCAGCCACAAATTAATACTTGAAACATGACAGGGTAACTATATGTGAAAAACAATTGTAAATCAATTCCCGAAACAGGATGGGGCGAATATCTACATAAATGGGTCCAAGATTAATTCCCGAAATAAGATGGGGAAATTATCCATGTGACCTGGTCATAGATTAATTCCCTAAACAAGACGGGGAAACTATCTCTACGGCCAACAAAAAATAGATCAAAGATTAACTCCCGAAATAGGACGGAGAAACTATCTTTCTATCATTATGGTCGGATAAAGATTAATTCCCGAGATAGGACAGAGCGACTATATTTATCACCAATGGTATTAATTCCCGAAACAGGACCGGTTTACCAACAAAGTAGATTGTAGATCAATTCCCAAAACAGGACGGGGCAACTATCTACATTGTTGTACCCAAAAATTTTCCCTCTCATTTCTCAAAGTATCATCCTAGACTCTCAGGTTTTCTCCTATCAAGTTTCAAGTCTTGAATTACAACTTTTCAAGAAAATCATTCACAAGGGCAAAATGGTCAAAAGCACACTGAAAAGTCAAGATTTGACTTTTAGATCAAAAATCAAGTTTCAACAATTATATTTCATCAAGACATGAAATTGGTTCATGAAAAAATCAGAAGTCAGAAATTACTTTGAAAAAAAATCAAATTTCTAAACATTTAGAAAATTTTCTAAGTGTTAAGAGAATATGATACTTCAGAACTTCTGGGCCAGCCTTCATGCAAGTGCAGTCAGAAGTTGCAAACACGGTTCAGAACATGATGCTTCAATCAGAACATGTAGAAGCGATGCTCATTGGTCAGAACATGAGTCTTCAACATATGAAGGCTATGTTCAACGCTTCGGTCAGAACATCATCCTTCGAGTCTCATTCTGGTCTTTTGCAATCAGAACATCACTAAATCCCAAGACCTCGTTTAAGCAACCTGCTGCACTGCTACAACACCGTACTCTAACCAGCAGCTAATCCAGTCCATGCCTGCATTTTCCCAAATCCCATATTTGCACCAAATACAAAGAGCTGTGATAAAAAAGCAATGGAATAGTGTACCAAAAAATTTTAAATCCCATTTGTTTTTCCCCCAAAAACCATAACAAATCCATATATAAATAATTAGCTCCACCACACATTCAAGGGGCTGGTCTTTTGAGAGAGAAAATTGTCAAAAGAGAGAAAAGAAAACTATGAAACCTTCATCAAAAATCCAATTCCCAAACAGAAAACAAAACCTTTATTCTTCCCTTTGAATCAAAGAACTTGGCATTTTCTCTTCCGTTGCTCTTGCTGACTCCAGAACATTTGGAGGCAGCAGTTCAGGTTCCAAACACACGCTCCAGATTCAAGGTAAGTCTTTATGACTTTGCATCTTTTCATTAAGAAAATCATTAAATATGTAAATATCACAGTATTGATGTTGTCCATATCATTGCATAAGTAGAAAAACTATGGATCAGAACTTCTTGATTAGGGCTAGGCTCAGAACTAGGATTAGAACTTTTATAAACTTCTGTGCTTTTATCCTCCTGATGTGTTGTTAAGGACTGAATAAATTGCTGATGTGCTGATTAATATGATGAAAAAGTTGAAATGTAACACACAATTGTTGTTCTTCATTCACCATTTTAACACACAAAGCTTCTGATGCTCACTCACTATTTTAGCATAGCACAGAACTTCTGAGTTCTCCCTACACGTTAAACACATTGAACTTCTGACGCTTCCACTTGCTGTTTTAACACTTAGAATTTCTGATTTTCCACACACTGACAACGCACTGAATTTCTGATGTTCACTCACTATTTTAGCAAAATACAGAACTTATGACTTTTGGCTCACTGCCTGAATACCACCCAGAACCTCTGTTTCCTTTCCCTCTGACGTTTCTTGCAGGGCCTTAGAGTGTATCAATCCAGAACTTCTGATTCCAATGGCGTTCCTTTCTGAGTCACCACGCGCCTGGCTTCAGAACTTCTGATCCTTGTTGTTTTGCTTACAGCAGCACGCTGTTTCTATCTTTCATTTATTTTCCTTTTTATCATTTTCAATATTAATCTTTTTTTTATTAATATAAAAAAATACATAAAAATATTTTCTTTTATTAATTAATTTATTTCTTTTTCTTAATTCATTAAGACAAAAAACCATTTTCTAAACAAGTCCTTTTTCTCTCTTGCATTGTACATTTCAATATGGTTGTAATAGTTAAATAGGATTTAAATTCTTGCAACCCCCCATTTGTAAATATGTACCCCCATCCCTAAAATATTGTAATAGCGTAGGACTTTTATATTCCCGCAATTTAACGTTTTTCAAAATATAAAATGCTAGTAATTAGGATGTGTATGGAAAGATATGGAATCAACGAATAGATCACCCTATTCGAGACTAAAATGCATGCAATCAAACACACTTGCACACTAGCATCCTTAGGGTAATCTCACTTTGTTGCCTATCGGAAAAATAGTCATGTCCCTCGAACATGAGCGTTTTAGCAAAAGACCCTCGATAAAAGATCATAGTCCCTCGATGACCCTCGATGTTGCCTTCGATAAACGATCTAGTCCCTAACATGACATTGCTAAAACGTCCCATGGGTTGTCTTCTATGACTATACAAAATCGTCCCGCACCCGTCCCTTCACATCCAACGATGAGGCTTCTTACCAAAACATTGGTGAGATAGCAACATCTAAAGGAGGGGAAAAGAACATCTAAGACCTTTTGAGTAGGTAGATTCTCTCCTAGTTGCTCGCTTGCTCACAATAAAATATTTGTACACCAACACTTTCATCTTGAAACATTTTCAAAAAAAAATTATACGCGCTCTCATAGAAACGAGAGCCATTACAAAGACACCTTTTAAAAATAACTTTCAAACACACATTCCACAAACACCTCTTGGAACTATTTTCAAAACAACATTTTGTATGCGTTCTTATAGAAAAGAGAGCCATTACAAAGTCACATTTTTAAAATACTTTCAAAATCCACATCACAAGCATAGATTCAAACAAAAGTAAGTAATCTAGCGAGTAAACTAAGAGCCCATGGAAAATAATGGATGAAAAGGGTGCTAATACCTTCCCTTTTAATAATCTACCCCCCGAACTCAACAAAACATCTCTAAAGGTCTTTCCTGTGCTTTTTCACCTTTCCTTATTGGATAAAAGAAAATTCGGTGGCGACTCTTGCTATCCGTAACATTGCGATCAAACGCAAAAAAAAAGTCAGTTCTCTCACCATATCACAGAACTGGCGACTCTGCTGGGGAAATTTTAAAAGTGGGTTTACCTTAGGGTTAGATCACATCTACTTGCTTTCATTGTTTGACTTGTATGTTTTATGTTTTGGGTCCTTGTTTTGGTTACTGTTAAAAAATCCTACACCCAAATTTGGGGAACACCTTTTTAGGTAAGTAGCAATAAACTGTGAGGGAACTGTACAGGGCATACCGACACGGTTGAAGCAGTAGCTACGTTGATGTGACACTTTGGCTAGTACGGGTAACCCTTGAGTCAATAAAATATAGTACGGGGCCTCCACGTGGTTTCGTGAAGCATCAACTGACCTTAGAACCTTTAATTGCACAACTTGGCAAGTAGGACGTAGCGAGGTGGTCGGCCTTGATGTATTCCCAAGGTCGGCAGATACTCGATGCTACACTCATTGAGGTTTGACTCTTGAGCTTTGTTTGGTTGCGAGTGAATCGCCTATTGAACGAAGTTGGGGGAAAGATCGGTGATATTGAGATCCCTTAGAACCCGATTACTATTTATAGGACAGGTTGAACCAATCCAACTTCAAGAGGGTATGACCTTAAAACTCATGCAGGCCTTAAACCTAAGGATTTGGTGTGACTTGTTTGTTGCTTTCTATACATGTGTTTTTTAGCATAATCATGACACCATAAGCATGGCATGTCATACTAACCATTTCAAAGATTCTCTAGGGCTCATCTTTGCTTTGTTTTGTAGGACATGGTACCCGCCCGCAGGAACACTATCCAGATTAACCTTGTGAAAGTGCCTCTCCAACTAAAGGATCTGGCATTAAGGGTTCTTGAAAGTTATCATTTCACTAAAAAGCATGGTCAGTTTCTCATTTTGGTCACTGCAAAACCTGACGAAGAATTATTAAAAGTGTTGTTCCAGTTCTTCGATCTTGTGCACCATTGTTTCACCTTCCCGGATTACCATCTAGTACCTACTATAGAGGAATTTTCTCAGTTGTTAGGGGTACCTATTCTTGACCAGTTACCTTTCAACGGTACTGAAGAACATCCAAAGCCTGAAGAGATTGCTAGAGCTCTGTCGTTACAACGATCCGACATAGTGACAAATTTGGAGACTAGATGGAGGGTCCAAGGAATTCCGGTTAAGTTTCTATTCGAGAAGGCTTACCATTTTTGGGATACTTTATATTTACAAGCTTTCGAAGAGGTGCTGGCACTTCTTGTTTATGGAACGGTACTTTTTCCTAATGCGGATCAACTCGTAGATGTAAGTACTATTAAGGTTTTTCTGTCTTATAATCCAGTGCCTACATTACTCGGGGATATCCTGCACGCTCTACATGATTGCACTCTAAAGAGAAGGGGGACCCTCCTGTATTGCACTCCTCTATTGGCTAGGTGGTTTATTTCGCACCTACCCAGGTCTGTTTTGAAGAATGAACAGGGTTTGAAATGGTCTCGTAGGTTGATGTCCCTTAAGCATGACATTCATTGGTGTTCGCGGTTCTCGGAAGATGTTACCATCATCTATCGATGTGGTGAATTCCCTAATGTCCCTCTCTTAGGCATTAGGGGAGGAATCAATTACAACCCTAGTATGGCCTTGCGTCAATTTGGTTATGCAAGGAGAGATGGTCCTCATGATATGTTTATCCAAGGAATTGCCTTCAACTATGAGAATGATGCTCAGGGATACCGTAAAAGGTTCATAAAAGCTTGGGGCATGGTACATAAAATTGATAACAAGATGCTGGGGCACAAGAATTCCATCCCTCTTGAGCCCTACCTCCGATGGGTACGAGCCCGTGCTCAAAATCTTATGATGCCTTACGCTGCTGTCCTACCAATAATTGTGGAACCAGTTGCTGAGGGAGATACGACGTCCCTTGTTCATCATCCTGACATGCCAACCAATCGCGAGGAGTTGCAGAAGTCCTAGGTTCAACTTAAAGAGGAGCGGGACACGTTTGAAGCTCTGTTTTATGCCAGCGAGAAAAAGGTCCTGGAGCTCACTAGGATACTTCATGAAGAAAGAAACATAAACGCCTACATTGCACCAAAGAGGATGCGCTCCTAGGAGACCTAGTTTCTTTTTGCTTTGAGTTTTGTTTTGTTTAAACTATAAGCCTAATAAGGCATTCTTTGTAACAATTTAAACTCCTTGAATACAATTAACGTTTGTTTCTTTCTTTTTTTTTGGTTAAGAAAATTTGAGCTTTTAAGAATCTTTGAAATCATTGCATACACATATCAGCCATAACATTACATAAAGCAGGTACCATTACGGGTTTCTCATCTCCTTCGTTGTTTATTTCAGCAAAAATGTCTTCTGAACAAAGCATCAAAGATCTTCAGACACAAAATGCTCAATTTCTACAGATGTCCATAACTTTGGCGAAAGGGCAGGAGGATCTGAAGGCCCTCATCCTGAAAGAGAAAAAGAAGAAGAAGAAGTCCGCTGGTATCCTTAATATGGGCAGAAGATTCGGGGGGCCGCCAAAGCAATCAGTCGATCTGACCTCTTCGTCCAAAGAAGGGGAGAATCAAGAGAGGCAGACAAAGGAAGAGGACCCCAATCCTGAAGTTTCTGACAATGATACAGACTACAATGATGAGAAATATCCTCCCATTGAGGATAGATACAAGCAGTTAGAGGATCGGCTGAGCGCCATGGAAGTCCATAGAATACTTGGGTTGGACTTCGAAGAACTGGGGTTGGTGTCGGGAGTGGTCATCCCACAAAAGTTTAAAGCTCTGGTTTTCTAAAAATATGATGGGGTATCTTTCCCAAAGCTTCATCTCCGTTCCTACGTAAGGAAGATCCAGCCCCACACCGCTGATAGAAACTTGTGGGTTCACTTCTTTCAAGACAGCCTGTCAGGGACTCAACTCGAATGGTTCTACTAATTGGAGGGAACCAATGTCTGAAACTGGGAGGATTTGGCTGCTGCTTCTTACAAGTAGTATCAATAAAATTCCGACCTGGCCCCTACTCGTACTCAACTCCAGAGTGAAGATGTGAAAAACACGAGAAGGGGGGGTTGAATTGAAAACTTGAACCTAAACGCTTAATGACACAGTATTTTTATCCTGGTTCGTTTGATCTCAAACTACTCCAGTCCACCCGTCAAGGTGATTTCGCCTCTCTCCAACGAGGTCTTAATCCACTAATCTCAACAAGATTACAAAATATACTTTAACAACTGTTAAAGTCTTTTTGAGTACAACCACAGTTCGGTTAATCTCAAGGAACACTTTTTCAATATAATTGTACTATATGTGCGTTGTTGTTTTTCTAATAAAAAACTATTTATCACAACTGTGATAAATTACACAGGATTATAGCTTAGAAAAGTAAAATGAAATTGCTTGCAACTTTGAATATGCGTCAGTGGGTATGTAGAAAATCTGCTTGATTTTGGAAGCTGACTATGTTTAAATAGGCAGTGGAATGACGTTGATCATAAAGCATATTTAATTTCATTAACACACTTTCCTTTTGGAGAAGATCATGTCTGAAAGAAGCCGTTGGAATTGATGTTGTCTTGAATGATCAGTAACGCTTCAGAATTTTATCTCCTTTCTTGCTGATGACGCTTCAGAATACTGATGACTTAGATTGGTATGTTCTTGTTCAGAATCAGAGTTTACTTTGATTTAGCGTAGGTTCTGGTCATCAATCTTCAGCGTATGTTCTGATTTCTTCAGCGTGTAGCACTTATGGCTTATCTTCTGATGCTGATAAGATCAGAACTTATGCATACATAAAAACATAATTTTAAAGAACATATTTGTTCTTTGTATTTGTTATCATCAAAACTCTAATCAAGGGTTGTAGAATCAAACCATGTCCTAACAATCTCCCCCTTTTTGATGATGACAAAACTAGATTTTTCAATTAAGAAATAAAGAATAAAAGTTTTAGAAGAAACTCCCCTTGAGTTGATTTCTTCCCTTAAGTTCCTTGTGCATCAGAGTTTAGCTTTGTCTTTTATCAGAGTTTGTACCCATTCCCTTATGTTCCTTGTGCATCCGAGTTTACCTTTATCTTTTATCAGAGTTTGTACCTGTTCAAGATTTTCAGAAGATAGAGGTTAAGTAATTCACAATGTTTGAGACTTCTGTCTCAGTAAACCATTATTGAAAATATCTTACTTTCTCCCCCTTTTTGTCACTTATCAAAAAGGAAATATAATCAGAGCCAAAATAGTTGAATTATATTAAAAACAAGAAGCAATGATAAGTTCCAGAATAGAAGTGGAAGGAAAAAAAATTAAGCATTACAAATACGGATTTAAAAGAGAAAAGAGTCTAAGAGGGAGGAGGAAGACGTGTGAACAAACTTCCAGCAAGCCCTTGATCTGGGTATTAGATTCTTCTTGTTTGCCCAAGATGCTCTTGATCTCTTTGTTTGTGTCCTCCTGCTTATCCAACCTTTCCTGGATAAGAGTATTTGCTCTCTTCAACTCTTCCATAGTTTGCATGACTGAGGAAGGTGCTGGAGATTCTTCAGTAGTTGGATGCTTCTCAGAGCATTCTGCAGCTTGTTCACAGTGAACTATTTCCTCTGCTGTGATCATCTCTTCTAGAGCAGTAGTCAGGGAGAGACCTTCTGATTCTGGTTGAACTTCATCTGAGGGATGATGCTCTGACCAGGGATCATTATATAGAGGGAGTATATCCTTCTTGCGCAGATGGCTCAGAACTTGGTCTTCAAAAGCCTTTAGCTTAGCACTGAAATTTCGTTGAACCTATTCATAACTTTGTTCCTTTAGCTTTAGTGTTTCAGAACTCAGCCAGTTTCTGAATCTTGTCCATATATAATCAAAAGCAGCAGGATTAATCATCTCTAGACTAGCATACTTTAAGGAATTTATCTATTCCTGTACCCCTGTTTCAAAAATCAACAAATTTGTACCAACATCTGATGTGGTTTCAGTTAGTTTTGGTTTGGGAATGGCAGTTTTGTGAGAGATAGCAGCTAGTCTTTCCAGCGCAATTGGATCAATGACAAGTGTTACATTGTCAGCTGGGCTGCTATTGGGTGAAGGAGTGGGAGAGTCAGGTATGATGATTGGACTGGTAGGGGAGTTTGGTGGTGTGGATTCCAGCGATGAAGGAATTTCTGGGATGTTGTGGATGGTGAGAGGCATGCGAATGGAAAGTGGTTCAGTGATTCCAGGTATTGGGATTGTATCAGAATCTGAATGAGGTTCTTCAGATTGGTTTGTTGAAACATGGTGATGTTATGGTTCATGGATATCAGAGGATTGATTCTCAGAAGGTTGAGCTTCTGGTTGTTGTTGTTCAGGTTGAGGTGATGGTGGATGAGGAATATCTTGTTATGGAGAGAGAGGTTGCGGAATATCTGGTGTGGTATCAGAGTTTGGATTATCAGGGAGTTGAGGATTTGGATTTCGTGGTACGGGATCTGAAAGGTCTTGGTCAAATGAATCAATATCAGACAGAACTTTGGCAAGTTCTTGTTGAGTTTGTTCAGGGTTTGGATTATGAGAAAGGGGGTGAGTTTCATTCAGACCTAGAGTTTCTGATGGATCAAACCCTATGTCAAAGTCTTCAAATGTTTGTGGGGTTGGATGTTCTGGTTGAGTAGTTATGGTTTCAGATGTTGATAAATTAATTGATTCTAAAACAGGAACAAAGGAAGGATTACCTTTGTTTTTGGTAGCTTTTGGAGTCCTCTGAGATGGTCCTTCTACTGCAGCTTTCCTCTTCTTGGTCTTCTTCAAAACAACTTCTGGAGCAGCCTGATGCAAGTCCTGGATATTGATTTCTGGTGCAGTACCATCTGCCTTACAAGCATCCATATATCTGACTATTATTTTTGGCTTTGAGTCAATCTCAGAGAAAAGAGGAAAATCATCCAGAGGAATTCTTCTTGAAGTGATGGTTGCAAAGGAAGTAACGTTGGGTTCCTTCTTGATATTCTCAATGATTTTCATCTTCTTCAAATTTTTTACGTTCAAAGGCCTCCCAGCAGTTGCTTCTAGTGAGCTGATTTCTTGAGCTTCAGTCAAATGTTCTATCAGCCTATTCTCTGTCAGAATATCTGATATGAGTCTTCCTAGGGGTATCTAGTCCCTTTTGGTACGTTCATCTTCTCTAGTTTCCTTTACACTAGTTCTAAGATTATTAAACAGCAAGTGTGGGAGGTTTAACTTAGTCTTCTTTGAAATAAAATAGATCAGAAACTGCTGATCAATATTGATATAATCAGGAGAGCTAGTTGGCTTCCTGTGGTTGATACACCCCAAAATTATTTTAGCCTAAGTTCTGTGATGATCCTTCAGATCTCTGATTTTGCTGGAGGGAAGTCCAAGAGTAAATATTTCCCTTTCAATAGAATCTACATCAGAGCATCTTTTATCCATGTCAATACATCTGACACCTCCACCATTGTTACCAAAAAGCCTTGAAATTAGTTCTTCTGTAATGACAATTTTCTTCCCCATGACATAAGAGGTAACTTGATGATTTGAAGAAGAAGCATGTATCCAGAATTCTTTGACAAGAATTGGAAATGTTGGCCCTAGAAGACGGTCAAAGTATATGTTCCAACCTTGAGCATTGACGTCTTCATACAGATTGAAGTCGTTTTCTTGCAAGCTTTCAAAGTCAATAATCAGTTCTGAAAGAACTTCCAGATTATCAATGGGAGTGAGTAGCGTTCTGTAAGGTTCTTCGTACTGTTCCATTGAAGCAGTTTCTTGAGTTCTGATGTTTTGGACGCTTGAAGAAGCCATTGTTCACACAAGATTTGAGAAAGATGAAAGGGTTTTTGAAAGTACGGACTAGAAACGATAGAAAGTTTTGAGAGAGTAAAAGTGAAGGAATGTAAAGAGTAAAATTTGAGTTTAAATAGTTTTTCTTGAAAACATAAACAGTAAGAAATAGAAATAATTAGTCATGATTATAAGCATTAATGACAGCTGAAATTAGGGGATTCAGAAAGATACTGGAACGGTTTCCTATTACGTGTGTCTTAATGCACCCAATCAGCGCTTTGGACCTTTCAGAAAAGTGAACGCGTGTTCAGTCTCAGAAAGTGGCTGATGAATGGATGACAACTGTTTGATCATGTGAACAGCACACTTCTATCCTTGAAATGAAACATTCATATTTTTATGGATAGATTCTGATGCAATCTGTACTTCTAAAACTCTGAAGGCAGGTTGATCAGTAGTTCACAGAAAATAAAAAAATTGATGGGTTAAGATATGTAAATAAAACAATTTATTTTGGGCATAGCTTCATGCTGAGATGCTTCAGAATGAAGTTAAACCTATCTTCAAAAAGAGGTTTTGTAAAGACATCAGCCCATTGATGGTTTGTGTCAATGAATTTTACGTTAAGAATCCCTTTCTGAATATAGTCCCTAATAAAATGATGTTTTATTTCTATATGCTTAGCCCTAGAATGCAGAATTGGATTTTTACTGTGACAAATAGAAGAAGTATTGTCACAGAGGATATGAATGTTACTCTCAAATATATTGAAGTTCAAGTTGACTTTTCATCCAGAGCATTTGAGTACTACATCCAGCAGCTGCTATGTATTCAGCTTCTGCTGTTGATAGTGCTATTGTGGATTGTCTCTTGCTGGACCATGAGATCATATTTTCTCCTAGAAACTGGCAGCTTCCAGAAGTGCTTTTATGTTCTACTCTGTCTCCAGCGAAGTCAGCATCACAATATCCTACTAAGTTGTAATCATTTGATTTTCTATAAAATAAGCCCAGATTAGTAGTACCTTTTAGATACTTGAAAATTCGCTTAACTGCTGTTAAGTGAGATTCTCTAGGATCTGATTGGAATATAGCACAAATGCAAACACTAAATAAAATGCCAGGCCTTGAAGCCGTCAGATAGAGAAGAGAACCAATCATACCTCTGTAGACCTTCTGTTCTACCTTTTTACTTACCTTTTCCAGAATGCACGTGGGATGCATTGGAATCTTTAAGGGTTTACATTCTGAGGGATCAAATTTCTTCAAAAGTTCTCTGACATATTTGCTCCGATGAATGTAAGTTCCTTCTGGAGTTTGGTTTATCTGAATGCCCAGAAAGAATTTGAGTTCCCCCATTAGGCTCATCTCAAACTCTGCCTGCATACATTTAGCAAACTCTTTTCCCATAGAGGGTTTAGTAGATCGAAATATAATGTCATCAACATAAATCTGATATACTAACATGTCATTCTTAACTGTTTTACAGAATAAGGTTGTGTCCACTTTTCCTCTGGTGAATTCCTTTTCTAACAGAAAGTTACTTAGTCTTTCATACCAAGCTCCAGGAGCTTGTTTCAGACCATAGAGTGAATTCTTTAGTTTGAAAACATATTCAGGATTTCTAGAATTCTCAAAACCAGGAGGTTGGTGCACATATACCTCTTCATCTATATAGCCATTTAAGAATGCACTTTTGACATCCATCTGATACAGAGTGATGCTT
Organism: Vicia faba; assembly: GCA_948472305.1. Lineage (NCBI taxonomy): Eukaryota > Viridiplantae > Streptophyta > Magnoliopsida > Fabales > Fabaceae > Vicia > Vicia faba. Next base: position 37,213,039 of record OX451735.1, on the reverse strand, counting down.
TTATTAACAACAAATGATATTAAAAGTATGATAGATTCTAACCTGGCGACTGGAGCAAAGGTTTCTGTATAGTCTATCCCCTCTTGCTAACTATAACCTTGTGCTACCAGCCGTGCTTTGTTTCTGATGACTTCACCTTGCTCGTTTAGTTTGTTTCTAAACACCCATTTTGTACCAATGACGTTGAATCCTTTTGGTTTGGGGACCAGATCCCATACGTCATTTCTGGTGAATTGATTTAGTTCCTCTTGCATTACCAGAATCCAGTCATTTTCCAGGAGTGCTTCATCAATTGTTGTTGGTTCAATCAGAGAGACTAGTCACATGAGGGATTATTCAGAGTTTCTGAATGTTGATCTAGTTCTGATTGGATCATCCTTCTTTCCCAGTATTGTATCTTTTGGGTGATCAATGCTGCTTCTGGGTAGTCTTTTCTGGAGTTGATCAACAGATGGTGCTAGATTGCTTGCAGTGACTCTTTCTAATGTTGAGGGAGTGTCTCTGTTGAGAACTTCTGATGAGTTGTCTTCAGTACCTATGAGTTCAAATTCCATGCCTGCAAGGAGTTCATTCTGCTCTGACTCTTGAGAGTCAAGCTTATCATCAAACCTAACACTGATTGACTCTTCAATAATCTGTGTTTCTGTATTGTATACTTTGTACCCTCTTGAGAGTTTAGAGTATCCTAACATAATACACTTTTGTGCTTTAGAGTCAAACTTGTTCAAATAATTTTTTGTATTCAGAATAAAACATGTACATCCAAATGGGTGAAAATAAGAAATGTTGTGCTTTCTGTTCTTCCATAATTCATATGGAATCTTTTCTAGAATAAGTCTTATGGAGATTCTATTCTGAATGTAGCACGTTGTGTTAATTTCCTCTGCCCAGAAGATATTTGCAACGTTGGTCTCGTTGGTCATGGTTCTGGCCACTTCTTGCAATGTTCTGTTCTTTCGTTCTACAACTCCATTTTGCTTTGGAGTTCTAGGACAAGAGAAGTCATGCAAAATGCCTTTTTCATTAAAGAATAATTCAAAAAATTTATTTTCAAATTCTCCACCATGATCACTTCTCATTTTGACAATTCTAAGATCCTTTTCATTCTCAACTTGGTTGCAGAAGGTAACAAACACAAAGTGTGACTCGTCCTTGTGTCTTAAGAACTTTACCCATGTCCATCTGCTATAGTCATCTACGATTACTAACCCATACTTCTTGCCACTGACTGAAGTAGTTTTTACTGGTCCAAATAAGTCAATGTGCAGAAGTTCTAATGGCTTAGAGGTAGAAACAACATTTTTGGATTTGAAAGCAGGTTTTGCAAATTTGCCTTTCTGACATGCTTCACACAGAGCATCTGAGCTGAACTTCAAATTAGGAAGTCCTCTGACCAAATTGAGTTTGTTGATCTGAGATATTCTTCTCATACTAACATGCCCCAATCTTCTGTGCCAGACTCATTGCTCGTTGTTAACAGAAAGTAGACATTTTACATTCTGACTCTTTAGTTCAGAAAGTTTTATTTTATAAATGTTGTTTTTCCTCTTTCCATTAAATAGGATAGTCCCATCTTTCTGACTAACAGCTTTGCATGAATTTTGATTGAAGATTATATCATAACCATTATCACTTAATTGACTTATGGATAACAGGTTATGCATTAATCCATCAACTAATAAAACATTACTTATAGAGGGAAGATTTCCATTACCTATTGTTCCAGAGCCAATGATTTTTCCTCTCTGATTGCCTCAAAAGCCCACGTAGCCTCCATGCTTAAGTTCCAGGCTTTGTAACATATGCCTTCTTCCCGTCATGTGTCGCGAGCAGCCAGAGTCCAGGTACCATGATTGGTATCTTAGCCTTGATGCTAAAGATATCTGCCACATGTATGATTTTATCCTTAGGCACCCATATTTTCTTGGGTCCTGATTTGTTAGTTTTACCAAAATTCTGATTGAATTTTGGTTTGACAGAATAATCACTACTTGTGTATTTTATGTCATGTGTGTGCCCATATATAAAATGTGAATTGAGTGGTGTGCGTTTTATAATTAAGTCCATGGCATTTTTTTGTGTGGCTACCTTACCTTGATATCCTATCCCTTTTCTGCCATTTCTGCTAACTCCATAGATCATTGAAGCCATCTTACTTCTATCTATGTTTTTAGCTAGAAACTTCTGAAAGTTGTGATCATATTCTTTGATGATCTCATCAGCATTGCTGGGAGTTTTAGAGATTGTTTCCTTCTAAGAGTTTTGCAAATCATTTTCTAATTTTGAAATTTTTCTTTTAACTCATAATTCTCCAATCTGAGACTCTCAGACTTTTCAGAGTGAGAAGCAAGATTCCTTTTCAGGTTCCTGAATTTGAATCTGATTTGCTGATACCTTTCCAGAATTTCATTTAGACTTTCTGCGAGTTCAGCCTTAGTAAAGTTTATGGTAAAGTCAGGGAATACCTCTTCAATGTATGATTCTGAGTCTGAACCAGAAGCTTCATTGTCTTCTGATACATTTTCCATGAGAGCTATGTTTGCTCTTTCATCATCTGATTCTGAGTCAGCTTCAGATGTGTCAGAATAATCCCATGTAGCCATGAGGCTTTTCTTCTTTTCCTTTAGAAACTTCTTTTTGGGCTTTTCCTTATGAAGCTTTGGGCAATCACTTTTGTAGTGCCCTTGCTCGTTACATTCATAACATATGATGTCCTTGTTGTTTGGCTTTCTGTATCCTGAAGAACCTTTAGATCTTTTGTGTCTAGAGGAAGACTCAGATTTTTTGTATCTGGAGGAGGATTCATTCTGATTCTCTGATCTTCTAGGATTTCTGAACTTCCTTTATCTCTGCTTCCACAATTGGTTCACCCTTCTGGAGAGGAGAGACAATTCATCTTCTTTTGATGAGGATCCATCAGAGGTTTGTTCCACAGCCTGCAAAACCTTAGAGTTAGATTTTCTGTTAGATTTTAAAGCTAGTGGCTTACCTTGCTTTTGAGGCTCATCTTCTTCTAGCTTTATCTCGTGACTTCTGAGGGAACTAACAAGTCCCTCCAGAGAAATTTTGTTGAGATCTTTGGATAGCTTAAGTGTTGTGACCATTGGCCTCCATTGTTTGGGAAAGCTTCTGATGATCTTCTTAACGTGATCAACAGTTAAATACCCTTTGTCAAGAACCTTTAGTCCAGCAACAAGAATTTGAAATCTTGAAAACATAGTTTCTATTGATTCACTATCTTCCATCTTGAATGCCTCATACTTCTGAATGAGCTCAAGGGCCTTGGTTTTTTTGACTTGAATGTTGCCTTCACGCGTCATTCTCAGAGAGTCAAACATATTCTTGGCAGTTTTTTTGTTTGATATTTTCTCATATTCTGAATATGAGATGGCGCTGAGGAGAATTGTTCTGGACTTATGGTGGTTTCTGAATTCACGCTTTTGCTGATCAGACATCATTTTCCTGTCTATCTTCTGACCGCATCCATCCACTGGATGTGTGTTTCCATCAGTCACCATGTCCCACAGATCAGCATCATGGGCCAAAAAGAAACTCTCAATTCTGTCTTTCCAGTAGTCAAAGTTTTCTCCATCAAAGACTGGAGGTTTGCCACTGAATATGTCCTTGTCTTCATGGTTGTCATTGCTGATGTTTTGGATTGGTCCCACCATAGTGTTTTTCTGAAGCTTGGATCTTGTACTGACACGGTTAAGTGTTTAAGATCGGAACCAGGCGCTCTGATGCTAATTGAAGATGTGAAAAACACAAGAAGGGGGGGGGGGGGGGGGGGGGGAGGGGGTTGAATTGAAAACTTTAATCTAAACGCTTAATGACACAGATTTTTATCCTGGTTCGTTTGATCTCAAACTACTCCAGTCCACCCGTCAAGGTGATTTCGCCTCTCTCCAACGAGGTCTTAATCCACTAATCTCAACAAGATTACCAAATCTACTTTAACAATTGTTAAAGTCTTCTTGAGTACAACCACAAGTTCGGTTAATCTCAAGGAACACTTTTTCAATATAATTGTACTATATGTGTGTTGTTGTTTTTCTAATAAAAAACTGTTTATCACAACTGTGATAAATTACACAGGATTATAGCTTAGAAAAGTAAAATGAAATTGCTTGCAACTTTGAATATGCGTGAGTGGTTATGTAGCAAATCTGCTTGATTTTGGAAGTTGACTATGTTTAAATAGGCAGTGGAATGACGTTGATCATAAAGCATATTTAATGTCATTAACACACTTTCCTTTTGGAGAAGATCATGTCTGAAAGAAGCCGTTGGAATTGATGTTGTCTTGAATGATCAGTAACGCTTCAGAATCTTATCTCCTTTCTTGCTGATGACGCTTCAGAATACTGATGACTTGGATTGGTATGTTCTTGTTCAGAATCAGAGTTTACTTTGACTTAATGCAGGTTCTGGTCATCAATCTTCAGCGTATGTTCTAATTGCTTCAGCGTGTAACCCTTATGGCTTATCTTCTGATGCTGATAAGATCAGAACTTCTGCATACATAAAAGCATAATTTTAAGGAGCATATTTGTTCTTTGTATTTTATTCTTTGTATTTGTTATCATCAAAACTCTAATCAAGGGTTGTAGAATCAAACTATGTCCTAACACAGAGTATGTCCATGGGTGCAGGTGAAGGCTTTAAAGACTATGCGCAGAAGTGGAGTGATTTGGCCGGGAGAGTCCAACCCCTTTGTCTGATAAGGAGTTGGTCGACATGTTTCTTGGGACGCTGTCTGGTCCATTCTGTAACCATTTAATTGGTAGCTCATCGGCTGGTTTTACGGAGCTGATATTAACTGGAGAAATGGTAGAAGTTGGAATCTGGAGCGGCAAAATACAGAAAGACACCTCTTTGAGTTAGTAAAGAGGCCCTTCACCGGTAAGAAGGAGGCCAGTGCCATTTATTGTCCTAGAGGTCAAAGAAAAATGGAATATTGTCCAACGGTAAGTGCTATAATGATACCTATGCCTGCGGCTGCCCCACAACGCAACAATCGGCAAAGGATAGAAAAACCACAAAGGAAGTTTACCCAGATTAACATGACATTGACATAGGTTCTACCCCATCCGCTGATATCCAACTTGACAACTTTGAGAGAGGCTCTCAAGAATCCTATTACCTCATCTCCTCGGTACAATCCTAACGCTCGGTGTGCCTACAATTCCGAGAGTCCTGGTCACGATACAAATGACTGCTGGGCTCTAAGAAATAAAGTACAAGATCTGATTGAAGCCAAGGAGATTGAGTTTGACGCTCCGGAGAAGCCCAATATCATAATTTCTCCCATGCCTAGGCACAACCGTGGAGTTAATGTCATTGATACCGATCTGTTTGTGACCTCAGTTGATGAAGTTTCTACTCCCTTTATGACTGTTAAGAAGAATTTGTTGTTGGTCGGTTTATTTCCGGGTTGTGGTGAAGGTTGCCACATGTGTTCATCTCTGCCTTCTGGTTGCTATCTGCTAAAGACAGGTGTCCAGCGCCTGATGGATAGCTGAGAAATTTTGTTCGAGATAATTTTGACTCCTGCTGTTCCGTTCGAAGATGTTACTATTATAACCATTTCCGCCAATCCTTCCAAGGCCTCCTCGATAAGACCTGTTAGGATTACACCCGCTCCGAGAGTTTCTCCGTTAATAATCACCTGTCATGGTTCTGTCCTGTACACCTCGGACAAAGCTGTACCTTGGCATTATGGCGCCGATATCTACTGTCATGGCGTTAAACAAGACCTGAAGAATGAAGTGGCTAATTCTGATGTCAGTAACATTGTCGGGACCAGTAGGATTACTAGAAGTGGAAGGGTTTTTTCTCCTGAGATCTCCGCAAAGATTGTCACTAAGCCTGTTGTTATTTCATCTGCTGTTCCTACCAGTACTCTCGTTGCTACTCCTGTTCTTACTCTAATTGTTACTCCTGTCATAGAGTCATCTATGACTCGAGGTAAAGAAGCTATAGGTGAGCCTGCCCGGACGGAGGCACCTAGAAATATTGTCGTGGAAACCTCTAAGCAAGAGATAGAGGAAATTTTAAAAATAATTAAAAAAAGCGACTACAATGTGGTCAGGCAGTTGGGGCAGACCCCCTCGAAGATATCAATGTTGTCTTTGCTGATATGTTCCGAGGCCCATGTGAAGGTTTTGATTGCATTCCTCAAGACGACGCATGTGCCACAAGAAACCTCAGCTGATCAATTCAAAGACTATGCGGCCAATTTGACTGTTGACAATGGGATTGGTTTTTCAGATGCCGACTTGACACCGAAAGGGAGGAAGCATAATGATGCTCTGTATGTCTCGATCGAATGTAGGGGCACTACCATGGCTCATGTGCTGGTGGATACTGGGTCTTCCCTGAATGTGCTGCCTAAGAAGGATCTTAATCATTTGGATTGTGAAGGCTTGACCCTAAAACCCAGTAACATTGTGGTAAGGGCTTTTGACAGGTCGAAGAGAATGGTGCATGGAGAGGTGGACATCCCTGTCAAGATATTCTCTCAAACTTTTAAGTCCATCTTCTACGTGATGGACATCAGGCCATCATACTCTTGTTTGTTGGGTCGTTCTTGGATCCATGAAGCTGGGGCTATTACTTCTACACTACACCAAATGTTGAAGTACCCGGTGAAGGGGAAGATAGTCACTGTGCATAGCGAAGAGGAGTACATGGTGAGCCATCTGAACTCCTTCAGGTATGTGGAGATGCATGGGGAATTCATAGAGACCCCTTGTCAAAACCTTGAAGAGGTTCCCCAGATTTTAGCATTGACCAAAACTACTACCAGTTCAAAACTTCCTTTGAAGATGGCTTCTCTCAAGTATTCTAGAACAGTGGTTGAAGAAGGTGGGTGTACCAATCCGAGACGGCTCCCTGATTTTACTCACAAAACTGACAAATTTGGTTTGGGCTTTACTTCAGAGGCTCAAAGGGTTGTTCGACGTGCTCGGGATGGATGACCTCCCCCCCGCATCCGCAATTGTGGGGTCAATGCTATTGAAGACAGTGAGGAAGACCCTGACATTGACAGTTGGATCTACCCGACTACCAACGGTGGACCGAATAATTGGACAGCTAGAGATTTTATTCCAATTTCTTTTATTCTGCGGTAATTGTCTTACTTGTGTTCTGAATTTGTAATGAACAATTTTTAAACTTTTTGGCCTTATGCTTTACCCGAGGCATAATGGTTCCATCTGTGAGGGTTATTATATGTCATTTCACATGTCATCAATAAAGCATTGGACGTTCCTTGCATACAAATTTTTCATTCTCTGTTTTTTATTTTCTACTTTTACTTTATTAATACGGCTATGCTCTTCCACACACTCATGTATCAAAACTGCATATCCATATCCACTCTGGATCTCATTGATAATAATTCTGCTACTGCCAGTTATGATTTCGAAAATCCGATCAACCAAGCTGAGAACGAAGGTGAGGACGATTCTGAGGTGCCTGGAGAAATGGATAGACTGTTACAATAGGAAGAGAGGGCTATACAGCCTCATGAAGAGCCAGTTGAGACAATAAAATTGGGCACAAAGATGGACAGAAAAGAAGTCAAGATTGGCGCAAATCTAGAAGTTAAGATCAAGCAGCGGTTGATACAGATGTTACGCGACTATGTTAAAATTTTCGCCTGGTCATTTGAAGACATGCCTGGTTTAGAAACTGACATTATGGTACACCGTCTGCCAACTAAAGAGGATTGTCCTCCGGTTAAACAGAAGGTCCGCCGTATGCACCCTGAAATGTCAGAGAAGATCAAGGCAGAGGTCATGAAGCAGTTCAACATGGGGTTCTTAGCTGTCACCTCCTATCCGCACTGGGTTGCTAACTTCGTTCTGGTACCTAAGATGGACGGAAAGGTATGGATGTTTATGGATTACAGAGATCTGAACAGGGCAAGCCCCAAGGATGACTTCCCACTTCCCCATATTGATGATCTGGTTGACAACATCGTGCAGCACAAAATCTTCTCCTTCATGGATGGTTTCTCTGGCTATAACCAGATCAAAATGGCTCCTGAAGACATGGAGAAGATGACCTTCATCACACAGTGGGGCACCTTATGTTACAAGGTGATTCCTTTTGGGTTGAAGAATGCTGGGGCAACCTATCAGCGAGCCATAATCGCTTTGTTCCATGATATGATTCACCAGGAGATCGAGGTTTATGTTGATGACATGATAGCCAGGTCTCAAACCAAAGAGGAACATATCGATCATCTACAAAAGTTGTTCGACAGGTTGAAGACATACAAGCTGAGGTTGAACCCGAACAAGTGCATCTTCGAGGTAAGGTCTGGTAAGCTTCTGGGTTTCTTTGTCAGTGACAAAGGTATTCAGCTAGACCCCGCAAAGGTAAAGGCCATACAAGAGATGCCGACTACCCGTACTGAGAAGGAAGTTAGAGGTTTCTTGGGACACTTGAATTATATCGCCAGGTTCATTTCGCATCTGACTGCTACTTGTGAGCCCATCTTCAAGCTTCTGAAGAAAGATCAAGTGGTAAAGTGGAATGACGAATGCCAGACTGCTTTTGAAAGGATCAAAGAATATCTTCAAGAACCGCCAATTCTGATGCCTCCGGTTGAAGGAAGACCTTTGATATTATACTTAACAGTGCTAGACAATTCAATGGGGTGTGTGTTGGGGCAGCATGACGAGTCTGGTCGAAAAGAGCATGTAATATACTACCTTAGCAAAAAGTTTACCGACTGTGAGACAAGATAATCATTGCTCGAGAAAACTTTCTACGCTTTGGCATGGGCTTCTCGCCGGCTAAGACAGTATATGTTGACCCATACTACTTTGTTGATATCTAAGATGGATCCAATCAAATACATCTTCGAGAAGCCCGCACTCTCCGAAAGAATAGCGAGATGGCAGATGATCTTAACTGAATATAACATACAATATACAACCCAGAAAGCAATCAAGGGGAGTGTATTGGCTGGTCATGTGGCTCATCAGGCAGTCGATGACTACCAGTCCATGAATTTTGAGTTCCCGGATGAGAACATTATGCTGGTAACTGACTATGAAGAACCGAGACCGAATAAAGGACCTGAGAAAGGATCCCGATGGACTATGGTTTTTGATGGAGCTTCGAACGCACTCGGTAATGGCATTGGCGCTGTAATCATATCTCCTGAGGGATGTCACACTCCTTTAACTGCCCGATTATGTTTCAACTGCACAAACAACATGGCGGAGTATGAAGCCTGCATCATGGGTCTCAAAGGCACTATTAACCTCAGAATCAAGTTCCTAAATGTCTTCGGGGATTCAGCCTTGGTGATAAGTCAGATCAAAGGCGAATGGGATACGAAGCATATGAATCTCACCCCATACAAAGATAATGTAGTGACATTGCTCCCACAATTTGAGGAGGTAACTTTTGAACATTTCACACGAGAGGAGAATCAGTTAGCGGACGCGCTAGCTACCATGTCTTCTATGTTCAAAGTTAGGTGGGACAACGAAGCTCCCTGAATCACCATCGAAAGGTTGGATGAACCAGCGCACTGCTGTGAGATTGATACTAAAGAGGTGGCAGACAAACCCTGGTTTCATGAGGTAAAGAAGTATCTCGAGACTCAAGAGTATCCCGAAGGGGCATCTGTCAATGATAAGAAGTTTCTGAGAAGGTTCGCTGCGAAATTCTTCCTCAGTAATGGAATCCTCTACAAGCGCAACCATGACTCTACCTTACTACGGTGTGTGGATAAGAGCGAAGCAGAGAGAATCATGACATATCTACATGCAGGTACCTTCAAAACCCATTCCAGTGGACATACCATGGCTAAGAAGATCCTACGGGCAGGATACTATTGGTCCACTATGGAAGCAGATTGTTATCAACACTCCCGAACTTGTCATAAATGCCAAATTTATACTGATAAGGTGCATGTGCCTCCAGTTCCTTTGAATGTCTTGACAGCTCCGTGGCCCTTTGCAATGTGGGGCACTGACATGATTGGAGAAATCAGGCCCACGGCCTCGAATGGGCATCGCTTCATCCTGGTGGCCATCGATTACTTCACGAAATGGGTTGAGGCAGCCTCCTTTGCTACTGTTACCAAGAATGTTGTGGCGCGGTTTATCAAGCATAAACTGATATGTCGATATGGTGTGCCAGAGATAATTATCACCGATAATGGTACAAATCTCAATAACACGATGATCACCAAACTCTGTAAGCAGTTCAAGATACAACATCATAACTCTTCTCCCTAACGGTCGAAGATGAATGGCGCTGTTGAAGCGGCTAACAAGAATATCAAGAAGATTATACAGAAGATGACAGTGACATACAAAGACTGGCATGAGATGCTACCATTCGCTCTGCATGGGTACCGTACCTCAGCACGGACGTCGACAGGGGCAACACCCTACTCTCTGGTATTTGGCATGGAGGCAGTCCTACCCATTGTGGTCCAGATTCCTTCCCTAAGGATTATGAAGGACGCAGGTTTGAAAGAAGACGACTGGATCCAAACTAGGCTTGATCAGTTAAATCTAATCGATGAGAAGAGACTTACTGCTATCTGTCATGGTCAGACGTATCAAAAGCGAATGATCAAGGCTTTTAAGAAGAAATTCAGGCGTCAAGAATATCAAGTCAGGGATCTAGTGATCAAGCGTATCATACTGCTGCAAGGTGACCCCAGGGGCAAATGGACTCCCACATATGAAGGGCCATTTGTGGTTAAAAAAAATTTCTCGGGTGGGGCCATGATCCTGACCACCATGGACGGTGACGACCTTCCTCACCCTGTCAATACGGACATAGTGAAAAGATGCTACGCATGATAAAGGACTCGCTAGGTCGACTAGCCTAGGAAAAAATAAGGGCTTCCCGGCGAACCAAAAGGGTTAAGGAAAAAATAAGGGATGAAAATGAAAAAATCTGTACACCCGGCAAGTCGAAAACCTGAAAAGGTGACTTGGGAAAAAAAGGGTATCCCGGTGGACTGAAAACCCGAAAGGGTGGTCCAGGAAAAAGTTAGGGATGAAAAGTGTATCACTATGTCCCATTGGATCACCCTGCGATCTGACCTCAGTATCAATTGTCAAGCTAAAACAACATCGATCAACCTAATTAGCTTCAGACAAGCAGCAAAGTGATGAGACGCTCGAAGACATAGCCGCGATAGCAGAATTAGAACCCAATGGGATTGTTGTACATAGTTGTTCTCTTTTTACATAATATTGTATAATCTCTATTTTTGCGGTGACGTTGTCTTACTAGAACGTCAGCCTCCTTGCACAAAAACGCCTATTACAGGCCAACTTCAAAAATCAATACAAAATCATTTTAAGTTTTGTTTGAATCTATTTGCATCTTGGTGAAAAAATGGGACAAAGTTAGGAAAAAAATAAGAAAATTTCATAACTTAGAAAATTTTCTAAGTTATGAAATTTTTTCATTTTAAACCCTAATTTGCAATTTTGGGTTTCTTGATGAACAAGTTTCATAATTTGACATGTATTGATGAAAAATGAATCTTGGCACTTGATTTTGACCAAAAAGTTAAAGTTTGACTTTTCAGTATACAGTCAAATTTTGATCAGTTGACTGAAAAATTCATCTGTCAATCCTATGCATTTGAGATCTTCTGAACTTGTTGAATGGGTCAAGACAATGCCATTGAGTCCTTGAGTCCATATGTGAGCTTAGTTTACCCTTGGTTAGGTCAAACAGTCAAAAATTTCCTTTGTGCAGTCAAAACCCTAAAAATGACCATTTTGCCCTTTTGGTGATCTGATCAAATTTCTTGTAGAATTGTGATCCAAACTTGATCAAATGGTTCATATGAGTTCATTATGTTGATGTGGGTCAAAATTTATGAGGTTTGACTGTTAATTGGCCAAAGTTGACTTTTTCCCCAATACAGCTGATTTTCAGGTCAACTGTCCAATTGACTAGGCAAAGATTGGAATCAATGCTTGAAACTTGGTATGGATAAACTTGTGAGTCCAACATGAAGCATGAAAGTTACTTTGGGCATTTTAGGTCAAAACATCCTTGTGCCAACTCAAACCCTAATTTGGGTCAACAGTGCAAGGAGAGGTCTTGAGCAGAGCAAACCCTAACTTGATCTTGAGTTCCAAGAGTCTTGTAGTGAGAAAATGTTGATGAAATGAGAGGGCAAATTTTGGGGTACAACAATGTGAAAAGTGCCTTTTTGAATGGGTACTTAAATGAAGAAGTATATGTTGAAAAACACTAAGGGATTAATAGATCCTAGTTTTCTAGATCATGTTAACAAACTAAGGAAAACTCTATATGTTTGAAGCGAGCACCTAGAGCTTGGTATGAAAGATTAACTGAGTTTCTTGTCAACAATGGCTACATGAAAAGAGGAACAGACAATTCCTTGTTTGTTAAAGAAGAGCATGGTAAACTCATGATATCTCAAATATATGTTGATAACATTGTGTTTGGAGGGATGTCAAACCAGATGGTACATTATTTCGTCAAGAAAATGTAATCTGAATTTGAGATGAGTCTTGTGGGTGAATGAACTTATTTTCTTTGTCTACAAGTCAAAAGGATGGATGATACTATATTCATTTCTCAAAGTAAATATGATAAGAATATAGTGAAGAAGTTTGGTCTTGAGAATGCTAGTCACAAAAGGACACCTACAGCAACACACTTAAAAGTAACTAAGGATGAAAAAGTTGTTAATGTGGATCAAAGTTCGTATAAGAGTATGATTGATAGTCTTTTGTATCTTACAGCTAGCATACTTGACATCACTTTGGCTATATGAGTTTGTGCAAGATATCAGATTGAGCCTAAAATGATTCACATTACTCAAGTGAAGAGGATCTTGAAATACATCAATGGTACTGGTGATTATGGCATGTCGTATTCTCATAATACTAATTCTATGCTTGTAGGGTATTATGATATAGACTGGGTAGGTAGTGTAGATGACAAAAAAAGTACTTCTGGAGGATGTTTCTTCTTAGGAAACAATCTTATCTCTTGGTTTAGTAATAAGCCAAATTGTGTATCCTTGTCTATAGTTAAGGCTGAGTATATTGCTGCAGGAAGAAGTCGCTCTCAATTGATTTGGTTGAAACAAATGATACATGAATATAATGTCAAGCAGGATGTCATGACATTATATTGTGACAATCTGAGTGCAATAAATAGATCCAATAATCCCATTTAATATAGCAGGACACAGTATATTCACATTCGTTTTCATTTTATTAGGAATCTTATTAAGGATAAAATTATGTCTCTTGAGCATGTGGCCTCTGAGAAATAACTAACAGAAATATTTACTAAGGCTTTGGAGGAAAATCAGTCTGAGAAATTAAGGGGTGAATTGAGAATTTTCACTTTTGAGTAGTTATAGCAATTACAGGTGTGGAGAAGTGCAACAGATACTTTCTATTCCCTCCATTTAGTGGTGCACAAAAATTTAGGTTAATCTAGTTTAAAGGATGCTGTTACTGTTGATAAGAATATTTGTGTGTTAATCTCCAAAATCTTGAATGCTGAACCCAAGTATGATGTTGTGCTGAATGTCACTACATCCATGGCCCAAACTGATCATCCTATTGAAACCTCACTTGAGAAATCTGATGGCAAGAGAACTTAACTCAATGACTCAAACACTCAAATTTTTCCAAGCATGAAAAAGAGGAGACTAAAATTTCCCCTCGGAGTAAATTTATTAGTTAATTTGTTTTGATGCGTTGTAATAATTAAAATTTACCGTATTTGAGTTCTTCATACAAGCCTTACACTCACACTAATTTTTTTTTTAATTTTGACTAAAGTCAACATATTTGATTTAAGTCAAGAAATGTGTAACTCGAATAAAGCATTTTGATCAACATGAATTAAGTCATGCACAAATGTTAATCGAGTCGTGATAAAAAAAAATTTAGAAAATTTGCAGGGTTTAAACTCTCTCTAAATAGTTGCAACATGAACGACCGTTCAAAGATTCAGTTTATGATGAATCCAAGATACTCATAAATATAGTTGACTAAAATAAACCTCAAGGAAGAGGGCATGGCAATGGTTTCTCCTTATTTGGCAAAAACAAAGTATGCACACATAATGTGAAAACTGGAGATATAGTTGACACATGCTACAAGAAGCATGGATTTCCTCCTCATTTTGGAAAAGGTAATGCTATGACCGATCTTTCTTCACCATAATCACATGAAGAAAAAGATGAGGTTGATGAATCAAGAAGCCACAAAGGGACTGATTCTTACACCTTTACCAAAGATCAATATGATCAACTTATTAATCTATTTCATCCATCAAGTTCTATTGGAAATATCAAGTGCATCCTTTAGTAAAGTGAATATGGCATCACATGCTAATCCTCATGTTACATAAGGTGTATCCACAATCTGTTGGAAACTCACCAAAGTCTATGATGAATTTCTACCACAATGATGATTAGTTATAAGAAAAATAAAGAAAAGAAGACAAGACAAATAATTTTTGTAGAGTTTCTCTCTGCTCACAAACTGTGAAAACTTTATTATTCACTTTTCAACTGCAAAATATTGTGAATGACTTGCTTGACTTGCTTACAAAAATAGGGGTTACTCCCTCTATTTATAACTGAGCTTACACCCTAAGCCCGGATCCCAAAATATATATTTTGTTACTAAATAAAATTTAATCTATTCTAGACTTAAATCAAATCTATTTAAATCTAAAACAAATCAAATCTTTTCGACACATAGTTTCGACACACTGAATTACAATTTAACACACCACCTAATTCATTATGTCTAAACTATCTATGTTCATCATGGCTCTTATTTTTCTGAATACTTTGACTTGCACTCCCTTTGTCATGATGTCTGTAATCTGATTCTCAGTTCTGCAGTGTTCCAAATTCATCTTCCCATCTGCTACCTACTCTCGAAGTTAATGGAACCTCATTTTGATGTGCTTGCTTCGACCATGTGTTATTGGGTTCTTTGCCATATTAATAGTTGATATGCTGTCGATCTTCATGGTAATTACTCCATGATCTTTCCCTGTTATCTCTTTGACCAAGTTCACCATCCAAGTTGCTTGACATGCACAAAGAGAAGCAGCTATGTATTCTGCTTCGCATGATGATAGTGCCACTACTAGTTCCTTTCTTAAATTCCAAGCAACTGGTGCAGTACCTAGCATAAACACATATTCTGCTGTTGATTTTTGATCTTCAGCATCACTACACCAACTCGAATCAGTGTATCCCACTGTTGTACTCCAAACTTGTCTCTCTCATTTCTCAAAGGATCACCCTGGACCCTCAGGTTTGTTCCCATCCAATTTTAAGCCTTGAATTACAAATTTTCCAAGAGAGTCATTCACAAGGGAAAAATGGTCATTTGCAATCTAAAAGTCAAACTTTGACTTTTGGATCAAAAAATCAAGTTCCAAGAATCATATTTCACAAAGGCATGAAGTTTGTTTCATCAAGAAATTCAAAAGTCAAGATTACTTTGGAAAAGTCAAAATTCTAAATACTTAGAATTTTTCTAAGTGTTTAAGAAATATGACAAATTCAGAACTTCTGATCAGATTATCACCATGATGCAAGCTGATCCTGGAATATTTTCTAACTCAAGAGTTTTAGATCTCAATAAGACCTAAAATATTACAGAACAAAAATTCTCCTGGAAATGCTGGAATTTCAAGTTATAAATGTTCAAAGACACGTCCGTGAAACTAAAGCACTCAGCAAATTCTGGACACTTTCAAGATAGAGTTTGGTCAGAACTTCTGGGCCAGTTTTCACAAAGGTTCAGTTAGAGTTTGCAAGGGTAATTCAAAGAAGGTTACAAAGCATGCTGCAAGCTTCCTGGAAAGTCTGAGAGCTCCTTCAGAACATGCTGGAGCAAGGAGATACAAAGATCATAAGTTGGATGTTTATTCTAAATTACGCTGAAGCTGAACTTCTGACCCAGAATTAAGCAATGATGCAAAATCTCACATTGCAGGATTTCTGGTTTGATAAATCTCATCATCATTTAATGCTCACAACCACTTTTGAGTCTTTATCTAAAGGATTTCCCCATGTGTGGTATAGAAGTACCATTGTTGTCCTTGAAAAGAAAACTTTTGTACAAATTTATGTTGGGTCCATGCTTTGCTTTTGCTTCTAAGGGTACTTTTCCTTAATCCCTGCTTACAATTCCAGCTTAAGCGCGGCTAAAGTTGCTAACCACCATACCTATTTAAACTTGCTTCAAGAACAAGTCAGTGCCTAGCATATGATGGTTGTACCCTTGACCTATCCAAGCTACAAGATCTTTGCCTATAAATTGAAAGTCATTAGAAACTGAAAGGGTGTGGAATTCTTGAGAAAGAAAAAGCCTTGAACCCCTGCTAAAATTCCAAGAGTCCAAAACTGCAAATACAAAATACAAAAACCTGTTAACTTTTGGTTCTTTCATTCAAACTCCATTATTTTTTATCCTCAAGTATTTCTTGACCAAAACCATCCATACAGTTTCTGATATACATTTAGAAACCATCCTAACTTTGGTGTTCATACTGTATCACATTCTCCATCCATATTCACCTCAAGGAAGTCAGAACTTTGCCCCCCTTGGTTGTTCCGGAATTTTTCTAATCATTCATTGCCCAAGTTGAAAGCTTCCAACCTGCTGAGTACGTGAAGAAGTTGTTCAGAACATCACCAGAGTTCAGAACCAGACTCTAGCTCACATAGTATTTTCCAGCTGCAAGGTAAGCTTCTGCTGACTCTCATCATATTACTTAGGCATTGTCAGATTTACATGTTCAAAATACAATGTAGACATCATGATTTTGATGTTGTACGTATTTTGAGGTTTCACATATTTGTATACCTAAATAAGGAGTAAATTAGTTCAGAACTTCATAAGGAAATTAGGATTAGAAAATTCATTCTTGCTTCTGACTTATTAGTTCTGATATCTCTTGTTTCTGAAACATTACGAAACTTGCCATA
Source organism: Vicia faba (assembly GCA_948472305.1). Taxonomy (NCBI): domain Eukaryota; kingdom Viridiplantae; phylum Streptophyta; class Magnoliopsida; order Fabales; family Fabaceae; genus Vicia; species Vicia faba. The sequence continues at coordinate 37,196,028 of OX451735.1, read as the reverse complement.
ACTGCTATATGTGCATCTTCTGTTCTGTTGAGAAATGACTAAGTTGCAGATGTTCTGACTAGCATGGAGGGGGAGACTAAGTTCTTCCAGTGGCATCAGAACTTCGGAAATCTTCTTTGTTCCCAAATCTAGGTGTGAGTCCTCTACCCGGATTTGGGTACATTATAGGTAAGTAGCAATACGTTATGGAAACTGTGCAGGGTATACCGACATGGTCTAAGCAATAGCTATATTAGTGTGACATATTTGTGGGTATCGGCAACCTTTGAGTTAATCAAAGAGAATACGGGGCCGCTGAGTGATGTCATGAAACACTAATGAACTTCTAGAACCTTTACTTGACCAACTTGGCCTTTAGGATGTAGTGAGATGACCGGCTTTCGTACAGTCTGAAGTTGGTAGATACTCGATACTACACTCATTGAGGTTTGGTTCCTTGGGATATTTCGGTCTCCATTAAAGAGGCTTGAGCTGAAACGATGACCAAGGAAACAATCCAGTGATATTGAGCTCCTTAAAACCCAGTTACTATTACTAGGATAGGTTGAGCCAACTAAACTTCAAGAGGGTACTTACCTATGAGACTCCATGCAAGCCTAAACCTAAGGACTTGTTTTCTTTGTTTGTATATACATATTTGTACATAACATCATGAACATCATAACATCATACACATTCACTAACCATTTCAAGGATCTTGGGATTTATCTTTGTTCTATTTTGTAGGATATGGATTCTCTTCGCAGGAAAACTATTCAAGTCAACCTTGTAAGGATCCCTCAACAACTTAAGGAACTAGCTTCAAGGATTCTAAAAAACTCTCCATTCACCGAGAGACGTGGTCGCCTACTCAACTTGGTTACCTCGAACACAGATGACGACATGATGAAGGTGCTTTATCAGTTCTTTGATCCTTTACATCATTGCTTCACATTTCTCGACTATCAACTTGTGCCTACTTTGGAAGAATTCTCCCGACTCTTGAGGATTCCCATTCTCAATCAACTACCTTTCAACGGTATGGAAAGATACCCAAAGCCAGAAGAGATTGCTCAAGCTCTACACTTGCAATCGTCTGATGTCACAACTCATTGGGAAACAAGGAGTGGTGTTAAAGGTTTCCTAGCAAAGTTCTTGTTTGAGAAAGCCCAAAGCTATTGGAATTCTTTAGATTTGCAAGCCTTTAAGGAAATTGTGGCTCTCCTCATCTATGGGATGGTTTTGTTTCCAAATCCTGACCAACTCATAGACATGAACGCCGTCAAAATCTTCATATCCCACAACCCGGTGCCTACATTGCTAGGGGATATCCTACACTCTTTTCACACTCGCACAATGAGGAAAAGAGGTGTCCTTATGTGTTGCACTCCTCTCTTGGCAAGATGGTTTATTTCACATCTTCCCCAATCTGTATTAAATAATGAGCAAGGTTCAAGGTGGTCACAAAGGTTAATGACGCTCAAACATTCAGACATTCATTGGTGCTCCCGATCCATAGAGAATGTTACTATTGTCGACCGTTGTGGGGAATTTCCTAATGTCCATTTACTTGGCATTAGGGGAGGTATCACCTACAACCCTTGCTTAGCCTTAAGACAGTTTGGTTACACCCGAAGGGATGGCCTGCATGAGATGTTGATTCAAGGTTTGGTATTTGACTATGACAACGATGATCAAGGTCTTCACCAGGGATTTATCTGAGCTTGGAGGATGTTAAACAAGGTAGATAGCAAGACTTTGGGGCATAAAAATTCCATCCCTCTTGAGCCTTACCTCAAATGGGTACGAACTCATGCTCAGAGTCTTATGAGGCCTTACCCCTCCATTCTCCCGGTAATCATTGAGCCTGTCATGGAAGGAGATGTTCCATACACTATCCTACATCCCGACATTCACACCTCTCTTGAAGACCTACAAAGAGATTGGATACAACTCAAGGGGGAGCGAGATACTTTCGAAGCCCAATTCTACGCAAGCGAGAAGAAGGTTTTGGAACTCACTAGGCTACTTCATGAGGAGTAGACTCTGAATGCCTATGTTGCACCAAAGAGGATGCGCACTACCTTTTTATCTTAGAGTTTCTTAAGAAGGCATTATTATACTCAAGCTTTAATCTATTAATATAACATGTGCTTCCTTTTTGTCTAAAACAATTTTGAATCTTAAAATCCTTGAAATCATTGCATACACATTTATCATTCATCATAACATAAGAAAGTTTCTTGCAACAAGTCTCCTCGTCTCTCTACTGTTTATTTCAGTAAGATGGATCTCGAGAAAACAGTGAAGGATCTCCAAGCTCAGAATGCACAGTTTCAACAGTTGTTCTTAACTCTGGCCAAAGGACAAGAAGAGTTGAAGACTTTGCTGGATGAGGAAAAGAAAAACAAGACAAAGAAGGTAACCGGCGTCCTAAACATGGGAAGAAGATTCCAAGGGTAGACAAGAAGAGCCCTAGACTTTTCAACAACATCCAACGAGAAATACAACCAAGATGGGAAGGGCAAGGAAACAATTATCCAGTCGGAATCAGAAGAGGAAGAGGAAGAAGAAGACTATTCTGAATAACAATACCCTCCAGTTGATGACAAGTATAAACATCTCGAAGAGCAGTTGAGCGCAATGGAAATCCAAAAAGTGTCTGGATTGGACTTTGAGGAATTGGGTTTAGTATCGGGGATTCTCATTCCTCCAAAATTCAAAGCACCTGTGTTCGCCAAGTATGACGGAGTCTCATGTCCAAAAATGCATCTTCGGTCCTATGTGAGGAAAATCCAACCCCATACCGCTGACAAAGATTTATGGGTACACTTCTTCCAAGATAGTCTGTCTAGAACTCAACTTGATTGGTTTTATCAGTTAGAAAGAGCCAATGTTCATAACTGGGAAGATCTTGCTGCAACCTTTTACAAACAATACCAATACAATACTGATCTCGCGCCTACCCGTACTTAACTCCAGAGTATGGCCATGGTTTCCAATGAAGTCTTCAAGGACTATACGCAAAAATGGAGAGACTTGGCTGGAAGAGTTCAACCTCCCCTATCTGAAAGAGAATTAGTAAACATGTTTTGGGCACCTTGTCTGGTCCCTTCTTCAATCACCTAATTTGGAGTTCATCAGCGGGTTTTACTGAACTGATATTGACCAGAGAGAGGGTAGAAGCTTGGATAAAGAGTGGAAAGATTCAAAAAGATACATCCTCTGCTATTATAAGGAAGCCATTTATCAGAAAGAAAGAAGTGGTTGTTGTTTATCCTCAGAGAAATCAAGATAGGGCCGAACGCCGTCCAATGGTGGGGGTTGTTATGATTCCTAAACCTGCGCCTGATCAACAAAGAAACAACCAACCAAGGATGGAAAGACCAGTCAGACAATTCACCAGAATTAACATGACCTTATCTCAAGTATTGCCACATCTGTTAAGATCCAACTTAGTGACCTTGGAAGAAGCTCCAAAGAATCCTAACACAACATCTCCTCACTATCATCCTAATGCCCGCTGTGCATACCACTCTAAGAGTCCCGGCCATGACACTAACAATTGTTGGGCGCTGAAGAACAAAGTACAATACCTCATTAAAGCCAAAAAGATTGAATTCGATGCGCCCGAAAAGCCAAATGTCATTTCTTCCCCTATGCCCAAACATGGCCATAATACCAACGCCATTGAGGAAGATATGTTTGTTACTTCAGTTGATGACCTTATGACTCCATTCCTGACTATCAAAGAGAACTTATTAAGTGCCAGTGTATTCCCAGGTTGTGATGAAATCTGCCATTTCTGTTTGTCCTCACCAACCAGCTATCCTTTGTTGAAAGCAGGCGTTCAATGCCTAATAGATAACAAGGAAATTTTGTTCAAAAAGACTTTTTTTCCACCTGTTCCTCTTAATGATGTTTCTATCATTACCATTTCCGCTGATTCTTCCAGGGTCTCCACCAAAAGATCCGTTAGAATTACATCAATTCCAAAAGCATCTCCTTTGATAATTATAATGCCTGGACCAGTCCCGTATTTGTCAGACAAAACCGTACCATGGAATTATGGAGGTGATGTCTACTACCACGGTATCAAACAAGACTGGCTAGCTTCCGAAGATTCAAGTTCTGAAAGAGTTAACCCCGATATCAGTAATATTGTAGGGACTAGCAAGATTACCCGAAGCGGAAGGATATTCTCTCCAGAAATTGCTCCCCCAAAAGCAATTTTTGGACCCGTAAGCATTCCTGTTGTTGTTGCTCCTCTGAAGGCTATTCCTAGTCCTACAATCATCTCCACCAATACTCCAACTGAAAAAGCTATTACAATCCCTGCTATCACTCCTACTGACATTCCTATTGTCGATTTAACCGAGACTCGAGGTAAAATTATTCTGTTTGAGCCTGTCCGGATGAAGGCACAATCATTGGCTATCCCTGAGACCTCCCGAAAAAAGATGGAGGAAATTCTAAAGATCATAAAAAGAAGAGACTACGATGTAGTTGAGAAACTGGGGAAAACTCCATCTAAAATCTCCATGCTAGCTTTTATTACTATGTTCTGAGGCGCATGCAAAAGCCCTGGTAAAATTCCTGAAAACTGCCCATGTACCCCAAGAAACATCTGATGATCAGTTCCAAGACTGCGTAGCCAGATTGACTGCATATAATGGTCTAGGTTTTTTGGATGTTGATTTAACACCAAGAGGAAGGAAGCATAATGAGGCATTGCACGTCTCAGTTGAATGTAGGGGCACAACCTTGGCTCATGTTTTGGTGGACACTGGCTCATCTCTAAATGTATTTCCTAAAAAGGATCTTGATAGGCTTGACTGTGAGGGATTAACATTGAAACCAAGTAACATAGTAGTGATGGCCTTTGACGGCTCAAAAAGGATGGTGCATGGGAAGTGGATATCCCCATAAAGGTTGGAACCCAAACATTTGATTTAACTTTTTATGTAATGGATATCCGTCATTCATATTCCTGCTTGCTAGGACGACCAGGATTCACAATGCTAGCGTTGTTACTTCTACGTTGCACCAAATGCTGAAGTATCCGATCCAAGGGAAGATTATCATCGTTCATGGAGAAGAAGAGTATATGATCATCCATCTAAATTCCTTCATATATGTGGAGTTAGATGGTGAATTTATTGAAACTCCATTCCAACACTTTGAGGAAGTCCCACAAGATGTGGTAGTGACCAAGGTTGTTCCCAAAATCACAAGGCCTCCACTCAGAATGTCATCTTTGAAGGATGCAAAGGCAGTGATAGAAGAAGGTGGGTGCACTATCTGGGGGCAACTCCCAGATATCCCATACAAGTCTGATAAATTTGGCCTGGGTTTCACTTCAAGTGCTCAGAAGGTTGTACGTCGCGCTCATGCCGGAGGACCACCCTTGAAGATCAGCAACCGCGAAGTCAATGCAGTAGAGGATGATGAAGACAACTATGACCTGGAAGATTGGATTTTCCCAACTGTCAGTGGAGGGCTCAATAATTGGGAAGCTAGAGATTTTGTCCCGATCACATTTATCCCACAATAATTTGTCTTTACATTTTGTCGGATCTGTAATATTAAAACAATTCAGACTCTTAAAACCTTGTGTCTTACCCGAGGCACAATGGTCCATTTGTAAGGGTTATTATCTCATTTCCATATGACATCAATGAATCATGGACGTTTTTTGCATACAAACTTTGTGCTCATTGTTTTTCTTTTTTACATTTTCATTTCTTTCAAAGATAGATATACTCTTACACACACTCACACTCATAATGCAGGTCTACATCCATTCAGGATCCCATGGGTAACGATTCTGCTATGGCCTTTTGTGACTCTGAAAATCTAATCTGCCAAGCCGAAGACGAAGGTGAGGAAGATTGTGAAGTACCAGGGGAACTCGCCAGGTTACTGCAATAAGAAGAGAGGACCATTCAGCCCCACGAGGAAGACAAAAGAGAAGTCAAGATGGGTGCCAATCTGGAACCCAGTGTCAAGGAACATCTGATTCAGTTGCTACACGAGTATGTTGAAGTCTTTGCTTGGTCGTATGAAGACATGCCAGGACTTGATGCAGATATCATGGTACATCGTCTACCAACAAAAGAAGATTGTCCACCGGTAAAACAAAAGGTATGTCGCATGCGACCAGACATGTCGGAGAAGATTAAGGCAGAAGTCATGAAACAATTCAACGTCGGATTCCTGGCTGTCACCTCCTATCCGCAGTGGGTTACCAATGTCGTTCCTGTGCCCAAAAAAGACGGCAAACTACAAATGTGCGTGGACTACAGAGATTTGAATAGGGCAAGCCCTAAGGATGATTTCCCACTTCCCTACATTGATGTTCTAGTTGACAATATGGAACAACACAAAGTGTTTTCCTTCATGGACGGTTTCTCAGGCTATAACCAAATCAAAATGGCGCCTGAGGACATGGAGAAAACAACATTTGTCACACAGTGGGGCACATTCTGCTACAAGGTTATGCCATCCGGGATGAAGAATGCTGGGGAAACCTATCAGCGTGCCATGGTAGCTCTATTTCACGACATGATACATCACGAAATAGAGGTCTATATGGACGATATGATAGCTAGATCTCAGACAGAAGAAGAGCATCTTGATCATTTACAGAAACTGTTTGAGAGACTAAAGAAATACAAGCTGAGGTTGAACCCAAATAAATGCACATTTGGGGTGAGGTCCGGTAAACTCCTATGCTTTGTCGTCAGCAATAAAGGTATCGAAGTGGATCCCTCTAAGGTGAAAGTGATACAAGAGATGTCTGCTCCTCGTATCGAGAAGGAAGTCAGAGGATTTTTGGGACGCTTAAACTACATTGTTAGATTCATTTCTCACCTGACAGCTACTTGTGAACCAATCTTCAAATTATTGAAGAAAGATCAAGTAGTCAAATGGAATGATGAGTGCCAAACTGCCTTTGACAAGATTAAAGAGTACTTACAAGAGCCTTCTGTTTTGATGCCACCAGTCGAGGGAAGACCATTGATTATGTATCTGACTGTTTTGGAAAATTCAATGGGGTGTGTGTTGGGGCAGCATGACGAGTCTGGCCGAAAAGAACACGCTATTTATTACCTGAGAAAAAAGTTTACCGACTGTGAAATAAGATATTCACTGCTCGAGAAAACTTGTTATGCTCTGGCATGGGCTACTCTCCGGCTAAGACAGTATATGCTGACCCATACTACCTTATTGATATCTAAAATGGATCCAATAAAATACATCTTCGAGAAACCTGCTCTCTCTGGGAAATAGCGAGATGGCAAATGATATTGACATAATATGACATGCAGTATACTACACAAAAAGAAATAAAGGGCAGTGTACTAGCTGATCACCTTGCTCACCAAGCTGTAGAAGACTACGAGTCCATGAAGTTCGAATTCCCAGATGAGGACATCATGATGGTAAACGACTATGAAGAATCCATACCATACGACGGACCTGAACAAGGATCCCGATAGATCTTGTTTTTTGATGGGGCATCTAGCGCACTCGCCAATGGTATTGGTGTTGTACTCATATCTCCGAAGGATGTCATACTCCATTTACGGCAAGACTATGCTTCAATTGTACAAATAACATGGCAGAATACGAAGCGTGCATCTTTGGTCTCAAAGCTGCCATAGACTTGGGGATCAAATCTTTGAATGTATTCGGAGATTCAACTTTGGTTATTATCCAGATCAAAGGGGAATGGGACACCAAACACCCTAACCTTATCCCTTACAAAGAACATGTTTTGACGTTGCTCCCACATTTTGAGAAGATTACCTTCGAGCACTTCCAGCGAGAAGAAAATTAGCTAGTCGATGCACTAGCCACAATGTCGTCTATGTTTAAACTTAAATGGGATAATGAGGCTCCCCAGATCACCATTGAACGAAGGGATGAACCAGCACACTGTCACGAGATTAATACTGAAGAAGTAGTGGACCAGCTTTGGTTTCACGAAGTCAAGAGGTATCTCGAGGCTCAAGAATACCCAGAAGGAGCTTCAGTCAATGATAAGAAGTTCTTAAGGAGATTCTCTGCTAAATTCTTCCTTAGTAATGATATCCTTTACAAATGCAACCATGACTCCGTATTACTTTGGTGCATAGACAAGGATGAAGTTGAAAGGATCATGGCTGAATTACATGAAGGCACTTTTGGCACCCATTCTAGTGGGCATACGATGGCAAAGAAAATCCTACGGGCAGGCTATTACTTGTCTACCACGGAAGCAAATTGCTATCAACACTCTCGAACTTGCCATAAGTGTAAGATCTATGCTGACAAGGTGCACGTACCTCCGTTTCCTCTGAATGTCTTGACGGCTCCTTGGCCCTTTGCTATGTGGGGGATTGATATGATTGGGGAAATCAAGCCAACATCCTCTAATGGACACCGCTTCATCTTAGTGGACATTAATTATTTTACAAAGTGGGTGGAGGCAGCTTCCTTCGCTTTTGTCACCAAGAATGGTGTCGCCCGATTCATCAAGTAGAATCTCATTTGTCGGTACAGTATCCCAGAGAGGATCATTACAGATAATGGTACAAACCTAAACAATACTATGATCACTGCCTTATGCGAGCAATTCAAGATTCAGCATCACAATTCTTCCCCTTACCGACCAAAGATGAATGGTGTTGTCGAATCTGTGAATAAGAACATTAAAAAGATCATACAGAAAATGACGGTCACATACAAAGAATGGCATGAGATGCTACCATTCGCTCTCCACAGATATCGTACCACAGCTTGCACATCAACTCGGGCAACACCCTACTCTCTGGTATACGGCATGGAGGTTGTCTTGCCTATTGAGGTCCAAATCCCCTCTCTAAGAATTATAAAGGATGCAAGGTTGAATGAAGACGATTGGACCCAGACTCGACTTGATCAACTAAACTTGATTGATGAGAAAAGCCTTGTTGTTGTCTTCCATGGTCAAATGTATCAAAAAAGAATGATCAAGGCTTTCAACAAAAAGGCCAGACGCCAAGTGTATCAAGTTGGGGATCTGGTGATCAAATGTATCATACTGCCCCAAGGTGACCCCAGGGGAAAATGGACTCCTACATACGAAGGACCATTTATAATCAAAAACATTTTCTCTAGTGGAGCAATGATCTTGACCATCATGGATGGTAACGACCTGTCGCACCCTACGAACGCAGACATAGTTAAAAGATACTACACATAAGAGACCCTCTAGGTTGACACACCTAGGAAAAACAAGGGCATTCTGACGAACCAAAAAAGGTTCGGAAAAAAATTAGGGATAAAAACAAAAAAAATTGTACACCCGGCAAGTTGAAAACCCGAAAGGGAGACTTGGGCAAAAAAGGGTATCCAGGTGGACTGAAAACCCGAAAGGGAGGTCCAGGCAAAGGTTAGGGATTTAAAGTGTATGACTATGTCCTGTTGGATCACCTTACAGACAACCTTCAAACTCAGAGGTTCTGATCAATTCAATCAACTTCAGACAAGGCAACAAATAGACAAGATGCTCAGAGATACGAAGGTTATAGCAGAATGGGAACCCCATGGGATTATTGCACATAACTATCTTTTTTTTGTATCAAAATTTTTATTTTTTTGCGATGATATTCTCTTACTAGAATGTTTGTCTCATGGTACAAAAATACTTACTCAAAGTCAATACAAAGATATTCCTTTGAAAGTGCAAAAACTATCTGTTTTTCTTTACGCTCGTGTTTTGTTTACAAAAACGTCCAATGATTCATTGTTGAACATATGCATTTGAACATAATTATTGTTTATAAATAAACAAAATAAAAGACAATCTCTAATGGCTTTAAGAGATAGGGAAATCTCTCTAAGTTTATCTCCATAAAATCCCCCACGGTATACAATCTAATCTCCAGCGGAACAAAGCTTCCAGTTTATCAATCCCTTGTAGAAGTCACCAAATTTCTCAGAATTCCCCAACCAGGATTTTTCAAACATTATACGACATTCCTCCTACAATAGAGTTTATTTCTCTCAAAGGGAAATTCATCAGCACTTCAACTTCACAACATGAAGACTTATACTCAATTTCCTCAACAATGGTCGGAGATTTATCCTCCCTAAATCCAACAGTAGTGAAGCATATTAGATCACATGCGCATACATCACACCCATATATCATAAAAATTGATAACACGAATGCATTATACTATGCATTTCATACAACATAACATTGCATATTAGCTAACATTTTACCTTTTTCAGGTTAAGATTGATCAACAACTACCATTAACAATGTTTGAAGTCTTCGGATACAGTTCAGATACGCTCTAGACACGGATGTCATTCTGATACTCATTCAGATTCAGCTTTCGGATACTGTTCAGATACGCTCCAGACACGGATGTCATTCTGATACTCATTCAGATTCAACTTTCAGATACAGTTTAGATACGCTCCAGACACAGATGCCATTTTGATACTCATTCAGGTTCAGCTTTCAGATACAATTCAGATACGCTCCATACATGGATGCCATTCTGATACTCATTCATATTCAGCTTTCAGATACAGTTCAGATACGCTCCAGACATGGATGCCATTCTGATACTCATTCAGATTCAGCTTTCAGATATAGTTTAGATACGCTCTATACACGGATGCCATTCTGATACTCATTCATATTCAGCTTTCAGATACAGTTCAGATACGCTCCAGATACGGATGCCATCTTGATACTCATTCACATTCATCTTTCAGATACAGTTCAGATACGCTCCAGATACAGATGCCATCCTGATACTCATTCAGTTTCAGCTTTCAGATACAATTCAGATACGCTCTGGATACGGATGCCATCCTGATACTCATTTAGTTTCATCTCAAATACAGTTCAGATACGCACCAGATACGGATGTCATCCTGATACTCATTCAAAGACAGCTTTCAGATACGAGTCAGATATAATCCATTTATGGATATTATTCTAGTACTCAACCTAACACATCCACTATTTCAGTATAAATCAAACAGAGATTTATTCTGATACTTCTTCAAAAAAATTTCAATAATCACTTTTGAATGGAATCCTTAATCCCATTTCCTATACAATCAATCACCACATCATCGAGTGCAAATTTTTGGGCACTCTAGTGTTCAATCATCTTCCACCTTCAAGTCACGAATGGCAGATTTACCAATCTAACTCTTCAGGTGTAAGAAGATTGAACAGGGGCAACTATTGTACCCCAAAATTTGCCCTCTCATTTCTCAAAGGATCACCCTGGACCCTCAGGTTTGTTCCCATCCAATTTTAAGCCTTGAATTACAAATTTTCCAAGAAAGTCATTCACAAGGGCAAAATGGTCATTTGCACACTAAAAATTTAAACTTTGACTTTTGGATCAAAAAATCAAGTTCCAAGAATCATATTTCACCAAGGCATGAAGTTTGTTTCATCAAGAAATTCAAAAGTCAAGATTACTTTGGAAAAGTCAAAATTCAAAATACTTAGAATTTTTCTAAGTGTTTAAGAAATATGACAAATTCAGAACTTCTGATCAGATTATCACCATGATGCAAGCTGATCCTGGAATAATTTCTAACTCAAGAGTTTTAGATCTCAATAAGACCTAAAATATTACAGAACAAAACTTCTCCTGGAAATGCTGGAATTTCAAGTTATAAATGTTCAAAGACACGTCCATGAAACTAAAGCACTCAGCAAATTCTGGACACTTTCAAGATAGAGTTTGGTTAGAACTTCTGGGCCAGTTTTCACAAAGGTTCAGTCAGAGTTTGCAAGGGTAATTCAAAGAAGGTTACAAAGCATGTTGCAAGCTTCCTGGAAAGTCTGAGAGCTCCTTCAAAACATGTTGGAGCAAGGAGATACAAAGATTAGAAGTTGGATGTTTATTCTAAATTACGCTGAAGCTGAACTTCTGACCCAGAATTAAGAAATGATGCAAAATCTCACATTGCAGGATTTCTGGTTTGATAAATCTCATCATCATTTAATGCTCACAACCACTTTTGAGTCTTTATCCAAAGGATTTCCCCACGTGTGGTATATAAGTACCATTGTTGTCCTTGAAAAGCAAACTTTTGTACAAATTTATGCTGGGTCCATGCTTTGCTTTTGCTTCTAAGGGTACTTTTCCTTAATCCCTGCTTACAATTCCAGCTTAAGCGCGACTAAAGTTGCTAACCACTATACCTATTTAAACTTGCTTCAAGAATAAGTCAGCGCCTAGCATATGATGGTTGTACCCTTGAGCTCTCCAAGCTACAAGATCTTTGCCTATAAATTGAAAGCCATTGGCAACTGAAAGGGTGTGAAATTCTTGAGAAAGAAAAAGCCTTGAATCCCTGCTAAAATTTCAAGAGTCCAAAACTGCAAATACAAAAACCTGTTAACTTTTGGTTCTTGCATTCAAACTCCATTTTTTTTCTCCTCAAGTATTTCTTGACCAAAACCATCCATACAGTTTCTGATATACATTTAGAAACCATCCTAACTTCTGTGTTTAGACTGTAAAACATTCTCCATCCATATTCACCTCAAGGAAGTTAGAAATTTACCCCCATTGGTTGTTCCAGAATTTTTGTAATCATTCATTGCCCAAGTTGAAAGTTTCCAGCCTGCTGAGTACGTGAAGAAGTTGTTCAGAACATCACCAGAGTTCATAACCAGACTCCAGCTCACGGATTATTTTCCAGCTGCAAGGTAAGCTTTTGCTGACTCTCATCATATTAGTTAGGCATTGTCATATTTGCATGTTTAAAATAAAATGTAGACATCATGATTCTGATGTTTTACGTATTCTGAGGTTTCACGTATTTGTATGCCTAAATAAGGAGTAAATTAATTCGGAATTTCTTAAGGAAATTAGGATTAGAAAATTCATGCTTGCTTATGACTTATTAGTTCTGATATCTCTTATTGCTGAAACATTACGAAACTTGCCATAACTGCTATATACGCATCTTCTATTCTGTTGAGAAATGACTAAGTTGCAGATGTTCTGATTAGCATGGAGGGGGAGACTAAGTTCTACCAGTGGCATCAGAACTTCCGAAATCTTCTTTGTTCCCAGCGGACCCAGAACTTATGACTTTACCTATTTCTACTAATATGATTTCTGTTTTGCAGCACGCCAGAGTCAGAACTTCTGATCTCTTTTAGTTCAGCAATGCGCTGATTCTATTTTCTTGTTTCCTTAATATTTTTGCTATCACTTCTATTTTCACTAATTAAAAACACCAAAAACATTTTACATTTTACATGCTTTATTTTATTTCTTAAAACAAAAAGATCAAAAATATTTTCTTAAACAAAACTTATTCCTTTTCTTAAACAAAACAAGTCCATTTCATATTTTCTTGTACATTCTTACCCATTCAATATGGTTGTAATAGTAACTTAGGATTTAATTTTATTTGCAGCCCCCATTTGTAAATCTGTACACCCCATCCCCCTAATGATTGTAATAGCATAGGATATTCATTTTCCTCACTTTTTATTACTTTCATATATTGCTAGTAATTAGGGTTTGTATGGAAAGACTAAAACCAATAAATTAGAAACCCTAATCAAGGACAAAACCAAGCATGAAAACAATACACTTGCACACAAGCACCCCTAGGGTAAATCCACTTGGTTGCCTTATAAATGGCCATATTACGCATGTAAGGTATCTTAGCAAAAACAAGCAAATACAAGATCATAGTCCCTCGATGACGCTATCTAAGTTGCCTTTCAAAATGATCTTAGTCCCTAAAGAAAAAATGCTAAGATACCTTGCAACATTGCTAATCATGTTTATACGATGACCCATGCCCGTCCCGTTTACATCCAAAGATAGGGTTACTTACCAAATAAATGGTAAGATAACAATGTCAAAGGAAAAGAAAATGAACAAGAAAGACTTTTGAGTAGGTAGAATGCTCCTAATTACTTGCTCAATTTCAAACAAAACATCCTTTCTATTTTCCAAACAAACACTTACACTTTCAAAACTTGAAAACATTTTCAAAAGATTAACATCTTTGTATACATTCGTACGAATGAGAATCATTACAAAGATTGCCTATACAATGGCCTCTTTATAAAATACTTTCAAAAACCACACCAAGCACAATTTTCAAACAAAAAGCAAGTGATCTAGCAAGTAACTAAGAGCCCATGGAAAACCATGGATGAAAAGGGTGCTAATACCTTCCCTTTTATAATCTACCCCCCGAACTCAAGAAATAATCTCAAAGGTCTTTCTTGTGCTTTTTCACCTTTCCTTTTGGATAAAATAAAAGTCAGTGGCGACTCTTGCTAAACCGCGACATTTACGATCAAATGCAAAACACCCAAGTCAGTTCTCCCACCATATCACACCCACTAACTTGCATTCTTTTCCTTTATCAACTGCAAGAAACAAAATGCCATAATCGAACGTTCCTTTAAGATACCTCAGTATCCTTTTTACTACTGCTAGATGTGATACCTTTAGCTTCGGCATGAATCTACTTACCATACCTACATTGTATGCTAAGTCAGGCCTTGTATAAAAAATATATCTTAATGATCCAATAAGTCTTCTGTATTGGGTTAGATGAACATCATCTTTATCTGTATCTTTCGACAGTTGCAGTCTTGGTTCTGCAGGTGTCGAAGTTGGGTTGCATTCTTCCATCTCAAATCTCTTGAGAATTTCTCCTGCATATCTTCTTTGATGCATCATCAAACCTCTATTGCTCTTGTATAGTTCGATACCAAGGAAATATGAAATCTCACCCAAATCAGACATTTCGAATTCCTTGCTGAGATCACCTTTGAAGTCTTCGATCTCACTTTTACAGCTACCTGTTATCAACAAATCATCTACATAGAGACATAATATAAGTAATTTACTCTTGCTTCTTCTTATATATACTCCATGTTCAGTTGTTCACTTCACAAATTCGTTCTTCCTTAGGAAACTATCAATTTTCTTATTCCAAGCCCTTGGAGCTTGTTTCAATCCATACAGGGCTTTATGCAACCTGTACACCTTTCTTTCTTCATCATGTTTCACAAACCCAACTGGTTGATTAACATAGACTTCTTTATCTAAGGGTCCATTTAGGAATGCACACTTCACGTCCATCTGACATATGTGCCAACTGTTTATTTATGCTAGACCAACAACCAACCTGATTATTTTGATCCTAGCAACAGGTGCAAAAACTTCATCGAAGTCTATTCCTTCTTTCTGTAGAAATCCTTTCGCCACAAGCCTTGCTTTGTGTCAAGTTACTTCCCCTTTCGAATTAGTTTTCACTTTATATACCCACTTGACATCAATTACCTTCTTGCCTTGAGGCAATTCTACAAGTGACCAAGTGTTGTTGTCTTCGATAGACTTCACTTCTCCGTTCATTGCTTTCACCCACTTCGAACCCTTCAATGCTTCAGCTGCATTAACGGGTTCGACATCTGCATAGAAAGCATAATGTATCAGCTTACCTTCACCATCTATCATATCATCTGATGTAATCACACAATCTTACAATCTTGCAGGCATGCGTCTTGTTCTTTGAGGTCTGCTTGTACTTGGTATATCTGTTGGTTCCTCTTGTCGAACTTCTCTTTCGACTTGAGTTTCTGGTTCTTCGAATAGGATTCCCACTGAATCTTTCTTTATATTTCCAGTCCAATCCCATTCTTTAAACTCATCTATGATCACGTCCCTGCTGATTACAATCTGTTTTTTCACTGGATCTAACAACTTGTAGCCTCCTGTCGAATGATATCCAACTAGAATCATTTGACTTGACTTATCATTAAGTTTTCTTCTCAACTGATCTGGCACATGTCTATGTGCAATAGATCCAAATACCTTCTGATGACTCAAGTTAGGCTTCACACCAGACCAACATTCTTTTGGAGTAATTCCTTCTAGCTTCTTCATGGGACATCTGTTCAAAATGTATGTTGCAGTCGAAACAGCTTTACCCCAAAACTCTTTAGGTAAATTCTTGCCTTTCAACATAATTCTCACCATATCCATGATGGTTTGATTCTTCCTTTCTGCAATTCCATTTTGTTGTGGAGTATAGGGTGGCACCACCTCATGCATAATCCCTTCCTTTTCATATAGCCTGTCGAAGTATTTCGACACATATTCTCCAACACCATCAGTTCTTAAAACTTTGAGCTTGCGACCGCTTTGTCTTTTGACCATAGACTTAAACTTGGCAAATACTTCGATCACTTCACTTTTCTTCTTGATCAGATAAGTCCATAGCTTTCGACTGAAATCATTTATGAATGTAACAAAGTATTTGTTACCTCTCATCGAATCCACCTGGATTGGTCCACATACATCAGAGTATATGACTTCAAGACAAGCCTTCGACCTGCTTCCTGCATCCTTGTTGAAGTTATTATTGTGTTGCTTCGCCTGCATACATTCCTCACATACCTCATTTGGAATGTCAATTTCAAGCAATCCTGAAACCATATTTTTTCTCTTCAAATCTCTGATGTCTCTGAAGTTGAGATGGCCTAGTCTATAATGCCATATCCATTCATCTCTGCTAGCCGCAGTCGAAAGGCACTTGTGCTCCATCACATTTAGTTCAATCTTGAAGGTTCAGTTTTGAGACATAGGAGCCTTCAAGATTAATCTCCCATTTGCATCAACGACTCTCATCATCTTATCTTTGATTGACACTTTATAATTCTTTTCGACCAACTTCCCTATACTAGGAAAATTGCTCTTCATGTCTGGTATGTACAACACATTGGAGATTACTGATCTTTTGCCATCTTTCCTCATGATCATAACATCACCAATACCTTCAGCTGCTAGGGTATTGTCATTTGCAAATTTTACCATATTTTTCATTGAGGGCTTTATATTGACAAACCAGTCTTTCCTTCCAGAAATATGTAATGAACATCCTGAATCCAAGTACCATTGGTCCTTAAATCTATCTTCATCTCTTGTTGTGACCATCAACATCATCTCTTCTTCATCATGTTTTGCAAGCTTTGTATCACTTTCTTGATTCTTTCGTTTTTCTGGACAATCACTCGAATAGTGTCCATACTTCTGACAATTGTAATATTGAATGTGACTCTTATCAGGTTTTCGACCACCACCTCTTCCTCTATTCGCAACACCACATCTTTGGTTGCCTTGGTATGGTTTTCTTTGATTCGACATGTTTCCTTCGATCTGGTTTCCTCTATCATTAGATTTGTTGTAGCCACCTCTACCTCTGTCGAAACGCTTTCCTTTGCCTTTGGTCTCTTTTGATGAATGTGTCTGCAAGGCCACATCACTCTTCGATTTGCCTGCGGATCTTTCATTCATTCTTTGTTCATGAGATTCAAGCATCCCTTGAAGTTCTTCCTTTGTCAATTTTGACAAGTCTTTCCCCTCTTCTATCGCCACCACTATGTTGTCGAACTTAGGAGCTAAAAATCTCAAAATCTTCGAAACAACAACTCTTATTGTTAATGTTTCTCCACATGCCTTGATTTGATTTACTAGTTTTGTAACTCTAGTGAAGAAATCAGATATGCTTTCATTGTCTTCCATCTGAAGAAGTTCGTACATCCTTTTGTTAGTTTGTAACCTCACTTCTTTCACCTTCTCAGCGCATCCAAAAGACTTCTCAAGGATCTCCCAAGCTTCTTTTGCAGATTCTGAATCACTAACCTTTTCGAAATTGTTTGGGCTGACACATTGATGAATTATAAATAATGCTTTATAACTCAGCTTCTCAGATTCTGTGTATTTCTTCTTTTCTTCTTCTGAAGCGTTTTCTCCAAGCGCTTCGACTTCATCTTTTACAAGGTCCCAAAGACCTTGACACCTGAATAAGACTTTCATCTGTTTCCACCAATTCTCATAATTGTCAACTTTCAGAATTGGTAGCGTTGATAGTTTGCATTCCCATAACTTGTCATCGTGAATTCTTCAATCGTTCTTGATTGACACTTCCCTCGAATCGAAACAAAGCTCTTGATACCAGATGTTAGAAACTCATCAAAGTCTATGATGAATTTCTACCACAATGACGATTAGTTATGAGAAAAATAAAGAAAAGAAGACAAGACAAATAATTTCCGCAGAATTTCTCCCTGCTCACAAACTGTGAAAACTTTATTATTCACTTTGCAACTGCAAAATACTGTGAATGACTTGCTTGACTTGCTTATAAAAATAGGGGTTACTCCCTTTATTTATAACTGAGCTTACACCCTAAGCCCAGAGCCCAAAATATTTATTTTGTTACTAAATTAAATTAAATATATTCTAGACTTAAATCAAATCTATTTAAATCTAAAATAAATCAAATTTTTTTGACACATAGTTTCGACACACTGAATTACAATTTAACAGAATCTATCGATCTTTGAATCATGTCAATATTGGATCTTGGATTGTAGATTTTAGTGCTACTGACCACATATGTTCCTCTATAAAATATTTTTATTCTTATTAGTTAATAGCACTTGTCAACATTAGATCACCTAATGACCATATGGCAATGGCAAAATACTATGGAATTGATACTTTCTCATCAGGCTTTATTGTTCAACATGTTATATTTGTGCCAGATTTTAACTTGAATTTATTATCAGTTTCAAAGCTATGCCTTGGTCTTAATTGTGTAGTAATTTTTTAATAACTAAAATTATTCAATTCAGGAAAAGAAAAGCTTGAGGAAGACTGATTCAACTGATTTAGTAGGAGGATTGTATTATCTTGCCATCACACAAGCCTCACATCAAGCCAATACAATTGCATCACAAGCATCTGTTTTCATTCCTCAAACAACTCTATGGAACTTTAAACTAGTTCATCTATCCAATAGAAGACTTCTTAGTATACATAAACATATACCTCTTATAACCATAGATAAAGATTCAGTTTATGACATTTTTCATTATGCTAACCATAGAAAAAAATTCCTTTCAATTTAGTGTAAATAAAGCAAATCAATGTTATAAGTTGATTCACTTTGACATATTTCGAGGTCCTATGTCTATTTAATTTATACATGATCACAAATATTTCATAACATATCTTGACGATTTTAGTATATTTAATAGGATTATTTTTTTTTGCAAATCCAACTTTGAAGTCGCACACCTTGTTCGAAGATTCATACTTATGAAAGAAAATAAAACCTCTTTATTTCCTTTTCATATACATGTTTTAAAGTAGTTGTTCAAGCCCACCAACTATTTAATAATACATTGATACAATAATAAGGTAATTTGAAAGAAAAAAGGTAATTAATAAAATCAAACGTGTCAAAAAAGTCATAGACTGAATAAAAAAATTATACCTTGCTCACATATATGGAGAAGAAAAAAAGAGGGTCAACAAATATTGTCATACGTAGAGCATGTAGTACAATAAAGATTATTCCAATAATTTTCATCATTATCATTTAAATTTTCAATCATATCCTCTCCTGTTTTGTATTCCGTCATTGCATCATTGATTTGTTCCTTTACAAGTTTGAATCCCATAACTTTTGATTATCATTTTGAAAATAGGAAAACAGAAATATATGACACATATATTGAGTGATCCACCATTTGTTATTTGTTGGTGTAATTGGATATCTATAATATAAAAAAGTGTATTTATTCAAAAATCTTATTTTGTCCTTGTTGTACCTCAATTTTTGTCCTTAAGATTCCTTCATCATATCATGTTGATTCAATCATAACAAGATCATATTAGAGTTTTTAGTTCTCCTCCCTATATTTAGCTTTGCTCTTTAAGGAATCACCAAGCACCTTGACTTGTTTTTATTTTGTGATAATACATGTTTTGTTTTGACTTTCCTTTTAATTAATAAAATGTAATGTTGGTTTGTCTTACTTGTTAATAATGTAGGTAAAGACAATGTTGCTTAGCAAGTTGATCCATGGATTCATGAGTTTATTTCCATGCCCTAGTCAATAAAGCTTGAGAAATTCAAATCTCACCATTGAAGTTGCTTTGGAAGAAATGGCATGACAAGGTTTATTTTGGGTCACCACATTTCAACGTTATCAAGATTGATTCAAAAGTACAAGGGGTTGATTGAAAAAATTATCATGGTTGGACAAGGCCTTGTTCCCACTGGTCACAAGTGCATATTTCTCTCAATTCTCAAGATATGGAGTTGGTTTTGGTTGCTACGAGTTCTCATTATCATCCTCGATAACTTCTATCTACAAAGCAAGAGTGTTGGCACAAGAAGGTTGTTTAAAATTGTCAAAGTTTCTCAAAGCATTTTCTTGATCTAGGAGCTAGGGTTTTGAACTTCAAAGAAGTATATCTTGCTCATCTTTTGGTATTTTTGAGTGATTCCGAAGAAATCCTTCTCTTCAAAGGGTTATTAACAAATCACTTCAAAAGTTTCAAGGAATTTTCATGTGGTAGAAACTTGATGATGAGGAAAGATTACAAGTCCTCCAGATAAATCCCCAATTTCTCATGTGTGACTTCAAATGATCATAACTTGGTCAATTTTTATCACCTTGGGCCCACTCTTTTTCCATAATGATTTTGGGGATGTGAACTTTATCCCTTCTTTTATATGCAAAGTGAGAAAATGGATGGAAGATGCCCACTCTTTTTCCCTCAATTTTTGGAGATTTTGAATGGTTCAAGTTCCAAAGTGTCATTTAAGAGGTCTATTTCATGCCATCTTTTTTTGTCAAGAGCAAATTCCAAGTGGAAGATCATGTTTGGATGCAAAACATTATAGGTCACTTTTGAAGAAAATTTGAAATATTTCTAAGTATGGAAAGTCAACCCTTTTTCTCCAACTTTGACTCAATACAACTTTCAGCTCAAGCATCCATTTGATTTCATTCTTTTTCCATTGCAAAGCTTGTAACATTATCTTCCTAAAGCATCAAGAATCATGCCCTAAGACCCCTTGAGCCGAGAATTTCATTGATTTGAACTTGGTAACTTGAAACTGAAGTTTCTTCAAAAGTCAGAATTTGAAATCATTGATTTAGCTTCTAAACACTTTGTTTCTGCGTGTTTTTTCCTCTAAACATGTTTACTGAACTTCCAAAAGTGATTAGCACGATAAAACGCGCATTTTGGATGAGTTTTGATCAAATTATAAGTCACACTTTTCTTGTTTGTAACTTCACACGATTTTCCTCTAAACTTCATTATTTCACACGCTTGGACATTCCATTTGATTCCCTATAAATAGAGGGTCATCCCTCATTCATTTTCTCAAGCTTGGAAAGTCATAATCACCCTGCCAAACTTGCTCCATAACTCAAATTTCTGCAACTTCGAAATCTGTGTTCAAGCCTTTTTCAATCCAATTTTTCAATCAATTTACCTCCCTTGATCTTCCCTGAAACTAACCGTATAATTACCTTCAAGAATTGTGCCCTATATTGCTCCATAGATTTCCAGTTTCAGAGCTCTGCAACTCAACTTCAATAGGTAGATTTCTTCGTCAATTCTTCAAAACTTTGATATCATTGTGATGCTCTCGTTGTCTTGGTTCTAGTTGCAACACTTACTTTTATCTAAAAACATGTTTTGACCATGAAATTTCAAATCCCTTTTCAAAATTTTCCTTCCAAATTGCTTGAGCTATAGTTTATATAAATTTATCGCGAAGGTGTTGTTGTCTTCGTCTTGAAGAGACGAAGCGAATGGCATAGGTCTCGTGCTCTAATTTTATAGATTGAGCAACCTGGTTTTGGGACTAGCTGGAGGTTGAAGATGATCAACGTGTCATCCTTCAATCAATGAAACAATGCCATTTGTATTTTTTGAATTTCTGATTTACATTGGATTCAGTGCTTTATTCACTAATGACCATGATATGCACAATGCGTCAGATCTCTTAGATTTGATTACTAACACATTTTGACTCTCATCCAATGGTCCACATATTTTTGACTTTATTTTTCTTTTCTGATTTTTATATTTAATTGTTTTAAATTTCAAAAAATCATAGAAAATTCATTTTTAGTCCAAAAAATCTGGAAAAAAATATGAAAAATATTTTTGATTTTTCTCTTTCTGATTTTTATTTTTTCACAATTTTATTTTGTGTTTTGATATTTTTTATAAATTTTCACTTTATTTGATTTGTTTTAAATGTTTAAAATACTTTTATGCATTTTTAAATTCTAAAAAAATTATAGAATAATCCAATGATATTGTGACAAATATTGGTGGCCTCATTCATTTTTTATTTTTGAATTTGGTATTTTTTTAATCATTTTTTATTCATTTTACTCATTTCTTTTAATTTTAAAAAAAGTTTCTGACTTTAAAAAATTACCAAAAATTTTATAAAATTATTTTAGTTTATTTCTGATTTTTCTATGGTCTTATTTTTATTTTTTAATTAATTTGAACATAGTTGATATTTTTCTCTTTTATTTCTATTTTAAAAACATTTTAAAACATTTTTAATGTATATACTAAATGCAATATTATTTTGTGATTATTTTCTGGCTGATCTTGGGTTAAATTTTTGATTATGAACTTTGTTAACATCATTGAATCCATGGTGTTGAGTCTAACTCCATAAAAATGGATGAATGATTTTAATAATAGTTTAATTAAAATTTAATTCAAATGTGGTTTGTATGTTCTTTCCCACCCCTCTTCATCTTATCCCTTTCCCATTGTACTAAGTGTTATTGGAGCATGATCTCTATATCATGTCTCAAAATAAATGGTGCATAGATTGCTATTGACCGACCTCAAAATAGGTGCGACTTCTACATAAGTCAACTTACGATTGCTTAACATAGCGCTAAATTTTGTCCCGCTTCGAATAAATGATCATTCGTGGCCCCGACCTATGTTTGCAAGCCCAAGTATGTTAATTTGATCTCTTTTATCCAATAACTTTGAGATTCATTGTGTGGAGGCTTTGGTTCTACCAATCCTCTAATGGATCTACAACACTTTTGGTCAACGCGGATCACTTAAACATCGTTGATCATTAAATAGTACTTTTTGAGGATTCCAAATGGATGATATACTTGACAAAAAGCAAATTCAACTTGTTGTGTGGAGGCTTTGGTTCTATCAATCCTCTAATGAGTTCCAAATGCAAGTTTCAAGATGGTCATCCAACTAACCACTAATTATTAAATTGTTTTTACTTTATGCTTTTATTTTTTATGCTTTGTGTACCATTTACTTTAAGCATTACATTTTATGTCATTTTTATTTTGCTCACTTGAGCTCTTATTTTCTCTTCTAAGACACCTAATAATCAACATGAATCATAAAAACCTTTAATGATACTTGAACTATTTGGTTACTATCCTTGGTATTATGGAGTATTGGACTTCTTGGACTTAAGAATAGAAATCTTGACCTATGTTGGAGACCTTGTGACCTTGATGGATATTTTGTCTGGAGTTCTTGGGGTTTACCTCAAGACATTGGGTTGTTTGTTTATTTTGTGTGCAGGTTATTGTGATTACATTCTTTGTTTGTAATCTGGAATTCACCCGTATATAGCCGTTACTCTGCCCAATTTTTGTGAAGACTTAACACACTTGAAGTTTAGCTCTCTCAAGAGGTCTAGTATCTTTTCTTGCTTGGTTTCAATCCAAAGAATGAGAATTCTATCTTGACTCATAATGTCTAAGAGTTGGCTTTTTTTTGGTTAGATTGTTCTTATCCCTAGCTTTTACCTTATGCTTTAGGATAGTCTCTTCTTCTCCTCCCACTTCTTTAATTTTAAAAAAATTCTTCCTCCTTTTGAAAACTCTTCTTGTTTTGAAACTTGAACAACTTTCATAATAAACTTGGACTTAAGTCCATGCATTTTCAAAACATTTTCATAAATAAACTTCAATCAACTTAATAATACCTTGACATTTTTTGAGAAGACTAAAAGTCAATCAATCTCATTTCAAACCATTTTGCCACATTGGTTTTTTATTTTAAAACCATTTTTAAAAGACTAGACTCTTGTCAATCTTTGTAGTGATGCAAATAACTATACTTCTATAATATATAGTGAAGAGAGATATTTTCGACTTGGGTGTTGAGTGAGACATTGTTGATGTTTAAAATCCAAGTCATATCCTCCACTTTGAGATGATGCAAATTCTCCTTTCTCATGATTGTGGATAGTAAGTATGTTTTTCCACACGGATAATGATAATGATATCTTATTTTATAAAATCAATTAACATACTTATGTTTTAAAATATTTTTAAAGAGGAACCACGTGTACCCTGATCCCATATTGCACGAAAGGTGGTACGTAGGCACTAAAGGTTCGCAACCACGGCTGGTGCAAAAATCATAAAAAATACTTCTTTTCTCACCTCCACCATCCATTTTTATATAACATTTTATAGCCAAAATATACAGATTTTTCAAAGAGGTTCTTGTGGAGTACCGTAGATGTTTAGGGTGCTAATATCTTTCCTTTACATAACCAATCCCCTTACCTTGAATTTTTCCCCATCTTTTTGGGTTACTCGCTCTTTTCCCATTCCTTTGGAAACAATAAAGCACGGTGACGATTTTTATTTTGATATGTATAAGTCTAGCCAATCCAATGGCCTAGTCTTAAACATTTCTACCGCTACAGAAAAAATGGCGACTTCACTAGGGAAAGATTGACCTCTTGCTGGTTCATCCCTAAGTGGGTTGAACCTATCTTTGTTTATATCTGTATATATGCTATTTTGTTTATGTGTTATATGTTGTATATATGTTTGTCTAGATTTTCCTGGTTTTCAGGGTGCTTGATGATTACTTATAATTCCTATACCCGGATTTGGGCAAACTTTAAGATAGGACGAGCGGTATAGTCATGTTAACTTTGAGGGAGTAATCCCAAAAAAAGGAGGCATGAGATCCCCCACTCAGTTGAGGCCCCTTTGACTGTAGTATCGTTTTCCGAGTAATCGAGAAGACGTACTGCTTTCGACTAAGGAGTCTGCTGAAGCTGAGGACCGTAGAATACCTAACCCATCTTGGCCTTTTAGGTGTAGTGCGGAAGCTATGACGGAGTAATCCGGAAATAGTTGTCACACGATACTACGCTTGGACGAGTTTTTCTTCAGAATATTACTAATTACCGAGTTAATCGAGAAGTTGGTAATATCCGAAGGAAGTATGTAGACTCTGGGAACCTCTAGAACCTTGTTCGACAGGTGATAACTTTTAGACCAACACCTTATGGATAGTACCTTCGACCTCATGCTCGTGACGTTGAACCTATGAACTCTATGTTTGTGATCTTGTGTGTGATTGTTGTATCATGCATCCATGCACTCATAAGCATCTTTTGAAGAAATTTTATTTCAAGGGACTTGAAAGTTGACCATTTATGAATATCTCAGGTACCTTTTGACCATGGATTCTGGAAAAATAAAGACCGGAAAATACAGTTTCAAAGATCCCGTGATAGATGAGTTGATCAGTCTAATTTCTGAGATTGAGTGTTCTGCAGATTTTCGGAAGAAGTATGGACCCATCATTCCTCTCATAAAGCTTAGGGTGAAGGAGGGTATTCTCTCGACCTTGGTCCAGTTCTATGATCCGATGTATCATTGCTTTACTTTCCCGAACTATCAGTTGATGCCTACACTAGAGGAGTATTCTTATCTGCTGGATTTACCTGTTACCGATCTTGTTCCTTTTACTGGTTTGAAGGGTGAGACAAAACCACATGAGATTGCTGCTTTGATTCATCTGGGGAAGTCTGAGGTGGAAGCCCATATCACTACTAAAGGAGATATTAGAGGATTACAAGTCCAGTTCTTATTGGAGAAAGCTCGTTACTTTGCCAGGATGAAGAGTACAGTCGCTTTTGAGGTCATATTTTGTTCTACTTGCTTACGGGTTGTTCTTATTTCATAATGTGGATAAGTTTGTTGACGTTAATGCTATCAGGATCTTCATGATTGGAAACACAGTTCCTACATTGTTGGGTGATGCTTATTATTCTATTCATCTTCGGAATTCTTATCATGGGGGGATGATTATCTATTGCCAATAGTAGTAGCAGTTGTTTATTGCATCCTCTTTGCCTACGTCGGTATGAATGATCTATTCGTTTTCGATAATTTCATATCAAATGAGTGATTTCAACGAAACTCGACATGTAAAATGTATTTACAATACCAGTTTCATGCATTGCATTGCATTATTTTGTTCCTTTAAAATGTCGAATCCTTTGTGATTTGAATGTAATATTTCTTCAGTGATGAGCATCTTCTGCTGGACTTGGCTTTCTGCAATTCTACAATCTAAACAGCAACCGATCAATGGTCGTCATCGGTTTTTCTCTCTTCATCGGTCTATCTGTTCCACATTATTTCAATAAATATCTGGTCATATCTAGACGTGACACAGTTCACACCGACTCTTCTTCGGTACATACTCAAAGTCTTACCTGTACATACCAGAGTTTGTATCTTAGGTGACATTAACTTTTGGAGCAAACAATTAATACCAGAGTTTGTATCTTGAATTCTGATTTATATTCTTCCCACTTACCATTTATTTCAGGTTTGTATAAGATGAATTTTATACTACAGACGACCTTCAATCTATACCGTGCTGTAACCAGTTTTTATATAAAACTTGAGAAGTAAGTACTATAAAAGTTCAGACTGTGTACATTCTTAAGGTTATTTATGAAGCATAACATATCTTTGTGCACTATCTAAAGCTAAAGGTAGCATTTGATAAATAGGTTAGAAGGAATGAAACATGTGTTATGTTCTATATTTGGTATTACTAAAATTCAACGGGATGGAACATAAGTAATTGTATATTGACTGACATGTTTGTCTTGGGCATGGTTTTGATACACAGATACACAGATGCCACATCTTCCCGGTTGAAATTGGGCTTGGCAGCTGACAAATGTAATGCTACCAAAATCCAGTCCAAGGTTTGGAATAATATAATTTTTTTTATTCTGTATTACGTAGGCCGCCAACCTTTATCATGAATGCAAGCTCATCTTAGTGCCATTATCATCAACCTTTATGCTCATGACTTTCAGCAAGCAGAGAAAGGTTATAATGACTGCTCTCAGTAAGTTTCTATCTCCTCTTTGTTCTTCTGTCTTGTATCGTAATGAAGTGTAAACTCAACCAACATCAATATGGGACATATGAATTGTTATAAACATAACCCTGTAATTTATCAAATGCTACATGGAATCTATTAATCAGATTTGTTATTGATGATAAAATGCGTGAAAATGCTGTGGTGTCTGTAGGATTGAAGCTTTTTTCAAAAGTGACCACAATCGTTGCGCTAGCAAGTTTCTAGTTGTTTACACTGATGGAGACGTCGACGAAATCAAAAAAAAAAAAAGCTCAGTCTAAGTCGTTTCCCATCTTGACCATATTGTGAGTGATTTAGCTTGTATTAGTTATAAGCAGCTGATTTCTTGGATGTTAGGCCACTTACCGACTTTTTCTTTAAAGTGTTCGCTTTTTAATACCTTATGATTGTCTGTTAATGACTAGAAACTTGGTCTTACTCATATATATTTTTCTGAATGTCCAATAGCGTTGTGATTTTTGGTTTGCACGCGTGTTGTCCACAAACACAATTGTTCTGCATTTTTTAAACGTTTAGGCTCATCAGAATAAACGTTTGTCATTCCATTATTCTGTCAGTCCATCAATGGAGTATAACTAAATTAATTTGAAAATTTCCTGATCAATAATTTTATGTAGTTATGTTTGTAATGCTTTCTATGCATTTAACTCTGCAGTTAAGTTAATTTCCTTCTGCGATATTGTTTAGTTGCATATCTCTATCGCGTCTTAAAGATTTGACGATATTTAGTTGTATGTGTTTGTAGATTAATATTGTCGACTCTAACACTGAAGAAGCTAATGGCAATGTTTTTTCTATGTTACAGGTCTTCTATAAAGAAAGCCTGAATGTATATTACGGAGCACTAAGGTTCTCTATAGAGCGCCTAACTGTTAATGATGCTACATTTTGTTGCCCTGATGAACTCGGATGGAAGCCATAGGTTAGATTGTTAATTTAAAATTCTGATTTTATTCCTGGTCTATATAGTTTTTGGACCACTTACCACATCAGATGAGGTGTATGAAATTGCTGCCAAACCTGTGTTGGACCATAGCATTGGTAATGCTACATGATTGTAGACATAAAAGATCATCAAGTAGGGGGAATGAAGAATTCTCCCCAACTAGCAGTGCTGTTTATGAATCAACACAAGTTGTTAAACTGATCGGCAAAACAAAACTGGCAGCAATATATATTTGAGAAAACTTTATCTAAGCACTTGGGATATAACAATATTGTGAAAACAGTATTTTCCTTGGGATATTTATTGTGCCTGCTGCAAATTTTACATCAATAATACTAAGGGTCAACTTTTGAGTAATTTTCATATCATTTATTGACACTTTCAAACCCTTTATTATATTTTTAATTAGGATAAAAACTTATTTTAAGTCATTTTGCATAAATTTAAATAATTTTGAATATCTCAATTTATTTGTTAGTTTTTCAGCAATTTTTTGTTCAGATAATGCAGCCTGAAGCAGGCTCATAGTTGAAGTTACAAGCTTGTATATTTGGCCTTACAAAGACACATCTTTTGGTGAAGGAAGCGTTGCCCGGTGATGTAGAGGAGAAAGCATAGGAGAAGGGCTAAATTTTAGAATAGCTTCTGGAGTGTCTCGCCCCTGGAGCGCCCGACGAAAGAAGAGTCGCTCGACGAAGCATCCTTGTTGTCGGACGATGGTTGATATTTTTCTGCTTGTTCCATACGTCGAGTATTGTCACGTGGTTCATTTAGCTAGTGTCGCCCAACGATGCTTTATGGTCGCCCTACGATGGTAGGCTAACTGTCCATGCTTATATGTCATTTTTGTGATATTTTGTACCAATCTTCTTAAATCTCTTGTACTTTGTAACCTAGAAACATCATTTTTGAGAGAGAAAAATCCATTTTCCTCCATCTCTACCAAAATCAAAGCTTTGCATCCTCAATCTTTGATACTTCAAGATTGATGTCCATAAAATTTTGTTGCTTATTTGTTGATCAAGCTATCATGACTATGAAGAGTTAAACATCTCTTGTGTTAAGATTAGAGCTACTTAACCTAAATATTATGTATTTCCTTTGATCATT